>JAVKLA010000028.1:20220344-20274998 GCA_034782735.1 Sagittarius serpentarius | reverse complement strand
CCCCCCCCCCCCCCGCTTCAGCAAGGACAGTATTTCTACTACTACAATGTACTTTTTACAAAACTCCTGGTTGTGAAGAAGTAGTACATGAGTCCAGCTTCTGCACAGTTTGCACATATGTAGATTTTTGCACATATGTAGATTTTTTTCCCCGCCCTGTTAAGTGCTTTCAGTCAAAAAGGCAGCACTACATCTCTGTCCATCAGAAGTGACTGGAGAAGAGCAGATGCTAATTTGTGTTTTGTTTTTCCCACTTCCTGAACAGGAACAAATAATCAGTCTAGTCAATCAAATCTGCGGAAAAGTATCTGGTAAAAATGGCAGCATTGAGAACTGTATCAGCAAGCCTACACCAAAAAGAGGACCTCGTAAGAGAGCGACAGTTGACGTGCCATCATCTAGGCTTTCATCCTCCAGTTCATCCAAAAGTGCTTCAAGTTAATCCTGAAGATGCCAACACTCTCATTTTGTCAATTTATATATATTTTTTGTAATTATTATACCATAGTTTGGAGTACTTGCTGTAGAATACAAGCTGTCTTTGCACTAGCTCTAAAGAAGATTTTCTTCTGGTTTTAGAGAACTAATTTTGTTTTAGCATTAAACTGTTGAATTTTTTTTTGTACTTAGACTAGATAGATACAGCAGTCTGATTTTTTTAAACTGCCGTATGTTCACTGTTTTAAAACCGGCAAGGGGCTGATAAAATATTAATTTGTATTGTCCCTATGGCTGAAAAAATAAAAAGCCTTTTGGTAACTGTGAAAAAAGGCTTTTAACCCATTTTTTGAATAGGTTAAAGTTTGATGTGTTTTATAATTTGTTCTCCAGTCATGTGAGCAGATTTTTCTAGAGAGAAAAGGGATAGGAGACAAAAACTTGAAAAGAAATTGCTTTACTTTGGCTGTCTTTTATTCTGTCACGGCAAGATGAGTTTTGTAATTTTTTAAATTGGAGAATACACACTTTCTTTGGGAGGTTATGGCAGCTGAAGATGGACTTTGTTTCCTAACTGTAGGCAAAAGTAGGAGATTTGGAGTATGTTCTCTTTTACCAGCACATCACTATGCATCTGTTTTGAGGGGGAAAAATAAAAATTAAAAAAAAAAAAAAAAAAAAGGAGGAAAAAAGACTGCCTGCCTTGAGGAGTCATGTGAGGGAAAACTGTGCCTGATTTCATTAGGAAATCCATTCTGTTATTTTTTGGTGCTGTTGGCTACTTTATCAAAAACCCTTCAATAGCATCCTTTAAAAAAAAAAAAAAAGTGATTGAAGCCATAAGTGCTTCTTTTGTCATAGACGTGCAATCTTTCTAACATTCCATTTCCATTCCACTGCTGTTTTTCACACCTTTACACAGTCAAGCATTAATATTTGTTTTGAATTTGTTTCATTATATGATCACATTTAGAGCCACTAGCAGGTCTGCGTATTTCTTTTGAATGTGAAAATGCATTTGCTTTCATCTTGTCTATTTTTTCTCTTCATGTTGTTGTAACAAAAAAAAAAAAATCACACCTTTTGTACATATGCCTGTAAATTTTTTTAAATACTTGAGCCTTTTCTTGGGGTGGGTGGAGGGATGGCGAAGAGACAAGATGAAGAAAAGCCTTACGTTTCACTTTCTTCATCGGTTGGATTGGATGCTTACAGGGTTTTTCTTGTAACATTTATAAGTGCTGCTTACATCACTGAACAACAACAAAAAATAATAATGGAGTAGCTGTTGCCCTTTTCTGGTTGTGTGTACAGTATGTGTGGAATAAAAAAGGGAAAATGTTTTCACAAACTGTTTTGTTTCGTAATTGAATTCAACAATACCGTAGCTACCCATATTGCACTGAGCTTGCCAGTGGTGACTGTCAGGAAAGTCCTATAATACAATTTGTTGGTTGTTGTTGCAGAAGACTGAACTGTTTTGGAATATTTAACAATAACATAAACAGAGTCAAGTGTTTTCAAATGTGGTTGTCTGGTTTTTATGGCCTTGCTGTGTACTTTTCCCTCTTGACAGTAAACTTCTGACTATGGCTTACAGTTTGACATTTAATTTATTAGCGCTGCTCTGCTCTCTTTCCTTGTAAGGAAAGACTTCATGTTGTTTATTGCCAGTTTTTTGTTTACTTTCCAGGTTTGTACTACGAGGTTTAATAAAAAAACAAAACTTTTTTGGACATTTTGTCTGTCTTCTGGAAAGTGAGTGAGTAAAGTAAGGTCCCTTCAAGAAAAACTTTCTTTCAACAGATGCCTCGTTAGATAGTAAAGATCTAATTGTAGGTAGCGAGTGTCTAGCTTTCATTTCCCAGAGAGGGGTCAGGAAACACTTTGTCAGGTAACAGGAGATAGAGTGAATCCTTAAGGAAACTGGCCCTGTCCCAGCTGGCGAGCAGCAGGAGATGCCTCCGTGCCAACCGTTAGTTTTGTCAGGGATCTACATCACAGCTCGTCCTTTTACTTACGCTGTTTGTGATTACATTCCTTCCCTCCATGCATGAAGGAGCAGGAGCCCGGAGCCTTCTCAAAGGAGAGCAGATCCCTGCAAACAGAGTGCGAGACTTACAAGAAACAGGTGTTAGACATGTTCAGACCTCAAGTTTAGAGAGAAAAATGACTGCACAAAAAAAATGGCAGGAAGATGATGATGATGACGACTATAGGTCCTAAAGTTTATAAAATGTACACAATTCATTCAGATTTATTTCCCTTAAATTGCTGGCTTGCATCAGTGTAGTCAAACATGTTACCGTGGAAAAGTAAATTACACTGGTGCCTAGCATAAATAACCTTTTTTTTTTTCCTAATTGCAGAATTAGCCTCCTCTGTTCACTGTCACGGATAAAATATTTGGGTAATCAAGTAAAAGACATGGTTGGGATAGAAATACTTTATTTTATCTCAAAAGAGGAGTAAGTTTATACAGTGCTATGATATCTGCTCCACGAGGAGTGTAACATTTCAATATGCATCTCTCCTCCATTTCAGTTTCTTTTTTTTTTTTCCTCCATAACACCTACGATAACTAAGTTGGTCCTGCATAAGAAGTGTGAGAGAGTAGACACTGCTGCATTAGTAGACAAAGGCAGTAGGCAGACGGTAGGTAGTAAAGAGTAGAAAATAACTTCTCATTTTGGTTTGGATTCTAAATAGTTGCAGCAGCTGAAAACATGCAAGGAAGAATCTGGGTTCAGTATCACACATCAAGTTATTTCCGATCAGCCATTTAGAGGTTAGTGGTCAAAGTAACTTGTATCTTTCCCCTTTAATTCTCTTATACATAGTATATACAACAGTTTTACTGCTCCCCTGAGCCCCAAGACTACTGTTAAAGTGTGTGTGCTTTAGGCATTTTTTTTTTTTTTAAAAAAAAAACAACCTCCACATGACTGGCAATTCTGTAAAAAGGCAGTATGACTAAGTAAAAAGAGATCGGGCTGTTACGCTTGGTTAGCAAATTGTTACACAGGCAAGCTCTTCATTCACTTGTTCATTCATTCAGAAGTCATTCTTAAAGGATATGGTTTTAAGATTCAAATAGTTAGAGAGTCACTTTCATCACTAACATCCGAAGCACCCTTTCTTTCAGTTACAGCAGCAAGAGCAGTGTCCACTTGAACTTCCTCTTCATCAGACTGAATAACTGGGGACTCTCCTTCACTTGCGTCTTGGCTGGCAGAATCGGTACAGGTTGATGACAGCGAAGACAGCTTCTGTCGCAGTTCAGACTGGCTCGGAACCTGAAGACTTATCTCATTCACGCAGGTGTTCGAGTCGGGCCCTTATAGTTGGGAAAACAACAACAACAACAACAACAACAATCATCAAGCTGTGGCTCAGCAAGTGAATTGAGAAGTCAGTATATTAACTGAGCTCAGCGATGGCTAATGACTTGCATTCAGGCTGTTCTGCTTCTTTTGCAGAACAACATTAAAAAAAAAAAAAAAAACAACCCTCCCAAAACACAGACCTTTCTTTTGGCTTTTCTGAAGCTGATCTCAAATACAAGCCACAGGCTGGTTTTAATCTCTTTCTGATGGTGTGTATGTCTCTTGCTCATTCTAGTATTGCTAATGCTTGAGATAAATAAGGTAAGAGTGCAGGATTATTAAATCCTGACTCTGTTAAGAGACGTAGCTGATGTGTAGTTTGCCTGTTAGCCAAAACCACTTAATCTTCCTGACCGTGACAAAGTCCATTCAGACTTCAGTATGTGCTGACAGTCGTCACCAATAGGAAAATCCTCCCGACAAACTATCCAGCAGAATGACACAAATAAACCTAGGTGAAATTTAAACAAACGAACAAAGTAGGAGACAGGCAATAAGTCATCTCCAGTTTTGACTACAAATGAAGATGCAGAAGCAAAACAAATTCTTGCCCACAGCATGAAAGCATTCGTCTGGTAAAGCTGTATCGTAGCTCAAGTGCACAGGAATGGGATTTTAAGACGATGCTTCCTGCATATCCTGTGCAAAAGGACTTCTAAGCAAGTTGAGTGTAACAGATTTTGAGAGTTCAGATTTCAAAATTATTTTAGATCCTCTTCTCCGGACACTTCCTGGCAGTAAATAAGAAGGAAAAAAAGGGAAACAGCTGAACAATCTTTTTATGATGTGATCTGCCAAATAAAGCCCTTCTTTCCTTCCCTACTATACCTAACAGGTTTCTCCACAGTCAGGGCACCCAGCTTCAGCACTGTGTAACCTTAGAAAATAACTCTTAGAAATCCTGTGGGATTTTATATAAAAAGGTTTCAAGAAGGTCGGATGGAAACAAGCAGATCACTACACCTTACCTCTGCTAAGGTGTCTGCAGAGCAGTTCACGCTACATCGCCCTATGACTGGTCCCCATCGGCTTCCAAGTACTGAGTTAAATCTGAACAAGAAAACAGGCACTAACAGCATCTGGAGGCAACAGAATCTTGCCGTACTGGACACTGCTGCTCAGGCACATTTCTTCCCTAACCAGCTGCAGTCTTAAACTCTGGACCTAAGCTTGGACAGCACATAGCCCCATATGTGACATTGTTTTAGCTTCTCTGGGACTCGGGAACTCCAGGGGGAAATGTGCCCTCAGCAGGTCTCCAGTTTCAACTGAAGTTGATGAACATCTGGTACAACATTGACAACTGACAGCCGACCAACCTGCCTGGACTGAAAACACCCTGCCACTCCAGCCAACTGTGTCAGTCCAGGATGTGCAGCACATCTCCTGAGTTGCTTCCTCAGGTAGTACACAAATTTATACTGAACACGAGTGATACTAGGAAGACGTTTCTAATGACACCTGTCTTTATGTCGTGCGCACCAGCATGCATTAGATTAATTTAACACAACGCACACAGAGAAGGAGTTTTCTGGAGTGGCACAGGCGAGTAAATTTTCCCATTCAACTTACCGACTATCATGAAATATTGCAAAACCAATGCCCATAAGCTGGCAACATTTATAGCAAGACAAATTTGAAAACGTTTTAATGTCTTGAGCTGATTTTCGTTTTTACCAGTTACTACAATAACTTACCTGCATTCTGTGGTGTTCAGTAAAATTGTGAAACAAATCTTGCCCTGACCAACCCAGTTCTCCACTGACAGCAAAACGAAGAGTTACCTTTAACCCATCTCATTTTTCTGAGAAAGAAGACTATTGCATATTTGGCTTGATACTAGGGTGCCAGGACCTTAAAGCAAGCACAAAAATCCCTTCTAATTCAGAGGGAAATGAATCCTGTGTAACCACAACACTGTAGTAGTAACTGTAGAGGAGTAAGTCTTGCTGCAAGCCTACCCAGCCTCTGCATTCAGGTTACAGTGCTCGAACATTACAGTACCGGCACATTATATTACACTGTATGTGCACATATATAATACAGATGTACACACACACACACACTGTATTACTGACATTACAGCACAAAGTAAATTACATAGTTTTTTCAAAGGCTGATTGGTTTTACGTCTATTTAGGAAAAAACAACCACACCTAGTAGTTTCTACACTTCCTTAAGATAATCCAGTTACGCTGTTTGTTGTTAAGACACGAAGTTTCTTGGTCCAACAACTGCCAAAGACCCCGCAAGGGGAAAACAGTCCTTGATTCTGTAATTACTTGCATGTTCAAACGATGATCGACTTTACTAATGCAGGAATTGGATGCCTATCCAAAACCAGCCATCTGAATTTAGTTTTTGCAATAAAACACGAAAACCTTTAGTAGTCAAGTGTGCCTTGACTACTTACCGTAAGCTTTTCATGTTCACAGCAGGTAATAATCACCTTTACATAGGGAGGAAGAAAATTACCCCAGGATATTATTAACATTTTTCTTTACATATCCCAAAATATAGGGTAGGATTTAAAGTACACTGTTTCTTCACTGTAAGTACTTTTATAAAAATTTCAACCTGTATTTTCAAAAGAAATGTAAGTTCATTTAAAGGAGTTTCATCATCTCCCTCAAGAAAACTTATTTTGGCTCCTTTGGGAAAAGCAATTTTAGTACTGAAATAAGTTTTTAATTAAGAAAGCACACTTCCCTGATGGATAAAGTATCCAATATTACTAATTCCCTGCTATAAACAGATCCCTCATCATGCTGCAACTGGCCAAAATGTAAACCTAGTTTTGTTCATCAGAACACAAACAAAATTTTGGATTAGGATTAATTTAATCTAATTTAACCAACATTACCAGCAGTAAGAAGCCTACACGGAAGAGCTGCAGTATCAGAATCACTATTTAGAAGCTTCCGGAACACTGTCACATTTCATGTATATGGACTACGTTGGAACTATGTTCTCTGAATATCTCTCACTGAAGACCTTAGACTAGACAACTGGTCCAAATTTACTTCAAAATGCCAAAATTCTGGACAAATTCTAAGAAAGCAGTCTTAAAATAAGAACCTAACTCCCGCAAACTTCCTGTTGATGTTTGTTAAAATGTCCTCTACCAACTTGATACAGAGAACAACGCACCTTAAAAGCAGTATGTAACACATCGCCTATCCGTACCGTGACAAACATAACGTGAAGCCGCAGTAACTAGATGAAAAAAAGACAGTCCAGAAATACCAAGTAGTTTTGCAACAAGCTCTCTTGTAAGGCAACTAAACGTTAATGTTTGGAAAACCACTAATGAAAAATATTCAACATACATAAAACATAATGGATGACGTTATCTCATAAAACATTACAAATTAAAGCAATTCTGGTGTTTATCACTTTGTCTCTAAGCACGCTGTCATTACTAGTATCATACCCAGCATGGGAGAAAGCATGTTATTGTCTTCGCCTCCTGAGTTTAAAAAGACATCAAGTGCTTCTTGGTCAGACATGTCCATTAGGTCCATCTGTTCCAGCATGTCCACGTTCACCTCCATGGAAGACATACTTCCAATCGGTTCTGTAGTAAAAATAGTGCAATGAGCAAACTGACAATCAGCTACGTGATGATATTATCTATAAAGCCTTCAATAGCTACTATAACTGTATGCATTAGTAATAATTAAACTAGATATGGAAGGAGCACACCCACAGGAGCTATTCAGCAGCAATCTCAGCCCAAATCCAAGAGCACTCTGTGCAATCTCTGTTGTGAAACTAATGCCCACTACTGTTTTGCAAAACAAAACATTTTTAGCAACAATATTTATAGCAATAGCATTGTCAGAAGTATGTTAGGATGGGGCTCAGGGGCAAAGACTGAAACTTTCCATTTTGTAACACTCCTTTCCAATTCTCTCAACTACAAGTCTTTTTGGAGAAAAACAAACACATTTAAACACACAATCATTAAATGTCAATACACAAAGGGACATGAAAATTCAGAAATAAGGATTAAGGTTAACAGAGAGCAACCATTCTTCTTCCTCATTCAATCAATCAGTCTAATAAATGACAGCAGCATGTAAAACCTAGGCGGATGCCCAATATCTTCTCTCAGCAATGGGATTTAACTTCATTAATTACTCAAGCAAATTACTTATTATTGTTAATATAATACTGACAATTCGCAAGGGAATTAAATACTTGGATGAGCATCTTGAACAATAAAATATACAAACACAGAACAAGTAAGTTCAGGGGTACTTAGATTTAAGTTCAGTTGCTGCCTATATAAGATCAAATATTATAATGAACAGTTCAATGGTTTATCTAAATTTAACAATTACACTACTAAAAGCCTTCATATGTGAACTGAGATGAAATCCTACCATTTGATTGGGTTTTTTTTCCCAAATATACTACAGCTCTGTAGTTTTACGTGCACTACAAGCTCAAATCTTTCATTAAAACAGTTTCTTTGATATACACGGGTTCTGCATTATACAGCAAAGCTGAAGTTCAGAAAGTTAGGTACTCTAACCCTCTAACAGAGCTACGTGTCCAGGACTAGCCAGTGACAATGCCCATTTTTAGTCTAAGTGGACTATATATACAGAAAGCAGGAGACCCAAACTCAATTCCTTTCTAGAGCAAAGCAATTTAGACTTACACATCCCACTTTGCAGAAGACTGTCCTAGCAACCAATCTAGAGCATCTTGCAGATGAGCGTTTATAGCACTCACACAGAGAAACGGAAATCTTGGATTGTATTCCCTGCTCCAACGTTACAAGCGACAGCAGAACTGGTCTTGCAGCAGGGACAGAATCTCTACATTTTTGCCTGCCACATGAGTGATATAATCTCGCGCTTGCTTTCTTCCTGGTCCTACAATCCCCGCATTTTGGCCCAACAGATGGATACTTCCCACCCAGAAGTGTGTGTAGTCCATGGCATTCTTGTGCTTTAACTAGTCAGGAGATGCCAGGCTTGAGTCATCTCATAATAAGGAGAGAAGTTTAATCTGATCTCCCATGCCCTAATCACATACTCTGTATGTTACACAGATAATGGAAATAGCTACCACCTGGGAACTGTTTTGAAATACAACACTGAGCTTTCATCTGCACTTTTAAAAGTTTTCTGAGGCACCTCCTGCCAAGTGACAATCCCAGGCTCTGGAACTCCAGTGGACAGAAGCGGCCACCTCCATCCCAATCTCTATAGATAGGGATGCACTCTTCAGCTGCAGAGAAAAGTGCTGTTCCAGATGTACTTCAGTGCCTTGCATTTCCTTGGACAATGAGCAGAGAGCCTGACTGATTTTCTAAGGTGTCTAGTTCCCCCAGAACCCAAAGTTTGTTTAATGAGCTTATCTGAAGTACCAGTTCCACTGAGGAAGAATTTAGACACTGCAATGCTTCCTCTGTAAGCATTAAACCCGCTGCTGACACTGACCCCTCAACAATGTTCTCCAAGTCGTGAGTCTGTGGATTACACAGAAGGTATTTTAAAACTTGCCTCGCCTCTCTGCTATCTGCAAGTATCCTGTAGAAAGGTATTGCTCCATGTCCTGCTGGAAGGCTTCTTCAAAGAACTTCTGACGTTCCTTTAGCTTCATCTGCTGGGTGTGCTCCATATCCAAAACCTTCTGTGCATGTTCAGCATCTAGCTCAGCTGAGCGTAAAACAAACAAACAAACAAATAAAATATTGCATGTATATCCCCTGACTCTCAGAATTTAAAAGCTACTGAACCAGTTCAATACTGACAGACTGTTACTACAGACTGTCGACACAGGCTGTTAAAAAAAGACGACTTCTGTACTTTGCAACTATATTTTAAAACTGAGAGGATAAGAATACTATATTAGGCAGCATAACCTTCACATTAAAGTGATGTCATAACTATTTATCTTGAGGCAAGATGCAGACTTCTTGAACTGAATAAACAGCAACACCTGAA
This sequence comes from Sagittarius serpentarius, assembly GCA_034782735.1. NCBI lineage: Eukaryota > Metazoa > Chordata > Aves > Accipitriformes > Sagittariidae > Sagittarius > Sagittarius serpentarius. The sequence continues at coordinate 20,265,211 of JAVKLA010000028.1, read as the reverse complement.
AGCACTGCCCGTCAACAACTGGGATTTCACAATCCTGCCAAAAAAAGCTATCAGATAATGATGCTTCTGCTATCGTTTGTACTAATAAACACAAAAGTAATACTTTTAATTTGAATGTTGCAGCACATTTCCACCACAATACAAGTGGAAAGATATATATGTATGTATGCTTATATGTAGATACATATAAATACACATACATACATATGTGTGTGTGTGCACATGCGTGTGAGATTCTGTTTTTGTCAGCCTCCAGACAGACTGGAAAAATACTTTGAAGAATATCCTACACGTAGCGCAGGTACGTAACCACAGAAGCTGCGAAGGCAGCCTGCGCCGACAGCAGGTAGGTAAATAGTGCTGTTTTCAGCGAGAACACCACACAGTCATTAATGTCAATATACAGGGCCTCCTCTGTAGACAGTAGCAAAGAATGTGCTAGAAGATGGTGACGATACTGACACCAAAATAAGCAGAGCCAACTGCCACGAATTACTGGTACGAGACCAAGCAGAGAGGGCCAGCTTGTATAGCTTGTACAGACATACAGAGACAACCGAAATTTGCCTATACGTATCTGTGCTGGGTCTCCAGCAGTTCCTCTGTCCTCCTACAGCAGAAGGAGTATTAGACTGAATATCATTAGAGGAACTCCTGCCCTCCTGTTCTGCTCTACAGGAGTCACTGACTGGCCAGAGGATGCACAAAGAAAAGAATCGTGCTGTTTAGTGAAGAATAACATCTTCTAGAATAAAAAGATGTGGTAGCTACTGAAGTACTAACTCTATCCAGATCACTATTAGAATATGCTTTAGAAAAAAATGCTCTTTAGAAGGAATATATAAACCGGAGCCCTTCCTCTCAGAGTTCTCTGGTCATTTTTCTAAACCAGTCTCATGAGCTCTCTGCTTACAACAGAAAAAAGGATTTGCTAGCTGAGCTGCTGATGGAAAGGACAGGGCCGGCAAGAAGAGCTGCCGGTCTGGGCTGTTCTACCCGTTAGGGGAAGCTCCAACAAATACTGCTGGGTAAAAAAGTGGCCAAGCTTTCACACACCAGACAGACACAGCTAGAATATAGCATCCATACCGATAACTGCTGAAAGAGCGTAAGGTTTTCTAGTACAAGTATCATGTCAGTCTTCCAGGGAAAATGTTATGTTAATCGATATTTTACAACAAGAAAATTCATTAAAAGCATTTACCATTATGAAGATTATTATCCAAATGCAGAACATGTTTTATTAAACCAGGCAAAAACGTCACAGAGCATCTCTGTCCCTCTGTTGCCTGCATCAAGGTCACAGATCACATATACAAGCAAGTGAGCTGTGATAGTTGCCAAAAGGAGCTGTAAAACCAGACCGACACACCAAATATCCATTAAAACACTGGTAAACAAGCTGAAATCTTTTTCTTAAAGCAGATTTCGGAAGTAAAACGTCAACACATAATAAGAAAAGCATTTTCCTTTAAGTTAACACATCTTTATTACCATTTACAGTCTGGTGTACAATGACTCTATGCTCCTTGGAGCAACTCCTTTACTACAGTCCTGAATGATGAGCAGTTATTAACAACATTGTGTACGATGCAGAAATGCTATTCAATTGTAACAATAAAAGCCAGCAGCTCTCACTGACAGCAGAAATTTCCTATCTTTCTCATAATATATTCTGACAGTTTTGCACTCTATAGTGGTACTTCAGGATATTTTTAACCCCAGAACAGACAGAGACAGTATCCAAACAACATATGAGACTGATACAAACTTTTTTCTTAGTACTGCACACTGTTTTTTTCCTTTTGCCTAAAACATTCTGTTAACTATTGAAATCGCCACTGGCCAAAGCTAAATGATAACAGTTGCCTGCTGTGCTGCCATATTCCAAAGAAACTCAGAATATTCTAACTGAGGAGTTGTCATAGGCTTGTTCTCCAAAGTCAGTTACAGAGAGTTAACATCAAGAACCTTGCTGCATGATTTCACGCTCTGCCAGGTATAATACAAGTTGCTTGGCTAAGCAAAACCAAACTGCTACATGTGGGTTTCTGTTTGTTGTCAGAAATGCTAAGGATGGCTAGATGAAGCTAACAGTCAAACCTGAAACAACAAAAATATCAGTATATTGTTTCTTTTACAAAGCTATTCAGAATTACGTTTTCCATAAACCAGGTGTGGTTTTACATGTTTATAAAACACTCAATAGAGCCAGCACCAAAGGAGTTCTCAGAAAGACAAAAGTATCATCCATATACCCTCATATGCTCCTCATGTCCACATACAAATTCTTACAGACATCACTGAGAAGTGACACGCTTAAAATACTATTGCATTCTTCCCTTCACCATAAAATTGTACCTTTGAATTAGTAACTGCACCTATCTCTTAATCACACTGCTGTGCACAGAAAAAAACCGGACTACAGAGAAAATGCTAATTCACAATTAGATGCAGGCTTACAGGACTTGCCATGATAACCCAAATACAAGGTGACTTCAATTCTACACCAGCGATGACTTTCAAGAGAATAGAACTAAAAGGAGGCAAAATATTTCTTAAAAAATGGCAATTCAAGTGCTGACGTACAGCCTTCTGCACCATCCCCAGGAAGAGTCCCACGGCCAACCCACAGCTCACCTCCCTTGCAGCCACAGTACAACTTACAGCCTGCCTCCTCCAAAGCCCAAGCAAAGAGGCAGCACTCGTCCGCAAAACTTCCACTTGCTACAAAACCTCATTTTCTCCAACACTGCTGAACAACACACTCTCCCTGGCCTTGCACGCCTCCTCGCAAGCTGCCTACGTTTTGACCTGTTACAAGCTGCCCGTCGCACCCACTACGCATACCCAGCCATGCAGGCGTTGAAGCATGGAAGTCAGTTCTACCCTGGGACCAAGCACCCCAGCCTGAAGCGCCTCTGGGTACGCGGACCCCTACTGAGATGCTACACTGCCCTCACCTCCTCTAGCCAGGTGAGGATTTATCAGGGAGTTTCAGGGGACAACTCTACTTCTCCAGACACCTCAGCAGGAGAAAAAGCTATAGCCATCATCTCCTTCTGCCCCAATGGATCCTGCCTATACCAGCTACTGGGACTTGGAAAGCTGCATCAGCTAATTCCAGTCATTAAAAGGACTGCCCTGTGCTCTTAAAGGTCAATGGAAAAAAAGAAAAAAAAAAAATAAAATCAGGGCCCCGAGTGTAGTCCTTAATGCATTGATTTTCCCTACAGGCGTTCCCCAACTCGGCCTTTTTTTCTGAGGAACAAGATCACCATCTAGCTATGCAAACAGGCCAAAGACTTAGAAATCAAGGCAAGACTAGGAATACAATATTATTATTTGGTACAATGTCCATGTTTTCACGTCTTAATTTACATTTCTGATAACCTTCTGCAGCCAGAAGCTGTGCTAACCAGACACCATATTCCTATTACAAGATTAATTTATTAAAGCCAGGACCTCAAGATAGATTATTTCTTAATGACTTTATAAAATATTTTTATTTACAAATGAACTCTATTTCTGGGAAAACCTCCCTCCCCATATCTTAAGTGTTTGAACAAGACACTAGAAGAATCCAAACTCCAAAGAAACAAATTACAATAGCTTATAACCATATACCTCAAGTACAAAGGACACTGTTTTCTGATCTCATTCATATGCCTGACTGACACTTCCTACAAATTAAAATTCTGCCGCAGTAGCTAAAATTTCTATCAACCAACAAGCTAAGTGACCATTTCGTACTTTAATCTAAAACATTTTCCAGTTATGCACAACAAGAAATTAGAAGAATGACTAAAAATAAAAATAAATCAGCAACTGAAAATACTGGTTGTTTAGATTGTTTACACATCCCTTAGACCTAATGTAAAAGTGAAAGATGTCAAGTTGTCCAAACGGATGGCTTTTTGGTGCTTTCATACTGTTATATAATCAGTTTACTTTCCTTCAGTTAATTTATTATGTTACTTTATAGTCCTCATGTGAACTAGAATCTATAAATGTATCTGTTCCAAAGAGGGAAAGACACAGAGCAACACAAAAACTGGAGCTTAGAATAAATGCCCTTTTCTCCCCCTCTACAGTTCATCTGGTTTTTGTAGACTCATTCAACCCGACCATAAAATGTATTCAGGTCTTCTTAGAGATTTTTGCTTTCACTAAAGATACCAAAGTCTCAAGCAGCCCTTCAAGGAACTCACTCCAGGTTTTTGATGTTCCTCCTGTACGTGGGCGGGGGGGTGGTGTGTGTGTGTGTGTGTGTGTGTGTGCAAAACTGGACACAGCATGCAGACATGCTGAGTAGGGAAGGATAATCCCTTCCCTTGATCTGCTGGCCACGTCCCTGTTCGTACAGCCCAGGACGTGTCCTCTGCTGCTGCCAGGCGTGCTGCTGGCTCGTGCCCGGCTGGCTGCCCCCCGCACCCCCAGGGCCTTTCCGCAGAGCTGCTCCCCAGGCAGTCAGTCCCCAGCCCGTCTTGCTGCGGGGGCTCCTCCTGCCCAGGTACAGGGCTTTGCATTTGTACCTGTTGAACTTCTTAAGGTTCCTGTCAGCCCACTCCTCCAGCCTCTCTAGATCCCTCTGGATGGCAGCCCTGCCCTCACTGTATCGATCCATCCCCCCATTTTGGTGTCATTGGCAAAGGCGGTGAGAGTGCCCTCCATCGCCTCCTCTAGGACAGACCAGTCTGCCGCTTGTTACAGCCTCCAGGTAGAGTACGACCCATTAACTAGTACCCTCTAAGCCAACCAGTTATTTATCCATCTTGTTGCCCATCCATCCAGGCTGTAACATCATAATTTGGCTACAAGACTATTGTGTGAGACTGTCAAAACCTATTAATAAAGCTGGCTATTCACTGAACAACTGGAAGTCTTCAAAAATCAGAATGATAAAACCACAAAAACAGGCAACAGAAGACAGACAGCCAAGTAACTTTTCAAGTGCATTGTAACTTAGTAACTTATACTTGCAAGTGCCTCATTATATACCCTTTTACGTAAAAATATCAAAGCAAGACAAGACGCTGGGGAGCGCTTCAAAGAATGTAGTTTTTCTCAAAAATGTTTAAATTATTCTTGACCGAATTTAGAATACACTTTGGTAATATGAGGGATAAAGTTCAGAGCACTCTTGCACTGCACTTTGCTGAGAAGTGGGGAGAGACTGTTGGCAAAACTTGAAAAAAAATTTTAAGATATGGGAATTAGGTACACACAGTCTTTCTTCCAAATAGGAGTGAAAAGAAATCAAGTGAAAACTACAAGATTTGTTTTTAAAGTCTGATTGAACAGTCTCTTTACAAAGGAAAAAAATTTTCCAAAAATAATTACAATCAAAAATAATTACAATCAAAAAAATTAAGTCCTGATTCACTAGAATGTCAAGTCAGGATTCTACTAGACTTCGGTGACAGAAAGATCATCTCTTGTTGGAAAAAATACACACCGTTCCAAATGAGATTTATTGTCTGATGAGTCTCTAAAGCCTGCATTTTCATGAACAGGTATTTTAATAAAATTAACATTAATCAGAACTATTTCTAGCAAAATATTTCTTCCATTTAAAAAAGTCACTAAAAATGACTGTATGTATTCCTTGATAATTTCTAAGTAGCGTTTTACAGATTGCATCAGAATATGAAAACTCTAATTAGCCCAGAAATAATCTAGTCAAGAGGAAAAGCAAAGGTTTTACCAGTGCGGAGAAATTATTTTTTAAGTTGACCAACAAGCAGTTTCAACAAGTTGGCTTACCTTGGAAATTCCCTCTAAACAAACAAATTGCGTACTTGAGATCCTTGAAAAACACAGAATAAGCCCAAATAAACATCAGAATAAACCACTGAAAATAACTGCCTATGTGTGCCAAGATTCCAGTTACTAAAGCAGCACCTGGAGGAAGAAGCAGCTTCCGACCAACGCGACAGGAAACACAGCTTGGGAAAAGGTTCCCACATAACTCCAAACTTTATCTGGCTACCAGGAAATCATCATAATTAAGAGATACTAAAAATATGCTCCACCAAACAGCAAACGCATGACTCTGGTTCTAAAAATGTAAATACATCTAGGGTTTAAAAAAAAAAAAAAAAAAAATCACACAAACTTTATAATCATATGCCTCACAGTCTGAAAAGAATGATAGAGCTTGACAGAATTAGGATCTTTTAGGTCAGTTAAACAAAGGGTTATTGCATTTACATTTATTTTACTTTCAGAGTTTTCTTCAGCTCTCTCCTACTTTTTAAAGCCTTGTAAATTAGGACGAGACCTTTCTAAGGCAGACCAGTGGCTCGCTACTGCAGATGAGGATACACCCAAGCTATGGACAGACTGCACCCCGTGTGGGTTTGAGTTTTTAAACAGTTAATATGGTCCACATAGTAATTAATTTAGGCATTCAGACAAGTCTAGAGCATCCAAAGTTATATATAAAAGCTTAAATTCTGCCTTGTCCAACTGTACTTTCTTGCAACAAAACAAAGAGAACATCCTACGTAGCAGCTATATGACACATTATATTCTTTAGAATGTTTGCACCTTTCTCTATTCTCCGCAAGCCTAAAAATACACCAGGTTCAGGACTCCTCTGCAAGGTGGTCCACAGCAGCATAATGGGCTCTCATTTTAGAACTAGATCTACTGTGGTTCAGAAACAGTAAGAATGCTTTTGGCCATTTTATTTCTCATAAAAAACGTCCTGAAACCTGAGTGTATTTGCCGACCTCTTTAATTTTTTAAATTAAGAGTAGAGAAATTTTCATGCCTGCAAAATGTGGTAATCATGAACAATTTTAGAATTGTTTTAATTCCTTTTAACTATAGTCAAAATCATTATGGATATACTGTTCTACAGCACATCAAGTCTTTTTTCCACACTTGCTTCAGTATTTTCCTACCTTCAGATACGCAAATACATGTCTTCCAAAGTATGGTAATGTTACCAGCAAAAGCTTTCGGGATGGAATTCTCTCCTCCAAGCCCATAACTGACTACTTCTGGGTTAACAAATCTACAATCTGCTATTTTCCAGTTTCCCGGTTCAATTTCATTTATGGTCCCAAGAACACTAAATGACAAAAAAAAAAAAATCTGTCTTTCTAGAAGACAGGATTCAGCAACGTGACTTCAGTGGGACGTGAGTACCACAAACCCTCCTCAACTTGCACCAGGACAGGCTCTGTTAGGAAGGGGGTCTTCTACCTCCCCCGTTCCTCCTTTAGTTGGATTTCTATCCAACTGAAAGAGAAGAAAAGGTGACAAGGGAAGGATAACATTAAGCTGAACCTCCCTAGCATAGAAAGCAAGTAAAAAATAAACAAAATGGCAAGCATCTGAGCTCATTTGCTTGTTTCCTGCCTCCCTATAAATCCACCATTTATGGTATTGTAAGAACAATAATTCTGTCAGTAAGCTGCAAAGTATGTATTTTCAATGTAAATAAACTTGTCAATGTCACGTATATCTTCAGTACATATAGGTTTATTTGTGAAGACAATCTGGCTTTAAAATCTAGCCACACACTGTAGAAAAATCCCACTATTACAAAAAATCATGCTTGAAAACAGTTCAAAGGATTCAGCACTAGTCTACTGCCACGAAAAGTTGAATTTAATGCATACACGCTCCAATTACTGTTTCTTCTGTCTTACCTCAAAAATACTCATTTTCAAATGGAAAAACCAATCAATAGCAAATCTAAACCCAAAGTATTTAAAATAGAAACGACGGCATTACAGTATTCTATTCAGGTTTGCAAAAGTCCATAAAACTGTCTCAGATAAGACTAATAACATCCCATCATCCGAGTACAAATTGATCTATCGAACAATTTAATTACTATTTTCCATTCCGAAAAGATAACCACCTTTGCTTTGGAACTGGGAGGCTCTCAAAGACAGGCAAATGGCTTCTGCTACTACAAGAATAGTGCTAAATGGCTTCTGCTGCTACAAGAATAATGCACAACTCTGAGGTATTTGCCTTCTAGATCAAATTATGTGCATGCATAGATACATGAATAAATTATGAGATACTGTTTTGCAGTCACAACACATCGTGCACATGTTGAAAATATTGGTTCTACAACATGGCAAATCAGTTGGCAGGAATCAGTTTTTACTTGTCCTTAAGAATAACACCAAGCATCAAACTCTTGCTTTGGTGAAACTATTCTTCACCCAAACTATAACCACCTTCAGATACACAGGCTAGCAGAACAATACCATTCAGTGCTTAACTAAATCTTGCCGCAAAAAAATGAAGGTGAACAAATTATTGTCTTCCTTCCTACCAACTAAGACAAAACGAGGGTTTTACTCCATGTATTGTTTTCACAATAACCAGTTTTCTGACCTGAGCATGCAATTTATACCTCCTTCTCCAGGAGGGGTAGAGCCTGTCAAAGAGTCCTACAGGCTTCAGAGCCAAAAGGAATGAGCTGCGGATTCGTAGTCTCAGTATGGTTCAGTCTAACCTGACTTACTTTACATGGACAGTGACATATTTTAGACTTGAATAGGGTTTTGTTTGGTTTTTTTTTTTAAGATATACTTTAATATAAGTCTTAGGTTAACTTAAGCAATGATTGCTCAATCAGAAACAAAAAAGAAAAAACCCTACCTTTCACCAAAAAATCATGCAACCAATTTAAAGAGAATTTGATTTTTTCACATCTCTTCTGCATGGTAAGGCATTCAGCATGCATTACGTAAACCACATTTGATAGCAGATGTGCTTTACAAATGTGTGGCAAATAACACTGTACAATGATGAAATGTCTATGTCTATCAGAACACTTAAAACATTTTTATTCAATAGTGAAGGAGACCATTTTGCAAATTCAAATTATACTTGAAGTATTTGATGCTGGAAACCATTCCAAATCATCAGTCCTCTCTCATCTGAATCGGTCATTGAACTGAAGTTCTGAAAGCACAAAGCCTGTGAGCATTACTGCAATCAACTGTAAAATCTGTTTCTCGGTTATCAGCACTGGCTTTCTGTTAGCATTAAGAACATTAGGGCCTGGTTACTAACACTTAAACAGGGCTTTTAACAGAGCCTAAATTTCACACTTTAAACAAGCAACAAATATATCCCTTATTTCAACAAAACAGATTCTGTGTCCGAAGATGCACATGAGGTACTTAAGCTAAAACATGTATGTCTACCTGTTCGGAGCAGGCTCAATCAATATTAAAGGACCAGGGATTAACTACAAACGGAATAAATAGGAGAAAGCATTGGGGGGTTTTTTGCAATTTATTTCTACTTTAAGCGAAGTATAACAGGGAGAAAATTCTACAAATTCCTCGCGTAGAAGCCCAGTTTGTTTACAATGTCAAAGTTTCATACAGAGTAGTATTTTCAAAAGTCCATAAGCCAATCATTATATCAGTAGCACACACGGAATACTTAAGTATTTATTTTTTCTTGACAACTTAGTCTATTTCCTCTTCCATTTCTGTCAAAACAACTTCTCCAATACAAGCAAAAACCCCTGCTATTCATCATCCTATTACTGCTGGTTTTATTTCTTCATTCTTAGAAGTTAAGAAGAAAAAGGACCCATTCAATTACAAATCCAGTCCAGTTCAACACTGTTCAGTTCATGTCCCGAAATGAATCACACTACAGACTATCTTTAGAAATCCTAGTGGTGACTAAACACTTTTGTTTGATATGATTAGCACTAAGAGATCTGAAGTACCATTCACTCTAACAAACCAGCATCCAGGAGCATCCAAACAGTTTCTACAAAGTAATATGAGAGGGGACTAATTTGCTAACAGACAGCTATTAGGGATGCATTACCAGCTGAGGAATTCTAAAATACAAGCAGTCCTGCATATTCATTACACACAGAGTATCAGTTATGACAGACTAGCTTATTTTAAAAATCCCTATTTATTCTCAAATGCAAAACAAAGATGCTATCATTCTTTTTAAAAATTGAACACGTAGCAGTGCTATTTACTAGTAAAGCTAATTTGCAACATTAGCAATGGCACGTCTTTTCCAGACTTTTTATAATACTGTAAGACAGATCTCTTCAAACTACATTATAATATTCCCTTACAAAAGTGTTGTTCAATTAATGAGTTGCTTTTAAATTCAGCCAAATGGACAGTAACAACTATACAGGCACAATAAATGGAAGATAACCAAAACAAAAATCGTACTACATTTCAAACAGAACAACATGGCTGAACATAAAGCAATGTTTTAGAAATATATGACTACATTTTCACAGTTAAAATTCCTCATTTTCTATTATGGAAAGGCATCATATAATAAGAAGCAGGGCATCTTATCATAAAGTGCAGAAATAAACATCAGTGTGTTTTTTCCACTGAACATTTTTATTTTTAAAACTAAAATGGCTTATGTGAAAGACAGTTTAGTTAGGACATGGACTGTAATTCAGAGGTAAGGCAATTTTCCGTACGTCAGTTCTAACGAAATTATATCGAGTTTTGAATTTTTAATTAAACATTTTAAGCTTTCTTCCATGCATCTACTTTTCATATATTCAAAACCATTCCACTTGTTTTTTCATTTTATTTTTTATGGAATAATAAATGGTCTGTAGCTCAAAAATAACAGACCTTAACAAAAAGCAGCCCAGACAAAACTTCCAACTTGCAAAAGACTAGCTGTCTTTAAATAGCTCAATTGTAAGAACAAAATTCTTTTGATGATCTTGAAAAATATTTAAGATAAATCCTTTTTGGAGAAAAAAAGAAGAGTCTTGAAAGATGATCTGCTCCCACTAGCTTACTGACTTATTTGTGTGCCATCTTCTAGTAGAATTGTTCTAAATTGTTCAAACTTGCAACTTGAAATACTGAAGATGGAATAAAGGTCGTCTTTATACATAGTGTCAAAGCACATCCATAATTTTACTGCTAATTCAGAATAGTTTCTGCAACTTTGACATGTCTGGATTTTTTTAAAGCATTTAAGGACAAACCTTGAAGAGCAACCCATATGACACGGGCAGAAGGGAAGAAAACCAAAGCCCTGCTTTCCTGACAGTCCGTAAACTATGTCAGAATAGCGTGGCTAGGTTTACTTTTTTGTTTTGTTTGACCCCAAGGAATGTCTCATGCTTTAAATTTTCCATCATTTCAGTATTCCATATGGTAGCCAATATTTGCTACTGATAGGAAGCAAAGCTACCAGGTCACAATGTACCAGTAGTTTTCAAATTTTTACTCTGACATTCAAGTTTTTACCATGCTTATTCTTTAAAGACAACCAGACTAAACTGGTGCATCAGTGTTGGCAAAGTCAAGGTAGACCATCACTCATGCAAACAATAAACCTGATTTTATGGTACTAGATCAAATTGGCACTGCCACACCAAGGAAGCACTGGTGGCTGGGTACAAAAATAACTCTTCTAGACCAAACAATTCTGAAGAAGAAACCCTTCTGGTGGTTTTTGTTTGGTGTTTGTTTTTTTTTTTAAAGAGGATCAGCCATCACCTGTCATTCTGCAGCTGGCATAGAACTGACATCAGGCGTAAAACCAATCGCCACCATATTGTCAGCTCCAGCTAAAACCATAATGGCAACTGTGTTCACTCAAAAATATTTTTGCAGTTTAGCAATTAATTCATCAATAGCAGCATCTGGCATGAAATAAGTGTAATTTTAACCTGTGCTCATATTGGTTTAGCTTGCAGTAGCAGATAAATTGATTTCTAAAGTTTGCTATTCAAATCAAGCTGATTTAAATGACTGCAACATTAATTTTTCAAGTACTGTATTAGGCTGGTTTAAAGATTCTGTGCAAAAACTAGCATGTGTGCAAGACCTAAGATCTTAATACCTTTAGATTAATAGATTAACAGATTAATTTACTGGGATAAAATACAGCTAGACGAGTTTCACTGGTTAACATAACTAACCAGGTCACCTGTATCCTCATAAGAGTGTAATTAACAGCTAAGACTTTTCCCTTATTTGATGTTCACAGTTTTACACCTGCTTCTTATTAGGAGAAATCATTATCACTAAAGCAGTGTAAAACTTACTAGGTCTATCTGTTGCTTAGCCCAACACCTCAACGCATATGTAAGAAAAAGAGAGACACCCATGCAATAAACTAGGGAGAGGATGGAGCAGATGTGTGATACTACTAATGCATCAGTGGAGCAGTAAACAAGAGAGAAATATGAAAGGAAGAGATACAAAGTAAGAGAAATGAAGATGGGGCAGGGGCGGAGGGGAAGGGTAACTGACCACTCAGATTGCCAAACAGAGCTAATAAGTAAGATATGACCCTTTATTCTGGATTTCTCCAGTCTAGTAGAGATTAAACAAGTTGTGAGGAGAAAAACAATACTAAGCAGGAGAAAGACATTTAAAACAGGGGCACAGAAGGCTTTGCCATAATGAAACCAAACACCAAGAACAAAAAGCCACTGCAATAAAATCAGCCGTTACCAACAAAACACGCGCTACTGAAGCTGCTCTGCCAGACAAAAAACGAAGAGACTGTAGGAACAATTACAAGTGAATGAGAAAGCACATCCTGCGTGACCATCAATGACTAAACCCTATGCCTATAGTAAAAACGAACTGGCAGATGACACTTAGGATATAGTATCTTATTCAAGCAAACAAAGAAAACCCACCTAAAGGATGCACAGACATCAAAGTGACAGTGAGGAATGAATAAAACACAGCAATTCAGGAAGCTGATAAAAGCACTTGCAAGGGGGAAGGGAAAAAGGAAGGGGGCTGACTAAAGAGGGAAGTCAATGTAATTAGGACTCTGAAACTTGTAAAAGACGTGTCCTGTGAGATCATTCCTTTCAACATATGCAGCTGTATGAAATCTCTCCCTCGCCCCCCACCTTTTTTTTCCAGTGCACAGATGCCACGCAAGTCTTCAACATCTCCTGCCACATCTTGGGACAGCAAACACTCATTTGTGCCTGTGCTGCAACAGCGTATAAAATGAGGAATTAATTCTCCTGACATCTGTATCAATCAACTTCTGCCATTTGTATGCACCTTAAAAACATTCATCTTTAGGCCAGCTAAAAATACGGAATGCTTAATTTATAATCTTCTCCTTATCTCCTGAATATGTATAAGGCCTTACTAATTTCATTTTTTATTTTATTCTTTAGAATATTTTAGTAGTAATTAGTCACGAATACTTTAAATCTCACAAAACGCATGCACATTTCCTGTATAGTGTAAACATGCAATTGATTTCTGAAGAAGTTAAATTTCTTAACTATTACTCTATTTCTCTAAACAGCACCTCTCTGCACGAGGTGTCATTTTCTATAGCAATGAAAATCACATGCTATACCTTTACAACAGGTACAACCACCAGTACCTGTAACAATTCAAAGAGCCCTTTCAGAACTGCACTGTGATTCTTAAAAAGAAAGTAGAACTGCTGATTTTTAAAGCATTAAGACAAACTGTAAGCAGAGCTGTACTGATCCTACTCAGTGGCCAATTCTTCCTCACTTTCATATCTAAGCTTGCATAACGTGCCTCTAAAGCCGAACATCCACTAATTTCAGAGGAAGATATCATTAGAACACAATATGGCCTTTATTAAATATGAATTATTTGTTCACAACACATTCGGCATGACAGTGAGAAAACATTGCCTTCAGGCCACCATTATATCTGCCCTGTTTCCTTCTCTTTCTTCCTGTCATCATACATCTGCTTTGTCAGCCCCAACAGCATCCAATTTCCACAGGCAGAGATTTGTTCCCTCCTTTTTAGAGCAAACAACAGTATTTTTATTTGATACTAACGCAGAAATAAAATTATGAAGTTTAAGACTGAGGCACAATATTTCTCATCTCTTAGCTGCTGCTGTAGACTCCAACAGATGACACCACATTTGATTTCACTGGCTTCACACAGGGAATATATCATTCATACTCATGAAGACCAAAACTTATTTTTTAAATAAAAGATTAAATTTGACGGAAGTGGGTTACAAACAATATTATGGGATCTAAACATCTGGTGCTCAGACTTTGCGATGCCTTTTAAAACACAAATGAGACAAGCAAGATAGGATAGTGAAGAGCAGTTAAAGAACAAACTCCTCGCAAGACTAACACTGAAATGATCTGATTTGTCCCAGGGCCTGGCCAACAACAGACCTTTGGAACATGAAGAATATCATGATTACAGTATCTTCCAAGACAAACACACCAGGGACAGCAACCGGTACATGCATCGCCTTCAGTATCACTTCCTGAATATACTAGAAATTATGAACGAGGCTTGAGGTGGGGGTGGGAATCAACCAAGAAATCCTGTGGGGCCATTCCTGTTCTGTCGGTACAAGTATTTTCTCTCCAGGACTGAATGAATGATATACAAAGAAGGTGTTCAGCAAGTGTTGAACTTCAACCTATTGTGATTCTCTAAGAAACTATCAAATCTGTTTATAATAGTGACTATCCAAGGCTACTGAGAACTGAAGCATGCACAAAGAATCACAGTAACATCATTATCACCATTTCATGCTCTATAAAACTGTAGACTTTTGGTAAAAAGCCTCCTATTTTGAAACACGCTTGCTGATATTATTCCTTTTAAACTATTTTTCATGCATGCCTTATTTATTAAACAAGTTCTCTTGACAATATATGTGTTTATATATACAGTAAATACAGTATGAACATCACACAGTGGCTGCATCACACAGAGACGAATTTAACAACAAAGTGCTGAAATTTTGGTCCAGAAGGAAGAAAAAAGTACTAAGACTTGATAATACATCAAAACTATATTTTCAAAATAAAATTGGTAAATTTGGTGCACTGTTCAAGAAAGCAGTAAGTTTATCACAACCAACCATAAAATACATACAAGATTATAGATCTTCATGAAGCATTGATTAGTTCCTTTCTTTCACTCAAAAATCCAAACTATCAAGTTTCCTGTAAAATGCTAGTTTGTCTATATATATTCAGAATAAGGGATTTTTTACGTTAATCTGGTTTAAATAAAATATGTGTATACACGTCATTAGTTTATTTTTATGAATTAATTTTATATAATAAAATCTCTATACAGATGCAAAACCTCTAAGTCAGTTTTAATAAAGATAGATGTGTGAGAGCACACTTAAGTACAAATGCACTGTACTCAATGTATTACAAATAATTTCACATATGACACCGTAAGTATTAGAGTGCTAGAATGAATTGCATTTTGAAGAAGTTTGCAAGGCAGCAGTTTCCACTTGCCATTCAAAATAGGTCAGAAATTATATACTTGCAGACTGCTATTATAATCCATTTTTTTAAAGTGAAAACTGTAATCATATCAGCAGCTATTAAAGGCTGATGACCTGCTTTTTCTGACACTAGTTTAAGGCTTTCTGAATAGTAAATTGAATGATGATACTTAGCCTAGGGGGAAAAAATAGCAGAAAAAAGCCTGAGAGAGATTGCATTTTATAAACATGCACGTATAGTAACATATTTAGAAATTAATACCACTCCTTCCCTGCCTCCCAAAATACAAGCTACTCAACTACTCAGTCATTACCAATGGTATCTTTGTTTCAGTGCTAGGAGAGTAACTGTCAGGGCCCGGAAGATGAGCTACCTTCTCATTCGAGACAGGATCTGGAGGTCAGAGCTGAGGGTTATCAAGTAAGGCAGCACACAGACATGCCACCTGCACTTTCACTGCCCCTGCTGCACTCATCATGAAGATGAATGCAAAACTCAGGTTTTTCAGATCACTCCAAGATTTTTGTAAAGAGATTAAATGGAAGTCTTGCAGTAAATCACTTCTCAGGTGTTATGCAGACTGGATTGTGCCTAGCCAAGAGGTACCAGTACAAAAGACCAATATGAAGTACCCGGACTATAAAATATAACAGAGCTATGTTTAGAAGTAGTCATGAAAAATACTCCTCTAGGTATACCTGCTTTTCAACTTGCAGAATTTAACAATGTCAGTATGAACTTGGAGCCTCCCGAAGTGTAAGACTCCTAAGAGAAACAAAATACTTGTCCAATATAGTCTTTAAAAAGTCACAGTGCAAAGAATTCTTAAAATAGAAGCTTGCAAAGCGCATTATAGTGTCAGAGCAAATCTGTCTCCATCCCGCTAGAGATGCTAGTTCGGTGATCCGCATGTAACTCCACCTATTTTTTAAGGCAAAAACTGTCCTAGTACCACTGCTTGTGGGCTTTAATGCAAAGTTTTGGCAATTGTCCAAGGCTCTGGAAGGGAGGGCATGCAGCTTTTTAAATTTTCTTTTTAGGTCATGACACAAGAGATCACACTGATGTTCACTAATGCTCCATTTACAAACGCAGAGGGAAGTCAGCAACTTGTACTTAAGAAAAAAAAGGAAGGTACTTCTTAAAACAATGCTACATTGTACAGAAATTTCACGTTTATGCAAGTTATCTAACACTTTCCACAGAGCTTAGTGGAACATAAAACTGTGAAAATCTCACATACCACATGGAACTGAAAACCAAGGGTTTGTCCGTAGCAAACAGGCATTCCTAGCGAAGAGAGATGTTTTAAAATGGAAGTTTTAAGGGAAATGAAAAAATCAAACATTTTTATTAAATTTTAGAATATGAAAGGGCATGTTGATCACAGAAATGAGCAGACTAAGTTAGAGGTCAGTGCATTTTAAACTTAGTAAGTGATACTGGGACCTTTTGTCATCTTTGAAGGAATCCAAATTGGGTTTGGGACTTGAGAGGTGGTTAAGTCATCTGGCAATGATAAAATCAAAAAGCTTTCCCACATTTTTCTCAGACTTGTCCTTTTGAACAAAGTTAATGGTTATATACAATCTTATGGCTTTATATGGAACTGTTTACAGTAGCCTTTGCCAGTGCTCAGATGCCATATTGCCTTCTGTATCAAAATAGCAACTAAGGATGATGGATAAGGACATCACTGGAACAGGGATCCAATTAACAGAATACAGCAAAATTGACATTTATATAACAAAGTTTCAGGCTAGTCATCAATGACTAAATTTATACCACAGAGCTATTAATTCTCACCCTCTGTAGACAGAAGAGCAGCAGTTTCCAAGAAACTCGGAAAACCAACAGCTTATGAAAGAAACTTTTCTGCCCAACAGATTTCAGTAGAAGTTGTTCAAATACTCGTATGTTCCTCCTCCCCTGTAATTTGTCAGAAAAGAACTGATGCTAGACTAAATAAAAGATTGAACAGTATCACAACATAGGCAGACAGTATTTTCAGTGCTTATAGGATTTAAGAAAGCCTCTTTGCTGAGTTAATACTAGAACAGTTTAAAACAATTAACAATGAGCTGGAGGCATACTAATGACTACAAAACAAAGCCCCCAAACCACCCTACCCCAATAGACACTGGCCTTTCAGGAATTTGTCTCTTTTTCTTGATGCTAATTCCTTCAACATGTTTACATGTAGAAGCCTCCTTGCACGCCCTCCATCAATCAAGCCAAGCTCTCCTAGCATCTTGAGAAATAAGCCTCTCTTCTCTTAACTCAATCGTTTCTCACAAACACCTCTTCTCATTTGCCGCTGTCCACTGGAAATCTCATGACTGATCCATCCCTGAATGTTATTTACTCTGTTCACAGCTGAATTAATCTCAATAGTTCATTTCTCAAGTGCAACTTCATGACAGAGATTGTTTTCCTCCTAAATAATTTTCACTCAATAACCTGTCACTTGCAGAACTTTTTGGCTTGCTATTAACCACCAGAGGACAAAATCTATACAATTATTATTACTTTCTGCATGTTTTACTGCTGTGAGAGTCACCTGTTTTCAACACTTAACCTTCATACTTGTGCTGCTGCCTGAACAAAATACAGAAAGTCCAAGTTAAAACTGAATTAGATCTAGTAAGTATATCTCAAAGGCTAGTATTACAAAGTCATATGCATAATGTGCATATTTCTTAAGCATAAAAATCATACTAAAGAATGCTTTGCTTACAAAAGCATACTGGACTATTTCTTTCATTCAAAAAGCAGCACTATACATGTTAAAATTGCCATAGTACTCACAGTGTCAATACAAAAACCATCTGTTTTTAAAGTATCTTAAAATGAAAATGTCGTCTTATTAGGATTATCTCTTCAGTTGAAATCTTGACTTTCAAGGTCTGCAAAGAGGACTATACAGTAAGAATACTGGCTTTTCTGAAATTCATTCAGGATGTTTTTACTAACGCATTAAAAACACCTTTAGACATTTTCTTGCATTTTCCAACTTCCCTTCTAAAATAACTGGATCTCTTTTGTCTCCAAAATCCTCAAAGTTTCCAAATTTCTGAGATATGACTTAAAATATATTCTTTCTTTGGTCTGTGTCAGAGAAAACCTTCTCTCTTTCCTCTTTTGTTGTAGAGTTAGCCCACAATTCTTCATATACCAAATTTATTTTCACTTTGTGAATTTTAGTGACAATTACACTGAATAATCACTAATATGCAGGAGAAGTCTTCAATGATACAAAAGCACCCTGAAATCCATGTAGGGACAGAGCAAGAGAGGGAGAGAGAAGTACCTTTGCCAGACTTCTTCCCATTCTGTAACTAGTGGAAGTTTTCATACCAGTTATGGCTCCCCAAATGTCCTGAAAATCAAGGACTTGGCTTTCTATTCTGCCAACCTTCCTACAGCTTTGCATCCAAAACATGTTCAGGTGTGAAGAGAACCAGATACCAAGTGACTGGCAGCACAGCCCTCTAAATATGTACCAACAAGCGAAAAGGGAAAATACATATGTCACCTAAACCCCTAACGTGGATAAGACTTTCTCCAGTCACATAGGTTTGCAGAAACAGAAGCTGAAACTGCAGGCTCTTCCTGAGGACCCTGCCCTCCACCCAGTGCCAGAAGCTACCCTGCCTGTGACACTAATTGCACAGACAACTAACTAGTACTCTTTAAAACAAAGGTAAAAACCCCACCCTTCTAATTCCATTGTAGGGTTAAACAGACTTTCAAACAACCCAAATTACATTACACCTATGATTACGGCTTAGGACAGTTGGGTCTGCAAAACTCCAATTCCTGCAGCATCGGTGAGCCACAAAACCTGAGCTCATCAAGTACCACCAGTTCCATTTCCTACCCGTGTGAATGCACAAGATACACTGAAAACCACCCGATGTCTTTTCCGATGTCTTCTCTGTGAAATGTGGGGTTTTCCCTTTAATGTTTGATAACCAGAGAAGAGATAATAAATCTATGAGGATTTAAGATTATTATCCTAGTTAAAACCCTCCTGAGCCAATGGAAACACTGGTGTGCGAGGTCTGGAGTGATTACATAATCATCTAATTAAGTCGGAAACTTGTTCCTATGAATGGCACCATTTCTGCTTGATTTAAAAGGAGACACAGCCAACTACATTTTGATCAAGTCTCATTTATACAATGTCAAAATAGCATTAGCTGGCTTCTACAAAAAAGGAAAAAAGGTCTGAGTGACATCTCCACAAGATTTTTATTCATCTTAATCCACAGAGTAACCCAAGTGATTAAAAATGAAACAATGCGTTCAGTTAGTCAAAACTGCCTCTTAACCTCTTTTAACTCGCATACTCTATTAGAAATATACAATTTAGAAATATTATATACATACAAAAATATTTTACTTATTTTTAAAATAGCTCACTTTTTAAGTATTTCACTATTTTTTATTATTCAATGCCATTTTCCAGAAGAATATCATTTCACCTATTCAGTAAAAACAAATAAATCACAAAAAGGACACCACACTAGCTACAATATTGAAGAATTATGTTTGTACAGTTTCAGCTCTAATGACTTGATACAATTTAACATGGCATACATAACACTCAAATAAAATGAGCAGAATCATTTAACAGAATAGCCACATTTTTGTTCTATTTACTGAGCAGGAGTAGAGAAACATTCAGAATTCTTACATGTCCACTTGCACCCTTTGGCCATCCGCCCTTTCCATCTGCATCATTAAAACCTGAGCAGAACAAGTAGTTTAATAACACACTACTGTGAAAGGCAGGACCAAGATTTATGTAAGGACATGCTATAAAGAAGGAAGACATTATTTCTACTGCAGCTTTTAAAACAATTCTATTTCTGAACACTGTAAGGACCAGCATAGTATCATATTTACAGTACCACTATAGAAAGAAATAGTGCTATGTCGAGAAAGGTAAAAAGCATATAATCTATTACTGTACATTTATTTAGCTACAAATCAAACTGATGAAATGTCTGCACTCACAGTTACATTTCTAACATATAATAAAATAGAAGCAGCACGCCGAAAGAAAGAATATGGTCATTATAAAACTGTTCAAAAATTCATTCGCACCAAGATGCAGTTACAGGCCACAAGAGCCTGCAGTATTTGGTCTTTCAGCCCCCCAAAAAGTATTACATCTGATCTTGTTAGAAAGAAGCAACCTTTTTAAAAACAGGTAGGTGTGTATTTCTTAATTTGTCATTAACCTCAGTCTACATAGATAGTGAGCAAACATATTATCATAAAAATATAATAAGCCATCTTTAGTTTTGCATTACTTTTTTCTGTCACCAAGCTATAGAAGAAAATGTGATTTTAAAAAACCATTAGAATAATCCTGGTTACCATAGAGGTGCTAACCTTTCCAATATTAATGTTGATACTAAAGCTTCTACTTACTGGTACCTCTTGCCAGCAGTAGTTGGAGGACTGATATTGTTAAAGCTCACATTTCAGAAATATTCTCCAATTCCATATTCTAATCCTTACAGAAGTATAATTTCAAGGTTGGCCCCCCACCCTACACACAGAATAGTTATTCTACTGTCCAGGGTATGACTGCAAATAAGGAAAAAAAAGAAAGATTCACAGCTGTGCCCCCAATTCACTGTACTTCCATTTCAATTTCAGGAACCAACAACAAGAAAAAAAAGACAACTTCTGTCAATATGTACAAAGTAGTTAAGGATACAAGATGGATTACACCAGTAGTATATATATTGCTTGTAAAACTAGCAATTTTGAGTGCAAAGTGATCACACCACATTTAGCAGAACAGAGGGTAAATTTCACCATCCTTAAGTAAACAGTCAACTGTTCTGTCTATATTTATGGAAAACAACTATTTTGATAAAAGAAGTATTTCTAATCAATACAATTGTAAAGAGTTCTGCCATATCAGATGAATTGTTTAAAACAAAATATTCAACTTTACATTGTTATTTAACAATGAATATAAAATTTAGTGGTCAGAATTACAACTCACAGGTAGAGCCTTGATAAAGGCATGCTCCAACAGGTTATTAAAATAATATCATAGTTCAATTTACTCTTATCTTTCAGTCTTGGACACCAACTGAAAAAAATCCACGTGAACAGTAACAGAAAAAAAACCTATTCCAGTGGTTATATAAAAGAACATAAAAAGAAACAGAGTAGAAATCCTTATCTTATTTCTGTTTCAATTCATGCACAGTTCTAAACATCATTAGCTACAAATTAACAGCATAAAAATGTTATTGAATTATTAAAAATAGTTTTGTATGACATAGGGTGCTCATCCTGACGTAAATAACATTAATGGCTTAATTTAAAAATACACCATTTTATCATTTATTATCTTATTTATCTGAAAGAAACTAAGAATTAGCATGACTGCATCTATACTGATGAATTCACTGCTCTAATTTTTTATATTTGGTTTTATCTTCGGATAATAACTGTCTCCCCTCATCCTCCAGAACCACCCCACCCTTAGACAAGCCTGCTTGAATTTTCTTTTACTAATTCTGATTAATATTACCTCGACAATAATGCAAAGTGACAGACAAAAGCAAAGCAATAAACAAAAGCCCTACAAAACAGACACTAAGTCACTATTTCTTTCAAATTTGCTAAATCAAGTTGATAATTAACCTCTCATTTATAGCACACCCTTCACAAATCAGGCAATGGTGGTAACTGAGGAAATTAATTAAGCTAACTTTAATTTCATTTTGCATTTTACATTAGCTTGGCAAATTAAGCTGACAAATAATAAAGATGATAATAAAGTTCCACCTACATGAATTCTTCTGAGTATTCTCAGTGGCTCCCGGGGATGACATGGCAGTAAGAAATAAGCAAGTAAAAAGAAACACAGTCCTGGTTAAGTGAAAGCTCCAGTTACCAAGCAGCTCCACTGATGTGCATCTTCATTGATGTAGAACAAAGACCGATGCTAGAAGGCTGCTTTTTCAAAGAAGTAATACCGCGACTGCCAGTTTTCAATGGGTCACTCACACACAGATGCATACACATGGATACTTCAACTCAGTGCCTTTCCAGAACCTGAACACAAGCTACCAGCAGCTGGACTATACCAGAAATGCACGCATGTATTTGGGAAGGTACCACATGCTGCTAAATAAAGGGGTGCTAGAAAGAGAAAAATCTTCCCAGCAGGTTATAATCTGATGACATGCAGTTACAGCATGTGTTTATTTGGCAGAGAGCTGGAAGCGTTTGAAAATGATTTAGAAGCAAGAAGAAAGGTACGGAAGGGTTCCGAATTCTTTTTTTGTTAGGTGATGCTCATAAGCCTCTCCCTTCAAAGTATTTTTCCTTAACATGGCTTAGCTCAGATAACCCACAAACCAGATTACATACTATTCTTACTTCACACATAAAATACTAAAAATCTTGGATGAGATTTTTAAATAAATTAGGACCACCCTTCCCTGCAACTGAAAACTGATTTTTTTGTATTACATATCCAGACTACATTTTCATCAAAAATTGAAAAAATGGTTATGCAGTTAAAAAAAATTACAGAAACAGCATATGACCAAGAATCGTTGGTTATGGTGATGCTGCAGTTACACAACGGTGCATTTATGTTTCAAAAACTGTAAGGCATTGCGCAGAATTGGGAATGCTGGCACGCATTGCTTTTTCAGTTTAGGAGGGTGCGCAATGCTGCCCGAAACCATGATAGCCATAACAATTCCTTTCGTTTACTTAAAAAGATCACATTTTGAAAAGCTTCTTGGTGACAATCACCAAAATACACAGTACAGACAAAAGGGAATTACGTAACAAATACTTCTCCAATCATCATCATTAGAGGAAAAATTACCAAGAATGTATAAGCCTACAAAACTCAGGTTTATTTCACTGGTGAAAGTAACACCAAAAATATATATAGGAAAGATTAAAAGAATAATAATAATCACAAGATAATCCTGCCTTCAGTCTGGACTTCAGTAATTAAAGGATGAATTAAAGTCAGAGCTGCACATAAATTAGGCTTCTATTTTTTCCACATCAGTCATTTAAGCATTATAGACAATTAAAATATTACACCTTTAAGTGTTTTCTTTTCTACATAAACTCAGCATGACAGGACGTACGTTCCCATGAAATTTTTTCTTATTATCTACACAGTTAGCTATTCACCCTGGCAATAGCCACAGAAAATCTCTATTGATACACTAGCCTCCTCCGCTCTTTACAAAACCAGGACTCCGCAAGGCTGACTCCAGCAAGGACCAACTTCTACTGCAGCCAACAGGAGCTATACCTGCACATCCAAGAGCCGTCTTATTTTTAGTAGCAGTGATGTCAAAATTGTTGTGATACATCTGACCTCCGAAAGGGCTTTTGACTTGGTGCAACACCAGAATTCAAAAAGAGTAGGACTCAAGGAAAAAGAGAAAGCCACAGAAATGCGTTGATATTAAAATTTGTTGGGAGAAAAAAACAGCTTCCTCAAAATACAAATCAACATAAGACAGGATGAAAGAGCATAAAGGTGCCACATTAAAAAAAACACAAGATTCTCTAAAAATACATGTAGATGAAGCAGAATTTAAAAAAAAAAAAAAAGGAAGTGTTTCTACCCTCCACTCTCTCCCAGTCAAAATTAGCATTAAAAAAACCTAATAAACGCAAGGTTTCAGAAGTATCTGTAACATTAGCATTCTATGGGTTATATTAACTCATTGTCCGAATACTACTTTCAAGTGATAGCCATCATATAAAATCCAGAAATCTAATTGAGCAAAGAGATTACAAACAAACAGCACTGTCAAATTTGTAACAAAGTTACATTATAGCCAAAACACACAACAAACAAAAAGTAAGAAAAAAGCATTTAAAGCATTAAACTAGAAGTGGTTTGGGGTGCAAGAAGTCACAAAACAAAAAACCATCTTTGATCAGCTGAGTTGCAAGGGCACACAACATTTGTTTCAAGGAAATGATTATCTAGTTTGTCCATAAATAATCTGGTATCTTTATAGCATCCCTTTCTAAACTTTAGATTTCCTTTAGAAACTCTACTCCCTATTTACAGCTTTGAAAATTCAGACCCATTTCCAATATATATAACCACCTTAGAAACGGATGCCATTTTATGAATGGCCAATATCCACCCGAGCCTGTATTGCCACTATCAAAGCAGCCCTGTTTTTCCCTCACCAGCTGAAAACTGATCAAAAATGGGCAGAGGAGAAATAATTTCCCATCATATCAGATCACTAGTCTAGTTGACAATGCAGCCCACCTTTTGGCAAAGCATAATGGGAAATAGTGTTCTGATGTAGCAATTCAGAATAAAATTGTTCTACAGTTTAAATACACTAAAAAACTCTGTTCCCCCCCCCCGCATTGAAATCTAAATTCTATTTCATGTATAGAAAATACTATCTGTCTGGAAGACTTGACACGTTTAGATATTAACCTATTAGGTAACAAATTTATTTGCAGACATCTGCAAAATAAATGCATACACAAGATACTACCCATTGTAGTTTGCTTCACCCCAGACATATTTCTTAATCCAGCAAATGTTTAGTTGTCTTGTCAAAGACAGCTAACAAATTTTCAACTACACCTAATGTTCAGCAGAAGAGTGTTGCCAACAGGAAAAAGCAGCCATGTTTCGGGGGTCGGCAAGAGTCAAGCAATCGCTTTTGTGTGCTATCATATGCAGTCTCTGTCAAGACAGAAAACTGAAAACTTCCACTATTCTTGGGTATGTATTCATATATAGAACAACTTCTGAAAGTATGTCATTAAGTCTGATAACTCGGCCAAATAGAATCAGATGTGTGCACCTCAGCAACATCCACCTGTGGGCTACAGAAATGTACATTTGAAAGCTTTTACATCTCAGTGCTGGTGATATCTGCCCTGATGTATAAAGACTCAATTATTTACTGGGGAGGATTGAAATCAGTGAAAGATCTAGAGTGAACCTTCCTTAAATTTCTCTATTTAAAGGATTTTAATTTTTCTTTTTTTTTAAAAGGCTTGACTTGAAGTCCATACCTATTTCAAGGAAGACAAAAAAGAGGACGGAAGTTACAAGTAGTGAGATTCAGATCTAGAAACTTTTAAAACATGTCCAGAGAGTTAAACAGATGTGAGAATCTGCAAACTTGAACACAAAAAGCAAAATCAAAAGCAAGGTAGCTATAAGGACACTTTATCATTTGTTTTTCTTCTCCATCTGTCTTAGCCTATTACACTATAACGGAAGACTTAAGTAGTTAAACTTATTTGCCTTTCATTCAAGGTTTGACTAGAAGTGCCCAAGTCTCAAATCTTTCCATTCTCAAGAGTCTTGGTCAATTCTTGCCACAGACAATAAAGGACATCAAAGTTGCAAGGTTCTCCTCCCATAGCCTGGATGTGCAAGAAGCTGGTAACACATATTATTAACTAGAAATCTATCAGAATATTTTCAGCTCATAGCAAAATAACGAGGAAAAACGCTGAACCCTGAATATCCTTTAAATTTTAACTCCATCTTAGCTTTATTACAATAGAATTAAGGAATTGTTTCCCAATTGTTTTCTGGTATGCCAAAATAAGAGTTGTCTTCTTTTATAACTGTGCTACAAGGTTTAAATATTGAAGTTTTTGACCATGGTCACCTAAATAAATTCTAAAACAACCAGGAAATACTCACAGAGGAAGCACTGCCTATCTCCCACAGCATGTTTTGGAAGAGGCACCCAAATCACAAAAGACATCCTCCCTTGCCTATTCAAATGAGTCATTGAAATGCAAAATCACAAAATACAACATTAAATTAGAACTCTCATTATTAACCAACTTGGCTGTGGACACAATTTGCCAACAAAAAGTTCTTCACACTAATGAAACATCTTCAATGTTCCTAATGTGACAGGCTCTGGGGGTAGCATATTTGGAAATCTTAAAGTAAATGAACTCCATGTGGCTGGCATGATTTTCTACCACAATGTCATCTACTCTTGCTCAGAAGAAACATACAGGATTGGCTGCTCAAAATTACAGAACAACTTCTAGAACAGCCACATCATTGAATGTACGAGCTTTGTCCACCACGAGCCGTAAAGATCTCCATTGCACATTACCCATGCAACTGGAAGACAATATGAAGATGAGGGAAAAGTTGTTTATTTTGACAGTCATGAGAATACAGCACGATAAGGAGGATCCCTAGACCGGAAGGGGAAAAAAAAAAAAAATCAGTTTGACACACTATCTGTTGAGGCAAGTAGATTTCAAAAAAAGGAGAACAAAGGGATGGAGGCAACAGACTGCTCCAAGTATCGTGTACACTTAGAGAAGGGAACAGTGAAAGCCAGGAAATAAAAGTTTAGATACAAACATATTTAAGCTACTGATATAAGGACTGGAAAACTGCAGCTTCAACAGAAGCATCTTAGATGCATGAACAGGGATGACAAAAGATCTGCATATCAAATGTGACCCAGTGACTTAACCTAGAAGAGAAAAGCAAGAAAACACACCTCTACTTCACCAGCCTCCTTCTCAGAAAGAGTATTTTGACAAAGCTTTTAAAACTTATCAGGACTTGTTTGGGAGAGATCTCTGATGCAAAGAGCTGAAAACGTATTTTGTTGTATTGTAAACAGAAGTGCTGAAAATGGTCATATGACCAGTTTCCCTGAGCTTGAATGAAACTAATCCTGTTAAAGCTTAGAAATATGCATGACTCAGTAGCCAAAGCCACATGCGCATCTGCCCTTACAAAGTCTCTGCCACCTTTTATTGTCTGAAAGCGCTGTGTTGCTGATTTCCAAATGGCCTCTATCGCTTTAGTTTTCTTTCCAGAAACAAACTCAAAACATTTCATCCTAAACTTGTTTTTTAAATAAAAAGGGACTTTTTATGTAGCATGTTCCCATTTGGACAAAGTCTGAAGTAAACTCAGCAGCATATGTTATTACCATTGTGCAATTCTGCTACATTTATAACTTGATTTTTTTTTTCCATTATCTACTTCACTGCTCTGCTTCACTCTTCCATCTTGTAAAGAAATTAATGGTATTCTGTAAATATTTACTACACAGTCCTGGCTGTGCTAGAACAGAAGAAATATTAACTTGAAAAAAAAAAATTATACTATGTGCCTAGAAGAATGGTGGAGTGATTTCAAATCTCAGTGCAGTCATGAATGCATTGGCTTTCAAGTATCAAGAGAAAATAACTACATATTTGTTACATAATTTCTAGTTTCTCAGCTGTAAAAATGAGAATGATACATACCCCTTCTAAACCATGGAAGAGTACAATCCATCAAATACTAAAACCAAATACACACACAAATATCAACTAAAATAAATTCTGCTATTGCAAGAAATTGCCAAGATCCACAACAGAATTTTTTTTTATTCTTTTTTTTAGCAGCTTTATAACCCTCAGCCAGGACAGGACAGCACAGAGCATAAGCCATACTTCTTAAAATAGTGCTACGTACTTATTTTATGCTACTTAAAGGTAATAACATCAACAAGCAAGAGTGTTAGTGGGTTCTCAACACTTTTCAATGCTGCAAACGGGTATATACACTGAGCTTTGTTTGAGCCCCTTCTTGATGACACTTGGTATCTTCAAAGAATATACTTAATCGGTCAATGAACTACCACTTTGTACCTTAGCGCATACAGTAGGAAGATCTAAATGAAACCAGAAACAATTCTGTTTCTTGGTGGTGTGAAGGTTGATTTTGTTTCAATATTAAAATAAGTCTTAAGTAAATATTAGGTATACAAGGGCATTTAAAATGTTTATAAATTTATACACATTTGAAGATTTCACAAATTTACAGTGGTCCCATCCAAACTACACCTGTGTATCTATATCTATTTATATTTACACATATACAAAACTCCAGGAAAGTAAAGTTTTAAAGCAGACCTGAGACCTGTGAAGCTGCCCACCTGCCTTATGAGCCAGATCTGCAATCTCACAGTCAGCGCCAATATATAATTAGTATTTTTTCTGCATTCATTGTGAAATTGATGGAATGCATCACTGAATTCAAGTTTCCGGTGATGTGCTATTCTGACCCTCAGAATATACCATTCAGTTTCTTAATTCCAGTGAAACTTACTTTCTGCCCTGGGCAAGGCATGAGAACTCAGCACCGACGAATGAGAGTTACATTTGGACACTGAAAAATGTTCATACAACCCTCTTTTTACTCCCTCTAGCAAACATATTTAAGAAATGTTGTGGTACTTCAGTTTCTGCAAAATCAGATAGAATGAACGTAAATATTTATGAAGTACATTTTTATGCAAGACATTTACCATCCTTAATCCAGAAGCCAATACTTTTTAGCATATGGTATTCAAATTCACAAGTAACAACTTACTGTTAAGAAAACTGGCATTTCTCTTCTTTTCCATTAAAATGTACAATGGTTTCATGTACTATGGTTTCAACTGCATATGCACTGAAAGATGCAAGTGTATATACAGCTACTTCAAACAGTTCTTCTTTCCTAGCCCCTGCACTGGGTATTTTATGAACTGAATGTTTATGAATACATTTCACTCTGGACAGTTATGCAAAGATGAATTAGTTGAGGATGTAGTCTATACTTGCAATATAAAAAAGTAAAAGAATCATCTACCCAACTTGTTAACATATTTCAGCTGGAACCAACCTTTCTTGAATACAACAAACCAGAGTTATAAGCAAGATAAGATCTTATCATAAAAGCTTTACATAATGGTACTAATACTTCCTCACCTCAACCTTAAAATGTGTTAGGTAATCTACTGGCCATCTACTGAGTTATTTCAGCATGCTTCATCAGCCGAAACTAAACCAAACCAAATGACAGATCGTTTTCTGCACAAATCTAGTGAGCCTTGGAAGTAGCTTAAAACAGAAAAATGCAAGGAGGATCCACCTGTTAAGACTGGGCAAAGCTGCTGTAGAACTGAAACATCTGTCACTACGTAATCATGAATGCTTCATGACAAGGAAGCTCTTACTCTTCCTGTTTCTAATCAGCTGATGAAATATATGCCAGATATTCAGAAATTGGCTGAAGGTCCAAAGGGCTGGAGAAAGACTGACTGAAGCCAATCTAACAAACATCTCTATTTTACAACCCAGGTTAACAACAAAAATTCCAAGTAGCATCAGATCTGAGAAAGAAGAACTTAGTAAGCAAGAAACCATAAAAACATTTCCTCCAAGCACGTATTTCCAATCAGCCATGCACCTGCTTTTTAGTAGTTTAGTCTCAATTTCCTGGGAAAATGTCAGGCAAGACAGTGAAAGTTGTTGCCAAAGTCAAAATACAGTATCTATTGTTTATTTTAAAGCACGCTGTTGTCATCTTACAGAAAGAATTTAGACTTGCTTGATATGACTACTCTTGAGAGTTTGTTAGCTATTATTCCTCTCTATTCTGCCAGGTACAAGCTTGTCCATCAGTTCATTGTACAAAAAAACCACAGAAACCCGGCTGACTGATGTTCAATAACCATTTTTAATGATCTGTCTGTCACTCTGTGCTTTTCCAGCCTTCCATAGCTTCTGTCAGTTCTTTTGTGTATTGCAAAATAAATTGGATCAGTTGGTTCAAAAATGTCCAACAGACCTAGAGTATCCTCTAACCTGCTCTTTCCTTGTTATAGCACGAGATCCTACTCCTTTCAAATTGGTATCAGCTGAATTAGCCACAGACTGCAGTTGAACTTTTCAGTGAAGAAACACATGAAGACTTTGGCTTTTTTCTTGGCATTTGTTTGTAATTTTCCCTCTTGGTAGTAAACTAAAAACCTTCTCTTGGCTACCAAGACAAGACTTGTCTACCCAAGACAAGCCTTTCATAACTAGTATTGGAAATCTGTATGCCTCTGTACCTATTACAGAACCAGTTACTTAGTTTGGTATAAATTTCAAGGTCAACACTCAGCTAACGCTCTTCCATGAAAATAACTGTCTTTGTAAAATACTGACTGTCAAATAAAGTTACAATGTCTATTGGAAAAACAAGAAGCCAAGAGAGAAGTAACTTTGGAAACCATCCTCCTGGCTTCCAGAAATTCACTTAAAACGCCTAAGCAATATAAGCAAAAAAAACAGGATTCACTATTCTCACTAGCATCAGGCACTACAAAGTAGATGCCTTGCTTTGGAACACAATGAGCTTAGCATTATCTTTGGTTTTGCATTGAGCTAGTCTGTGTTGAAAGCTGTCAAATCAATAAAAAAAAGGGTTGTTATGGTAAGCTACAGATAAAGTGACATTTTACATAATCTTTGTTGCTTGTCTGTTAATGTTAGCTTTATTATTTTCTTTTTTAGCATTATGTAAAGATGAGACAGTAATGAACTGAAAAGGCAAAGAGGAATGCAGCTGATAAAAATTTCCATCCCTTCTTTCAATTTCAATAGACAATTAATTGACGTAAGTCGATGTACTTGACTTCATTCTCATAAATAAAGACTAGTCACAAAGCCACAGTCACACCTTATTCAAAGCAAAAGATAATAGCAATTGTCAAGCTGATCAAACATTACAATTAGTAGGTAGAGTAAGCCTGAAGTTAAGATTTACTGAAAATGGTAGTGTGTTCCATCTACGCACCACAGACAAAGCAGTAATACATGACAGATTTTTCTAGCCATTTCATATTATTTAGGACAGATACTTGTGTGTGTGTATATATATATATCATCGCATATATCCAACAAGTTGAGATGTAAAAATTGCATTTGTCTGATGTCATAATACTGTGAAAATTTCCTAGAAACAGCTAGACAAAAGTCTAACAAGTAACAGCCTGCGACACATGTCAAAAACACATTCATGCTAGAAAAGACATCAACTAGTTAAAGACAAAGCCCTTAACTTCCAAAATTGAACTCCAAGAGAAAGGCTCGAATTAGATACAGAATCTCTGAAACCTAGCTAAGACAACAGAACCATCTCTGTTCTTCCTACACTTATGACTCTCCCAAAGAAACCAGTAGCAAGAACAGGTAAACTGAATAATAAAAAGCCTGCTGGGTCGACATAAAATTAACATTATCAAACGCAGAACTAGAACAGTTCCTTATTAGTTTCACTTGATACAAGAGTTACTGTAACTCCTGCAAACATTCAAGTAGAAAATTAAAAATAGAATTTACCTTTGAAGGTCTCAAGTTCCTTCCTGTTGGAGAAAAGCAGAATTAAAAAAGAAAAAACAAAAAAGCAAAAACATTATTAGAAATACTACATCTAGAACTACAGGAGGTATTTTACATGGTTTAAGACTCATTAAAAGTTGAAAAACAAAGTATTTGATTAGCATCACATATAAGGATAATATTACTGTGTCTGTTTATCTAAAGCAAACACTATCAACCTGTTTAGAAATTAGGCTACCATCTATTTATAAACATGTACAATTATACAAATATTGTACATTTATATCTAGCCTCATAATTTCTAGATACAGTGTTACAAAAATAACCAAGACTTCTAAAGGCTTTAGGTACTAAAACATCCATTGCTTAGCAGAGCTTTGCCAATTTATAACACAGTGGATAACAATTAGTGTTCCATTTTTATCAATGCAATTCAAAATCCTTTCGGCAACAGTGAAGGAGAAAAATTTGAGAGTATCACTCACTCGGTTACAACACACTTTAAAGGCAACAGAGGCATATAGTGACATTCCCCAGAGGAGAGGATTTTGAAGCACAGAAAGTGACAGATAACCCACAACACTCACATACCAGAAAGCTAAGAAATTAAGTCAACAGCAATAGTATACTTTTTCCTTCATACCAGGCCACATTCCATTTTCATAGTTATGCAATTGTGAATGCAAAGGCTATAAATCTAAGAGAAATATTCTCTGTTTTCAAGAAATTGCAAAATGCTCCATTTCCCATCGCTACAAAGTAGTGATTTATCATGAATTTAGAGGCTAAAGAAGAATCAAAGTAATAGCTTGGATAAGACAGAATGCTGGCCTTTTCCTTACAAAACACTCATTCATGGCAAACATCTTTTCAGTTTGTGCCTTGCAGACTGCCTAGTTAGATTCTGAATTTTGAAAGCAAAAGTGATTATAAGAAAAATAAATTAAAAAAAGGATTGAACTCACAGTCGTCCAGATAAACGATTCTATTCACTAACCATAGACTAAAGCATGCTTCAGTCATTACTGAGTCACCTACCATATACACTGTTTCACCATACATATGCTATACCATAATAACTCCTCCTCCTCCTCCCTAACAGGTGATGCAATTTAGCATTTATTCTTGCATCAAGAACTGACAAAACTGTTTCAAGCCTGAGACGATTTCTTTTCTAAGCAGGCCAAACTATTCTAAAAGAAGTGAGAGAATACGTTTACCTCCACATTTTCAGTGAACATCCCACTTTTGTCACCGTCACATACAGTTTTTGAAAGAATGGGTGCTTTACCAGGAAATAAGCTACAGTGTGATTTACAGTAGAGAAGCCTATTAGTTGTAACTTCCTTTGAGTATCTTATTTCCCTTCCTGCTTTTCCTCCATCCCTTTTCCAAGCCAGTTTCTCCCTTTTTTACCATGGGAAAAAAGCTACTTCACAATACCTATGATTTGCAGGTTCATACCCTAATAAATTTTTCCTACCCTGCATACTCTAAATATAATTACAAAAATTCTTAAACACTCACAAGTTGCACTCCTTATTTTTTAATAATGACATACTAATTGAGAAAACAACAATCGCAGGAAATGCTTGTTTTCCACAGACTGAAACAAAGCGATATTGAGGAAACATCTTGTGAAAGTAAGAGGAAAAAACCTATGCTACTTGCGCCTAGAATCAGGAGGTCTTATGCCACTTGTCTCCAAAAGGGAAGACAAAAAAAATTACTGTCATTGTGTTCAAACTGATTAGCAAACAAGATAGAAAACAATATAGTCACCAACTGACAGTGATATTCATTGCTTTTGCCTAAAACCCCAGAATTTTCCCTTTCAAAATCCATCAGTATTTTTAGGGTTGATGCATTAAGCTGCTGTCACTATATCCATATATGTAATTGCCATTCATTAAGAAAGTTGGAAATTAATATTTGACAAAACTCTTTTTTAAAACACACACCTCTGAAAAATTTAAAATATCTACAATTAGCATACAGTAAAAATACAGATTTGGAATCTAAGGATCCACATTTCCTAGTATCCTCATACCAATTAAGATCCAAAGATGAGGATTCTTTGTATGTTAGACAATACGAATGAATCAATTGCATCTTGCGGTTTCTCACAATGCTCAATAAAAAGTGCATTTAGAAATATAAATTAAAAAACATGCTCATTGAAAATATGCTCTGCATTAGCAATGTGAGGATTTTTTTTTTTAATCAAGTTATCCAAATAAAAACTTGATGTTTTAAAATTTTAATCCTAAATCTTGTTCATCAGACACTAAAAAAGTAGAAAGGAGACTATGACTTGTAAAGGCACTGGAAAAACAGATGGCTTAAGACTGTATCAGTACATTTGCTAGATATGTAACTACAAAGTTCTAGATGGATATACAGATAAAAACGTACTACAAAGTATTACATTTCTCATCCCCTTTGTAAGTAAATAAATATCTTTTTATTTATTGATAAACTATCAAGAAGATACCTCCTGCATCTCTCATGAATCTAGAGACCAAAAATCATCTGCAAAAGTAAATACATTGAACTTACATTAAGAAGGAAACTATGTATTTTGAACACATACACTCTATAAAAGAAAAAGCAGTTAGCTTGGGTAATTAAAATGATTAAACTGAAAACCGCTATGGAAAACCGTCATCTTCAAAATGAGGTTAAAAAGCCAGCAGGAGGAAAAACTTGCCCAGGAAGTAGGCCTGGATGAGTAAGCAAGACTGCTGCCTCTTAGTATTTTAGCTATTGTCTTATTAAATTACCAGCTTTGATGCCATATATTACATTTTTGTATTTGTTTTTCTTTTAACTTTGAATTGTTCATTCTTTGAGATAATTTTTCACATTAGGTTTATACAAAAGCTACAGCAGCAGAGCTCAGCCTTTGATGGATAGCTTAGTAACAACATCATACTAGAAGACAAAACTTCAATACAATGAATCATCTCAGCAGAAGAGTTCTGTCAACTGCTTCAGCTCAGCAGTGTATTACCCTATACATGTTTTCTGCAGGAAAAGGCTAGCCTTCCCCTCTACCCCATTTGTCTAACTAGTTCAAGGCAATTGAGAGCTTTCCATAGAGAAATGCTCCTGGATTTTACAGAGTTTTCATCCAAAAAATTCATGCACTTCACAGATGGATGAGATAATCCTTTCCATTATTATTAGAAAGAAAACACACACCTGCCTTGCCCCTAGCCTTGCTACACTTGAGGGCTCTTGAAGCCCAGCGCGGGCTGCTCAGCATCTATCCAGGATTAAAGGAACTCCCATGTTGAGTTTGATCACTAATCAATACAACCTACTATTTGGCATCTGACTCTATGCTCTTTTATTTTAGCTACTAAATTTTAGGTTAGTGCCATCATATCTGACTAGTAACAAATAAAAATATTCTTTACTTTTTTACATTTAACAGTAAGATTTCAGAAGAAAGGACTTAAAGTTGTATTATAACGTAATATAAATACTTCCTCTAGGTGAAAGATGAAGTTTAGTACCACTGAGCAAGAAAAGAAGGCTAAAATAACAGGCTAAAGGCTAAAATAATCAGACTATAAAGGCATGGAGGCACTTTAATCTTGTTCTGTGTTCAGTGCAACTTATGAAGCTCTGCTTCTTTCCCGAGAGGCAAGATGCTGTACAGGCTCCATCTACACTGGAGTTATGCCCATGAAAACCATTTGGCCACACATATAGGCAACAATTTTCATCTCTTCTTTTCCAGTTGCTTGTTTTCCTAAAATAGATGGGGGGGGCTTAATTACTCTGTGAAATTCTATACCCCTCAAATTCAGTTGAAAATGATCAACATGATAGCAGCAAGTAAAGGGCTACAACTGCAGCTGGGTTTTCACTGACATGAGCCTGGTTGCCTGCTTCTTCAAGGTAATACTTAAGTCAGCACAATGATATTCAGGTATATTTTAATGCCAGCATAAGAGACACGCTAATCAGATTCTCAGCCCCTTCTGAGCATGATGGACATAGGTAAATCTGACTATAAACCCTTCTATGCACCACGTCTGAAAAGGCACAGTTGATAATGTCTCATGGTTCAAAATAACCTGAAGAAATGAAATCAAAGCATTGTTCATGCAAGAGGTGCCATTGAGAACTTCTCTGAGACATCTCATCAAAAAAGACCTGAGCCACAGGTATAGAGGAAAAGGATATATATAGACATTGAAAAAATACAATACTGCATTTTAGTCTGAAGTATACATTTTATACATTTTTTTATGTGCAAGAAGTACAATGAGTTCTGAAGCGAATTAAAACTGTAGTGCCTTGAAGCTCTGTTGAGACAGGATGTGTCTTTTGAATTACGATTTTTAAGTTACCTGGAATGTTCTGATGATCATGTTGTCAGTAGTCTCAACTTCTTCATTTACAGAAAAGTTGAGCTTCAGGGTTTGCGGTGAGAAAATACAATTTTGGAGACAACAGGTGAAACAAACTGCGTACAATATATAACTAGTCCCACAGAGTAACTGACATGACCAGAACTTACACAAATAGTTAGAAGGCAAAATCAAATTCCCAATTATCTTCCCATTCCCCTCAGGCTTTTTATTGCACTGTTGCATTAACCTTGCTTTAGTCACTGGGCAGAAGAGGTGGATACTAGGACGAGATTATATTGGTTATCACTGATAAACAAAAATAAATCCGGAAAGAAGAAACTGGGAGAAGGAGTCGTCACAATCATCCTGCTTCAAGTTACTGAAATCAGTGGGAATTTAGTTTGTTCAACAAAAGTAAGACAAAGTTCTCAGGTTCTACTGTATCTTGCAAAGGGCTGTAACATTAAGATCAATTATCCCAATGTAAGAAAACACAAGGGAATTCAATTAAATACCTAAAGACCACAGAAACACCACATTCTTTACAAAGATGCCAGCAGCCAGAATTGACAGTTCCATATTACATCTTCAAGAAAAGAGTAGGCAGATAAGAAAGTAACAAAGTCATAAATAAGTATCAGGAACAATTTTATAACACTAGTTCTGAAAGTAACAGCCAATAAATTCAAACTCCTAGACCAATGCATAAACAAAAGACAATCTCAAGACAACATACGGATGGTAAATATTGAGGACTAAACCTGAAAGATTTTACAATGAAATGTGTTTATAAATGTTGAGTTGTAAATAGTACTTACAAACAAAAATTAACAATTTAAAGCAAGTATAGCTGCTCATACGCAATTTAATTTAAAAATATTTCTGGCACCTCACAAGATCCAATACAAAACCTGAGAAATACTGCTTTTCACCTGTTACAGTGAAACCTGGTACAGTTAAGTTTTCAAAACAATATAAAAAAATTTTCCTTGGATAGCCTGATTCAAGCTTAAGTAAGCTAAAAAGCCATGACAGGGACTTTACTCTGCATGTCATCAGAAGTAAAAATCAAAAACCTGAGAACTCAAAAACTTATGTCACTTGCATGGTGCGCAGAAATAATTCAAGTACTTTTTTGTATACTTAAGATTAGCACTTATGACAATGACAAAAATGTTTTCCCTCCCTCAGATTCCCTGAGCACCCTTTTCAGATCACTTAGGCCAACTACTACTTTGAAATACCCTTGAGACTCAAGTAATGAAAAGCCTTTAATTAATGAAAAAAAATCAATAAAATCTAAAACTACTACTAAAATACTGTTGGAATTAAGCAGTAGGCAAGGTTTTCTATTTATCTGAAGAAACACTGAAGACAGGTCAGGAATTTTCTCCATCAAATGTGAAATAGAAGAGCAAAGAACTAAGGAATTTAAATAATGTTGCAATAGATATTTTTTTGCTTCCATACTCAAATGCAGCTACAAAAGTAGCTGAAGTCTTTCTGTGGCTTCCAGCAAAACTTGTACATCAACTTCATTGCAGAAGAGGGAATGGATCAAAGCAAAATTTTGTAACAAAAAATTGCAAACATTAACTGGTAATCAAGATAAATACAACTAAAACCAAGTACTATCCTAATATAATCAGCAGTTTCAGGGTACAGTGAAAGCAGTTCTCTTCGGATGTTTGAAAAAAGAGAAACAAATACTTTTCTTGATGAAGAACATCGGGGGTCACCTTTCAGGTGCTATCATTCAAAAGGACAGTAAAAATGAGGGAGATGGCATTAAAAACAGAAGAAAATGGTAGAAGTGAAATCATTAAAAGCAACCAAGTGTTTTGTCCTCTGCTAAGAGACTGATACAGGCCATTTAGCATTGGAATAATTCCAAACTGGAACCTGAAATGCAGAATAAATTCTTAGTTTCCTCTAAAACCTTATGCTTTTAGATGTAAGATTTTGCACAGGACCCAGTTTTTATGTTTTTGCTTTCATCCTGTTGCTATCCAAAAAAAGGGGACAGTTTTTAAATTTAAGTTTTTTTGAACTTTTATCTTAGTATGGAATGTCATCATTGGATTACTAAAAGATACATGTATCAGCAGAGTTTGTTTTTATCATACAACCAAAAGCTTAGGTATCAAAGATTAAAGCTGAAATTTGAGGGAAGATATTTAAGAGAAGCTATGAACAACTATCAGCTACAAAGAAATCTGAGAAGCTACAAAGAGATTTAAGAGAAGCTGAAGTTTCAGAGAAGGTAGAAACAACTCCACCACCAAAGGCCACCTCCACCATCAACTCCACCACCTTTAGTCTTTCCTAGAAAGAATAAGGGTTCCTGCAAACCTGTTTTTGTTAAATAGCCACACAACAAAATCCAGACCTTCTTTTAACTTGGCAATCAATTTCCCCATAAGCATTAAAAGAAAAAAAACCTACAGTATGCAAAAACTGGCCAAACTTTATTCACTAAGTGACATATAATACACAAGTCCACAAAAACAAAGTAGTAAAAAAAGCCTGTAACCGCATATGCACTCTTAACTTAAAATGCTGAATGTGGCTCCACACAGCATGAACGCATTTGTGGCAGACAGAAGTTACAACTTGTACCACTTCAGGCATCCTCAACACATCCTTTGACACAGGAATGTAAAATCTCCCTCACAGAGGTGTTGTCAATAAATGATTTAACACATTTTTCTGAACAATTTGTAAAAAAATTGGTTTTGTATGTAAGTCAAAAGGAATTACTGAAGATCTCAGGAAAATAATTCATAGTGAAGAAAGAATTTATCAGGAGGCACGGTACCTTACTCAAGAGCACAGAATGGATTTTAGTGTGGTTATGACAAACACCTAAGACCTGTTCTCCTGCCACTAGCCACAATGAATGAATTACTTTGATAAATAATGCAGTTCTGAGGTGAGGGAGAGTACAAAATGATGACAGTCCTAAACCATCTGTTTCTATTATTGGTACAGTTAAGTCTGGACAAAGAATGCCTGGTACTAACAGATTGACAGGATTTGCAGATTATGCCCAGTACCCGGCACTACATAAAGGTAGAGAAAAGTTACACAGGATTGATATACCATTTAACATTTTCCAGAAAACATTAGTAAAAGGTGCTGTAAGATGCACAGGATGTAACACAAACATTCAGTCTTTAATCACAGGTCACAAAAGCGAATAAAGAAAAAAATCTTTTATATGGCTATTCAAAAGAAAGCAGAACTATAAGGAGAAGGTACACAACAAATCTCTTTGTAACAATGTCATTGTCTCTCTGCATTAAGTAAAGACCACCACAAAAGAAGGGCAAAATTAAATCAACTGAAAAGTGACAGAAATTATACTGCACATTCACGCTTTGCAAATAATACAAAAACTGCCAAAAACCCTACAATCTTTGATCTGCTATGTAGTCTGTCTTGCCCGATGTTTTGAAATACTTGGAGCACTGATGGGAGTAAAATTCACTGATAATGAAGTAGCATGCTCCTTTGGGTTTGATGCATGCAAAATACTGTACCGCAAGTATTCTTGCAAACAAAAGAAAGTTCAGAGCCTTAAAAGTACACAAAAGGAAGCACAATTACCAAGGGAACTTTTCCAAAGCTTGTGCAAGCCCAATTTTTCAGGATCAATAGGAATTCTCACTCCATGTGTCTGTCCAAAGAAGTGCAATAACTGAGGGCCATAAAATTAATTCCAGCCAGTTATCACCATGAAAACACTTGCTACTGACTGTGCTGTATGCAAATTTATGAACAGCAGTAAGGAAAAGATCTCTGCAATCTGAACTCGCTTTGAGCACCTAAAAAGCACCTTTGAGCATATAAAAATTGGCATAGAAGTAGCTTCTGACAGTGCTTCCTAAAGGACACAGCACACTTCCTTGAGAAAGCAAGGACTCCTATAGGAGACTGGCGGGAAACAAGGAGTTTTCTGCAGTCAGAAACAGTATGTCCTCACTAGGAGGAGGAAGGGAAGGAAAGAAGAATTGTGCTTGATTGAGAAAAGGACGGGAAACAAAATGGCATGGTTTAACGTTAACACACATGCAAACAATTGCAGTAAGAGTAACTAGAGAAAACAAGGGTGGAATCTAGACTTCATACAACAATACTGGTACCCTGATCAATGGTTTCAAAAACAAAAAAGAGAATATTAAAAATCCAGAGATACACACAGAGAAAAACAATTAATTCCCCCCCAAACACCAGGCTTTAAAACATATTGTGCAAAAAACCTTGGACTGCTGAATCTACTTTGAAACTAGTACTCAACACAATGACAAAAGGGAAAAAAATGATCTGTTTGAACTGAAATAAAGTTGCTCTATTTAATAGGCAGACCTATTTCTGAAAATCAGTTCCCATAGTTACCATAAGCTGCATTTCAAAGGTTTAATGTTGACCTAAGGCACTTCCTTCTAAATCTTTCATATAGGAAGATTTTTCAAAAGACTTGAAATGTGTGAGCTTCTAGCCTAAACTCAACGGTGGCTTTATAACAAAATTATTTTTTGTAACATGCTTAAAATAACCACAGTTTCTAGAGTTTGTTTTCATCTCAGTTTTCATCCCTATATTTTAAAAACACAGGAAAATGTTTTGGGGTTTGTTTTTAACACAAAACCACTCACTCCCTGAAAATAATTCTTGTGTTTAAGAACGAGCATAGGCTCCTGAACCCCGACTTGAATCTTTCAGTAGCCGGTATCACAGTAAAACCCCCAAACACTAAAGAGAGGAAGACAGGATATGAGTTCCAAACATACATAACAAATCACACTCACATTAAGTTAACTGGCTGTTCATTCTTCAAGTATCTACATTGGCAAGTGTCCATCTAGTAATGAGCTAGCAGTTAATTTCTTACCTAAATAAATACAGTGGTAATGATCAACCAGAAATTACCTGCATTTTTCCTGTTTTGTCTAGATCTGACCAAATGTAATCAGCTTATAATTACGTTAAGTAGTTTGCTTAGCATTCTATTTACAGAACTGATTAGATGCTGCTAAGCAAAGTAGGCAACAGTTTAACACTTTATTTTGACATTGGAAGCAGAGGCAAGGGGAGGAGGAGAGGGAGCGAGGACAGCAGAGAGAAAAAACAAAACTCAGAAAACTTCAGAAAGATTACTGGGTACAAATCTGTTGCTTTATGCACTTTTTAAATTTTTGTGTTATTTGGTTAAATAGAACATATTTAGAATTTTGAAATTACTATTAAATTACTATTTTACTATTAAATATTTAATTATTAAATTACCATTACTATAAAATATTTATTACTATTACTATTAAATATTTAATTTATTACTATTACATTATTATTAAATAATAATAAATAAATAGATCCAAACAAGTGAATATTCAGCCATACTGACTACTGTTGACTCTTCCTGGAGAGAGAGAAAAATGGTGTTGTCCTGGCTGGCAAAAGAGAAAATCCAGGCTGCAGGAAAAAGACATGACCACTGCCAAGGCCCTGGCCTGAGGTTAAGCTAACTGAAGAGGATGTAAAAAACTAAAGGACATGACATGAGGAATTGACATGAGAAATTACTGGACATGAACAGTAACATAGTAAGAAGCTGACAAAACCTACAGACAGCACCGTGAGGGATGGCTGTATTTCACAGATGGTTAAAGGGGAGTTAAGTTAGAAACAGCCTAACTTCACAGAAAATTGAAGGGGGACCTTTAAGGTATCAGGCACCTTCTAGGACGCAGAACTTGCAACACCAGCAGTACTTCAGTAACCGTATCTGTAACACCACAGAAGGCCAGGATTCCCTAGATAATGGTATCAGAAATACCAAATTTGAGTAACAAAAGCAGGACCAATAGGGAAAAAGTAATTAGGGGTGGATTGTTTATTTGGGAGGACACTGGAATTAAAAAAAAAGAAAAAAAAGAAAAATGGGTACAAGGGTGGCAAAAGGAGGGTCAAGAAAGAGGAAAACAGATAAGCTATGCAAAATGTGACCAGTACTGTCTGGCACAGCCCTGCCCTTGATCACCACATCCTAATTAGGACCATAAACCAAACCGGTTGTTCTGACCATACCAAAGGAGTCAAACTTGCTTCTGCAATCAAGAGAAGTGGGGAGGGCGCCAGGGTGCTTCCCCTGGCTAACAGGAGGACACCTGGTTCGACAGATGAAGTAACCTGGTTATCCTCATGTCAGCGCCGGCTCCAGGTCTGTCAGCATCCACACCCACCCACCACTCCCTAACACAAGCTGTCAGAGACCGTCTTTGACAAATTGCTTCAATTTAATCCCTCATGTCTTCATTCATATAATGGACTTAATACTGATTTTCTTATCTCCTTCAGTAAGGGTATTTTTGGCACTGTCAGTAACAAAAACAAAAAAGTCAAGATTTAAGTTATTTAAGCTCCTAACATTTATCTCTTACTCCTTTATCTTTTAGGTAAACTTGTCTTTGCAAGTAAGAGAACGGCAGGAGAGTAATACCTAACATACGGAGTGAAAGGTACTCATAATACAGGATAGGATAGAACTGAAAAGAAGGTAAGAGGAAAATACAGTTCCTAACTTCACAGGTTACAATACATGGGAAAAAAAAAAAGAAATTAAAAAAAAACCAGGGCAAGGGATTAAAAGAAACAACAACTTCTCAGTGCTTATTAACAGTAGCCCTTACCCAATTGTTTGTAAAGAATAATAAGCACAACTTCTTAACAAGGTAGTGATAATTTTCCAAATACACACTTTGTTTATCACCAAGAGTTAGACCAGCACTTAATGGATCTATAACAAATTTGCAACTTCCTGCCAAAGATTACTGTTTCTTTAAACTTGAAAATAAAACAGATTATATTATATTATATACAGGGAAAAATAATAATCACAAAAGGCTTATATTTTATGCTAATTTATATTTATAGCAATTATTTACCTTTTTGTTTTCTTGTAGTTTTCCAGCTGTAATGTCTGCAGACGTTTGTATCTTTCCAACTCGCACTGTTCACATAGGTCCTCAAGACACAATAGATGATTCTCCATTTCCTCAAAATTTGCCTCTAGCTGGGCTATAAGAAATAATTATATGAAAACCAAATTGCATCAATCGATGGACAACTCACCTGAACAGAAACAGGAATTCATAAAGGTACATAATTAAAATGGTAATAATTACACATCTATAAACAGCTCAGATAAACACATCTCTAGTCCGTATCACACAGTAAAGACTGACAGCAGAGCCATGTTCAGAGAGATCTATCTGAAGTTTCCTTTGTAGTAAGATGCTGAACCGGAACCACTATATTTGCCCCGCCATCTTGATCTCACAGGCTTCTGGTCTGTACTTCAGGAAAAGAAGCACCCAGAACCCATAATTTAATTTTGCTTCTTAGGCACACTGTCAGTTTTCCCTTTCCTGCCTGGTACCAACCTGCGGAACAAAACTGCGCTGACCAAGACCAGTACTAATCTTAAATTATTCAAATGAAGCAAAAGTAAAGCATACTGGGAGAATTTCAACTCTTACATGACCTTGTGATAATATAAAAGAATACAGACTTTGAAAGTTTACTCTTAAGACAAACCCTTTACTGATAGGCAAATCTCTAGATTTAGCTATTTTACATACCCATGCACTTAAAAACATGCAAAACCTCTTAATCTCTTCTTCCATAAGTGTTCAGAGTCTCAAGCTAAAAGAGATCATGCCTATGAAAAGCCCTGAGAAACCTGATCTTACCACATAGCTCACCCTGTTTTGAGTAGAAATTTGGACTAGAGAGCTCCTGAGGTCCTTCCTGACCTGAATTATCTCA
The DNA here is from genome assembly GCA_034782735.1 of Sagittarius serpentarius. NCBI lineage: Eukaryota > Metazoa > Chordata > Aves > Accipitriformes > Sagittariidae > Sagittarius > Sagittarius serpentarius. The sequence continues at coordinate 20,221,564 of JAVKLA010000028.1, read as the reverse complement.
TGTGAACCTTGTATCAAAGAATCGCTCTCCCTGTGGGTGATTAATGCTGAACTCCATGTCCCTCCTCAGGATCCCAAAGTGGAAAAACTATTTTCCCCAAACTCTAACCAGCTAGTCACTCTGGGATGGAGCCGTGTCAGGACTTCTTCTATGCCAGAGGGAAGGTAAATTGGAGGCAGAAGGATAAATCACATTTTCACAAACAAAACAGCAACCTAAGAATAGAAGGGATTTTGCAGTTCAGAGACAGATACACTAACCTGTTGCAGTGTATGAACTTGATTGTTGATGCAAAGAACTACATAGATGATGGAATGAAATAGCAGAAAACCTAAAGCAACTCTGAGTTTTGGCAAATGGCTGTTTCACCTTTGCCTGTAACAGACAGAAGCAATCTTCACAAAGCAAGACAATAACTATCAAGTTCAAGGTAGGAAAAAGTCATTTAAAGTTAATGTGTTTTAGATGCTCAAAAGAAGGAAACAGCAAGCTGAAGGCATCAGTAAAATCTTCAATTCTGGTTTGGCCATTCTACTTGGAGCCTATATTGGCGTATATAAAATTTCAACTTTCTTAGCCATTACTCAGTTAGAAATTGCTATCCTAGTGGTCCTCCTAGAAAAACAAAAGTTAAGACCTTGTAAACAAATTTCCTAGCACACACAGTCATATATACAGCTCCAATTACTAAGGTTTTTTTAGTCCCTAACAAGTAAGGTACTGCTCCACAACAGTCAGAAAGGGAAACATGAATCATATAATCAGCAAATATTTCCTTAATTTAACTGTATACAGATCTCACTTGTGGGGGAGAAAGGTAGCTGACAATGTGGAAACAAGTTTGAGGAAAAAAAGAAAATGTCTTCAGTTCTACAGATTGTGATGTGGAACGTGCATTGTTTTCCACATACTCAACTTCCTCTCACAAAATCCAGATGTATTCAAACGGCAATATCATGACTACAATTACAACTGGTGGTCCCATCAAGAGAGGGGTGGCCAGCAGGGCGAGGAAGGCGATTGCCCCCCTCTACTCTGCCCTCGTGAGGCCCCATCTGCAATATTGCGTGCAGGCCTGGGGTCCCCAGCACAAGAAGGATGTGGAGCTGCTGGAGCAGGTCCAGAGGAGGGCCATGAAGATGATCAGAGGACTGGAGCACCTCTCCTATAAAGAAAGGTTGAGGCAACTGGGTTTGTTCAGCTTGGAGAAGAGAAGGCTC
>JAVKLA010000028.1:20202490-20220244 GCA_034782735.1 Sagittarius serpentarius | reverse complement strand
GTGGGTGGCCCACGGCAGGGGGGTTGGAGTAGGTGATCTTTAAGGTCCCTTCCAACCCAAGCCATTCTACGATTCTATGGTTCCCTTTTTGCTTAAGAAATGGACTTTTCTGAGTGCATTAAAATCCAAATGTCTGTATTATGCTAACTTGCTTTTCAGAATGATTACTTACTTATTAATTTGCAAAATTCACAAACACAGCAGAGCTCAAGATAATTTAGTCAGGTACCTGTCTACCAGTGTTTTTTCAACTTAAAAAAACCCCACCACCTGCTTTGCTGTACTTGCTATTGAATTAATATTAAAAGACGACAACAAAGAACAGGAAAATAAAGAGGATGAAGAAAAGTGAATTCTAGAGGGCAACTGATTCCTAGCACTAGCATTTGAGCAGCCTCTAGTGGCAATTGTAGAAAACACTGTGATCCTGAAGAACAGAAATGAATGCTTAAGATGTCTCCAGAAGACAACAATCCCACTTTACTGCAACACAGGCTTCAGAATTTTTCTTTCTGAAGTGAAAGAAAACTTCGTTACTTTTCACAAAAGAGTTGAAGACTAGCTGCATAGCAATAGCACCAGCTACAATTGTGAATTAACATCTCTCCCACCCAAGTGAAAATGTATGCACTGTGCAGCAAAAAGTTAAAAAAAAAGCTACGTATTTATTTTGAAACTTAAGCCACAATGCTTTGAACAGCACTTATCTATATTCACAGACAAATAAGGTCATACTTTTAAAGAGATATTTAGCAAAAATATGAAATCTAGATATTAATTTCCAGTTTATAGTTCACAGTGGCACCTAGAATGAATCTGCCCCAGAAAGCCATCTAACTTTCTAAAGAACACCTGCAAGACTACTACTTCTTTTCCAGCTTTTCAAGAAATCCCACAACAAAGTGGTCAGGCAACAATCACCATCTTGCTCTAAAGCAGCATTGCTATGAAGGAGAAAAACATCTCCTCCTTTCAGTATTTTTAAGGAGGCTGGAAAAAATTCATTGTACCTTTAGATTAAGAATTTTCCTGTATAGTAATATTCCATATTTGGCATAAATAGTATTTTTTATTAGACAGTTGAAAAAATAACTCGTTCTTCAGATGACATCATTCCAATTATATTCGTTTGGCCTGTATTTCTTACACTATCACAGGTATAATGGCACTATTACAAGTTTTACTTCTTATTTTTAATTTTTTTTCAAGTATGTTAATGATTGATCAGATTACATTAGATAGAATTATCTTCCATCAGTGTACACTGTTTAGCAGCTACTCAGGTGTTAAAGTATTTATCTAGAACTCAAGAATCACAAAAACCAATTTTGTTCCTGAAAACACTTTCCTTCTAAAGATTAGCAAATTTAAATTAACCACATAAAATTTCTTTTAACTGAAGCTTATGTACCCTGAGTTCTGCAGTAGTACAAGAATTGTTAGAAAAGCTAAATGACAGCTGTATACCAGAAAAATAATAGTTTTTAATTTTTCCTACTAAAACTTCAAATGCAGCCTTCCTGCACTGTCCCAGCCACCACAACAACAGGGGCCACCAAGGAGTATGAAAGAAGTTTTTACAAAGTTCATTCATTTTCTGACTAAAAGCCAAAAAGACAGAAAACAGAAAGGATGGAAACAATTACATCAAAGAAATTCTCTCTACCTCTAGGTCAGACAGGGACACAGATTACTACGTTTAAAATAAAATGAGCAGTGAAAGACATATATATACACAAAGAGCTCAATTCGGCTACAACACCTGAAAAAAATTCTTTACATAATTACAGTTCTACTAGCACTCAATTTTGATTTGTTTTTAAAGAAAAGATCTTAAACCCAGCTAGTATCATACCATTCACATGAAGCTAAAGTAGCTGCTTTGCTGAAACTACATAGCAAGTATACTAGGATATTTTTCCTTCTGTATTCAAGCCACAGACATTTCCAAGTTTACAATACCAAACTATATGCATTTTATACATATGTATCTCTACCTTATACAACAACCCTCTCCGCTGAAGCATTCTGCCCTGGAGCCTATGAAAGAGAAAAACTCCCTGTTGAACATAGCTATCATTACACTGTATTACTCAAATTACCTGGTTTTACCTACATCCCTCCAATACTCTCCCTGATTTTCTCAGCAAAAGTTAAATGCTGTTTCATATCAAACAACGAAACACACAAAAGCAAAAAAGTATCAGTAGTTTTTAAACAACCAGTCAACCAGTTAGAAAAACTGTTCTAATTAATAATAAATAAAAAAATATTTTCTTTAACCATTTTCCCAACTGCAAATCATTATTCCTTTACAGTAAAAGTTTTTACAGCTCTCCTAACTTTAAAAATAATTTTAAAATCAAAAAGAAACCACTGAAAACTAAAGTCTTCTAATGGAATGGGTGTTCCAGATTTCTGCATTACAAAACATTTATCCAGCTCTTTTTCAAATGCAATCAACTGCTAAATGCTAATGGAAAAGAAACTGTTATTTAAGTAACCAAACACAATTCAGAAGTCCACGTTCAAATGCCAGCTCTGTGAAAAATCTTGACATATATTCTCTGGTCTTAAATTCCCTTTTACTCAACCAATACCTACTACTATCTAAATCCTGACATAAGCCACAATTAATAAATAGATAATAGTAAACTAATGATTTATCTTCCCCAAAGACACTCCTAGAAGTACTGATTTAGAGGCTGTCCACAAACTGATGAACAAAAATTAAATTCTATAATCTAAGATTACAAGTTGTTGCTGGAAGTACATTGCATTATTCAAACTGGAAAATCTTTGTCATTTTTATCAAGAAATTAAAAAATAAGTATACTTCATTAAAACATACTTTTTTGCTGCAAAACAAGTACCCAAAATATGGGCTATTAAGTTCTTAAAGTAGTTCAAATGTTACCAAAATAAAAATCTTGTATTTAATGAAAAAGATATTATAATCACTGTGACCTTGTATTTCACAAGTTTTACTATATTTCCGTCATGTCTGAAGAGGCCATTAAGATGACTTTAATCCCACTTCTGAAACAAAGGGTACATGGCCTTTCTTTTTTTTCTTTTTTTTTGTGAAACACTTGTGCTTGTCTGAACAAACTGGATTGGATTTTCAAAGCTAGAAAATGGCAACTTTCATACTTGATACACAACCTGAAAATAAAGCATGTCCTTCTGCTGAAGATATAAACAAGGATACCTCCCCTAAGCAGTGCGAAAAGTTTCTGTTTCCCTAATGGATTTACACACTCATCCATACTTAGAAAAAATATTTGTTAAAGATTAGGAAGCAATGGCTTTTATCTCTGTAAATATATACCCAGCCTTATTTTCTTCCCAGTCTCACCAGTCTAAATATTATCACCCTACACTGGATGTCACCTACGTTCATTATCAGCTTTTCTGAAACCAGTATCAAGTTGATGCTTAACATTAGATGTTTAAAAAAAAAAGTAGTGAAAATTTGACTTCGATCAAGGTTTGTGCGCATTGATTCGCTGAAATCAAAACAGATATTTCAGCAAAATATCCCTGCTCAAACATGAAGCATATTTCATATCAAGACAAGTATGTCAGATATTGGCAAGCAGATATTTTCTACAACATCCCAAATAAAAGTTCGCTTAAGTGATGATTCAAATTCTGGACTTTGAAAGGGCAATAGCTGTCCTTTTCACTTTTAGACGAGAGTAATATTTTCTTCAAGGTTTTCAACAGGAGCTACAAGATGTTGCATAATACAATAAATTTATCAAATGAAGACACAGACTTTTTCCTTCAAGTGAGGGATGACTGATAATGTGAGTACCTAAGTTAAAGGACTTTATAAAAGTGCTAATGAAAACGTGTCTTGTAATACACAGCAAAAGCTGAAGAATCTGTACATGACTCATAGCAATTTTAAGTAGGTCAGTGAAAGGCTCATTCCCCTTAGCTGAAATTTCTTTTGACAAAAGCAACCAGGGTTCCCTATCTACTTTCAAAATAAAAGCATAAATATATTTATTAGAAGCATATCATGTCACAACACAAAACTATTACTTTTCTGAAATGATGAATATTAGTCAAATTACTTTTGGGATGTACAACCCAGGACACAGCAGTTTAAAATTCTATATTCACATGTTTTTTTACAGAATGTTTTGCTCTTACTTAAAATTCACAGCCACAGTATTAATCACCTCTTGGAAAAGTGAATACAGTATACATTTCTAAAAAGCAGATAGTTCAGAGTTATAAAAACTAAAAACACTGAGCATAATATCACAGCAAATATCTGGTAAATGACTTCTAGAAGCGTAGATGTTGAATTTGGTACAAATTATACCTTTCTCTTCAAGTAGACTCTATTATAAAACTTAACAGAAAAAAACAGTTCACAAAACTCACAGTGGTTAGGAGGAACCAATAAAAACCTCTAGGTGAATTACCTGAAATCTGACACAAGAGGTGAGGCTAGAAGATTTGGTTCAAATCTCACAACCTTAGCAGTAGACTTCAAAATTCATTAGCTTCCCTAAGCAGACTGGTTAATGCTTCCTTAAATCCTGCTTGTACAGTATCAAAAATATTCTAGAGACAATGAGCCTTCTCCAAGTAATTCTACAATCAGGGTGAGATTAATTCTGGTTCATAAAACTATATTATTAGGAATGGGAAGGTAACCCCAATTCATCAGGATTTATGGCATTTGCAGTTATGAACTATAAAAACAATTGCACTAGGTTTTATTATATTGTTTATCTTTGGTCTACCAGTGGACTGCATCATTTTGTGCATGGTATTAAAATCAGTATTTAAATATAAATCATTATTTTAATTGGTATTTCCTTAGAAAATAATTGAGCTTTTCAAAAAGCCAACATTAAACAGTTACTACATATGATAAAGCCTTACTAAATAAGGCAGTATAAGCCTTACTAAATAAGGCAGTATAAGAAAATCGTAATAAAAAAATGAAATATATTCCTTGGTTCAGAAAGAAATAGCAAAGTTATTACCAGCCTACCTAGGAACAAAAGCCGATTTGTGCATATCTGCTGACCATAGAAGAATGAGAAATTAGCCTTTGAACACAGAAAAGAACCCTCCTTTTCTTCACATCAGATGCCAGCACACAAATCCAGCCCACCCCACAAAAAACAAGACCTGCAATTTCATGAAGAATTCTTGCATACTTCCCAGCTGCTGTAGGAATACTGTAGGCAGAGTCCCTGGGGAGCTTCGCTACTAAAATCCATGCACAGACAGCAATTTTTCAAAACTTTAATTTGATGCAACTTGGGACAGATTTTCATGGAGGCAGCAAGAGGCCTACTGTTGACAGAAAGGCTTGCTACTTGTCAAACACCGCAGCCCTGTTTCAAGGCTCAGTAACACTAGAGCTTTTCAGAGACTAGGAGGTCAGAACGTTTTTTCCTAATTTCATTTTCAACAGCGGATCAACTGTTTTGTATGAGAGGTTTCCAGAAGTAGTGCACTAAAGGATTCATCTTTTCATCTTTTAAATTAAATCGACAGGTTAACATTTGGTAAAGTTCTAAAAATTGGAACCCAGGTAACAAACGTGAGGTATTTGGTAACCTTAATATGCAACACTGCTAGTTTCACCCAGCTGGGTATGACTTCAGAATAGCTTAACCTTGCACACCAACTTAAACTATGGAAGCTAGCTTTGGAACCAAAAATTACTCTCAGCAAAAAGTTTCTGCCTTGAAAATGTCCCAAGCCAGGTAAATTTCTTGCTTCCCCCGCAACGAAATGAAGATTTAAAACAAATTATTATATAAAATTACATAGACTCAATCAAAGAGAAGCAACTACATATACATGAGCATTCACACTACTCAGGAATCTTTAAGAATTTAAAAAGACTTCAAGAATGACGACTTTCAACTGTTCACACCAAGGTATGCAGTTGACATACAATATTTTTTCCAATAATGACATAGTATTTTAACTGCTGGGCGAGCAATCACTACAAATTTTGCTCTTTTACAAACCAGTTTAAGAACTACTGTTTTATAATAGAAAGGATGCGTTTGGGAAGCAAAATTAAATTTTATAATTGCAAAGTTCACAACAGCTGAACTTCAGTCTAATCCTCTGTACTGACTTGAATGCTTGTTATGTCTATAAAACCTTACCTAGGCTTGCTGTGAGGCATTCTAGATCTTCCAAAAACCCAGGTATTTGTTGGAGCTGATCCTGTAGTTCCACGAGACTGTTCCTTTTCTTCTCCCAATGTGCAGAAAGCATCACAACTTCACTATCCACCAGCTGAAACAAACAGGTTCTTTTCTTTACTTGCAAATTTATGAACCTATTTATGAGCATCTTGACTAACTTTTCTAATTCACACATCTGCAAGCGTAAGGTCAGCACAGCAACCTTATAGCACTGCCACTTGTGTACTTCTCAAGTAAATATACAACATGGTCAAGAAAGCCCCTGTAGTATGAAATATTTACATCAAAATGCTTTGATCAAAACAAGATAAAAAGTTATTTCTCAATATACTAATCAATGTAAGAAATATTTTATGGATACATTGATTAAAAGTTTTACTTACATAGATCAAATCCTATGAAAAACAGCAAGATCACGAGATCTTAGGTAACAAATATTTCCCTTATATATGATACCCGAGATGATTCAATTATAGTTTCCCTGCTCTTAGTTCCATTACCCATTCTTCCTCTTGCACACAACTGCAGCCCCATGGCTATATCTGCATTCTGGATTCCTCAGTTTGTGTAGAATTTAGATGCAGAAACGGAAAAAAATCTGATAAATGGGCAAAGGAAGTTCTCAAAGATTTACAATTCTACCCCTTTCAGACAGATTTGTTTAGAGTGACGACAACTCCCATTTCCAAACTCCTCCAGCTACCTATCCCTGTCAAAAAGCCACCCTGTTTTACCAGACAAGGTTTGAAAACTTATTCCAAAGCCCAGTGAGTAATGAAACACTTCAGAAGACTAATATCCTTATTTAAATAAAGCTAAGTCTATTTTTGAGAATGAGATACAGGATTTATGTCAGTTAAACAGCAAAGCAAACAAACAAACAAAAAAATACACCATGAGATGGGGGCAAACACCAGAAAAAACAGTTCAGCCCAAAGATAGTTGAATGCAGCTAAAACTACAATCATTTAAAAGCAGTATTTTTAGGACAATTCCGTAGATGGAACTGGTAGTTAGCAACTATAATTTAACATGTTAACACAGTAGGCAGCAATTCAAGCTTGAAATTTTCACTTTCCTTTCTCTATTCAATATTTTTAAATAAGACAGCGTGAGTAGCTTATCTGCTATTGGCCAGTACCAGAAATAGGATACCGGATAATTGGACTTTTAGGTCTGACATAGTATGGTCAATCTCGTGTGCTTATACAATTCTTATTTTATTGAACCCTGCATTTTCTACTTTTATAGAAAAAAAACAAACAAAAAACCACAAGCAATACATATTCTGGATTGTCCCAAAAGTAAACATTTGAATTTCATGGAAAATTTCGAAGACTTTTTGGAAGTTTTTCATTCTAATTTTCCCAAGCAGCCATAATATGTGAGATTAGGGTTACATTGGTTTTCTATATCTGAAACCTCACATTGTTTTCAGAACTACAATTTTTAAAGCAAACTATTGCAAGTATTACAAAATTGTAAGCAAGTAATTTAAGAGATATTCTAGAAAAAAATCATCATGAGCAGTAAAGCACACAAAGCTGGCAGGGAGAACTTCATCTCTAATAATGGAAGGCTTTCACTGGAACAGGTGGAAAAGGTAGGCCATGCTATTAGGCAAGAGAAATTAGAACGTAAGATAATATCCTTCTTACTTTAAATACACCTCTTCAAAATATATTAAGCAGTGAGTTTTTTATGCGTTGGAAAAAGATACAGAAAAGACTCCTAAGGAAACCAGAAGAGTCAGGGAGGTTGCAGCCAGCCACAGTGAAGGTTTCGGCCAGGACAGAGAACCCCACAACTCAGTCCTGCTCTGCATCATGGACACCCAGCTCACACCGTCAGCCCCTTGAGCAGGGTTTGAAATGTAAAGTCTGGTCCAGACCTCCAGAACAGCAGAGCAATGCATTGGTAGCGCTTACTGGAAGTTTTCTTTCCCTTCATTCCAGAAACAAACCAAACTTGTCACTTTACTTCCAGGGTAGGAAAACTGAACAAAATTAGAAGAAAGCATAGACACCTCCTGAATCTTTTCAGCCAAACAAGTCAAATCTTGCCATTTCCTGTCCACTAAGAGAGAACAGCAAACAGCGTCAGCGCAACAGCCCTACCCTGATACTAACCACCAACATGCCTCAACCCCAAATACATTCTATACTTTCCCAGTCCCCTGCACTGCATTTAAAGAGCTACAGCAGTAACATGCAACATCATTTTTGCAATTGTTTACATTGCATCACATTATTTAATGTTTGCATTACGTTATTGTTTACATTACTATTTATTGTTTACACTGCCATTTATTGGCAATATTAAGATGTCTCAAGCAGTCTCAAAATCCTAGCTAACTTAAAATCTTTCAGACAATGGCAGAAGAATGCAAAAACAGACCACTAAAACTTCTAGGTTTGTCTTATTTTTACCATCACCTTCTTGTCACACTCTAATAAAGTCATACTTCTTAATATCCTTCTCTAACCTAACATATCCCACAGAAAAACAGTAAGTTGACATAATTAATATTTTTTGCTTAAGTGCAAGTAGTGATTGCAACTATCTGAACAAAGGTGTAAGTGTATCAGCTGAAAAGTACTTTAAAAGCACTAGGAAATTCTCCCACTCGATATTTGTTATAGTAATTGGAATATCAGAAAGTAAACAGGAGAATGAACTTCAGATAATCTTGTTAGAGAATACCTTGTAAGAAATATGATCACAGAGAATTTGTATTTTTACAGTATCTATATTTAAACCTTTAAGAATATTAATTGTAGGCCGAGTACCATCAAATCTGGAAGAGCTGTGAGAAACAAGAGGAACTAGACATTCTGATCCATTCCATCAGCTGCCTGTTAAACACCATCTTAAAACCACAGTAAGAGACAATGGAACTTGGCATTTTTCCCAAGCAGCAATTCAGAGCATCACTTTTTCATTATGCTGGTTGTACTGGATCCAGCTGGGATGGAATTAATTTTCTTCATAGCAGCCCATATGGTGCTGTGTCTTGGATTTCTGACCAGAACAGTGTTGATAACACACCAATGTTTTGGATATTGCGGAACAATGGTTGTATAGTGTCAAGGCTTTCTCTCTTCCCCACTCATCCCTACTCCCCCTGCAGTGAGTAGGCTGGGGGTAGGCAAGAAGTTGGGAAGGGACACAGCCGGAACAGTTGGCCATTGGCCAAAGGGATATTTCATATCATGTAACATCATGCTCAACAACAAAAACTAAAGGTTTGGTCCTCCAAGGTAACCACTGCTGAGACTGGCTGGGCATTGGTCTGCTTGGGGAAGGTTGTGAGTGACTGCTTTTGCATCACTTGTTTTTCCTCTGTCCTTCAATTATTAAACTGTCTTTATCTTGAACCATGAGTTTTCGCATTTTTGTTCTTCCTGTTCTCTCCTCTGTCCCACTGGTGGGGAGTGAATAAGGCTGTGTGGGTGCTTACCTAGTGGTCAGTGTCAACCCAGTATGCTGATACTAAAAATTTTAGTTTAAAATTATTTACACATTTTAAAATATCTCAAGTGTGGCACTGGTATTTTTTCTTACCTCTCCAGCTTTTGCACAATCTTTGGCTCCTTTGTGAAGGGCAGCCCAAGCATCTTCATATCTGAAGAGAAGAAAGATAAATTACTTTTCTTACTGTGTTCCTCTTACAAAGGAAGAGGATTTCATGGATGCCGCTGTGCTTATATTTACATGGACTACCAGAAATAATAATAAAAAAAGCTGTACAGTTCTTTCCGGTATTTACTGTTCTACCAAGACAACTATACAGTAAGAAATAATTTCTTTCGAAGAAAAAGTGATTCATGGTTTTTAACCTGCTAGTGTACATTAAGAGCTACATGGACCCAGCAACATTTATAAGACTACACATAAAAGCCTTAAGCACTACTTGGAACCCAGTTTCACTAAGAAAATGAAAAAAATTAATAAGATCATAATCACACCCCACTCCCTCCAAAAAAAGAAAACAGTTTGGGGTTTAAGATAAAAATACAAAGGAAATTTATAATGCAGATAGCTTATGTTACTCAGAAAAAATGTGATTAAATACACATGGAATACACTTTCTTTTTATGACAATGACAGGCATACTGTCTCTATTATAACAGAATGAAATCATATCAAACATGTAAAAATTATAAAACATCAAATTTAAACCACGGGCTGGGCCTCAGTGCTGATTTCTTTCATCCTTGTGCATTAGACCATCAACTAAAGTCATCTTTCATATGTTGCTTTTCCTCCAGAACTTCTGTTTCATTAACATGACAGCACTTAAGGATTGGATAAGCTTTAAACATACTTATCATTTAGTAACCACCCCCACTCTACCAACTACAGAACATCCAAAAAAACTATTAATAACACCTTGGTTTTCTTCTCATTTTCTTAACCTAATAAAGTTATTTCTGAAATTATAGGAAGCAGACACTTACAAAGAAATGGAAGGTCATACCTGCTCAGTAATTCCAGCCCAGCAGAAAACTCTGGTAAACACTGAACAGTTCTATAAAGCAAATTGTAAATATACAAACATTGTTAACGAATAGAAGGCTGTTATAAAAAATGTGTGCACACACATCTGCGTTTGACAGATGTGCTGAGCACAGACATATTCCCTACTGTTCACTTCCACATTTTGTCAATTCTGGTTTAAAATGCATTACACAGTGTATCTTACAAGAATATTCCAAAGCTAGGGTTGCTTTTTGTCCCCATGTTATTTTATGGTAGCCCATTCTTACCTCTTTTTTACTATGTCCATTAAAAACAACTTTTATGAGTTAATTTCTTAGCATACTTAATAAACACGCAGGATGAACATTGTTTTAACTTAAAACAGTGGACAAAAACATTCTGACTACTACACAATTTTTTTACATTAAAAATAAATACTAAGCTAAAGAACCTTTGCCAGTTTAATGCCCTAATGATCTCCTATTGGATGCATACACTTTCATTAATAACAGCTTGAAATATAAAGGCAAATCATAAGTTAATTTTCTTTAACAATGCAGCACTTTTAAGGACATATTACGTGAAGATCTCTATGTCATCCAAGATTTGTCTCTTGGAAGATTACCAGAGTAGACCGTTTCACACTGTCATCCAAGCAATTTGAATGGAAAAAACCAAATACCATAAATGAAACCTTTTTTCCCCTTAAACCAACGGAAAAGCTATAGAATCAGTTAGGTGGGAAGGGACCTCCGGCAGTCTGTAGTGCAACCTCCTGTTCAAAGCAGGATCAGCTATGGGATCAGACCAGCTTGCTCAGGGCTTTGTCCAGTTGCAACCTGAAAACCTCTGAGGACAGAAACTTCACAGGCTCTGTGAGCAACCTGTTCCACTGCTTGACTGTCCTCATGAGGAAAAAGCTTCTCCTTATAGCCTTTCCTTGTCTGAACATCTATTGTTTCAACTTATGCCTACTGCCTTTTGTGTTCCCACCACATATCAATCTCCTTGCTAACCTCTCCATAGGTAATGACAGGCCGCTGTTAGGTTTCCCCAAAGTCATCTGTTCTCCAGGCTGAACAAGCCCCAGTCTTAGCCTTTCCTCATACACGGAGAGTTCCAGCCCCAGCCATCTTGGTGGCCCTCCACAAAACGTGCCCCAGGTTATCGATGCCTTTCTCACATTTGAGGCCCAAACTGGACACCATAGCTAGCTGTGGTCTAAGCAGTGCTGAGTGCAGGGAATCATCACCTCCCTCAACCCTACTGCCTGTGGTCCTGTTCATACAGCCCAGAAAGCTGTTGGCCTTCCTTGCTGCCAGGCATGTTGCTGGCTCACATTCAGCTTGCTGTCTGCCAAGACCCCCAGTGTTTTTTCAGCAAAGCTGCTTCCCTGCTAGTCAGTGAGCCCCAGTCTGTATTGTGGCAGGGGATACTTTCTTCCCAGGGAGACTTTGGATTTATGCCTCTTGAATTTCATTAAGTACCTCTTGGCCCATATGGTCCTATGGGCTTTTATGGCTTGAGTTCCCCAAATTGATTTTCATTTGCTACTGGTCAGTCTCTTCCTTTCACTAAGCACAGAGGACTGGGAGACCTTGTTTGTGAGGACTGAAGCAACAAAGGCATTGAGTACTTCAACAACTACATTTGCTGTCCCTAAATCATCCACCCCATTCGTCAACAATCCCACATTTTCTTTGTCAGCCTTTTATTACCAATGCAGGGCCAGCTGCTCTTCTTTCTGTCCTTGACATCTCTTGTAAGTGTCAATTCTAGGTGAGCTCTGGCTTTCCTAAGGCTATTCCTGCATGCCAAAGAAGTTATGAAGTGGGTATCAAGAAGTTATCCCTGACATCCCACGGAACACTTCTTGACTGCATCCTGCTGTGTTGTCCTTTCAACACATGTTAAGGAAGTTAAAGACCCCCACAAGAATGGGGGTTTAATGATACAGAGAATTCCTCAAGTTGTTTAGAGAAGACATCATTCACTCCCTGATCAGATGGTCAGCAACAAACTCCCATGACAACATCACCCTTACTGGCTGCTCCTCTGATCCTAACCCACAAGCTCTCAGCCATCCTTACAATCAAGCTAAGCTATATTTGTTCCACAACTTTAACAGCAAAGCAGAAGTCACCCTGGTATTCTCCTATTTGTAATGATTCAGTTGGTTTGCCCAGTGCTTTTCTCAAAAAGTGATGGATATTTACAGTACACCAGATGAACCAAAATATTATGGATTGAAAACATACAAAGGCAGTTGCCTAAAATAGTTTTATTCAAACTGTTGTGGTTTAACCCCAGCCAGCAACTAAGCACTCACTTCTCCCCTCCACAGTGGGATGGGGGAGAGAATCGTAAAAAACAGTAAAGCTCGTGCGTTGAGATAAGAACAGTTTAATAGAACAGAAAGGAAGAAACTAACAATGACACCAATAACAACAATAAAGTGACAATAATAATAAAAGGATTGGAATACGAAAAACAAGTGATGCACAATGCAGTTGCTCACTACTCGCCGACCGATGCCCAGTTAGCTCCTGAGCAGCGCTCCCCACCCCCAGGCCAACTCCCCCAGTTTATATACTGGACATGACATCCCATGGTATGGAATACCCCTTTGGCCTGTTTGGGTCAGGTGTCCTGACTGTGTCCCCTCCCAACTTTCTTGAGCCCCTCCAGCCTTCTTGCTGGCTGGGCACGAGAAGCTGAAAAGTCCTTGGGTTAGTCTAAATACGACTTAGCAACAACTGAAAACATCAGGGTGTTATCAACATTCTTCTCATACTCAACCCAAAACACAGCGCTGTACCAGCTACTAGGAAGACAATTAACTCTATCCCAGCTGAAACCAGGACACAAACCTTCACCCATTCTTAGTTTAGTTTCTGTGTCTTCTCAGTACAACCAGTCTTCCGTTAGAAAACCTTTACATCCAAATCATCAAGCTTCGCAACATAATACAGTTTATGTATGATGCCTTATTTTTTGTTCAGGGCTTGTTTTAGAACCAATTTGTGTCTACATGCTGTGTTTTAGTAAGAACATGCTTTACACTAAAGCGTATCTGAGCTTATTTGAAGAAGTAACACTCACAGACATCATTTACAGACATTAAGTAGTCTTTCCCCATAGTTTACACAGGTTGAAAGAATGAACAATATACCAAAATGCAGAGGATAAAAAACTCACCACAACTCTTAAATTTTTTGCAACAGAGATGAAAACGGATAACTAAAGTACTCCATTATACATATATTTTCCACAATAAAAAGGCTCATATTTCTGTTCTTACACTAAAACAAACCCTGAATTACAATTTTAGTACGAGATTCACAGAGATTGTAAACAATTACATTTCTGCAGGTGTACTGCAACCTGAATCTTGTATAAAGCAGTACAATAACACTGAATATTCATATAATTTAAACAGTCATTTATAAATTGATTGATGGCTATCAGAAATTATTTAGGCCTATCAATCAAGGTTCTATTAAGCGAAGTGCTTCCTCAATATTAGGTTTAAGCTTTTCTGTTATCAAAGGAATATTCTGTAAAATTATATGCAAATGTTTTTGCACCTGGCTCATATGAGCCACCTTCAAATTTTTCTTTAACACGAATATCCTAGATCAATGCTATACATTAAGATGTTCAGAAGTACCTCTGCCTGCTTTTTTTTGCTTCTCTTGATTTGTCACCCAAAGTCTTCAACCTATAAATCAAAACACAAAGCCATCAGACATTTCCAACACCAAAAACAGAGAACAACTTGTTTGAACACATAATGTGTTAATTCCAGCCTATTATACTTAATTTTATTTCAGCTTATTTCACAAATAAATCAAATTTCACTTAGTTTTGTGGAGATTGTAAAATAAAATTATTTCTACCCACACTGCTTCTAAATTATGAGATTTTTGTACAAGTGCATCAAGGAATTGGGTACAAAAAGTTTAATGAGAGCTATATATCCAAGTCATCCAGCTCTCGATGCTATTTCCTTAGCAGACAGGTATTAAAGATCTGCATAGAAATAATCAATCCAACCTCGAAGAACACCCTTTATAAAAAGGCATATGTGCCAAGGAAAAGCATGACAGTCACACAGAGATATTTGTACCCGTTTGCCGTAAGTCTGTCAACACAAAACTAGCACAAGCACAACTTTTCTTCTGCCAGCTATCAGAATCTCCAGCAGCATTACCATAGTGCGCTGCTACTGAGCCTATCTGAGGCTTGTTTCACCTATGGCCAGTTTAAAAACTGACCGGTATCTTGCTCCTAAAAAACCAAAAAAAACCCCAAAACAAACGAACAAACAAACAAAAATCCAAAACCCCAACCAACAACAAATGACACCCACACACATCACACAACTCTTTTCCACTCTTCACTCCTTTTCAGACAACCTGTATATGCTAGTCAAGTTGGCATGGCAGAGTGAGAACCAAAACCTCCTGCTATTCTCTGACCACCAAGATGATGGATGATGTCCCCAGCCTCTGCGCCCTTTGGAGTCCCAGCTGTCCAGGACAGCAAGGGTTAGGAAGAAATAAAGGACACGCAGACACGAGTAAGATGGAAATAAGCTACGAGCTCCAAAGGTATCCTCCAGACATGACACAGAGATATGTAATCCTGAGTGACCCAGTGACTGAGAAACTCCCTAATATACTAATATTCAGGCTGCTTCTAGGGTGAGCCCAGTCACTCAATTGGTTGACAATTTGGGAAAAGACATGCGAAGGCAGGTCCCCGCTCCCTGTTAGAGAGCTGTTCATAATAGTCAAGCCAAGTAGCAACAACCACAGCACACTGAGGAAGAACACCACTGCTGCAGAAAGCTCTGCAATCTGCCCTTTCCTCTGTCATGTTCCCCAGTACGCACCCCAGCCTGTAACAGCACCACTCCTCTGCATACAGGGATACAAGGAAATGCTGGGTCACAACGACTAGTTCTCTTACTAGAATATCTGCCAGGCAGTCAGATGTAAAGGTTAAAGGATTTATCACTAGACTACACAATATCGACTTCCTTTCAGCAGTGTTTTCTGTACAAAGTGGAGGTAGTGTGAGCCACATCGCTGAAGCTAGCAGAAGCACACAAATTACTGCCCGAGCACAGACAAACACAGCTCACTGTTCTGGTTGGTTTGTTTTTTTTTCCTCCTCCTGCAAAAGATTGCTTGCAGGCAAATGGGTCAAAATCTAGATACCTCACTCACAGGATACACAAAACTAGACAGCAGATTCGGCTGAGCGGGGGGAAAGGGAGCTCATTTCCTTGTACACAGAAATGGCTAATAACCCTAAACTGCTCTTTCTTTAGGCCACACAACATGATTTAATCTTTTTCAGCTGTACATAAATGTTCCCTTATTCCTTTGGAAGTTATATTCTTTCCTTAGAAGCCCTGAAAAAGCTTCTCCCTCACAATGTTTCAAGAAACCCAACTGTTCCACTTTGCAAGCATTCATGTGTAGTTAACTGACCCAGCATTCTTCAAACCAGAAATACTTTCTTTGGGTTTTGACCGTTTTGAGCTAAAGTCTTAACAGCATAAAATGAATTCTATTACCACTTTGGTGGAGTAGGGAACAGGGTAATCCAGAACAGTAACTATGGCATTGAGGTTGCATTGTGTAGGAAGGGAAAGGGGGCAAAACAAGACAAGCCACATTCCGGCCTAAATCCATGGCGACACTACAGGAAAAAACCTGATGCTCTCAACAGCCTCTGCTACTATGGCTCTGAGATACAGTAGCCCCATGGCAACAACTACACTGCAGATGAAAACAACACTTAAAGACTGGACAGTCAAAGAAGGGCATATTAATGGAGCTGCTAAAACACAATGATGGAAACAATGAAATCAGAGACTGTTCTCAAAACAGAACAAAACATTGCAATAAAAGGAAGAAGGTAAATTAGAGACTACATGGAAACATATTGACTCCAGTGCAGCAATACATGGAGATAGAGTTAAATTGACCATTGGATCTAGCACGTTACGACCTTTCTGCTGTCCTCTTTCATCATGTGAAAGACGTCTTTTTCAAAAGAACCTCACACTATACTGCGGCATCAAACCCTGTGAGAAGTTCTAAAAATAACAGCAAAACAGAAAGACAGACAGCAATAAAGCAATGCCTTTGTATTCTTAAGGACACTTTAATATTCAATTACAGTTTGTTAAGATGAGACAGGTAACATATAAGCAATTTATCTGGTTGATTGGTAGCTTATTCTATTAATTTATCTGGACCATCATACACTGGTGCAAATAAGTCATTATAAACTATTTATTTTAAGTTTCTGGAGTACACAGACATCCATCACTATATATAAATATTTACCGTAGGGCTATTATAAGGCAGCCTCAACATTGCCGAAGAGCACGCAGTTTTAAAAAGTAATTGATTACAACACAACACTCTCCTGTGGCTCATTACGAACCAACAGTTTTGCAGCACAGGGATGACCTTGTTCTCCAGCTATCCACTGACTTTCAGCAACACTCATTTGGACCACCTGCTTGTACTAAGAATAGCATTGACACAGGGCCTATCTAAAAAAACCTTCTGAGGCAACGTAGGAAGAATATCTTTCTACTTTTTAACGTGAGCAAGGGGCTGCTCCTTCCACTTATCCTGTGCTTCTTTTCCCCTAGTGACAGTAACTTATCTTTCACGGAAAGAAAAGCTTTTCAGATGCCGAACAGAGTATAGCAATGCTCTTTAAGCAATTACGTTAAGCCATAAAACCTCGAAGGTCAGCTACTTCATAAAAAATTCAAGCGCGTTAATTGACCCCATTCTCATCTTCCTCCTTCTCTCAAGCCAGCAGTCTTTCTTTCCCCCGACGGCAGCTGCCTCCCGAACACCCAAGGCACCCCCCTCCCCTCAACTCCCGACTGCAGCTGCCGGCTACCACGCAGCTGCCGGGGCTCGCTAGCCGGCCATGAGCCCCTCAACCGAGGTGGGAAGGGGCGGGGGTGTGAGGGGGTGTGTGGATCAGACCCAGGGGCCGCGTTCCCAGCCAGTCGCAGCACCGAGGAGGGTAC
>JAVKLA010000028.1:20176442-20202390 GCA_034782735.1 Sagittarius serpentarius | reverse complement strand
TTTCCTGTGCCCCTCCAGCCTTCTTGCTGGCTGGGCATGAGAAGCTGAGAAGTCCTTGACTTAGTCTAAACACAACTGAGCAACAGCCGAAAACATCAGGGTGTTATCAACATTCTTCTCATACTGAACCGAAAACACAGCACTGTACCAGCTACTAGGAAGACAATTAACTCTATCCCAGCTGAAACCAGGACAGGACTTTATCTAAAATGTTATAATTTTGATTCTCTCAGTATCTTGAAACTTCTCTATAATTAAATTCTTCGAGGTTAATACAACAGCTTCCTAAAAGAAAGCGAGGATCATAACTCCAGGTACTGAATGTAGTTCAGATAGAGTGTGCCAATTTTGAGGAAAGGACAAAATATGTAGTGAATTAGTGAGTTCCACTAGAGGGCACAGCTGTGTATAGAAAAAAGAAAATAGAAATATGCTATTATTTATTTCTCTGGAAGTGCATGCATCTTAAATGAGCAAAATATTACTGATAATGTATTAAGTACAATTCATGGTTTATTTCTTCTGAGAAGGACACCTTAAAAACTGCTACTGGTTTGAATGGCATCAGGCTCAGTATGTAGTGGCCACTTGGTATTTGACATAGTCACAGTGTTGCTTTCATAAGCTCCTTTCTCCTGGTTAAGCAGGGTGGGGGGATCTGTGTTACACTGTTTTGCCTGTGTTTTTATGGACAATGCAGACGATCTTGAGAAAAACAGCAGAGACAAGAGCCTCGTGTCCCTGCCTCCTAGCAAAATACTAGGTTACGCTGTTTCCGATGTGTCTTATGTTATCACGACTGTTGAAATGATCTGAGGGGATGCACTTTGTAACAATTGATTTCAAAAGAAGACATGCTGCTGGGTCTTTGGGAGGAGGATCCCATGGTCTTACAGACAGCAGCTGCCTGTATCAGGCAGGTTCAGCCTGGTAATTAGAAGACATACTTGTGTACGCTACATAGTGTGTATAACTAATCTTGACCCCGTTGCCAAGGAAATTAAAAAAGATGTATTAAGTATGAATGAATGCTGTACAATAATATTTGGAGCAGTATTAAGTAGCTATGTTGTGTCTGCATGTGCTATTATTTGTTGTTCTTGTGTGTAATTTTACTAGAGCAGGCGCTGTGTCACATGATTAGATGTTTCCCTAGGCTATGAAGCATAATTGTTTTGTTTGAGGAAAAAGCCCTGTGTTTTCCTTGTCATTGCAGTGCCAGAAAATGCTGGTGTGACTGCACTTACAGGAGTGGGGGCGGAGAACTTTAGCAAAGCCTGTGTCTTTTGGAGGTGTTCCGGGAGGGACTCCCCTTCTGTTGCTCTATACTGTGTCAGCACTAGGAGGCTCTACTGGTGTCTGTGTGCTGGTGTAAGTAAGTGAAGCAACAGAAATGCTGTTTGCAGAGAAGGGACTCCAAAAATGCTAGGAAACTGCTGCAACTGGATGGGATGTGTCATGAAGCACAAGGGGGTTTTAGTCGAATGAAATACACATTTCCCCAGTGCTTACTGCTCTATTTAAGTTCTTCTGTATTACTTTCAATTTTCTATTAACATGACAAATTTCTGTTCCCCTGGATGTCAGAAGCATGGTTTGAAGGAAGTGGAATGAGGCCCAGAGTGAGATTCTTGAAGGACAAGCATACTATGTGTCAGTTTTATTGATCAGAGGCAATTAGCTCAGCCAAACCCAATTAGGACACAGTTTTAGTTTTATACACGCAGACATTAATCGCTCATTATCCAAGTGAACTCTAAAGGGAATTACAGCAGACTAACAGAATAAAATGGCTGTCCCTTTGCTGTTAATGGAGGAGTTTTCTAGATTTGTATTTGGCACTAAACTGCTAATTTCACTGACTTCCTCTTACATTAATTCAGCTTTTGGTTTTGGTTTTTTTTTCCATTAACAAGATCTTAATCATCTGTCATTCTAGCCTTTCTGGTGGCTAATACCATCCCATGAGTGAATTTAATTGCTTTTTTTTTACCGTTAACTCCTCCCCTTGTTTGCTGCTCTTCCTTAAGGCAATTTTTGTTGAAGCCTTCTGGCTGACTGCCTAGCATTTGGCTAATAATTCTGTGCAATTGTCAACTTTATACTGTTTCAGTGTTTGAAATGGAATTCTCTTTCCTCAGTTTATATGGGTCTGATGTTTACTAGTCCATTATGCATAGAATCTAATCCACTTATGCTCTAAGTAGCTTGGAGACAGAGCTTTTTTTTATCATCACGTTATGTTTTATTTATTGAGCGTAATTCAGTTTGAATGAAATGAAATAATCATAATGGTTCTCGTACTGTTGCAGAACTTTCTTATCACAGTGCATTTTGTCAGTTTGATTTACTTTATCTGTCTATTTACAGTTGTTGTGACAACCCAGAGTTGCTTTACTAGCTACAGCAAAAGTACCTCATGCTCCTGGAAAGTACTCCTTATTTCAAATTACATAGCTTCAGGGTGGACCTGAGAATTGCATTGGTGAGTTTTGATTTAAAGTGTTGTCTGCTCTGTCTCTCTCTCTCAATTTTCTCTTTTTTTTTTTTTTTGGTATACTTTTCATTTGGAAAGTAGTTGTCATTGCTGGATATCAATGTGCATTGCATAAACAAATATTGTTCATATGAAAAACACTGAGACAGAGAGGCCAAATGCTCGTATTTGCGTGCCTGCCATTCCGAAACTGCAGCAATGTGCCCTTGTGGCAAAGGAGGCTGATGGTATCTTGGGCTACAGGAGGACCTGCCAGCAGGTCGAAGGAGGTGATCCTTCCCCTCTGCTCAGCGCTGGTGAAACCACACCTGGAGTGCTGTGTCCAGTTCTGGGCTCTCCAGTACAAGGGGGATATGGACATACTGGAGAGAGTTCAGTGAAGGGCCACAAAGATGATTAACGGACCGGAGCATCTCTCCTGTGATGAAAGGCTGAGAGAGTTGGGGCTGTTTCACCTGGAGAAGAGAAGGTTCATGGGAGATCTTATCAATGTGTATAAATACCTGAAGGGAGGGTGTAAAGAAGACCGAGCCAGGCTCTTTTCAGTGGTGCCTGGTGACAGGACCAGAGGCAATGGGCACAAACTAGAACACAAGAGGTTCCCTCTGAATGTCAGGAAACACTTTTGCTGTGGGGATGACTGAGCACTGGCTCAGGTTGCCAGGGAAGTTGCAGAGTCTGCCTCCTTGGAGATACTCAAAAGCCACCTGGACGTGGTCCAGGGCAACTGGCTCTAGGTGGTCTTGCTTGATCGGGGGGCTTGGGCCAGACGACCTCCAGAGGTCCCTGCGAACCTCAACCTTTCTGTGATTCAGTGATGTCTGTATAATCTTGTTTGCTTGGAATACCATGTTATTTCAGCTTATGACTATTCATGTCTTCATTTTACTTGCCTTTTACTCATCTGTACAACTTTTGGAAGTAGGCTGTACACCGAAGACACAGATCTTTGAAAGTAAAGGTTGCCCCAGATTTTATTTGGAAGACTGAGCTAAAATGGTGATTCTTCGATTCTTACTGTAATAGCATTCTTACTGTAATACCTTTACTGTATTGCTTTAATCAGGCAGTGCTATATTTTTTGCTTCAGCTAAACTGTCAGTCTCTAGGAGTAATGCAGTAATTTCAAATTAGCTCATTTGATACTGAGGGTTCTGAAAATGCTTTCTGAATATCAGTAAATGAAGACTCAAATACATACAAACATAGAAGAATTTAAATATTCAGCAATTACTGATGGAATTGTTGTATAACTAGAAATCAGGTCTTGTCAAGGTTCTCAGCCTTAAATATTCATCTTAGTCCAAAGATTTATTTCAGCATGAGATACAATGCTTTTTTTTCTGTGAAGAGCCTAAATATAACTAATAAAAAAAGAATAATGTGATATGCATTATATTTTATGTATGTACGTATACATGTGTCTGCATGTATAAATTAATGTCATGACTGTAATAGTTAAATTTTGGCAGTAGCAGAGGAAAATCTTAGCTATCTGATTTATACCAGACACTTAACTTTATTTTTCACAAAAAGTTATTTGATTTTAAATAGACCATTCAGTGTGTTCAAATTGTCAGACAGGCTGAAAAACAGACACTGGGAGATGAAAAACAATCCAGCTTTATTTACTAAAATTTAGTGATTCTATTGAGTTCATATGAATTGAGTTTACATACACATATAGATGATGCCATTAGTCCATTTTGTCATTACCAAAGAATGCATCACCTACTTCTATTCATTCTCCTGTTTGAAAATCCTTTTCAACAGCTCTCAGTTTACAGTTCCTTGGGACTGTAAAGCAGAAGAACTTGCTTTTCATTTCATTCACAAATGAAATGTAGGCTCTTTTCTCTCCAGTTAACTGCATCTTATTATAAATAAATCACCACTTAAAGAAATGTAGACTAAAAGGCAGGAATCACTGGTGTTAAAGTTCATGTACATCTTCTGCATAAGAGATTCATACACTCCTTCATCCAAGGCAAAATCTACAGTTTTAAGATACCAAAGTAAGTTGTTCTGTGAGCAGTGGAACTAATGAAGGTTTTTTGATTATTTTTTCTCCTACATTCCGCAGTCCTTCCCATCCTCAGTGCTCAAGTACTTCTTCCAGCTCCTTCCTATGTCTTTTGCCAGTTTGGCTGAGAATGTGGCAACATATGCTGTTGCTGAAATAATCATGTGCTGATTGCCTGTTCATTATAACCGTGGTGATTGGCCAACTGGCTGAACTGCAACTGGCTTTTCCTTAGCAGTAGCACTAATTTTGAACCATCTCTAGCAATCAGTTTTCACAAAATGTATAGGAATTTACTGCCTTTGAGAACTATGTAGGTCTCTGAAGTCTGAAATGCTCAATGGACTCACAGGTTGAGGAAGGGGAGGCCTCACAGTACAGTTGTGTAAGTCTCACTTCCTTGGAAAATCAGGTTCAAAATTACTGTCATATTATACTCTCATCTCAGCAAAAAGAATCTGAAAGTCCATCAAAGTTAATAAAATTATCAGAACTATTAGTTCTAACTAAAATTACTCAGGGCAACAGAATGACTTTTAATTTTGTAGTGTCATTAGAGGGAGAACCATTTGTGAAGTTTTGATGCCTATTGAAGTTAGTGAGGTTACGTAAGTGTAACTTCACGGAGTATCGTTTTAAAATACTATTATACTGTCTTTTCCAGAGCAAGTGAAAGATGAATCTTGATGCAGCAAAGAAAAATACTCGAATTATAAAATAACACCTGTATCTCTCCAAGGATTTTTGAAGTTGCATGAGGTTAAAAACATAGGTAGTGTATGGTCACATCCACTGATATACAGGCACAAGGTTGGTTCTCCCATTTTTCTTAATTTTTTCTCTTCTTATTAAGGAACCCATTTAGACCTGAAATGTCAAAGCAGTACACATTTTTGTTTAAGGCCAGCTTGCATCTAGAGTGCCTTTGTGGCCATAAGGCATTATTAGTATTTTTCCAGTACAGCATCTGTGTTAAGTGATTCCAAGGCACTACATTCCAGACATTGCAGAAGGAATTCTCGCTGCCTCAGTGACCTGTAAGTCAGAAGCTCACAAGCTTCAGACACAGAAGTCCTCATCTTCCCTGGAGCAGGGGAGCCATCTAGCAGAAATTCATCAGCCTGCAGAGTCTGACAGATGAACAAGGTTCCTGCTGAGCAATTTCAGTGAATAGATGCATTTTTCCATCAATTATATTCTGTCAAATTGGCATTTATCATTTGAAACCTGTTTTTCAAGAATTTTTCTAGCCAGCTCTTGTAAACAAGAAAAAGATTGGAGTTGAATATTAATATTCCTTAATTTGCTTATTTCTTGTGGTGCCTTCTTTTAAGAAATGAATGCTTCATTTTCTTCTTTTCATACAGCATAGAGCTTGGTTGAGTTCATTCCATTTATCAACTGTTCAGGTTGTCTGATATAAGAAACAGGATTCACAAACACTTGAACAAAACTACTTTACCATCTATGCACTGTAGCAGTTATCTGTGGTATACTGAGGCAGGACTCCTTCTTGATAGTGGGAAAATGATGCTTTGTCTTACCTAAAGACAACTGCTTTCATCAAAGCAATCTTGAGTTTAAGGTACAATAAGTATTATGAAAGCCTTCAGAGACACATGCAGAAATTATTGGAGCTGAAGTAACAGATGCCTGCTCATTTCTGGGATTAAAGTGATTTAATCGTGTTTCTGTGGTGGGTTAACTGTAACTAAGGACCAAACTCCTACCCAGCCGCTCGCTTACTCCCCGCCTCCTCAGCAGGACCGGGGGAGAAAATAGGAAGAACAACAGGCACAAGAAAGCTCATGGGTCAAGATAAAGGCAGGGGCATTGCTTACCAGTTACCGTTGTGGGTAAACCAGACTCAACTTGATGAAAATTAATTTAATTTATTGCCAATTAAAATAGATTTGGGTAGTGAGAAACAGAGGAAGACAAATGTTACAACACCTTTCCTCCCCTTTTCCCCATGCTCAACTTCACTCCTTTACACCTGACTCCTCTGCCCTGTCCTGGAGGAGTGCAGGGGAGGATGAGGGGGAGTGTTACAGTCAGTATACAGTGATTTTCTCTTTGCCATTCCTTCCTTCTCCCCCTTTTCCTCTGATCTGGCATGTATTCTCCACAAGCCGCAGTTACTGTCAGTAAAATCTTCCCCAACATGGGCTTTTCCACAGGCTGTTGGGGATATCTGTTCCAGCACCATGGAGCACCTCTTCCTCCTCCTTCTCTGACTGTGGTGTCCCCTCTGCTGTTTCTCACTCTTTTTGTTCCCTCTTCCTGTGCCTCTCCAGCATTTTTTGTTCGTTCTTAAATATGTTTTCACTGAGGCACCACAAACAACTTTGCTGATGGGTGCAGCTTTGACCTGTTGTGAATCTGTTGCTGAGCCAGCAGGAAAAGGCTGCGTCCAGCCCCTCAGCTCTTCGCACAGAAACCACCCCTGCATCTCCCTTTGCTACCAAAGCCTTGCATTTACACCAAATACAATTCCTTATTATTTTCCTTCCTTTAATACTAAAATACAAGTAATCATAACTGTATCTAAGAATAATAACTGTATATCAGAATAATCTCAATATTGTACATGGCAGGGCCAGGACTCTTTGTAACAATAAACGTAGTCACTCAAAACTGACATTAAGAGACTTCCCAGTGCCTGATCTCCCTTTCTCTGTGGAAGAAGACTTTGTATGGTACTCCTTTTCAAAAGTGGGACCCCACCACAAGTTGTAGTCAGTTCCCAGCTCTACCAGTTCATTTCCTTAGCAGGTTTACAACCAGCTGGTTTGTCACTATGTAAATTATCTCTTTCCGTCCTGCATACTCAAAGTGGGATTTTTTGAGGAGTTCAGGGAGGTCTTACTGTCACAGACACAGTCATAGCTCTCACTATCTTCAAGGAGAACTATGATAGCAAAAAACCAGCAGAACAAGGCCTGCTTCTCATAGGCCTGATAAATTGTTCCAGCCCACCTTGCTGTTGAACCCTAATCAAATCCTGGTTTTGTACACACACTGGGAGCTTATGTACTTCTAAACTTCCCAGATCACTACAGATTGTAGACAAATGTTGCGACCTTTCTGGGCACTGATGGGCTGTTCGATGTGCCGTTGCAGTGGTGGTACCTAACGGGCCACATGTTCTAGCCACCAGGGCATCCCCTTGTCATAATTAACATCCTGCTTGTCCTGCTTAACACAAACAGAACAGTTGAAAAGGAATTTGAGGCTAGGTGGGTGGTGATTAACTAAATCTAAACTTTCTAACTAAACTATGCTTTCAATAAAGAGTTTGGAACTTGTGAGTATTCTCCTTCTGTTTCTTTTAAGGCACTTTCAAAACAAACCAAAATCAGAACTGCCAGTGAGGTACAAACTACACACACTATAGGGAAATAGTTTTCAGAGATTATATTACTCTTCAACTGCCATAGTTCAACTGAACAAAAGAAACACACTAGCTTTAGCTTTCAATATAAATGACAATTCTTTAAAGTAGATGAACTACTAGATAATGAATACTGAAAGCTGCAGCCTGCTATTACTAGCCATTTTCAGAATGGAAAACTTTACGGAAAAGGCTTCAATTTATCCAGAAGTTGTTGGATATTAGATTGTGCCTGACTCTCAACCAGTATGAACTTTTACAGCTGTTCTGAAGTCACCATTGTCTAGAAAAGATTAAGATCTGACTGATTATTTCTAGCTAGCTGGAGTTTTTCTACATTGGAAATTCTAAAAAATGGTCTTCACTAATGACATTCTCATTACATCATCTAATTTAATGATATTACCAATAATGGAGGTGTTGGCAATTGGGGTAAATGAAGAAACATTCTCACTGGCATCCAAAACTAAATGATTCCTTCTTCTTTTGAAAACTGTGCAATTTGTAATGCCTATTTTTTTATCAAATTCATCTCTGTTAATAAGATCTATAATTACGAAGCAGGAAGGCATAACAAGAGTGGCTGATTATAATGCAGGGAGCATAGATGAGTACTAATTCCTCAGAGGATGAAGCGCTCTGGTGATGGCGCTAGCATGCTTAGGGCTGCTAGACTGCTAGTTCTAAACATCTTTATTTTAAGGAATTGTGTTTATGGGAGCTTAAATTATTAGTTTGGAATGCTCAGCAGCTTTTATTGTAGCTGCTATTTGCTTTCTTTTTGGTGTTCATTTCTACGTCTAGCAGAAGTATCACAATCTAGTAACAGAGACTATAGAATATCCATAGGACAACTCTGCTTCTATGGCTGCAGTGTGTGGACCCAATCCTGCAAGAACTTAATAATGCAGCTATACAGATTTGTTTCAGTGTGGTGGTTTATTTGGATAAGAAGGCATTTCTACATCTCCTGATCTGGTGGGTGACCTGAAGCAAATTTTTCAGTTCTCTCTATCTTAATTTCTGTATGTATAAAATTGAGATTATGTTACAGATCTTCAGTCTCTCTTACTGAGGATTCCAAGAATGTATCCCAGATGCTTTTGAGTTGAGGACTGGCATAAACAGCAACATCTTTTATTTTGGATGTTGTCCTCAGTTCTGAACCGAAGTCTAGCTGATGGGAGGCTGGCAACCTGCTTCTCTCACCCTGCTCCTTAAGGTTCTCCCTTCCAAATTCTCTTCCTGCCCATCTCCTTAGCAACATGCTAACATTCAAATGAAAATGTAGTATCTATAGCTTATCTGAGGGTTGCTGTCTTTCCTGTTCTAAGTATTGCCTAATTTATTCACTATTCCTCCTTATTGCTATGTGGAGGTCTTTGCATTTTAATGTTAAAAAAGTTGTCAATGGCATTTTGAAGGGCTGACTGGTATGATGATGAGCTAAAACAGATGGCTGTACTTGCTTAGTGGAAAATGCCAAGTACAAAGCATGTGAAACTCCACAGTCAGTGGACTTCTAAATAAGCAGAATTTCGAGAGGTCGGGAAGAGGTTAGTGATCTCAAACCACACTAGGTAAGGTTGTGTATCAGGGTAACAGATCAAAGAGAACAGGAATATAATGTACTTCCACATTTTATCTGTCACTACCTGCTAAAGGTAAAGGTGACTGCGCAGATAGCTTCAAGAAAGCAGCCTCAAAGCAAGCAAACTCAGGAATTGGTGGAAAAGAGAATACCTGGGACATTGCCTCTCTCTGTTCTAAAGGCACAGGGTAAAGTGCTTTCCTCTCCCAAGTGTGTTATCAATTGGACTATTGATTCCCATGGGCTTAAGCAGGTAGATACTGAAGGATCAATTAGTGTGGGACTTGTGGGACAGTTCAGAGCGGGGCCACACTGTACCAGACATTGTGCAAAGGTGGTATAGTATACTTTCTAGCTGATGATCTCATGCTTTAAACAGAAAACAAAAAGAAAGGATGAGAAGGAAGTAGTACAGTTTATTACAAGCCAAGGTGTGGCTGCACATGACATGACATTTTTACAATACAGAGGGGATTTTTCAATTAATATTTCAGGTTAAATTATCCTAGGAGGACTGTAAGAAGGAAGATGAGAGAGTGAAGAGAGAGAACAGGATTAGGAGTTGAAGGAAAAAAGATAAAGTGTATGAATTAAGGATATTACAAAGAAAGGATTTTGTTTAAACCATTTGACAGTATACAAGAATAACAATATCCAGAGCAGAAACTCTAGCGAAGAACATGACTTTCAGAATTCCCTACTGCAACATCTCCTGAGGGTGTTTCCTATTTCCATCTGCCAACTGAGCAGGAGCTTGTACAGCTAAGTTTGAGAGAGGATAGCATCAGAAAAGAGAACATAACCATGATCCAGACTTATAAATACCTTCATAAAACAAAACAAAAGGAAAGGCTCAGTCCCATAAACAATTAGAGGAATATGAAGGAAAATAGTTAAAAATGTTCTTCCTATTTTGGATAAGATTAACAGAGGCATAAGGGGTTAAGAACGTTATTATAGTGGTTTTCTATTAGTCCCATGTGGAGGCAAAGGCTGCAGTATGATTTCATCTCTGATTACACACTTGAAAATCCACAGATGTAGAGTAAAAACTGGGTGCAGACAAAATAAACACTGTTAAACTAGGAGATCTGAAAAAGAACTTCATGTAGGGATTGGAAGAGCATCTACATAGATGCTTGCTTTTCTTTGTATGAGACATTCTTCCTGAGCCCATGAATAAGCATGATTTAAAGGCAGATACAGCAGTGCTTCAAAATCTTGGCCAATATATGTAGAGAGTAACCTTCATAGGGGGTTCGCCAACTGGAAATTTAGGCATTGCAAGAACATCTACAGGTTTGGCTACTACAATTTTCTTCAAACCTCACTGTGAATAGTGACCTTTAGACTCATATATTCCATATCATATATTTTTCTCTCCCTGCTTTGCTGGAGTCACAGAAAAAGAGCAAAGTGATTACCAAGGGACAATAGAAAACACAACCTTACCCTTAGCACTCCAAATTTCATAAAATAAAACATCCTAGAAGTTCTGAACACTTTCAAGTGTGAGTAACTTTACCCATGTGAATATTCTCTTTTAGTGAGTTCAGAGGGCCTGTTTTTGCAAGAATAGGCAAGGGAATGATGCATTTTTTTTTCTTTACTACCCTTTTAATATAGAGTTTATTCTAACTCATTTTTAAAGTCAATTTTCCTATTAACCTGAGGTGCTTCAAGTGTTCGTGGAGACATGGATACCATCCACTTGTTTAATCTAGGTTTCTAATGTTTTGCTCTACCCTAGAGCAGTTGTAGAGCAAAAAAGTTTGAAAAGCCTATTGTAAACTGGACACTGCTTTTAATATCAATATAAAAAAGCAAAAAAAATAATTAAAAGATCTGAAATGAATGTGATTTTAAAAGTTTTAAAATTACAGCTGGGTATATATTGACCTGCCAGGGTGGGATTCATGTCTCTCGCTCTTGCAAGATTTTATCATCTCTTACAGATTTGTTTTGAAAAAAGAACAGGGAGTCAAGTTCATGGAAATACTTCAGTGCTTGTGGAGTTTCACTGGTTGTGTGAGCTGCAATGCAGAATTCCAAGCTGTGTAGGTTTACATGGCAGTGAGAGAACTGAGCTGAGCTGAAAATAATTCCTTGGATCTTTCAGCTCTGCGAAGCAGAAAGACTAGAAATATGACGTCCTGCTGAACCCTGTTACAAAGAGATTAGAAATATCATGTCCTGCTGAATTCTGTTACAAAGAGATTAGAAATACGATGTCCTGCTGAATTCTGTTACAAAAAGGCTGTGACAGTAACAATCAGGAAGAAGAGCTTTAAATAAAATGCTAAAATAGTGAAACACCTATCCTGCAGAGCACAGCGTGAGGCAGAGGTACCTGACCTGGCTCTGAGCGGCTGCTGTGTTCCCTCAGAATACAGGCAGAGAACAGAAATACAGGAATATTCCTAGTGTGCATTGGCTTGAGTGGAGCTGGGCATTCAGAAGGCTGTACTGTGGCTGCTTTCACCTCTAAACCGGATATCTCGCTCTGCCATAACATTACATTGTGTGTACACAAATCCTAAGGAGAGTACTTTTTCTGTACTGCAGTTTTGCTTGGGGGAAGTAGTAAGAACGTGTACCATCAGGTTGATTTTACTTTGAGTGTTCGCTAAGTCAATGTTTGTGTTTCAATTTAACTGCTAAGTTGCTTTAAGAAAAGCCAAAATTGGGAGGACAAATCTTGTTTTAGGGAAAAAATTATGATTTTCTTATTCTAGGAAAAACATGCACACTGAAGTTTCTAGAAGTGAATAGTCACAAATACAAAGTTATCCTCCCCTTTGCAAAGTTCAGAAGTTTCAGGATTGCTTTGTATATTTAACAGTATTTTGATTTAGGTCAGATTTTTGCTTTTCTGTGGGTTGTGCACCAAAGAAATGACCTTTGAGTGCCTTCACACCAGTGGGCTATTTGTGCCACAAAGCAGTATTATAGCTATCTGTGGATACATCAAAGGAGTTGGATTTGCTCTTGCCAGTATATTAGGGATTCTTTCCTTTTACTTTAACTACCTCTTCCTCCCTGCCCTCAGTCTATAATCTAGTTTTTCTTCAATTATTGTGACCTGGTTTTAATTCATTTCTTTCTAGAGGGTACATTCATTTATCCAGGGTTCATCACTAGAAGCTGTTGTTAAACATCATATTGAAGCCTTTAACACAAAAGATTCTGTGTGTCTTCAAAACTGCAAGATGTTTGACTTACAAGGATGAGGGAAATCATAGCACATCTTTTGGAGAGGAGTAGATATGAGGAAGTCTGCCCATGGTAGAACCCATTTGGGAACTGATGTTGGACTATTTCAGGACTTCTAAGTCTCCCATTTAATCTCTATTTCACGAGCCATTCTATCAACTATTAGAGCTGGGGAAAGTATGGGAAAAGTTTTTGAAACAAACACAGCATCACAGGAAAAAATGGTTCAAATCTCTTAGGATTCTTTAGACAAGAACATTTCTATTGGTGGAAGTTCGTGAATGCACACAGACATCTTTAAGGAATATGCTGCTGAATAGCAGCTACATTAATTGAGCTAAATCATGTTTTGTTTATATCCCTATTACTAGGGATAGAGTACTACATCCAAAGACTGAAAGTGTTTACTGAGAACTGATTATTCTCCTTTTTACAAGAAAAATACATTTCTTTTATAATAAGATACAAATCCTGATTTCCACGGTTTTATGCTGTCTTTTATTTTATTACATTTTACAAAGTCATCCAGATTTTCTTACAGATTAAGATTCCATGCATCATTTTCTGCATAATCTGATTCTACTCAGCTGGTTTTGACTCTATGTCAAAATTTTCTGACAAAATATTACATGTCAAAGAGCTTTCAAAAGTCAGGAGACTAAGATGTTTTGTAATCTCTTCATGTGTGGAAAATGTATTTGATGAAATCAAATAGAGCTACTTTTTGAAACATAAATTCTTTCTAACCAAGTAAAACTTTCACCATCTGTTACAGCTTCATAAAATTCTCATAAAATATCCATGATGACAAATGATTTCATATACATAATGGACTTGTGATTTCTCTCTCTGAACTTGTCTTTTTGCAGCTCCTAAATGAATTACTAAGCTTGCTGCAAAGTAAAGTGGTAGCACAATGTCAATTCAAAAAACCCCAGTTAGGTGCAACTTTTTGTAAGTGACATTAGTCTTTAAAATGCGATACAGCTAGCACTACAATTTTTTAAATTACTTCCCCTCTGTAGGGGCTTATTAACTAATTATATATTAATATGAGCAGGATGATCAATTTTTTTTGTAGCTTTCTAGCTTCCTGAAGATGTATTTGATTGACATAATTGGGCTTTTAGTTATAGAACAGCATCTGATTCCCATCTCAATTGTGTCAGTGTAAATCCAGAGAAATATATGTTTTTCAGTTTAGACTCTGGCCCATGAAAATGTCCGTAATCTAGAGGTTTTGTGATGTTTGATTTAGTCCAGAACACATAAGAGCTTTTACTATTATTACTATTATTATTATGTGAAAGGCACTTATTATTGTTATGAAGTAAAAGGCAAACAAGAAGAGGGATGGAGAAAAATGTCATTGAATTTTTAGAGGTTTTAAATACTCTACAAGGTATTATACAGGAGTAGTATGGAAAGGAAGGTGTGGGGAAAAACACAACTATATATGTATCTTTTTCAAAGTTGTTTTATCAGTACATGTACACTGAAGCAATATTTTAATGTAATTCTACCTTCCTTTTCCTTCATTGAAACCCATAATTTATAGAGTGAGAGATCAGTCTGGCAAGAATGCGTATTTAGCATTAAGCAAAAAATGGAGACAGAATAAAATGCAGTATCACGATCAGCAAGTTCGTTCTGGTGGCTTACTTCCTACGTCAGTCCTTAGAGAATACCTTTAGAAGAATTAGTCCTATGTCCAGATGCTGTTGCATTTTAATTCAGTTTAACATGCCAACTCAAATGCCCTCTAACAACACTTTAACAAGTACTGTATTTATAATACAGTTTACTCTCTTTGAGGTTTTCCCTACGTATACTAATTTGATACATTGGCTGAAAGCTTCATTTATTTCATAAACTAAAAAATGGCTGCATTCCTCAGTTTATTTTTGGAAAAGTATTTGTTTGATGATTTCAGAAAAGGCATTTCTCCTGTCTTCTTGCCAGAGGCAGGCAAAGTTTATGCAAATGACAATTTGAATGCTGGCTGTGAGTTAATAACAGGGGGTAGTCTCAACTTAGAGCAAAATTACTGGAGAGAATTAGTAATATAACAATCTACAGAAAAGAAAATGCCAGTTATTACTGTGTTCTTGCCTGAAGAACTTAAATGCCATTAATATTTTATAGATAGAATTATTCTTTATTCTGCCTATCATAATTGGAAAACACAAATCTCAACAATCTAACAATTACATATTTAAATCAATAAGCTAGTTTTTGCTTTGGGTTCTAGAAAATGCTTCCCACCTGGCGTATAATCATATTCAAACACTGTATGTCTGTCTGTCTGAGGCAGTCCATCTGAGTCACCAAAAAAATGAAGCAAAAGCGAAGTGTCACATACAGGCCTTTACCAAAGTGCCTGCTAGGGCAGGTTTTCCTAAGTTTGGCTTTGTGCTGTGGAGGAAGATACATATGTGTTTTCCTCACAATTGTGGACTTGTATTAATTCTGAAGTTCTCTTTAGGTGTCAATGACTAAAAGTAGAGTTTTGCCTGAAGACTGAACAAGATCTTTGTTACTTCGTCAAACATCAAATGTTAGATGTTAAAATTCAGTTAGCTGAACTGCCAGAATAACCAGAAATAACTTACCTATGCTGGAAAAACTTATTTTAAAGTCTTCCTAATGTTTTTGTTCTCTCTCCTTAAAATCAGCACAAAGTAAAATTTCTGCAAATACCCACTCTCTTCAACAACATAACCAAGACAAGAATTAATTAAGGATAGTTAGGCCAATGTGTGGCATAGTAGACACATGTTCATTAGAAAATGAACTTTAAGTCAGGTATTGGGTATCTGCTTGCTGACAGGAATAGAGAGATCTCATAAATGCATAACTAGTAATCTTTGTAGCATCACAAAGTATCACCATGTTGCTGTGATGCAACATCATATGGTTGTATGTCTTCTTGGCAGATATAAAGTATATATTGTTCTAAGCTAAGTAGCACAAGACAGTATCACTCCTCATTCCAGAGAGGATAATGGCATTAAAGTGGACTGCTTTATTGAGATGTTATGACACAATAGTTATTTATGTTTGTTTCTGTAGAGAAAAAAGTTTGGAAAAACTCTAGGAACAAAGGTATATCACACTGCACAAGAACTGCTTCACTATTTCTCAGTGCCGGTTTGCACACTCCGTTTGGTCTGACCATTTTCTGGCCTTATTAACAAAGAAGCAGAACTACAAAACATTTCCACATTGGCTGAGATTAATGGAGACAAAACCCAAATTCTGTCTTTGCTTTCTGGGTCAAATTTGAGGTTGTATATAAAGGTTGCAAGTTATTTGTACGTGGATAGGGAACTATTCTGCGGAGATGTAGGTTATGTGGTAGTAGAGCGGCACAGATTTCTTTCAACTTTATTAACCACTATTATGTGCTGACATCACAAGTTCTCAGAATGCTTACAGTTCTTACACTTTCAGGTGTTGAACGGTGTAGATCCTGCTAGGTGACTGATCTCATAGTCATGGGATTATTTATCTCAAAAATCTATTTATTCGATCTTTTAATGGAATGGAACTGAATGGAACTAAGTTGAACAACCTCAGCTTTTTCTGAAGAGCCTACATAATCAGGCAAATGAAACATCATATTCAAATTACTGAAGACTCTGCCCAGACCCAAACATTTTCATCATGGGTACATGAAAACTGCCAAAAAGCATCAAACTAATCCATTTCTGAGTCACACTTCCTTGAGGTTTCCAAATTAACAGTGAAATGGATTTATCCAATGCCAAAAATAGCTCTAACATACTACTTTACAAAAAAATAATGCAGGAAAATAATTCCCCACAGTTACAGCGAAGTCAAACAGAACTGGAGACAGCTTTGCATTGGAGCAAGTCTTCTGAGTCTCAAACTTTTCTTAATCTTACCTTTCCACTCCTCTGCTTTCTCTCCCATTTGAGAAGGTAAGCAGCTTTGGTGGTTCACAAGAGAAGCAGCTGTCATCCTCCCAGCACTCTAAGACAGAGATTTCCCTTGGAGTCTGTGCAAGAATTAATGAGAGAATGAAAGACACTTTCATATTTACTTGTTGTATATCCAAGCAAGAGCCTGAGTATCTAGGACCTGAGCGTAGTTAATTGAGAAATAGCCTGATTATCCATGGCAGCCAATTGAACTTTATAAAGATACCCTACTTGTTAGGAAAAATAGTATCTTTATAGGGAGTTCAGGAATTCAGTTATGTGCAAGTACTTCAGAAGTAAATGGTAAGTAAGTAAGCCCAAGGATGCACTCTAGGAATGCACCTAGTGCCTTCCAGCCACTAATAAGCATTGATCCTTGGAACCAAGTAGTAGTAATACTGTAGATAAACCACAGTAGTAGCCTCCAGGTACATATACTGCAGCGTATCAGGTCTCAGCACCCACCATTGGGCTGTTTAGATCTGTTCTTATTGCACCTCAGCATTTCCTAGTGTACTAGCTAATTTGTAGGGTACTAGCCACTTAATACCACCTTTAGGAAGAAAAGAGCTTGTGAACAGCATTGTGACAGAAAACCTGTAGTCATGCATAGTGTTGTAGGGTGGGTGTTGTAATAATGGCTTCCCAGCGTTACATTGCCAGTGGAACTGTATCAAAGAAACATCGACTGAAGTGAATGCAAAAACTGGACTGCATTTTTTTTCAGTCAGCTGCTGTTTTTGTGAATTACAACATGGATTATTTTGTCCAGATGCACATTGTTCTATTATTTCCTGTGATCAAGCAGTTCATTGAACTTTTTTGTTATGGTCATAGGTTTTGTTGTGAAGTTCTTTTAGGGTAATCTCACAATAATCTTGCAATATGAGCTCCCTGTAATGCTGTGCTTGCTTCTATCCTAAATGTCCATGCATAATAGCCTATTACTGCTAGCTGTAATAATAACATACTCCCTTGTTATGAGATATTGCACTTGTTTTTCCTACCATCGTCTTTACTCACTTCCTTTTCTACACATCCTGCATAAAACACTGTGGGGTTTTTTTTTCAGTAGGTGTCAATAGAATTATCTCTCTTTTTCCCAAAGACTGAGCTCTGCAGCAATAAAATTTCCAGGATCTTGTGGGTCTTTTCTTCAGTGTAATTTGTTTGCCATGTAACCTACATAATGTTCCTGATGTGCTTTCAGAAATCTGAGCATGCATTTTTATGTTCGCTTTAGGGGAGCCAAGAGCATAGCTCCAAGGTTTCAAGAAAATTTGGATTCAGGTTTTATGTGACTGATTTTTCTTTCAGCTGAGGTAGTCCTAATTTCACAGAGCAGAGAATCAGGTCCTGAAGCTAGGGACTGCTTTTAAATACAATGGCTTTATGTTGCATTAAAAATAAAAGATATATAGTAAATACTGCACCAAAGTGCCA
This sequence comes from Sagittarius serpentarius, assembly GCA_034782735.1. Classification (NCBI taxonomy): domain Eukaryota; kingdom Metazoa; phylum Chordata; class Aves; order Accipitriformes; family Sagittariidae; genus Sagittarius; species Sagittarius serpentarius. Next base: position 20,184,285 of record JAVKLA010000028.1, on the reverse strand, counting down.
AAGTTTCAGGATAGAACTCAAACGCAGAATAAGCATGGTGTATATTCATTTTGTGTGGTTTTTATTTTACCTCTGCTTTTTGTCTGTGATAAAACAATTGTGGTATTTTCAGTTAATATGATCTAAAAAATCTCTTTCTTGACCAAAATCTGTATTGCTGTTCTTAATTGCATAGACAATCTTTGAGAGCTTGTCTCCTTTGCATGAGCAAATAAGGTAGCAGTGGGCTTAGCTTTCATTTATGTAGATGCCAACTTACACCACTCTAACAGTGTTAAGGGTCTTGGTATAATTTAAGTAAATACATAAATATTAGAGTCTGCAAATTATGGTCTGTGCAGATGTAGTGACTATTATACACATAAATTAGCTGTACTAATACACTTTGTTGATGTCATCACCATTGCCTATTAAAATAAAACCTTACATGTCTTCTGCTAAAGAATTTGGATAGTTTTGTTCTTAAAAGAAAGGAACATTAGAGAAATATCAGCACCTAATTTTCACTGGTCTTTTATGTAACTGCTGCTTTGATTCTTTTATATCACTGTTTCTCTGAATCAGTTTTTTTCCCTACTCTATCACATGAACTTTATAGTGCTGATAAGAAAGCACTGGGACTGCACTAGCCATTTCACAGTCAGGTGATTATTTCTCACTGTCAAGACGTCTGGGAGAAATGGCATCATATTGAAAGGAGCATTTAGTGCAAATTACTTGATATAGCTATTACAGCACAGAAATACGTCTTTCAGAAACTCTTACACTTCTCAATAATGTGGGATCATCTTTAAGAATCATGTGCTTGCATCTTGTGAATGTACCTGTTTCCATTTGTAAGGTTGCCAGCGGTTACTTCTGGCAGCTTTTGGCAGCTCTGCTGACACCTCTGTCAGAGCATGAAGCTATGTTCTCTCGTACCTCCTCTACCCAGCATCCTGTATCTGTCCTGTCCTGGAGGCTACCCCAGGCATCTTCCCTGCCCTTCCTGCTCAGAGCAGGGGTCACCTGGCTTCCGCAGCACCACCACTCCATGGTCATTCCCAGTGCTTTCCCCTATGCATCACCCTTTATAAGCCAGTTTCCCCACTTTTCTTCTCTGACCCTTCTAACTATGAAGAAAAACATCCAGTAGAGCTTTCACAAGCACCTTTTTAAGTCTGAGTTGGAAGTTTGGTCTCATGTAATGAGTTATCTCAGGCATCTTCCTATCCTCAACACAGTATGTGTATGTGTATGTTGTGGCAGAAACATGCTCCTTCAGTGACTTCCAGGTATTAGATGTCACACATGAAGTTGTTCAGCAGTCAGCACCTATGATTGTGTCCTGTATGTTAAAAGATAAAACGGGCAGTTAGCAGCAGCCCGTTGCTGTCAGTGATAATCTACTGTTAAACAGCTAAAAGCTTGTTATGGTGAAAGCATCCTCCAGGAATTTGTATGTATCTGGTGACTGGTACTGAGCTGAAAGAGTCACATCTGTTATTGTTCATCGGGATGCTAGATGTCTCCCTAAAGAAACATAATTTAAGATGAAATATAGTAACCTGATGAAACTCCAGCAGTGTTTGTTTTTCAACAAATTCTTGCACATTAGAATTAGAAGCAATATGTGTTTCAATATGTAAGGTCCTGAAAGCACATTGCCAATTTGCTGATAAAGCCAATGATTCAAATGAGTTCTTCTGTACTGACAGTAAACATGGAAACTGAAATAGTTTAGGAGTTGCGAGTCTTGTATATGACACTGTCATAATAAAGATAGGAGTCTTCTGGTGTGAGTGGAAATCACCTATGGAAACAAAGATAGTACCAACGTTTCCTGGCAAGCAATAAATACAGAATCACAGAATCAAAGAATCACAGAAAGGCTGAGGTTGGCAGGGACCTCTGGAGGTCATCTGGTCCAACACCCCTGCTCAGGCAGGGCCAGCTAGAGCCAGTTGCCCTGGACCACGTCCATGTGGCTTTTGAATGTCTTGAAGGGTGGAGACTCCACAACTTCCCTGGCAAGCTGAGCCAGTGCTAGGTCATCTTCACAGTTGAAAAAGTGTTTCCTGATGTTCAGAGGGAACCTCCTGTGTTTCAGTTTGTGCTCATCGGCTTTTGTCTTGTCATTGGGCACCACTGGAAAGAGTCTGGCGCGCTCCTCTTTGCACCCTACCCTTCAGGTATTTATATACATTTATGCGATCTCTCCTGAGCCTTCGTTTCTGCAGGCTGAACATTCCCAGCTCCGTCAGCCTTTCCTCACAGGAGAGATGCTCCAGTCCATTAATCATCTTTGTGGCCCTTCACTGGACTCTCTCCAGTATGTCCATATCTCCCTTGTACTGGAGAGCCCAGAACTGGACACAGCACTCCAGGTGTAGCCTCACCAGCGCTGAGCAGAGGGGAAGGATCCCCTCCTTCGACCTGCTGGCAACACACCTTCTAGTGCAGCCCAGCATACCATCAGCCTCCTTTGCCACATGGGCACATTGCTGACTCATGGTCAACCTGGTGTCTACCAGGACCCCCAGGTCCTTTTCCATCAAGCTGCTCTCCAGCTGGGTGGGCTCCCAGCATATACTGGTGCATGGGGTTGTTCCTCCCCAGGTGCAGGACCTGGCACTTCCCCTTGGTTCCTGCAGCCCGTTTCTCCAGCTTGTTGAGGTGGTGCTTGATGGGAGAACGGCCCTCTGGTGCATCAGTCACTCCTCCCAGTTTGTTGTCATCAGCAAACTTGCTGAGGGTACACTCTGCCCCATCATCCGGATCATTAATAAAGATGTTAAACAGGGCTGGATGCAGTATTGACCCCTGGGGTACACCACTAATTACTGGCTTCCAACGGGACTTGGTGCCACTGATCACCAGCCTCTGGGATTAGGTTCTCTCATTGCTGTATAGGTGTCCCAATAAGAGCAGGGATATGGCAGAACAGGAGACTTGAGCAACTGCATTGCTTCATAATATTCACTTCAAACTAAAGAAGCTGATTTGTAGATTAATCTTTTTTCTTAAATGAGGTGCTCCCCTTTTTTAGATAATTTGCCCAATCACTTTTTGCATGATTGCCCATGGCACTTAAAATGTATTTGGGGCTGTCTCAGGCAGGCTGGAGAGCCTTGTATGCTGATGAAGGTCACCAGTATTGTCAGTTTCTAACACATGGTGGAGACTGTCACAACGCAGGGTAACGTTTAACCAAAAAAAAAACCCCACTTCTAAAAAAACAACTCTGTGGAAACAATTCCAAGTGCTTCCTTGAAACATGGGAGAAAACTTACCTTTTTAAAGTCATGATTTTTGTAGCTTTGACTTGTAACTTTCAGCAGTGTGGTGAAGGAACCCAATTAAACCTCTGTCCTACCAGATGAGCCATATTGCTGCAAAACCTCTGCTTGTCATTGATGGACAACTATAGCCTCTGTATTCTAGCAGCAATGTGTTTCCAATTTCTCCCCATGTGCAAATGCCCTTTGTGCCCTTTGAAGGTTTTCGTATAGCCTCCCAAGGAATATCCTTTGGGCAAACCTGTTAAATTCAACAACAGTTTACCCTGTAGTAATGCTAATCAACAGAAAAATTGCAACAATTGCTTTAAGAGGAAAATAATTGTAAAATAAAAAAAAATTTTTTCCACCCCTTATTCTATACCATTTACATCATGCTCAGGTCCAATACTTTGCAATATATCCTAATCAATCACCATCAAGTTTTATGTCCTTTGATAGAGATAGATAGATAGATAGATAGATAGATAGATAGATAGATAGATAGATAGATAGATAGATAGATAGATATACACACACTACTGAGCAACAACCGAAAACATCAGGGTGTTACCAACATTCTTCTCATACTGAACTGAAAACACAGCGCTGTACCAGCTACTAGGAAGACAATTAACTCTATCCCAGCCAAAACCAGGACAGTATACAATATGAAATAATATTTGTGGTTCTACCTAGTGCATCAAAGCCTCCTTTTCTTTCCCCTTCCCAGGTAATTGCAGGAAAATAGCCGCCTCTATGAAACAGGCCAAATGCACATCTCTGTAGTCAGTCTAGTTTCCTAAGGGTAAGATCTATTTCATCCTAATGATTTCAGCAAGTGTATTTCTGCTGAAGAACTGGAAAATGTTCTTTCCTGTCAACTAGCAGAACAAAATAATTCACTCTGTAATTCCAGCTGCTCTCATCACCAATCCACTTAGAAAAGGAATCCTGCATCTGTGATGGTGGATTAAATTCTTTTGTCTGTGCTGTGACTTTGAGGAGGACTTGTGCTCCTAAATAATCTAAGTGCTGTTACAAGTGCCACACTACTCACGCAGCCTTGCTGGAGAGGACCTGTGTTCCCGAACAGCCTTATTTGTCATTCTGGGTTTGTGAGTGAGAAACGCAGTGATTCACAGCAGCTGCTATAGAGTGGATATGGATTATTGACAGAATCATTGCTATATCAGATATTTAAAATGTCTTCTTTTTTTCAGAAGACGTGAAGGATTTGGGAAATTATTATAATTTATTTACCGCAGAGTATGTTTAAGCACTGGTTTGACAAAGTGTATCAGGCATACCTGTATATGTGGGCTTCTGGCCCCAGCCTCCTTGTGGAATAACTCATACCAGCTTATTTCTGTGTCTAGATTTTCTGCTCTTTGTGGATGATTTGTATAATGCAGTGGCGTTTGACACGTATAGCAATTGTCCTTCTCATGTTAAATTGACATTAACAGTACTACCATTTATGCTGTAAATTATAGTCCCATCTGTAGCATTTTTTTGTATCCAGAACAGATGGGAGCTTGCTTTCAAAACTCTTCAAATTGTTTGTTTACATTATATTGCCATCCCTGTATCTCAGTAATAGTAGTACTTCCAGAATTTCGTTTTTGTGCTGCAGACTGTTTCCGGCCCTCTTCTCTCTGTTTCTGAGAAACTGTCATGCTGAGATGGATAGTCTGAAGGTTGGTACTAAAAATATGGGAAAAGGATACTGTACCATTTTGAAAGAGTATTCAAGAATCTCCATAATGTTCTCCAGTGACTAGGAACTTGCAATTGTGTAACGTGCATAGATACATGCACTTGGTATGACCCATTGCTATAGGACTAGGATCATGTTATTCTTATTTCTCCTTTACTCTTGTTTCGTCACTTCCCCCATTCTGTTAGGAGTGTGGTTTAATGCATCCATCTTGAGGACAGGGGCATTCTCTGTCTGCTCTGTGTTCACTCATTTATTCCTATGACCCAAGTATGAATGGCTAGAAAAAGTGAAGTAGAAAATTCTCAGCCAATAAAAGGTCTGAGGAAGTGCAATGGCATTTCAGTAGTACCTTCTGGTCTAAATATTATGAGATTGTTTGCATTCCCTGGCTTTGACTTCTTGCTTGTGTCTATGGTTATTTGGAGGACCAAGGGCTGATGTCCTCCTGCATCAGTTTTATTTTCCTGTGTGGAAATCCCTGCCATCTTTGTTCATATGCTTGCTTTCCTATCCTTATATCCTGTTCTAGTCCCTGCCATAAGGAGATGGAGAGAAAGCTTACATCTCACTTGCCATTCACAACATGGATATCAGAAAGGTCATTAGACAAGATGAATGGAGTGCTTGCAAAAAGTAGTCCATAACCAACGACTTTCCATAATCTAAAACATATTTTGAACCATTCTGAAGGGTGGAGAGAGAAGTGAGAGAAAAGTATCTCATCATTTTCCATCCTCTTTGGCCATTGGATTTTTATAGGTCCCAAAAGCCAGGAAAGTCTGCAATACATAACTGGTTGCCTGCAGAAAATTCAATAATCACTTAATTGTTTTGCATTCTGGAAGCAAAGCTATGAAAAACAAGTTCCTTCCTAAAGAGTTCCAGGTCTCTTCATAAACATGTATTTCATCCAAATAAACCAAACTACCCTGAAATGCCTGCTGGCATATGAGATATTGTGTTATAACATGATAAAATTGCAAGCAGAGGGAAAAACACATGATGGTGTGAATGATAAAAAGTGAGCATGCTGGGTCTTCAGTAGAGATGATCCTGCATACTGGTATGTCTGTCTCTCTGTTGAGCTCTTCCAGCCACCGAACACTCAGTGTTTGTCAGCACCCATAATGTCATGTTGCTAGATACTCTCTGTGAGCCACACCTCTCCCATCAGGGGTGCTGAATCATGCTTCTCTGGGAGGTGGAGGGGGACAGATGGGGCTATAGAACTGAAATGGCAAGCAAAAATTATTTTGAACACATGAATGAAAAATTATTCACTGGAAATGGTAATTGATGCCACTGAATTAAGACAACTTTAAGTTAGAACCAAACACAAGCACTAGAAACATGGTGTGAGCATTTTGCAAGTGCTAATATAGAGTCATCTTGTTCTGAATGTAATTATTTATGCAAACATGCACAGATCCTTGTTAAACTCTGATAATTCTAGTGGCCCTTATCAGTGTCTTAATCATTCTTCCATAAAAGAAAAGACTTCGGGGTAAAGGTGCTCCCAGAGAATTCCTAAAAAATAAAAAATGAAAGTGAAATCACAGAATTTAGGTTCTAAGTACGTTTCTGATATGGACTTTGTGGCAAAGCTGCATAACTTTGCCTCAGAGTTTCTATGGCATCTCAGGAAACCTCGATCTACAAATGTGAATTCTCTTTGCTATTTTGAATCTGTATTAAATTACAAACTCCATTTTGTATTCTGAGCATTAAGTGAGTATATTACAGCTTCACCTTTACTGAAGTAGGCTGGGAATGCCAGGACAAATTTTTGTGCCTTGCAGAAAGCCAGCAGTGAATGTTTGTTAGGCCTTCAAGATTAATTATTCAAATAAGAGTAGACAAAATATGGACTATTGCTACAGGCAAAACAGGTTTTTAAGTCCATATTTTAGGTAGGTTGATGGCCAAGAATCACCATGGAAGCTGTGAAGAGGGGTCACGGAGGCTACCTGATTTAAGGATGGGAAATTTATGAATGAAAAAGCCTTTTAGAGAAGGGATTGGATCCTGAGGAATGGCTGCTCAGGAAGACAATGGAGAGACAGTTTCACTTTCTGCAGAACAGAGTTTCCCACTTTTATGTATTTTTTACTACTACTCAGTGATTCATGCCCATACACATTGTCTTTTTTCTAATGAGCAGAGCAGCCTTTAGGAAAAAAGCGTGCTCAAATAAATGAGGAGGACAGGGCTGAGGTTCCTAACTCAGCAGGACAATTGCCTTGCAAGGCACTGGCTGGAACAGCTCCTGTTCTTTCGGAGGCATCGAACTTGCCTTGCTCTCCTTCAGTGAGCTCCTGAAGACAGGGAACTGCCTTCTCACGCTATGTGAGCTGGACTCCTCTCCCTCTTTCCCTGAGGCATGTTCACTTGCAGATTGTAGAAACATAATTCTTCTGTGTTTCTATGACAATAAACATTGTCTTTAAAATAAAATGAGCAAAACAAGTTAAGACAAACTCCTCTTAGTTGCCAAATAGATTTTTCTGACAGTCATAGGCAAGCTTTCTGTCAGCCCGCAGCTGCGAGTGGTTTTGCTGTAATCAGCCCTGTGTATGCTTTGAGTTAGGTAGTACAAAACACAGCTAAATGCTTAATTATTTTCTACCTGAAAAGAACATATGACAGACTGTCGTGGTTTAACCCCAGCCAGCAACTAAGCACCACGCAGCCGCTTGCTCACTCCCCCCCTCCCCAGTGGGATGGAGGAGAGAATCAGAAAAGTAGAAGTGAGAAAACTCGTGGGTCAAGGTAAAGGCAGTTTAATAGGTAAAGCAAAAGCTGTGTGCACAAGCAAAGCAAAACAAGAATTCCTTCACCACTTCCCATGGGCAGGCAGGTGTTC
>JAVKLA010000028.1:20162521-20176106 GCA_034782735.1 Sagittarius serpentarius | reverse complement strand
TAACTCTATCCCAGCCAAAACCAGCACACAGATGACTTATGCTGGCAATGTGTGGTATCTATTTGATAGAAGCTTAAATAATGTATGGGTTTTTGTTACCTGAGAAAGTTTTAACAGAGAGCTTGATGTACAGTTACTTCTTTACATTGACTGTTTTATTTCTGTGAGGGCCCTGAGGGAGATCTAGCCTCCTCTGGGGCTTCCCCACACCCAGCCCTTGGCCACGGAGTCCCATTTCAGCCCAGCCACATCAGTCCCTGCCCCAGCGACACAGTCAGTGCAGGTATGTTAATAAATTGCTTAGGCTGTAAAAGCACTGTCCCAGAAAACTTCTCTCTGCATCTGTTTCACTTGTCATCGGTATGTTTATGGAGCTCCGCAAAACCAGCTTTGTCCTTTTCACTGGTTACATCCATTGCCCTGAATGGTAGGGCATGCCATTCCCACACTGGCGTTACACTGCTTTAATTAACAGTGCAGCAAACTGGGGGCTTCTTTTAAAATCTTTGCATTGTAAGAAAGACATCATTGTCTTCCAAAAGACAGAAAAGAGGTGCATAGGAATGTATTCATTAAGTAGGGCCTCTCACATTTTCACTTTATCAACCATATGTTAATAGAGAGGATATTTCCCATCACAGACCCAAGTAATTCATGTGTCAACCACAGCAATGGGTGATGTGGTAAACTAAGACCAGAAGGCAAATAAATACATTTATCTCTTTTATCTAAAGCTAAAAAGCTTATTGAAAAGCATAATCTAAAGCATATCTATCTAGTTTATCTAAAGCAAGATGAGTAGGGGTTTGGGTTTTTTCCATACTTCTTCTTTCCCCTGCATTTTTTTGCTCAGCCATCTGACCTTATTGTCTCCATTAAGTAAGCTGTGGCCTGGTTTCTTTTTCTCCTGCACTGATTTCCTTATCTTCTGTCTCCTGCTTCCCTCTCTGAGAATGTATTCTTGAAAGATTACTGCCAGGGAGTATGACCTAGAATAGTATTTAGTTTATCAGTTACTATGCTACAGGCATAATTAAATCCAGTAAAATATAAATGCAGCTGTCCAAAATTTTTGTAATTCTTAAGCTTTTTATGAAAAAATTAAATTGGATTAATTAATTCAGAAACTAGCGAGTAAAATTCTATCCCCATGTCAATTTGAATGTGGGCAAGAGCAGTGTGAACATCTCTGTGTCCCTCGTCTGTGGACAGTACTTTTTCTGGGACAACACTTTCACAGTCTGTGCAACTTACTGACATAATGGCATTGACCATGAAATTGTCAGTGTGCAGCAAAGACCAGCGGCTCCCTAAGGGACAGGGTCACACATCTGACGTCTTCCATCATTAGCTTTGGATTGTCATTTGCTTTTTGTCCTTTGATTGTCTCTGCAAAGAGACCACTTGTGAGGTTGTCAGGTATTCAGTAGGAACTGGAGTTGCACCTGCAGTAAATTTAAAGTGCTGGTGCAGATGTATACAGTTTCCAATGCATACCAATAGTTCATGAAAGTAAGCAGAGAGCCTTGGTCATAACTTAACCAAGTTTTACTCATTTAACTTGGTCAAAATACCTTGCTTTTACCTGAAATGAATTCTACCCTTCAGATGATCCCAGTATAATTTGAAAATTTTAGAAGACAAGCTAATTTGGTATACTCTAAAGCAGCTGATTCATTAATTCTATTGTACGGATGTGATATACGGTCTTTCTTTTCAGGACGTAACTTTGTTATAGGTAAGACTGATTTATTGGCAGACCACGGGAATACAATTGTGCTCGGTTTTACAGACCATGTCATAAATAATATACTCTGAAATGCCCCTCACAGATACAGAAGACTGTAAATTACAGAAGGTCATTGTGTAAAGACATTCTACAGTGAGTTAATTAAGGCATTCAGGCATAAAGCCAACAACAAAGAAAAAAATTAAAAGATATAGGGCAGGGAGTAAATCTATGCTTTTGACTGAGATTTGAAAAGAAGGAATGAATTGATGAGGCAGAGAGAAAGAAGCAATCTGTTTCAGATGGCAGGTTACAGATGAGAAGGTGTTTACAGCAAGAGTAGTAAGTGTGAAGGAACAGAGAGAAGCCTGGCTGTAGACTGCAAAAGGAGAAACAGAAAAGGGAAGAGAAATATGTTGAGCTAGAGAAAATCCATGGGTTTGGAAAGCAAGAACAAGAGAAGGCTTCCAGCTGGATCATGTACTGCGTGGAAAGCTGAGCTGAGCAAGACTTTAAGAATCAAAGTAGTTATGAAGAAAAGAATAGAAGATGGGGATAAGACTGTAAAGGGGCAAAAGAGATGGCATTCAAAGGTGTGCTTGTGGCGTAATGATACAGAGATTTGTGCACCAGAGATTGAATCCTGTCTTGTGCTGTGCTATTGCACATTAACAGCAAAAGGCTGCACAGCCTGTCCTCTCAAATATCTTTTCAACCATGTAGCAAAGAGAAGAGAGTATTTTCTTATTGCTCAGAAAACATCCTGGGCTGGGGAGACTGACCAGCATAGAACTTACTCATTGTGAATCCAGGGTGAAATTGTCTGTCAGTAATAACCAGGCTGTAGCTAGCTTGCAGCCATGCTGTAGACAGAGCCCTGCTCTCCTGTCGTGCTGTTCCCCCCTCACTTTTCATGCTCTACCTGTAGCGTGCAGTGGAACACTCCTCCTCCACTGGTGCGGTGAAATGACTGAATGAGTGGATGGATGGGTGAGATGATGTCTTTTTACTCTCTTAAAACATCACCCAGGAAAGGACTAGAGTTAAGAGTTGGGATACCTGGAAGAGGAAGGCAGTAGATTGCAAGATTCAGGCTTGTTCACCAAGGGAGTGAAAGCTGTCTCTGACAGGTTATCATGGTAGTTGCACATCACACAAAGTCATGCCATGACACTCTGCCTTTCAGGAAGGCAGAGATTCACTGTATTTCTAGGTAATTAATGTATTTACAAAGGTTGATTCCTGCAGGGCAGTAGAGGAATTAATGTTGTCTGAAAACGTTCTATTTGTACCTAGCTTTGTATTTATGAAACTTTAGCAGAGAAGGCTATGATTCCTTTTAAGAAGAATGACTTGATCTGTGTTAAAAAAAAAAGCAAACAGAAAGGTCCTGCTAGCATAGCTACATGGAGTGGGACAGATTTCCGTAGAAGTGCATTGCCTGTGTATGTCAGTACTGTGTCTTTGAAGAAGAAGTTGAAATAGAGTATGGGTTTGCTACTTATGCACATTTCCAGAAAGATACAGCTGGTAAAAAACAAATGAGCTGAAATAATAAGTAGTTAACATTTTAATGGAATAAGGGAGGTCAAGCAGAACCAGTCAGGCAGTGAGTTACTGATAAAGAAAAGTAGACATATAAGAAGAGGTCATTTATGCCATGTTGTCTCTGGAAGTCAAAACCTCTTAATTCACTATGGAATGAGGCTCTGCATGAGCACAACTCCTAATTTGATCTCAGTTTGGCTTTTTTCCTAAAGATCTCATTTGTGGCACATTTTTCAATATTTTTCTCTACAATTATTTAAATTTTAAAATAAGAAAATGTTTATTACTGAATTTCTGAATATTTTTTCCTAAACTGCAGTGAACGTGTAAAAATGAGAAGGGTCATTGTAACATAGATTAATTAGAATATTTTTCACTCAGTGGTGGTCTTGCTGATTCCAGTAAAAGAAGATTCACCTGTAACAGAAGAATCAAAATGTACAATTTGCACCTGTTGTTTCCGAGAACTGTTCCTACATTAGGTACTCATGGCAACAAGGGCTGTAGTAAAACAACTTCTTTTTGCAAACTTTTCACAACTCCTAGAAGCAAAAAACCAGCAAATCAAATCTGTTTGATGGTTCCCGTTACAGCAGTCTTTGTCTGCCTATAAACTAGTAAATGGAGCAAGAATAGTTCTCCCAAGTACTATCACATTACTGAATGGTAAAAGCACTCCATTGTTCAGGTTCCCATAGTAAATATTCCTGCTTTTATGGGTTCCTGTATCTTCAAGACGTGGTTAGGTATGCAGTCAGCCTTTTTCATTTATTTCCTTTTCTTAGGAGAAATTGTTTGTTGATTGGCAGATGAGTAGTTGTGGCCTCTATCAGCCTGACACCTTGTTAAGCTAGCAGCTAACAAATAGATCTATACAGCTACCATCCTGCACATTTTGAGCCTTTCAGTAAAACTGAGTAGCATGATGGCTCACTGATTATTGTATTCATAGGAAGATATTCCAACAATATTGACCATCTTCAAAAGGTTCAATTTATTTTAAAAAACTGACATTTGTCTTAGGAGAAAAAAGTTTAATTTGATACTTCCAAACAACATTGTTATACTTTAAAGATGTTTTCTGATGTAAGACAAATACTCTTAAAGAATGAGTCTTTAATTTTTTTAGAGCTACTTTTTAAATGTCTAACATTATTTTTGTTGAACTCAGAGATACTTGCTTTAGGAAAAAAGAAACTCACTTAACTTAGAGTTTTTCTTCAGGTGAGTCCACAATTATGAGGCTTTTTTGTTTATCAGAGTTCTGATCCATGAGGTCAGTGGAAGCCTTCACATTGAAATCATGCATGAGTTTTGGGTTAGGCAGTAGTCAATTAGCATTTATATGTGCAGACCACTTGAAACAGTTATGTGTGATGGAGACCAGAATGTGGATGTGGAAAACAAAGAATACCAGAATTTGGGTAGAGGCTAGAAACTGAATGTTGCTTAGCAGTGAACATGCTGTGGGATTTCAACACATAAGAGATCTCTCACAGGCACAAAATTTAACTGCTCACTGGTTATATGCTGCACTTGAAACAGCCATTAAAACAAACATTAGAATGGGAAAAATCTGTTCTGTAAATAGGCAATACTGACTGTCTCACTGAGGCTGCTTCTGTGCACAAGAAGAAAAGAAAAGCTAAGCTTGCATTTCAGTAACTACTGGAAGATTTGCTTTAAATGGATAAAGTTTCCTGCTAAGCAGCTCACATTATTTTTCTTTTCATCCTTGTTGGCCTGACAGATTAATTTGGAGCCAAACAACACCTGAAGGTGCAAGAAAGAAACTTGAAGTACTGCATTTCTGGCTGGCAGGGTCAATTATGAAGTCTTGATTTGAAGAATTGAGAAAGTTCCGTGAAAAAAGGATCTAGATCTGAGAAGGTGTATATCATAAGTAGCCCATCATGTCTGTACTGCAATAGATTGCTTCCCTTCATGGGACCAGCCATACAAGTCTCTGCACAGATACACTAGGACTTCCAGGAAACCTCTCTGACTTGTGCTCTCACATGGAAGCAACATATTCAGGCAGCGTACTGCTGCCAGTGGCAGCAGCCATCCTGTCCTGGGAGACTGAGCGCACTGCAGGAGATAAAAAGGCCTGTGCCTCTGAAAGCACAGTCCAGCCAAGACTGTTCATGCATACAGCTTTACATCATATATTCCTCTGGGATGAGAAAAGACAGAGCCATGGGAACTGTACTGTCCTTGGGGATCCTAGGAATTAAGTTGAATCAGCAAGAATTAAGTAGGAGGCAAAACCTGCTGCAGTACTTCATCTAACCTTGAAATGAGGTTTACGCTGTGTATGCGCACTTTTGTGGCATCTGTTTACAGAAGCAAGACTGTGTTTGCTGGCTCTTCTTTACCTTCCTGTCTTTGACAGGCTAAGTGCTTCCATAGTGCTAGCCTGGTGCAGTGACCAGTGTTTCTTCTCCATTCTCTTCTACAAGGCAGAAAAATCTGTGTGCTCTCCATGTGCACGATTGGGTGGCTGGCTGCAAAGGAAAAGGACACCAAATATTTGCACGCTTAAAAACAATGATTCCTCACTTCTTTTGTTTTCCATCTCTCTGAGGTGAGTCTTCTTATGTAATGCTGGCAGGGGTAATTCAATGCCTTCCTTCTTTGCATGGGGAGATACCACACTTGGCCCATCCTGGATTGCTGCTGGTTATTCAGGTAGCACAGGTATCTCTGTGTTATGCTGGATTGTCTTGTCAATATGCAAATCTTCTACCCTGGACTTCTGTTACATGTAGTATTACCTTATTTCACAGAAGTTTCATACTAATTAGAGGATGGTTCTCGGAAAATGTGGGGACACGTCAAAAATGCAGCGGTTCCCACAATAGGTAAAGCACTGCACTGAATGCTTATTAATAAGGCACAGCTTACAAAGTCATAATGATAATAGAAACAGCAGTGACAATGTCCTGGTTCAGTGCTTTGCATGCATATATGTTTCAAATGCATGCAAGGGATCCTATTAGAGCTTTAAAATCATTTTAAACGCTTTGCCTCAGCAAGTTTTCATGCTCATTTAAACCCCTGGTTTATCATTATGAAGTGTATTAACTTTCCCATGTTTAATGCTTATTTCTGTCCTGAGAGAAATAAACAAATAATACTTTCCAAATGGGTTTCTTGGGAAAGGAGGCTAAGTGGCAGCAGGGTATCGTTTGCACTTATAGCTGATTGCTTTAGAAAGCTGTTCTAGAGTTCAAAAGGTGAAAAAACAGACTTGGTGAACATGTGCATTTTACTTATATTTTCCTTTTTGCTCAGAATGGATTTACAGAGCAGTCTTTTGACAGGCATGAGGCAGTGGCAGTTATTCAAGTCTTGCATGAAAAAGGAGAAAGCAGTAAGTCATATTTGCATAGTATTTCTGTGAGACTGCTAGCCTCAAGTGTAGGCTGCTCCCTGCTGCTGCTACTATATATACTTCACGAAAGACTGGCTTAAAGTGTAATGAAACCATAGTGGGAAAAGATGTGTTCCTTTTCCACAAGCATTTAGAAACAAATAAGCACCTTTATGAAACAATAATGTCTCCCATGCCAAAACATGGGCATGCAACTGCCCACATCAAAGGTTCGTGTGAGGCCATTTAGAAATATGTATTACAGGAGTGAAAGGAGTTCAGAGAGTGTTGTTTGAAGGGAAAGGTATGTGAAAGTAATGAAGAAAAAAGCAGAAAGAGTGGGTGAAAGAAGCAGAGAACGGTCCTTGGGTGTGTGATCCTGAACACACACATCATGCTGCGGGGCCTTGGAGTGGTGAGCAGAGATGTTGTCTCTTGCTGTGCAGCAGTGTATTCAGGAACCAGAACTTTATAAATAAGCAGGAATGCACCAGGGATATTTTGTTCCATCTCTGATTTATTTTCCTGAAAGAAGTAATGTCTAATATGGAAATGCTTTTTATTTTCAGCAAACAGCAAATTCAGAAATTATTTCAGGCTTTCCTGCTGTACATTTACTGCCACTGGGTACAGTTAGTATTCAGACTTCATTTCTCCTAATCACCTACTGCCAATTGCAATTCTTTTTGGAAAAGCAAATATTGATTTTTGTAATGTGGGAAAAGTCAGTTGAGGGCTCAGATGAAGACCATCACATTTTATGTGATCTAATCTGCTTTTCAAGTGGAAAAGACTAGTATATTAATTTGACAGTGTTTTAATACTGAAATTAACTGAATATGCAAATGTTTGAGAATAAGTACTCAGTCAAACCAGTTCTTAATATCTTGGTGCCTATTTCTTGGGATTTAAATAAAAGTAGCTTGGCTTTTCAAATAGCTCAATACTTGCGTCGTCCCTTGGCTTAATAAGCGCATCTTCTGTGACACTATCACAGTACAACTCGTTTATAAATCTGTCCTTATAACATCCATGGAATTTGCTTGTTATAGAAATGTGTTGTGGCAGTGGGTGAAGGAAAGGTTGTAAAAAAAAAATTATTGTGGCTAGGGATCTGAATCACTGTAGGGCTTTATACTAAAATTGCCTCACAGGAGGTACAGCAATTCTGCACAAAGAGTGCAATTTATAAATGGAAACTTTTACTCTACAGCACTTTCTCCATACATGATTAGGCTTCTTTAAAAAAAGAAAAAAAAGGCAGCCATGGTGCAATGCTAACACTTATGAGTGATGCATGATTGATGATCCCCTAAAGGCAGAGAGAGAGAAAATTACCTCCTTCCCTCATTTAAGGACATTATTAGAAGACTCAATGAGTTCAAAGCTCAGGAAATTATGTTAAGAGGACTGAATCAGACTTTAAAAAAAATCAGGATAAATTATTTTCTCAGCAGTTCAAGGGTAAGATTTCTTTTAATGCACTGTAAAAAGAAGAAGAATACTTTGACACACCATTACATGGTACTCTTAAAAAATACCTGTCACATCATTTGTGATTTACTCACACAGGTACTATTCTCTCCATGCACTAAATGGACTGCAATCTGCAACCAATGCAAATTAATATTACATTTTAAATGCTATGTATGTCCTTGTACCTCAGTGTGAAATGTAAAGGGATCCTTCACTCAGTTGTGACGGTAACATGATATGCTGGGAAAGAGCAGGATGAGCTAACACCGTTCAAAACATCAGTGTTTTCTCCTGCAGGGTTTCAGAGTGAGACCGAGTCAGTGTCAGCTAGCAATGTATGCGTCTACTGCTAGGGAGCAGGAAAATGGGAACAGTACTAAACAGATCTAAGGATACGTCTTTTCTTTCATTTTTTGCCTTGCATCCTCTGTAATTAACTGTCTTGTGGCATTGCTCTAGCATCAGTCAGGAACCAGTGAGAGGTGCGCTGCAGCTGATCAGAGGGACATGGAGCTGGGTCTGTCCTGTCACAGTCCTGTCACAATCCTCCTGGGGCATGCATGGCAGCTCCTTTTTACTGGTTTCAGAAGGAAACAAGACTTACACAGTGTCCCTCTCTATATCTGTCTGATCTGTCCTTGATGACTTTAGCAGAAGTTGTCTGAATTATTCAAAATTTGCAAGAGGTAGTTGTCTCAAAGGTATTATGTTCTACACAATTTCCAGGGGCAGAGAAGAGGCAGCTTCAGCAGCCTTGTAAAGGGAGTGCCCACTGTAGCATGAGCTCGACCCTTACGAGGCACAGCGGAGTCTATGTAGGAGAGTCTGTATGTTAGAAGCACTCCAAATGGGAAGAGCATCAGCTGGAACTGACCCTATATGAGGTGCCAGAGAATCCAGCCACAAGAGAAATCCTTAGGAAATCAGGTTTCATTGCTCTTGTTACTTTAGAATTTTGTAAAATACAGCTATCCTTACCTGAGCTGAACAAAACACAAGTTCTTGATTCCAAAGGTGTCATGTTTTATCACGGCCTTCAAAATAAGGGACATTTAACTACCTACAAAATACACTTTGTCTCAGCTTCTAACCAAAATCTCCTATGGGAGTGGTTTCCAAGTATGACACTAAATATGCTTAACTTATGTCAGCATTCGTGGATGTTATGCTTAAGAAAACCCGTATATTGAAAGCATAAATATCTTTTTAGATAAAGTGGATCACAGTAGACTTGTAAGATCTCTCTGCCCTATCACAATATCTTAATGTGATTTTTTAGAGCTCTTTTGGGGGCTCTGGGAGCAATTCTGAGATTTTTGTATTCAAGTAGGAGAGAAAAAATGTTTCTTACCTATCTCCAGACAGGAAGGTGAATTGGAGACTTTCTTATTGCAGAACCTTTATTTGATGTAATAAAGAAATAAAACACTAAAATCCCATATGACCACCTGCCATTTAATGAAAATAAGCACAAAAAGTATATTAATCATAGATCATTTAATTTATTTGAATCTGTGCCTGTTTTGAGGGGCTGCAAGCAGCACTTGAGTGGTGAGGGAAGAGAACAACATTATCTTTTTGTTAGCTTTTGAGCAGCTTATAACCTGTCCCCTTAATTGGCTTAACATCTCCCCTCCGAGGACTTAAACTTACTTCACCAACTCAGCCAAATTATCTGCATTTTAATAGTCACTTAAGCTTTAAGAATGATATGTGATTCGGTTTTCTGTAGTCTTGGTCAAGACTAATGCTTTCCTAATACCACGTCTTCACAGCGTCATAAAATAATATGAATTCCAATTAATTTCTTGAAGGTACCAGGCAGTGTTGGACATTCCCACTTTCTCTTTACTATATGGATATAGAATTTTTTTTCTATACACAAAAAGTATCCACTCTTTTTCAGACTGACAATATCAAGATCTAGAAAAGCAACAAATCAAGAAAGAATAGCAGTAATGTATTCATCTTAAAATTGCTCTCTTAATATGTTGCATAAATTGCTCTCATAAAATAGCAGCTGCTTCATAGCTACCACAGCAGAAGTACAGAAACTCCCCTTCATTGGAAGCGCAGTAGACAGGAAAATGGCAGTGGCTATGTTTAAATTAACTGAGCCGGAGGCACTTCTCAGCTCCTATGTATAAAGCTGGTAGACATTTTGTGATGTGTCTGGGACAGACCCAGATGCACGCCATTTCCTCTCCACCTTCAGATTTACAGTTTCTTGAGGAAGGAAGCAGGTGTGTAGGCGGGAAGGTAGTCACATTTGCTCTCTGAACAAAGTCTGCTGTTGGGACAATCAGGAGCATGTGTTTGATGCACAGTTTAGATTCAGCCAGTATCTACATACCTTCACATACCTGAACATACCATTAAAAGCATTTTGTTTCCCCATGAACAAGCTCACTGAAAATTTGGCTTAAAAAGCTCAACACAAACCATTAAAGTGCTAGCTTCATCATCATTAAAAACTAATCAGGCCTATCACTGCTGAAACATCAGCTTCTCTTGTTTGTATACAGAGTACATCATTAATTTATTTAAATGTCAGCAAGAGACTTCATCAAGGTTCCCTACACTTCATCCTACATCCCTTTGCAGGATGGGAAAAGAAGTTATCACTGCCAAGCAACGCAGTTGGTGCAGCACAGCATAATTCACGCATGGCCTTGGATACATCCTTTAAAATCTTTGAGGCTAGAGTGTCACAGACTGTTCTCTGTGCTGGTGGCTTAGCACTTTTATGCCAGAACATTTACAGCTTTTTTTCTTTTTTTAAATTTTTTTTTCCCCACAGTGACATAAAAAGCATCCTGTAAAGGCCAGAATTAGCACCAGATGTGTATACATGTGGCTGGGAGAGAAAGAGGATAACTGCATATACTTTTAAAGTGAAAAGCATTTTTATTCCAAGAGTGAATGTACTCAATTCAGCAGGTAGCTCTCATTCGCTTAGCTTTGCTGCCCACTGGGACTGAGAATAGCATCCTCTTCTAGTCTGCCACAGCTTACTTGCCTTGCTTCCTAGATGATCTGTGACTTCATGAAAGCCTGAGTGTTGTTTTGTTCAAAGGAATTTTTTGACACAAACTACATGTTAAATTAGATAAAAGATGCAGATAGTGCAATTAGCACGAGGAGAAAAAAGTCCCTGAAAGCATCAGGTCCTTAAAAATGTAGGAAATGGAGTGTGTTAACATTAACTTCTGCATAATGAGATGTGCTTGATGCAATGAGTTAACGCATTAGCCTTTCACCCTAGAAACCCGTGTTCAAAACCAGAATCACACAGAAATGAATTTGGTAGCTTCATACATTTCTCTTTTGAATGTTAATCCACCTTATACAAGTCACAGCACAGTCTGATCTGCCTAGACACTGAAGAGCAGGCCACTGAAACAGCGTGGAACGCAGCCACCTCTCTTCTGAGCACATACAGGGCAGTCAGGTCCTGTTAGCCCATTGCTTTCCTGTGAGCAAAGTTGCTGCTGCTGTAAGTTTTTCCTTTGTTCAGCTGATGTCTGTGCTGCCCGTATATACTAATTGAAAATTTCACCCTATGGTTTTGCAATATAAAAGTAATAGTCTGTTACTTAGATTTCATTTAATTATGACACAAAGAAAAGTCATCTTAGCTGATTATTTTGAGATTACATGCTCTGAAGGAGAGAGGGATAGAGAGGCACCTGCTTCAGTGGCTAAAAATAGATAATCTGTGAAAAGAGGAGCCTTATTAGGATTGCTGTTTTTCATCACTGTGCTCCATTACATTGTACCAAAATCAAATTGCATTAGGCTAGCAGAGCACCAGCTGACATGCACATTCAACCAGGGCTTTCCAAAAGATTACCTGCATTGTAGGCAGTACTTAAATATTAACTGAGTATAATTTCCACTTAGAAGCATTTTAAAATTAACCCTTGATGGATTCTTTTTCAGGCTTTTGACAGCAGAATAAGCCTAAGGCTTTGGATGAGGAGAGGAGACAGCTACCCAAAGTGCTCGATTTCTCAACTGTGCTGAACAAGTAAGAATCAGCATGAATTCAGTGCAAAACCCTTAGTGCTCAGATCCTTAGAACATATACAGCTTAGGAAAGTTAAATGTAAGCAGCTAACTCAGGATCAGACCTTCAGACACAGGTATGATTTTTTTCAGATCACAAACACAGACATTTTGATTTGTATGGTAGCAGTGCACATTTATGTGTTTTTAAGGTAAGTGAACAGTTCTTCTCCTTTTCATTTATAACCTCTCTGAAAAGATGTCTGTGTACTTGTGCAATTGCACAAGTTATAAGAGGTTTCTTCTGTCCCTGGCTTTGATATTTGCCAGCCTGACTGTCAGAGCAGCTCAGATCTCGAATCTGTTGTAAACTGGAGCCACAGCACTATGAGCTTGTTTTTCTTTCACTGATGAATCTCTTGGGTTTTGTTTTGCTCTTAGCCACTGAGATGCACTGTGTCCCCCCAAATAAGGCTACACTGAATGTCCCCCATGTAGTCCAGCCTCCCACCATGCAGTCTTTGTTCCAAAATCACTACAGTCAGGGCTATGATTCAACAACAACAACAACAAAAAGCCCTGGGAGTGGGAGGAGCTAAAACATAACCAATTTAACTAAGAAACATCTTTGCCTAAAATGAAGCATCCCATTAACACTTTGGCAGTGGAAGTGTTTGGTGCCTGCATTTAGGCTTCCACACATGCACACTAGTCTCCCAGTCTGAGCAAGGAAGTTGTTAATACCTATCTCAGCTCTGCTCTCAGTCAGTAAAGCTACCGAACACCCTGTGTGTTTCTGTTGTATTTGGTGTGCTTGTGGCACTCTGGCATCCATCTGTTCATCACAAAACAGAGATCCATACTCATCCCTCCCACATTGTAGCGGTGGACCATTCCTGCAATGTCAGGCTCCCTCTTGCTAGCTGCCTCTGGGAGTCTAGGCAGCTCAGTGGCACAGCTATAACACAGGAAGTGAAAGGTGCTCCCCAGCTCTTACACAATGCAGGCATTTACTGTGGAGTTGGAGGAAATATGGTTGAGATCCTGGCACTGAAGGAGGGCTACACAGCAGAGCTCTCATTTCCTGAGCAAGTCCAAGGACTAGCAAGCAACTACATAGACAATGTCTCCCACTATCACCCTGAGACAAGTGAGTTTTGTAAAGTGCTTAACCTAAGAAGAGGGATGAAGTACTTAAACATGGAGCTTTAAGTCAGACACCTGGCCTACAGAGAAGTTCACATACAATTCAAAAAGTGCACCCTTCTGTTGCCAAACTTTTTTCTTCTCAGCATGCTGCAGTCATGTTCCTAATTTTAGTAGTTCATGTGGTATCTTTCGGTGTCTCACCTTCAACTTTAAGTCATACCTCCCTGTCCTGGTTTCGGCTGGGATAGAGTTAATTGTCTTCCTAGTAGCTGGTACAGCGCTGTGTTTTCAGTTCAGTA
>JAVKLA010000028.1:20099576-20162421 GCA_034782735.1 Sagittarius serpentarius | reverse complement strand
CCATCCCACTGGGTGGGGGGGGAGCGAGTGAGCGGCTGCGTGGTGCTGTGTTGCTGGCTGGGGTTAAACCATGACACTCCCATATAAAAGCTACAAAGCTTTGTCTCATCTACAGGTGGCTCAAGTCATCTCTATAAACTATCATCCACCTCTTGCAACAGAGTAATGCAAGGATAAAGCTGTAACCCACCAGTTAGCATATTATAGGCCTTTCAGCAAATTCATTATTCTTATTACACCTCTCTGGGAAGCTGGGGTGCAGCAGTGTGGCATGTCATGCAGGTATGACATATTCCCTATATCACCCTCTAAACCACTCTTTTTTGTGTTGAACTGCTAAAAAGGGGTGTTGGAGCTGCCTCTTGAAGTGATGACATTGCCATGGTCAAAGTGCAATGGTTAGTTCATATCAATCTAGTGCTGGACACTGCTGGAAGGAAAAATCCAGTCTTTCTCTAACATCAGTTTATTCTGAAGCACCTGAACATCTGTAGTAGAGACACATTCTCCCATGAAACATTTTCCTGTGAATTCTGGCATTTCACTACTTTACACTTCAATTATTCTTGACTAAGAAATGCAACAGGAGGATTCCAGAGGCTACCCAGTGGAATAAACAACAGCCTTTATAAATGCAAAGACTATAAATAAGCAGGCTGATAAGAGCTGGGTATCTGTCAATTTAAATGGCATTCAGCATGTGAACTTTTAATTGAGATGAAGCATTGTGGCACAATGTATTCCATTTATTACTTTCCATTAACTTTCATGTGACCTATTTCTCTACCTCTTGACAGGTTCATCTTTCTGAGAACTTCACAGACAAAATGATATTTTCCTTTTCTGTCTGCTCAACTGTGATCTCACTTAGCAGCATCACTTAGCATTCACCACTAGAAGAAATAATGCCAAAGGCATTAAACATTGCTTCATACTCCCCCTCCTCTTATTAAATTTTCTTTCTGTTTCTTAACCCTACTTATCTTAAAGTCTGGAAAAAGTATTTGGTGATCAGTCTTCATGGTTTCCATTTTGGCCAATTAAAATGAGAGAGATGTCTTGTAGTTGGTAATGTGGTGAAAGAATAGGAAGCAAGAGACACTAGAAACTATTGTTAACCTTAGTCCTTAAAAGAATACAGGCATACTTTAAAGAAGTGATTAGTAATTATGAATCATAGTCACAATTTTGGATTCATAGGAATATTTTATCCACAGTTTCTTTGTTTACTCAATTCCTACTATAAAGGCAGCAAGAATCTAATTTCAGTGGTTTTGGCTGTAAATACAGATTTCTGATGATTCTTACTATGTCCTTGCTGAATTTAATCTTTCTGAAGTGAGTGGGGATTCTGCTATGAATGTTGCTTGGTGAAAAGCCCTTCCAGTTTCAGCTAAATAGTGGTTACTGTGTACCTTCATTTTTTTAATACAACATGGTTTCAAGTCCTTCTTAAAAATCTAGTGGTATAATATGCCCATAAGAGAGGGTTTATGCACATGTTAATTCTTGGGCCCACTGCTGTCCGGATAAAATGAGTGGAGACCACGACAATCCAATGCCTACCAACCAGACAATGTCAGGGGAAGGATCTGTATATCTGCGAGGAAAGGGAGAAAAACAAGGTCTCTCCATTCTAGCCCATGTACAATTGTTGGATAAATCACCTTTTTAGGCAAGACCTAGAGTTTTTATTTGTCTAGTAGTGCAAGCCACACAACTACAGCCATACTGTAACTGACAGTGATTTATTGATCAAAATCAAGATATGTTTTTGTATTTCCTGTGGAAAAGACACCAATATGGTTCACTCATTTACCATCCAGTTTATGTTTCATTACTAGCAATGGCGGTAGATTGAGAATGAGGTTTTAATTTATTTATTGAATCTGAATAGAGCCCCAAATCCAATATTGAAGATCTTTATGAATGGTGTCATTTTAAGAGCTGATTTTGAAGAAGTGGGGACTAAATATTTTTAGGATGTTCATACTAGTTTGCAGCAGTTATAGGGTAAGTTACATTCATGTGTGAAAGTATTTCTCGTGTGAAATTATTTCTTGAATGAAATAAGCATCTGTTAAGAAAAATTGGCACCAGGGTATTCTAAAAACATTGGAAAAAAATTTTTGATATGTGCAAAATGAAAATGGCCATTTATGTAGCATGAATATAGTACCTATCTACTGCTGAGGTTGGTACCTGGAATATATAAATGCAGATGTGGCTAAGCAGAAAAATAATTTCTAGTGTATGATTGATTAGGAAAGTTACCTGATTATGCTGAACTTATTTAACTAATTTTATAGTTTGCTAAAATCATTTGTTTAATTTCATTCAGTAAAACTTATTTAAATCTGTTCCAGTGTCCCATCCAGAAAACAGCACACATGCTTCAAGCAGCATCCCTTCCACATGAACCTAAGGTTACTGTAAATTGTTATCCAGATGCTCATTAAGAGACAAGCTGGCTGTTTACCTTTGGTCAGATAGTTCCCAAGAGCTAACACGAGGATTAAAACTGCTGTGTCAAATACTGGAGAGTGAATTCTAAACCTCCAACATGCTCTGCATGAAAGATTATCTGCATCCTCTGTAACCTTTTAATCTGCAGCCCAGGAAGTCATCAATTTAAATTCCCATATTGAAATAAACCAAAAAATACTAACATTCACTTGCTATCTGATTTCTTTTTACTTGGCCTTTGTTTCCTGAAAATCTCCTCTTCTTTCCCCGGTCACATAGTTTAGCAGCTCTTGAGATCAAAAAGTCATAATGCAATTTCCTTACTCCAACATCTTTGCTTAGTTTTGCTGCAGGATAACTTATTTCATGCTGAGCTGTAAAAGGAATAGAGCTGAATGTTGCCATTTTGATTTACTGAGAAAAGGGTTAGACCCTTCAGGTTAGTTTCTGCCTCTACAGTAGAGCATGTGGTGCAGATAAGATCTTCCCACAGGTACAAAACCAGGACCTTCATTTCTCATAGGTGGTTAGAAGTGCTGTGGGACTAGAGCACCCACTGCATGCCCAAAAGATGTTATTCCAAGAAGCACATGTTTCTTTCCCCTGACCTGGTATGTGCTCTGCAGCCAGGAGCAAATGGGGGCATGATTTGCTGTATGGTCAAGGCTGAGAGATTGGTATTAAGAATCCTGTGTGAAGAAGCAGGTAGTCCATGAAAATACCAAAATACTTGCTTTTCAGGAAAAAACAGATTCAAGTTTCATGATTTCTCATGGATATTTTTGCTCCTCTGAGGCATGTAACCCCTGCCCTGGGAAGGGAAGATCCACAACGTCCTATTCTGTGATACCTAGTTCTAAATGTTATTTAGAAAATGAAAGAGGAAGCAAGGACTGTGATATGTGCTTCAGCACTGCTTGCTTGCCAGATGCTAGAATACCTGAAGGAGATAATTGAGATGGTGGCTAATTGAGATGGTGGTGGAAGCACTGCTGAAGGTGACAGCATTGTGCCAGCAGTTTTTTTAAGGACACTTTGCTGTCTGGAGACCTTACTAAATGCCACCATCTCAGACATAAAAGCAGTGGCTACTGCTTTATCAAGGCAGTTGCTTAATCCTTTGTGAATGGCAAAAAGATCACAGCCTTTTCTTCTAACATAAACACCTGAGCAGGCATTTATGCATTTTTTATTATTGAGTTTGTTATTTAATAGTAACTTGCTAACTGCAAGGCCATCAAAACAGATGTGGAATCATAGGCACATGGTGAATGTGAAACCCCAAATGCTAATTGATAGTGATATATACATTGCATCATTGCATGCATTGATAGGTGTTACACCTGAACTGTTTCCTTGTGTTTGGCTCATGTTCTGTGCAGCTTAGGATATAATTTCTCAGACAATTTAAGTTCCTAATTAAATGTGCTCATTATTTCAATTTATTTACCTGTACTTCAATAAACAGCTGCCTAAATTATGAAGTAAAGTATGAGAGAAGCTAAAGTTTACTACTAATTAATTTTTAAGGCAAGAGAACTACCTAACATAGTCTTAAAGTAAACCCTTATAGTAGAGCAATGACACCCTGATTATATAACTAGTGAGTTCCCATTCACTACCATTAACGTATTTGTAATTAACAAACAAAATTTCATCCCCCACCTTCTCCAATTGACTTATAGGGTTGTATACTCCTGACTTGAAAGCACCTTTGAAAATCAGGTCTTCTTCAGCAGAGTCCTACAAATCCTTGTATTTCGTCACTACCCCTCACACATTTCCCACTTCAGTTACCATCTGTAGCTATCACACCATGTCAACAATGCACTCTTTCTCACCAGGTGCGAAGAGCATTACTATTCATGTTCTTTATTTTCTTAATTACATCTTGCACTTCTAGTTATTTTGCCTCAGGTATCTTCAGTATTAATCACTTCACAGTCACTTGTGCTAACCTGAACTTGGCTATCCACTTACCTCTCTATCATCAACAAACCAAAATGCGCTGATTACATATTTGAAAGCAGACTGGCAATGCCGTTTTTTCACTGTGACACAGGTTTTTTTGAATGTGTACAAACCAGTCTCAATCTTCTGTTCATTTCCTCTCCTCAGACGTCTTTCACTGTATTAACTTGTCCAGTAGGCATGCAATCAAGAATATTCTTTATAAAATTGCAGTCTGTCTGGAACAGCTTTTATTAGCACTCTCTAGGCTCATTTTATCTAGTTAAAATTGTTTCACATTTTCTTCTCTTGGAAATAACAGTAATTCCCTCTGTTATGCACTGAAGTATTGCTAGGAAGCCTTCAGTTTGTACTCTTGCTCTGTAACACATGGATTCCAAGTGGGTTAAGTTTAGGAAACAGCAGAAGGAGACCTTTTCCTGAGCTACTTAAGCTGTTGCAGTTTGCTGACAGCATTAGAAGCAGGAAGAGGTGACAGGATGACTCATTTCATTATACTGGGTACTGAACTGATGCAGCACTGGAGAGATGAGATCTACCTATTAAACTGAATTGGCTGGAGTCTGCTTTTGGGGTAGGAGTGTTGGTTTCTTATCTTCACTGCCCCCAGGAGGTTTGAAATTGTTCATAGGAGATGGTGTGTTTACCTGCCAGTTCTCACACAAGCATGCACTTATTATTATGTTAACATTAGCAAACAGTGCTCTAGGCATTGCTATGGACTATCATTCCTCTAGCTTTTTATTTGCCGCTCAGCTTTTTAACAGGATGTATTTTATCAGCTTCCTGGAAAACTGTGTTTAACAGTATGCTGCAATATTCCTGCTAGGACAAGAAGATAGCATTGCACTTCAAGAAAAAAATGAACACTGTAGATGTATATTGGGGGATAGCAGTGAGAATGAGCAGAAGTCTACAACACATGACCTTTAAAGAAAGACTGAGTGAATTGGTATTACTGAAGAGTAAAAACCAGAATACTGAACAGAGTTGAATTAACAGTCTTCAAGTACATAAAAGGCTGCTTCAGAAAGAAAAAGAATGATCAGTTCACTCTGTCCATGGTGAATAGGTAAAGAAATACTGAGCTAAAGCTGCAGCAAGAAGATTTGCTCTAAGTCCTAATGTGACATTGGCATACGTAAGAAGTTAATTATCACCTGCTCTGTACTGGCTCAGCCATTCTAGCCAGGTTCTTTGGGGTTTGCAGGCTGGTGCTGTGAAATACATTACTATAGCAGTTATTTTTTGTTAATTCAATTTTAAAAGCTCTTTGACCTTTTAAGTAAAATGTGGCCCTGTTTTATTAGGTGTCCTATAAGCACAGAACAGTCCCTGCTCTGAAGTGGCAACTCAGTATTAAAAACCATTTTCATTATTTTTTGCTTTGTGGTAGCACTTAAAAATGCCAGGCATGGCTTCAACTCCTCTGTATAAGACAGAGTATACATACTTGACCATCACAACTATCCAAGGGTATTACTGCTAAAAGGTCTTCTGCTCTGTAATGGTATAGGACAAGGTCTTTTCAGGTTCTCAAGCAGCCATTGCTCATGATGTGGAGCAATGTAGTTGCAATATTGGTGATCCTATTTTAGGCTTTGTCTTCTGTAAAGATTTTAATTAATTAATTTGTCATTTTTCTTTTGGACAGCCCTGTGAAAAATAGATTGGCTATGACATATCCATGCAACAAGTCTCCACTCTGTTGCTGCTCAGAATGAAAAAGATGCAAAATTTAAAACTACACAAAGCCACTCACAATTTACGTAGCTTCTTAAGATGCCGCTTACCATTTCCTGACATCTGTTTGGTTATATTTCAGCTAAGTGTTGAAGACCCACAGTGAAAATTGTTCATCTTTGTTTAAAGGGAGACAATTTAATCAGGATAAGTCTTTTATTTTTGTAAATAAGGAATTTTACTATATAGATGATTGAATGAGACTATCAAGTGCTTTTGCTAAGAAACTGAGTGAAGAGTAGCATTATTGAGAATAAGTCATTATTGTTGGGATATTAAAAAAATTGTCATCATCATGCTTTCCACTTATATAGCATCTCTCATTTAAGTCTTGAAGTGCTGAAAAAAATACTCAGTAAGTCCTGTAAGACAGATGAGTATTAAGAATCTCCCATAATATGGAGACACCAAATATACTCTTAGCCTGGAAGAGAACTTTTAAAGACTTTTAAAGAAGTTCTTACTCATATTCTGTTTAGTGAGGAACACAAGATCCAGTAAGAACATTTTTGCTTATATTCTTGAACTCCCATTGTTCTACTTTTCCTTTCAGAAAGATGGCTGCTGTTCTACTAATGTATGAAATTCTATCTGAAACATGTAACACCTTCCTATGCAACTTGGTGGAAAGGATTTGTGAGTGACTGTCATGGTTTAACCCCAGCTAGCAACTGAGCACCACGCAGCCACTCGCTCACTCAGAATCGAAAAAAAAAGTAAAACTTGTGGATTGAGATAAGAAGATTTAGTAACTAAAGTAAAATAAAATATAATACAAACAATAACAATAAAAATATGATAATAATAATAGTAATGAAAAGGAATATAACAATAAAAAAAGGAAAATAAAAAAAAAAAACAAACAAGAAAAGACAAGTGATGCGTAATGCAATTTCTCACCACCCTCTGACGGATCCCCAAGCAGCGATCCGCCCCTCCCAGCCAACTCCCACCAGTTTATATACTGAGCATGACGTTCTATGGTATGGAATACCCCTTTGGCTAGCTCGGGTCAGCTGCCCTGGCCGTGCTCCCTCCCAGCTTCTTGTGCACCTGCTGGCTGGCAGAGCCTGGGAACCTGGAAAATCCTTGACTGAGGATAAGCACTACTTAGCAACAACTAAAACATCGGTGTGTTATCAACATTATTTTCACACTAAATCCAAAACACACTGTACCAGCTACTAAAAAGAAAATTAACTCTATCCCAGCCGAAACCAGGACAGTGAGCAAATTATAGCAATGATATACAATGGCCACACTTCAGAAATGTTTCCTCTTCAGGGAGATAACTGCTTCTGCTGTAATTTCCTATCTAAGTGTAGGGAAATAGATGAATTTTTTTCCAAAGTCAAAGAGATTTGTTTGGTAGCACCATGAAACTCTTTACCACAAGGAGAAGAGCTAGTTTCATAAAGTCTGATATTAGAAAAGATAAAAAAGACTTTGGACTATGGAATAAAATTTTGTTCCCACTGCAGGTTGTTATTATCTAATACACTCCCAAATGGCTCAGGCTTCAGAATGATCAGTGTCTTGAGAGTAAGTTTTAAGACTCTCTTTGCAAGATATGGATACATTTAAATTCTGCAGACCTTGAAAGACATGGCTTATACTTAGAATACATATGCTATATGCAAAAGATTGAGTGAGGATATAACAGGCTTCCTGCTTCATTTATTCTGAGAAAGCAACTTATTTCAGCTGTAAATCTGTTCTTGTATGACTGATGTTTAAATTGACTGGTGCTAAAACAGAAATACGTCATCTACTCCTGATATTAACTCCATTTGATTTTAGAATGAGGTGAATGCTTGATTTTTTTAGATTGTTAACTGTAACAAACAAGTACTTAATGAGCAAAAGAATGAAAAAATCTGTGTTTCTGGATTTCAGTTTTGTTCTTGTTTGACTGCAGTTTCTAAGAAAGTGCTGGCTTGACTCTGAAGATTTTTATTTCATCCTAGCATTTATAAGGTGTCCATATTGATACAGAGGATTTTGTTATGGGCCTGCACAACAGGATAGAAACTGTATTTATTCCATTTGCAGATAACACAGCATTAAGAGGGACTACAGAGAAATCAGAGAGAAGATGAGAATTTGGAAAGATCATGACAAAACACAGTCACTGTGAGAAAAAGTGGGATGCAGCTGAGTAAGGTCACGGAAAGTTCCTACTCCTGCACAAGAAGAATCAGCTACATAAGCACAGGATAGAGCTGGTTGTTAGTAACAGCTCTGCAGAAGAGGACCTGGCAGATCTAGTAGATCACATGCTGAACATAAGGTAACAGTTACAAAAAAAGAAGATGCTGTAGTACAGCATAAGACAGGAGTCCGCCTTGGAAGGCACATCAACCTCTTTTTCTTATCTACTAAACATTCATTAGATCAAAGCTGGAGTACTGTGTCAGATTTGAGCACAACTCTTCTGAAAGATGGACAAATTGAAATCAGTCCAGTGAAGAACAGTAAGGATAATGAGAAGTTTGAAAACATGGCCTTGGAGAAATGTGGAGAGGAGAGGAGCAGAGCAGAGAGGAGAGGAGACAAAAAAGGTTGCTGCAGAGAGGAAGGATATAATCTGCTCTCCGTATCTTTTGTGAATATAACTGATAAGTTTGAATTACAGTCAGAGATATGTAAACTGGGCATTGGAAAAAGTTTCCAGCGTGAAAGTTTACGAAGCACTGTAAATAGACTGCCTAACATTGTTATGGGATTGCTTGTTTTGGAAGTTTTAAAGAATTGGTTAGACAACATCCATCAGGAATGTTGTACACAGAATAGAACCTTCTCAGGGCCTGGGAGATGGGATAGCACCTCTATTGAGGCTGTTACCTGAATGATACCTGAACGATCCTATGGGCACTTGATTACGGTGATAGATGTATATTATGGCCAACATTTTCAAATGTAGTTATTTAATCTCAGGCATGTATGTAACATTCTCAGTTACCCACATGCATGACTTACTTAATTCTCTGAACTTCTGAAGGTGCACAGCTTGTTTTTAAGGTTTGCACATGCTATAGATATAGAAGAACATAAATACCAACATGGCTTCATACTTCATTCTCTTCTCTGACTAGACCAGATGCTCCAATGCAGATTCATGAGACCTGAAATTAGGCAGTGATAGGTAAACTGCAGTAGATCTCCTTCTGATACCTAGTAGCAAAGATTGGCTTAAAGTCTTAAGCATGCAGTTTAGTGTTTCTTCCAGCTTTGTATTAATAGCAATCATTTAAAGTTCCAGATAGTATTGTTATCCTTTTAAATGTTCAGTCACTTTTTATATCATTGTTTTCTGAACTGTAGCCACGGTCTCCGCAGTTCAGTTGCATGTGGTGTGAAAAATAATTCTGTAATATCTTTTTAGAAGTGTCCAGAACTGGTGGACATTTTTGCTGCTGCTGTTAACGTTGATATGTCTTAACAAAACATTCCAGCTGTCATGAAAACCTCTCAGGTTCAGACTGAATTTTCTGGAAACAAGCAGCCCCACCCCAGAACAGCCAGTAAATCAGAGGCTAACATGGTTATCTAAATTAACACTGAATGAAAACTTGGGTCTCTTAGACCACAGGTGAGTTCCAAAATTGCTTGCAGTCCATTTAAAAATCAAGAGCAAATGTTCCATAGTGCATTGCATACTCATTACGCTAGAGATGGCTTCTATTGGCATTTGAGCAACTGGGTTGCAGTGTGTGAAATGAAGGCTTGGGTCTCTGCTGCAAGCCAGGAAACATAAGCTAAAAATGAATTTTCTGTTTACTAAGTGAGCACCTGAGCATTCAAGATCTTAGCATTTCTAGATGGCTTACTCTGTTAAATGCTGCCCTCTTCTCCCTGTTGGAAGAATTATGAAACACAAAATCATGTGAGGAAAGTAAGAAGTGGGGAGAGGTTGCCTTTTGGAACAAAAATATTTTTAAAAAAATCAGTAAATGCAATTGTTTTGCCTGTCAGTGATAGGAAATGGTACTTCAGACTGCAATCCAGATAATGCCTCACACTGTTTTATGTTATGTTTCTGTACCGTTGTCCTTTCCCTGTTCCCATTTCTTTGTCTTTCTTTTTCTCTTCTCTAGCCTTTCCTCGTATAAAGCTGGAGAGCCACAATCTTCTATACAAACTGCCAGCAAGTGCCATTCTCAAAAGCTTGAGTTGACCAATGTCAGATGGGTGAGTAGTTCACACACACCCCCCCAATATGTATTAGGCTGCATTTAGCAGAACTGAATTTCATTTGCCACCTTGCCATCTACCAGAAGGTCCAGGGCTGAAGTATTTGCCCTTTTGTTTCCATCCTGTGTAGGTACGAGGACACCATTACCAGTGAAGTATACAAAGCAGATACTGAAGAGACATTGTAGCTTCCCCCTGAACTCCCTTCTCATAGCAAGCAGGTAAGCAGATTTTAAGGTATAAATGCCATTCGTTTGTTCTCTTGAGAGGCTACTAAAAGCACATGTGTGATCTGTTGAGTAGCCAAGGTACAAAGGTGCAGTACAGCTGGAGGGAAGGGGTGTGAGTGTTCATATCACCTGGCCTGCATTTTGCAATTCTCAACACCCAACATATGCCTAACACATTGAGCTCTGCTGACAGCCTGTCTCCTTTTCAAATGGAAAAATATGACCCCACTCATGAGCACTGCTCTCTGAAATTCCAACCTCAGAGCGATGAAATCCCTTTTGTTCTCTTCTAGGCCTTTTCTCAAAGGGATATAAAACCTCTGCACTAAAACAGTTTTGGAAAGCTTAGTTCTGCTTTCAAAATGCCCTAACTTTTCTCTTATGCCTGACTACTTTCATTAAAGTGTCAAGACACGTTGGGAGAAGCCACTTGTGCAGTCAGAATAGAGGTAAGACTCAACAAAATGGTTTGGTCTGACCTAAGCTTACAACAGATGCTGCAGTGACACTCATAAATCTG
The DNA here is from genome assembly GCA_034782735.1 of Sagittarius serpentarius. NCBI lineage: Eukaryota > Metazoa > Chordata > Aves > Accipitriformes > Sagittariidae > Sagittarius > Sagittarius serpentarius. Next base: position 20,151,297 of record JAVKLA010000028.1, on the reverse strand, counting down.
ATGTTATTGGACGTCCTTTGCTAGAATTATGTGGTTCATACCATCATCTCTTGTCGCTGGAGAGTTCAGAAGCATGCTTTATCATTTTGTAAAACATTAACATAAGCCTATTAAAATGCAAAAGCATCACATTAATATGGGGTAAATCACCTAGTCTGGAGCCTTTAAGGCAGGCTGTGAATTATTCAATACCATGATAGATTTAGCCAGCACAACACAGCAAGCCTCTGATTAGCCCCAGGATAAATTTTGAGAGGTCATTAAGATCAACGTATTCCTTTAAATGTACCCTGTGTATGTGAGTGTATGTGAAAGTGGAAAAAAAAAGAAAAAAGAAAAAGAAACTGTAAGTCTTAGGAAGGGCAATCAAAGAGGTCCTAGTCTTACAGGTTGTAATAAAACATGGCCGATACCAGACCCAGCTGAAATAGCCTGGAGGCAAAACCACCTTTTGTGTTGTCCTGCTTACAGCAACAATTAGGAGAATGGGGTTTACAATAAGAGATGTGAGCATGAATCCCTGATAACTAAGTGTCAGAGACCATTTGTCAAACACCAGGTAAATAAACAAACCTGGTTCCAGTGGAGCTGCTTTAAACAAAATGGAAAGCAAACACAGTTTCAGTAACATCCAGTCATCACTAATGCATGCACACATATATATTCAGTATTTGCAGAGGAAAAAGAACATACAAACAAAATATACCTAGGGTATTTGTATGCTTATTTAATTGGCTTTTTTTTTCTTTAATTGCAGATGATATCAAGTAGTGTCTTTCAGTCTCTAATTAGAAATACCTCCAACTAGGGTGAGCATTTGGTCATGTTAATCTGACCAGGAGATGCATTACAATTAATTTTGGTTGTATATTGCCTGTCCTGTTTGCTTCTAGCACAGAAAGGAGTGCTGAACCCACAAATGTGTTTAATCAGGTATAGGACCTTCTCACTGCTGCATGTGTAATCAACTTCTGCTATTAAGGCTCCTCTGGGAGCTTGTAAATGAGTAGCATATGTAATTTCTTCATTAGCATACCTGTTTACTCCCAACTATGCTTTGAAGTAGATTGGGGCAGGCTTCCCATCCGGCAAACTCTGTTTCTAGACTGGACCCATCATGGTGGTAAGTGAAACTTAGGTAACTTATAGTTGTTTATATGTGTTCTGGCCCTTTCCCATCATCAAAGAGGAATATCTTTAGAAAGCTCAAGAGCATGTTCCTAGTGTTTGTGCATTGAACATTATCACACGCAGTTCCACTGCAGAGTGCTTAAATTCCCTTTAGGATGGTACCTGTGCATTACTCGGTTCAATGCACAGAAGTGAGATCCTTACCACAGCTCCTTTCCTGCCCTCCCACATGTAAAAGTGTATTTGGAGTAGATTGGTAAGTCATATATTGACTTTTATATTGCCAGTGGACTGAATGCATGTAATATCTTTTCACAGATTTCCTGAGGCAACTTTAATGTCCAGGTATAATGGTCAGGGTGAAAAGAGTGTATATGTTGAAGAAAGCCTGTTCTTTGGCTCTGACCCACACCTCTGGCACTTCTTTCCAGAAGAATTAGGGAAGACAATGAACCTGCTAAGCTACCAGGCAAATTTTGAGACTTACCATTTTGAGATAGTTTTCCCATAAACACCCCTTTCCTTGTGTTTTCTGCTTCTCACTCTACTCACTTTAAGAGCTCTACAGCAAAGCAGATTTCTCAACAGAGCTCCTCCTCCAATGCACTTGTGCATGTTTTTTTATGTTGTTGCTCTAAATTTTCTAGTAGCCACAAAGCTCTCTGTGATGCCTTTCCCTGAAAAGGCTTTATCGTCATAGACACTGTTTGCATCTGTTACAGTGGCATGAAACCATTGACGAGGTAGCCCTGAAAGGTTTTCAGATAGTTTCTAACTGTGCTCCTGAGGCATTGGAACAACATGACTGGCTTTTTACGGCATAAATTACAGAAGTGACATGAAAACAGATGAGTTTATTAAAACAGAGTGAATCACTGATGACATTTAAGTCTAATTAAGTCAGGCTACTCAGCTTAATGATTTTGTTCCAGAGGAGGTAACTATTTTGGAATTCATAATGTTTAACACAGATCTTCTGGAATGGGGTATTGTACCTATGGGTGCCATTATCAGGGTCTGTAACGGCAAATAAGTTCACTTAAAAGGCTGTGCCAAATTAAATCACAGTGATATTTATCCCAGCCATTTGATAATTCTAACCCAAAATGTTGTCATGGTTGAATAAACAGTTGGGGGTGGAAGGAGGGCAAAGAATATTCGCAGTGGCAAGATGAGTCTATTTGTAGCCAGGAATAAGGTGGGTAAAGTAAAAAAAGGTAGTTGTCATCCTCATCTATGAAAATGCCGAATAGTTTTATGTCAAAAAAAATACAGAAGTGAAACATTTATTTCAGTCTCTGTAACAAAAGTACCCCAAATTAAGGGGAAAGCTGCTAGGTGCTGTCCCTCCCAGTGATGTACTCCATGCATTTCAAAATATAAACTTCTGTTAAATGTTCACCAGTGCCCTGGTTGGCTTTTCTTGCTTCTCTACCGGGCTGCAGCACTTCTGTCTCTATGCAGCCAAGACACACGTGTAATTAATTTTGATTTGCAGTCTTTGCCTGCAGCTTAATAGTTCAAGGATATTTTGTTGTGTAAACTAGATATTGCTGCTCTGACATAGCTGCTGTTATACAAACCACCTTCCTGGAAATTAAACCTTAGACTCCTTCCTTCAGCATTAATATGGCTGGCTGCTTGCTGCTCAGGCACTTGAATAGAAAATGCTGTTTATTTCTTCGACAGAGTGTGTTTAAATAGCCCTGTTATCACTGATGGCAAGCAATGCTCAAAGGGGCCAGTACATGCCCATATGCCATATCGGCACCTTCTGGGACTTCCAGAAGTCGTATCTCCATCTATGTATTAGACAGATAGATTGCATATAGAGCTTTTTTTTTTTTTCCCCTGCTACCCTGCAGTCAGGACAAAGTTGCTACTTGGCAACAAGAAAGTTCTTGACCCATATCCTCTGGGGGGAGTTGTTTAGTTGGGGGGGTTGTTTTCTAATTATTTTGGGAGGGTTTTGCTGGTGGCACTAAACATGGCAGAAAGCAGAACTATAGATCTCAGCACTTGAAATGGTTTTTGATGACTGCACAGACCAAGAATTATATCTGTAATGTGCCTATCATCAAAGGGCACCCTTTGTAAGTCTTTCGCTTGCTGAGGTGCTTCCTTGAGTCCTCTGGGCAAAGGTATAGCAGGGTGGTATGAAAGCTCTGAAGTGCTCTCTGGCAAGGCTCTTTTCTAATCACAGATTTCTGTGTAGGGTGATTGGGCATGTTCGGGTTCCTCAGTTCAAGTATTTAAAATCTGTCATAACAAATGCAGTTACAATTACATGGACAAAACACACATGCATTTTTGCACGCCCTTTTTTCTGAAAGGTTGTCATCTTTCCTATTTTGATTTGAACAGTATCAGTGTCTCAAATTGCTCCTTGTTACTATAGCTGTGTTACAAAAAGCAATTGGCACTGGACCCCAAAGCATGAAGTGATGCACTCAGTACACTGTAAATACTAGGTTCTTACTTAGGCAATAGTGACCTATGTACAAAACCAAAACAAGTTAAAAACCCCAAACCAAAATCAGTAAAACAGACAAAACAATCCCACATGCAGATAAATAAATCATTACTAAACCCAGATCCATTTCATTACATTTGCAATACATGAATACAGCTATCACTTTTTTGCTTCATGGAGAGTTGTCATCTGTTGTGTCCTTGCTTCACTGTAAAATTGCACTGGATCTCTCAAATCAGACATGCAATATTAAACACCACAGGCAATGGATTCATACACAGCAAATGTTATGTAAACTGTTGAGATAATTCTAAGTTCTAATTTATGTCACTGAACAGATTTTCTGTGTTTGTTCCTTCAGCTAACTTTACCACTCACATGATTCTTTTATTGTTTCAATCGGGAACCTATGAACTACAATCTTTTTCTAAAGCCAGCAGGGCATTCCTAAATGGACCTCACACAGAAGAATGGACATTTATTTAATTGCAGTGCATATCATTTACATATTCTATTGCCTGTAAATGCAGCTCCATTGCTAGACTTTGTCCCACACAGAGAAACATACAGTGAAGAGTAATCTTCTAGCTTGATAGTCCAGGAGAGAGGCATAACCATGAGTGGTTAATATAGAAATAGCCAAACTTGTTTACACAGAGCGCTATGCTGGCCAACTGCCAGAAATCCAAGTGCTACACTTGATTTATATAGATATTTGCATAGTCTTGTAATATAGAATACATTTTGCTGATAGTAGCAACTTCATTGCAAGTGGAAATGAAAGTATTAATACCACTGCAATAAAAAGCTGCAGATTATTTGTTTTGCCTTCTTTGTAGATACAGCAGCTGTTTGTTGTTTTGTTGGGAATGCTTAACTTCCCATTTCCCTTTACATCTAGCAAGCTGGGTGTCTGTGACACTAGTTGGCTGCATGGCTCTAAAAAGCGTAGGACGGTATCAGATACCAAGATCTGGATTCTTCCTTTCATTTTCATACAAGTCCTATCAAAGCATTCTCATTATCTAAAGAGACAATGGAAAGAAAGAAGTCGCAGCACTCTTCAGGATTCATGATGCTACAGACGCTAGACTGGTTGTCATGTTCAGGCAATCATATGATAATACAGGAGGTCTCTAGTCCAACCTCCTACTCAAAGCAGGGCCAGCTATGGAATTAGACCAGATTGCTCAGGCTAGAGACTGCACAGCCTCTGTGAGCAATGTGTTCCCCCCTGCTTGACCATCCTCATGAGGAAAAAAAAAGGTTTTCCTTATAGCCAGACTGAATGTTTCTTGTTTCAGTTTATGCCAATTGCCTCTTGTCCTCCTACCATGCACCACTGTGGAGAGCCTGGCTTCATCTTCTTGGTAACCCCCTTGTAGGTACTGGCAGGCTGCTGTTATGTTCCCCCTGAAGTCATACCTTCTCCAGGCTGAACAAGACATGATCTCTTTTGTACAATCCAGTGTTGGTTGTTAGGCATTTGGGGAAATCCCTCTTGTTTGTTAAGAGTGTACAGTGAATTGCACGTTCCTCAGAAAAAGTTGTACACCTGTATTTGCTGTCCTCTGTTGCTGCATATTTTAAGAAGCAAGAGCAGTAAGTTCATGCTCAAAGACTGACATAAGTTTGGAGTATAAAGTGAGAATGCTATCTGTGGAAATAAAAAGGAAAATTGCATGGTGTAATAAAAAGATCTAACTCTTAATCTTGAAATGCATATTAATTTTTTTAAGCAACTTACCAGTATTTGTTTTTCCTTTTCTAACTGCTCTGAGGAAAAGTAGTATATATCCTTTTCTGATAATCAGAGAAACAAGGATACAGTAGTTCCGCCTGTGGACAGAAAGAATGTATTTCTCTTGAAGAAAGCAAGCTCACTTTTGCTCAAACTGCAAGGCCCCTAGCAATTGTATAGATTCAATAGTGGGGCACTGAATTCAGGGTATGTCCTGCTGAGAAACTAATGGCTTCTGCTTGGCTTGGAGCAAGGAGAGCGAGCTCCTGCTCGCCTGCAGAATACCGTGTAGAAATTAAGAGTTAAATGAAAACTCTAGGTTTTATCATGGTTCTCAGGCTACTAATAGACTTTTTGGTTTTTTCCCCTTTGCAGAGGTTCTGTATTGCAGGTTGGTTGCCCACAATGCCATTGAAAAGCAAGAGTGAAAAGCCAAACACGGGAGGAGTTTGTCATGTATAGGTGAAGTTCCATTGCACTCTTGCATTAGACAGCAAACATACACAGCAATATACATAAATGGTAGGACCTACATAAGTAGTGTGTCCAGTCCTGCATCTGCAAAGACGTTCACATATTAGCCCATGTTAAAAACCCATCCTTTGAGACAGATAGCCAACTGAGGTCTCTGAAGGTGGCAGGTACAAATTAAAGACTGCAGCAAGTAATGAATATTGAGTACCTTTGCCAGGGTGTTACCATAGGGAACAGGGAACCAACAGGGAGAAATGTAACTTGTAGGGTTGATCTGAAATGTATCCTTTGATGTGAAACAATATATCTGCAAACCTTCTCCCTCTGACCTTCTTGTTAAGTAAACTAATAATCTGAAAATAAAGGAGGTACTAGAACGCTAATTGGTATGGTTAAGGTAACCTTCCTCTTTTCTGAACGCAAATCCCAGTGTCCTGTTTCAGTTCACTCTGTGTCAAAACTAACCTTGGACTTGCTGAAGTGAGAGAATTCTGTAAAGGACTAGGATAAATGCTGATAAAACTAGCACTTCTGGAAAGAAAAAGGAGTAATTGCCCATTACTTTGGGTGGCAAAAGTGCAAATCCTTTCTTTATCCTCCTCTGTGATAGTCTCGTTATTAAAAATTGAGTCACCTGACTACATGTAAGTACAGCATGTGGTCTATTTCTAGAATAATGGAGAGACCTCAGATATGCATCTCATCCTTAAGATCTTATATACAGATTAATCTATCTGAACAAACACTTTCTAAATAGTATGGAATGCCTTTGGGGGTGGAAGGGAGAGAAGGAAAATCTTCATAAAACTCAAGAAGAGGGGAAGCTAATGCATGTTTAATTACCTTTCTGTAATATTTTTCTAGGTCAACCATATGATCTGGGGAGAGAAGGAACTGAAAACTACTATGTAGTTGGGCATTCCTTTTTAATTTACAGATTCCTTAAAATTTCTCACTGGAGATACAGATCCTGTACAGCAAATCTGAACCTACTGGTTCTAGACTTGCTTTTGCAGACTCCTTAGAAGTAATCCATGTCTCCTCAGGGGTCCAGAAACCACAGGTTGAAGTAGCTGAGATACTATAATTACTGGATCCCACATTTTCTGATTTCAGCCAAGGTGGCATCTGCTAAGCACTACCCTGTAGATTACTTCAAGGAAGCATTTTGCATGATCAAATAAGGAATGAATCTAAACAAATGGATGAACTTGTCTTTTGATTGTATCTAATACTGATGCTTTGTTACTTTCAGCAAGTGCTGACTCTTGTCAAAGTCTGCAAAATGGAAAGGAAGAGATTAATCATGCAGCCTCTCAGCTAAGATACCAGAATATACTATATTTAGCCTTATATCTAGGTAAATACAGCTTTGTAGGCTGCCTTTGTTTTCACTACCTTTCCTTTTTTTTTATGTTCAGAGTTGCAGCAATGTGGCATTTCTTCCTTACCAAGAACCCAGAGCATGTTTGAACATCAGAGATCTCCTCCTTTGCCAAGAAACTGAACTGAATGTAAATCCTTAACTGTCCCTTATAAAACTGTTCATTGTCAAAATTTTCAGTGGTCACCAGCCTTTGCTCTTTTAGTGTTCCTTGTGCCTTCCCCTTCCCTTGTCCATTCTGCTATACCCTCTAAGTTATTGAAATGTCTGGTGTCCCTGCAGCTCCAGGTCTCCTTACCACCTGCTCCTTCTTTTGCTTTCACAGGTGCTCAAGTTAATTCTTTAGGTCCTACTTTGTAATTCTCTCCTTTGTACTTGAGTGACGTACACCCTACCGTAGGTCACGTCTTGCTTCTGCTTCTTCCACCACTGAATGTCTTGAAAGGGAGTTTCAGGAGCCAGAGAGACTGTCTGTACTGAATTATTTCCAAGAGTCTTTTCAAATCTTTCTCAAGCAGAAGTCCTACTGCTCCCATTAAGTCCCTCTTTGAGACTTTCATTTCCTTCCCTAAGCTTTCTTGTTGCCATTCTTTCTCCAAATGTTACAAGAGTTACTGACTTCAAGAAGAAGATAGAAAGGTTCTGTCACAAGCTTTTTGCATCAACTTACCTTCTTTTCTCCTAGCAGCTTTTGTTCCTGGTCTTTTCCTCATCTGTTTCCTTCCCCAGTGATGTATGCCAGCATGACTGAACTACTTCCTTCCCCTCCTTCATCTGTCTGGTGGCTCCTTCTATTCATGTCCTAAATGCATTTTAAATGTTCCATGTCCTTAAACATATAAAAGTAATGCCATAATAATCCTACTGTCTTTCATCTTGAATATCATTCGATGATAACTGCTAACCTTTCCCCACCTTCTACATATCCTCATTGTTCCCTACTCGTCTGTCAGAAATGCAGCTCCTACAACCATCTTCTCCTGCCTGATAATCAAATCATGTTTTTGTCTCACTGAATCTTCTGGCTCTCTCTTCCATGATCAAATGCTTCATCCCAACACTTCACCACGCAAAATCTCTGACTTGGGTTCCTTTTGTGTAGTTATCAGTGCCAGCCCCAGTGCTCTGTTCACTTGCTCTCCTTCAGTCTTGCTGGCTGCTATGTTATCTCCCAGCCTGCAGGTATGTCCTTTTTCTCATTCACATTCTTGCTTGAAGTGCATTTCATCAGAGCCGTTGTCACTAGCCTGCCCTCACCATTCTGTTATTATTTACAGGCCCTTTAATGGTAGGAGAAAAAGTAGAAAGCAAAAAGAAAATAAATGGGAACATTGTAAGTTGTCACTTTCCCTGCATCTTCAAAAGAGTCTTTTGACATCCGTTGCTCTTCGGGATAAAGTAGGACAGTATTTGCCATGTGGAGCACCACAAACACTGCTGGTGCCTAACAAATATTGATAATAACTGTAACTAGTCCTTTCTTCTAAGCAGTCACTAGGAATTGTCTACATATATGGGTTGTATAATCAAGGCTGCTGTCTCAGCGGCTTGCTGTCAGTATCTCCATCTCCCTTGTGAGCAGCAGAGAATGACTATGTATTAATAATGAGCTATGAGATGCTTGAGATTTTCATCTCCTCACTAACGAGAAAAAAGCCAAAGGAAATGTATGTAAGAGATCCTTGTCTGAAGTGAAGACGATGCCATTTTTATGCAATTCTAAAACACTCTTTAGACTCTTTGCTTGTATTGTATATGAAGCTGCTGTGGCATACACGGTCAATGTGGATGAGAAACAAAGGGGTCACTTATGTAGAACGTGAATGCTATTTCCTGAGGTACTCATACTGCCAGTGGCAACCACAGTTATTCACTTGCTGGCTGAAGAAGTGGGATTCTGCTACCGACTTCAGCAGAAGGGGAGTTTGGTCTGCACTTCCCATTTCAAAAGTTGGTCAAGAAAGTTACTAAGCCCTTTGAAAAATGTGGTTCCAGTGCTGAACAAAATAGGTTACGGAGAGAGGCTGAAGAATTAAGTCACTTTCATAAATGCGTTTTGAGCTGTAAGAGAGACCAAATCATTCAATGGTTTTCTGCTTTCAGCATAAACTGGGGATTTGGTGAATGGCTTATCTGAAGACAGGGTCCTTGTTTTGCGTCTTAATTCCATGGCAGGAGAATGTGTGAGCACGCTTCAACTCTGTGGATTTTTAATGGCTTACAAATAGCTTCCCACACCAGACTGTAATATATAACAGCAGCAGGTCCCTGGTGCCGTTGAGAAGAGTATACGACCTGTTACAGTGGAATATGGACACAATAAGATCAAATGAACTTTCAGCCAGGAGGGAACAATTGCAAAGAGTCTCTGAAAGTCCATTTGTGCTACACTAAAATCTTTGTTCTTTAGTAATAATACTATTTAATCATAAACCTCCCTTTATCTCAAATAAGGGCTTAGTGGTGGGTTTTTTTGAGGGAGGGGCGGGGAGTGGTTGGTTTGTTTTCTTTTTTTCCTGAGGACTGCTACCAACTATTCACATATTTTAACATATAAAGAAAGCCTGTTTCTCCACAGTCAGTCTGAATTCTCTTTTCCGAAAGATTTAAAACAGAGCAGTGCCAGAAACACTAGAAGGCTTCTTTCTGTGAAACTGCACTCTTTTTTTTAACAAAACAGGCTTCTGAACAGATCAGGAGAACATTTACTGGGGATATAAAAGCAGAGAATACCTAGTCTGAAAGCGTCTTCACCACATTGCTGTTGTGGTTTTAGCAGCACTTCTTTACCCATTTAATACAGATCTAAACAGCCATACAGGGTGTGGGGAAGCTCTTGGAATTCAGCTTGTTGATGCTGTCTGCAGTTCATGTTGGCAGAGTTCCCAGCAGAGGTTTTATATGTGAAGGTTATCACTGCTAGCTTTGATCATACATATGATATCTCATTCCAAAGTGAGGGACAAAACCAAATTTCTATATAACTTCTAATGGTAAAAACTATTCCACTATCAAAAGGAGAAAATAATTTTTTTTCAATTATTTTTTACTTCATAAAGCAAATGATACACTGTTACTTAGGTCTGCAAGTGAGTTTTCTTGTCTGTCGCACATGAAACCTCTTGAGACATTGAACGTGCGCTTTTGCCAGTAGCTATTAACATGCTTTGCTTCCCACTCTTAGGCAACTCTTTCCAATGGATCCTAATACTTTAGGCAAGAGAGAGAAAGTAAGAGAGACACTGAGGGAGAGCAAATTCCTCTTCAATAACACAGCCTGTTTACAAACCTTCCACAGCCTGAACTAAGCCAACGGGAGGTCTCTAAATTAGCTATTAGAAAAGCATTTCAGGATGGTTTGTGTGGTGGAATGGAATTGATAACAAAAGTTGCTTGTCTGTACTCTGTGAGCTGATTAGCTCAGGAAGAGTACACATAGTGTTACAATTAGCATTCAAAGCCTATTCATCTGTACACTGGCACAGAGAACAGTCTCTGTGGGAGGCTTAACTGCGAGAATTATTCCTTTTCTATGCTGTTTATAGTTAGTTGGGGTTTAAAGGATCCAAAGCCTTTACAAGAGACTTGGGCTTCAGGAAATCATTGAAGATGCTAGAAGCTGAAGTGCTTGGCAATTGGCAGGACTGAAGGCAACTGCTGTATCTATCAAGCCTGACATTTTGCACTGCAAAAAAATTGTTTATTACTAACACATCTAAAATAATGTCACTAGTCAGGATTCAGTAGCCAAGACAATACAATCTGTTAAATGTGACAATTCTTAGTGCAATGTTGCAGTTGCTAATACAGATGTAAAAAAACCCCAAGAAATGGAAGAAATTAGTGGTCCTGTAGTAATATTAATGGGCCCATTTTTGCATATATAATAACAGGTATTTTTAGACCTGCATATAAACAAGAAATGAAAACTTAAATGAATGAGGCTGAAATAGTGTGGAGCATCACAACTATGTGATTTCCTAATGAGGGCTGTTGCATTAACAATGCTCTTACATGCAGTTTTATCCACGCAAGGCCAAAGCCTGAACTTCCTTCTGACCATACTGTAACTGTCAGTACTAAGGAAGGTTTACAGAAACCCAAAAGATACTTGCACTCTTCCCGTAACCAAATGCTACATTCGGACCCCCACAGTCCCCTATCCCTGAGTAACATGCACAAAATAAGCGACTTTCAGACATAACGCACAGGGAGGCTTGGGGGACTGCCAGTCCCACATGCAATGTTGCGTTTTGATTTGTGCGTCCCAGGAGCCAGGGTTTTCAAGGACAGCATCTCCATGTGAGAATAGCTGTGGGCCATGTCAGTACTTGAGAAGCTTCCCCTCAACAAAAGGAAAGACAAAAGCCTTAATGCTCTGGCGTTAAGTTGACCTAGAAAGTCTCATAAACTCCCCAAGTTAATTTGGATTTTGTTTGTCTTTTGATTTCAAAAAGGTCTTGCTTCATGTCTATTTTGTTACCACAGCGGTTCTTTCTTCTCCAGCTGCTATGTTACTGTCGCATTGCAGGAGCCTGAGTGTTGCAAACACCTGCCCCAAGTGTTGAGAATCCATTCAGGCCATGCCTGACACCGGACAGATGTGGGAGCTAGAAAGCTTGCTTGGTCAGCCAGCTTGTCTTTCTTTGCAATATTGCACCCTGCCTGCATTTTGTCCCACTAATGCCTCACCAAATACATCTTTGAGTATTAACAGGATGATACCCTCTTTGACGCTAGTCTCTTTCAGACTCCAACTGGTTTTAGCATTCAGAAATACACTCTGAGCTTAGTCTCAACTCTTTCTTTGTTAGCTTGCTTCTGTGTCTCAGCATCTTCTGAGATTGAGTAATTCCCTTCCTTCATTAATATTTACATTTTGAAGGTATTTATAGATTGAGGCTATGGCCCCTTGAGTTTTCTTTTCTCTAGGTTATATTTATAGACCTTTGATAATTGTCCGTCATATTTTGTGCTTATCTTCCAATACTTACAGGCTGTTAGCCATTGCATTACTGCCTCCCCCCCCCCCCCATTATTTTGCTCTGCATTATCCCAAAAGTGGTGATACTAGGACTCATTTTACTGTAACCTTGTTAATTGAAGATGATGCAGCCCCAGTAGATATAATACATAATCTATCAACACTCTAGCCCTGAAAAACATTCTTGAACAGTGGCTATTTTCTTACCTTTTAGAAGCTTGCTGCTGTTTCTCCTGCTGCTTGGGACAGAGGCTGTCTCTAGCTGTCTATACAGCGCTCAGCACGGTGGATTTTCATTTGCCTCTGAATTCCTTTGGTGGTTCTGTAATGTGAGATAATTAGAAATAAAGGCAGCCATGACTGAAAAGTGAAGAACCAAGTGTAAAGCCAGAATGTCACCAGCTCTGCTTTTGTAAGGAACTTAATTTTCACACTGAACATTCTCAAACTGCTGTAACTGTAAGAGAGTTAGAATTGGAGGTGATAATGATATGGACTGGTGCAGATTTCCCTGAACCATATGCGAGATCAACAATCTAGGCTCATAAATTCAGTTCAGTAGCTGTGAAAGTGCCTTGAATTATTTAGTTTATTTGTCCAGTGAGAATTCAGAATTATTAAACTTGCCAGCTATTTCATATACAATTTTTTTTCACAACAAATTTTTCCTTGTGTGCAGTTGGCATACTTTTAAACATACATGGTGGTCATCTTTCTGCCCTCTGACTCATTTTGAGTTCTTTTTATAAATTTTTGTCCTGTTTCCCCAAATAACTCTGCTTTAACTTTGCCTCCCAAGTTTCAGACAGGGCCTTGGTCATATTTTAATGCTTATTCTGACCTTAAAATATCTTGACTTAAGAATTTGTCTGTGTGATAATGTAAGCTAGGTTTAAGAAATAATATAATCTCCCTCTTAGTTAACTGATTTCTTTTTTTAACTTCTCAGAACAAGTAAAAACTTAACTTGTTCTGAAATGACTGGGTCTTTCGTTTACCTCTGCTTGGGCTTTCTGCTGGTGAGAAGGCATTTTCTTAAATGTTCATATCCAAGGGGAGACACTGCTGTAATTTCAAATACTGGTGAAGATCCAGCTCTTATTCTTGTCACCACTCACGAGAAGCAGTCACAATTCACAGGACAGCTTCCTCTTACATGCTGAGATTCTTCATTCTGTCTACATGGCACTGTGGATGGAACGCAGACTGATTTCCACATCTTCCTTGGGGGGGGAAATCCTGAAGGAATTCAGATTACCCTCTCTTCCTGATGAGCAGCCTCTCTGTCACTTTTACCTCAAACTTTTTAAGTAGCTCTAATAAGCCCAGGATTTTTTCTGCAGGTAACAGGAACTTTGGAGTATAGGCTTGCTATTGTTAGGAGTGTCCTTCTCTCTTTATCACCTGCTGGCTTCTGATACTTGTAGAAAGATCTGAGATTTACACGCACCCTGTTGTGGTTTAACCGTAGCCGGCAACTAAGCACCTCACAGCCACTTGCTCGCTCACTCCCCTCCTGGTAGGGTGGGGGAGACAATTGGAAGAGTGAAAATGAGAAAACTTGTGGGTCAAGGTAAAGACAGTTTAATGGGTAAAGCAAAAGCTGTGTGCACAAGCAAAGCAAAACAAGAATTCCTTCACCACTTCCCATGGGCAGGCAGGTGTTCAGCCCACCCCAGGACAGCCGGGCTCCATCATGCGTAACGCTGACTTGGGAAGACAAACGCCATGACTCCGAACGTACCCCTCTTCCTTCTTCTTCCCCCTGCTGTAGATGCTGAGCATGACACCATACGGTCTGGGATATCCCTTGGGTAGGTTGGGGTCAGCTGTCCTGGCTGTGTCCCCTCCCAACTCCTTGTGCACCCCCAGCCTCCTCGCTGGTGGGTTGGGGTGAGGAGCAGAAAAGGCCTTGGCTCTGTGTAAGCCCTGCTGAGCAATAATGAAAACATCCCTGTGTTACCAACACTATTTGCAGCACAAATCCAAAACTTAGCCCCATACTAGCTATGAAGAAAAATGTCTATCGAGCCAAAACCGGCACAGACCGTTACAGAGTCTAGGAGACAGGTGACATATTGGAAGTATACTGATTTCTTACACACTTTTCAAAGGGTAACCTAGCCCTCAAGTAGCAAAGGTAATATGTGCTTGCTAAAAGGTTTGTTTGTTTTTTTCATTTTATCTCAAAAGATTTAACCTTTTAGATGAGTCAAAAAAATATATTCAGTATCAACAAATCTCACGGACCCATCTGGGATATTGCAGAGAACAGAGTGAAAGCACTTGCCTCAGCAGAGGGGGGGATGGCACAGTGATGGTATCAGTGTGCTCCTGAGCCTGCACAGCCCACGCTGTTTTAACTTTTTGTGCTTCCTTCTGTCTCTGAGTGAAGGCTTAGGTCAGAAAGCCATAGAAGTCCAATGGGGTGGGACAGTTGAAAGCTTGGAAACTCACAACTAGTGATTTCAGTGACTAGCACGCCTGTAAGATTAACTTATACTTTATAGGGGAACATTTCTCCAAAAGGCTCTTTACATCATCAGATGGAATATTTTAGGGTAAGTAGTTTTCAAGTGTCATCATCTAAGGCTACATTTTAAAAGTATGGCTCTTATGTGTGCAAAACATAATGGCCTTAGAGCACAATTTGTGAATACATCATTTCTGGCAAACCTGGGGGATGTTTGCCGAATTTTGATGCTGTGAATAGAAGCAGTAAGCTAGTGACATAAAATAAGACCATTGTTAGATGAGGAAACAAGGGGTTATCTGCCTAATAGGCCACTTGTATAAGGAAATGGTTATTCCAGGTTGAAAATATGTTTCAGTACTTCAGAAAAAATGTTGGAATAAAAGCCTCCAATCTGCCATCACTTTGTTTATCTCCAGAAATCTAGGATGTTGCTGTAAGAATAAGGTGGGGAGATGCTGTGTGAACTGCTTTGCAGTACCATAATATCTCTGCTTACTTCTGTAGCTAAAAAACCAAAGCCCCTTTGCCCCCATATCAGTTGTTGTGAAGTGGTAACCTAAATGTAGAACAACAAATGAAGTGTGCTACCACTAAGGGATTTCCAAAAGGGCATTATACTAGTGACTGTAAAAGCTGCATGTGGCAGACTGAGAAAACACACAAATCCCCTCGGTTTATGTTGTTACAGCTTTGACAGGCCCTCTCTTGGGGTGGTTGCTCCTAAGATGCATTAGTTCTAGCACTTAAGCTCCCGTGTTCAGTGAAATAGAGGCATGAACTGACCTTTCCAGAAGGAAAAGGTTAATGTTGAAAAACACTGATTTCAGCAATCCATCTTCTCAAGGTAACCCCAGAGTTTATGGTTTGCTTAACTACACAGTGTTGCTGTTCCCTTGAAAAATAACTTTCTTTCTAAAGTGATCTATGTAGCTGAAGCAGCATTCCCACTCATAAACTGTTTGAATTTTAATTGCCTGCTATCTATCTCATACATCTTTGTCACCTGATAGCATGGAGCAGATGTTGAGATGCATCTGTGTCTTAGATGCTGCTGAGGTGGCAGACAGAGAGATGTTCTCATAAAATCTTTCTGATAGTTCTTGCCTACGGTCATTCTGGGAAGGGCCTGACAACACTGTGTACTCCAATTACATAACAGCAATGTTAATCAGACAACTGTGTCACATAAAGAACTTTAATTGGGGGTTGAGTAGTAAATCTGAGCAAAGGAGAACTTGGGATCAGTATTAGGACCAATTCTTTACAGGGAATGTATTGAGTAGAAAAGTTTCGCTGGAGAAACAGTGGAAACCTCATCACTTCAGTTATCTGAAGTGACTAGACAGGGCTCTTGAGCAATGTTGTAGGAAATGATTTTCAATTGACAATTCAGAAACATTATCTTGTCTAACAGCTGGTGTCTCTGCTTGATATCCTTTGAATCTGTCTTTTCGAGCAAGCTTGACAGCCACATCTGAGGAAAGTGGACTTTGTGACATCTGAAAGTGGCTTCTGGGCCTTGAAGCTACTAGGTGACAAGAAGGAACTTCCTGTCTGCCAAAAGCCTCAGAAGTGCCCCTCATGGCTGCTTTATGGTTCTGCATGAAGCAAGACCTGCATTTGCAGGTCCTCCTGCTCTTGCTCCAGGTAACCCAGCCTCCTCCTTTCCAAATAAGCATGTAATCGACATATGTGGTGTGGGTGAAGCATAGACCACTACATCAGTTCCAAAAGTTCAACTGAAATACCAGTACAAGGGTATTTCATTAACTGCTTAGTGTGGTGCTCTGTGGCCATAAAGATCATTGCTCCATTCATTGCTTTGCCTTGTCTTGCTTTAAGTGATTGGGGCTAATGATGCCTCCAACCGCTTCCATCAGGAGATTATTCTGCAGTTTAGTGGAGTGCCAGGACATCCCTCCTGATACCATTGACTTACATTCTTTCTTTACTCAGCTTCTTCCCATTAATTTTACTTAAAAAAGAAAAATCTGCTCTGAATATTTTTAGGCTGTTCTCGTAGTCTCCAAGTAGCCATTACTGGGAAACATTTTGTTCTTCTCTCTTGCAAACTACATGCTGCATTTAATTGTAAGCTTGTGATTACCATGAAGATAATAAGAAGTCATTTAAATTAGAACTGATTGGAAAATATAGCCATGGGACAAGAAACCAACAGCAATGCTAGGCCAAATCTAGTAAACCTTTTAGACCATTAGTTTTCAATGAGATACTGCTGGCATTGATGTGAAGCTGGGACTCTACGAAGAGCTAAAAGTCTACATTAGGAGATAGGATCCCAAATGCATTGTTGTATTTCCATACATTGAAAGCCTTTTTATTTCCTGGAAGTGTGTCAGAGCAGGAAGCCCTGGCTGTGGCATACATGGGGATGGCCATTTGCTGCCTTCACCCAGGGCTTTGGGGGGATCACAGCTACCTGTAAGGCCATCATGGGGTGTGGGCTGGTGCTGTACATATTTCCTCATCTGTAGGTCAGTGACCTTATAGAAAGCTTCAAAAAGCTCTGGCGACTGACTGAGGAGGTAGGAGGCGGAAGGGTGCCCTGATCTGCCTGGGCCCAGAGCAGCCCAGGAAAGGCGGACAGGCACAGAAGATGGCTTTAAACAAAAAGAAACACTGCTTTGGCCAATGTTTTCTTTCTCCCATGCGTGTAGTAGCATCATGATAGTACACAAGCTTCTGTTAAAAGACTTTATTATGTGTCTAGGGAGTTAAGAAGGTTTTTGGATATAAAGCTCCTTTCTGAAGCTGCTAAAAGGCAAATTGCCAGTTTGAACAGAAACCAAGCGGCAACCTGGCTTGCAAACCAGGAGGCCTACAGCTTACACAAGGTGCCAAGAAAGCATTTTAAAAGGAACAAAGAGATTGTGGCAGAGGTGGATACACAATGGCAAGCAGGCTTTGTGGATATGCAGCAATTTTCCAAACACTATGGTGGCGTAAAGTATATCTTAACACTGACAGACATACTATCCAAGCCAGCCTGAGCCGTTGGTCTAAAAGGCAAAAGGAGTTCTGAAATAACCAGGGCCTTTAAAGCAATTTGTAGGAGGGGGTGCATGCCTCAGAAATTACAGACTGATCGGGGAAAAACATTTTAAACCAGCCTTTAAACAAGCTGGTAAAGAAAGCAGTATAGTGTTCACAAGTGTGTTACTTGTAATATGAATTCCCATATGCAGCTGGCCAGTGCTCCTACATGACCACTCCAGCACAGGCAGGATCCATCACTCCTTGTACTATGTACAAAACATCTCCTAACTGTCTTAACAATGTAGGCTGCCCTGTGTGACCATTTCTGCATGTGCAGGAACAGTTTATACTGACTGTTTGCAAACATCTGATCTATGCAGTTTCATCAGTTTTGCAGCAGGAACCAACTGAAGGAGTTTCTGAATGGCCAGATCCCCCACCCAGGGTGCTAATCAACATGACAACGCACACAGATTGTGCCTATGGATCAGTCTAGGCAAAGCAGGAGATGCCATGGGGAATCTTCAGGACTGTTCGAAATACCCATCTGTGGAGCTCTTGTGAAAAGCAGTCAAATGCTTGGTTGTGCCAGTGTCCAGAAGTTCAGCCAGTGACCTGGTCTCCAGTCAGCCCCAGTGTTGGTCTGGTGTCTCTCCAGTGCAGGGACCTGCTGGGGAGTTCCTGTCCCAGCCTGGCCTGACCAGCTGCTCCTCTCAGGAGCCAAGGAGCTGTGGCATGATGCTGCCTGGCTGGTGGTGCTGGGGCCAGCTGGCTCCAACCACACACTGGAGGCTGTAAAGAGAGGCAGGAAGGTCAGCAGCATGGCCAGACACCCCTGGGGCAGAAATGGCCACAGCAGTGCCTCCATCCTCCTGGGGTAGAGAGGCTCTAGCTGGGGGGGATCCAGGGAGACCCAGGTCTCCTCTTACCAGTTCCCAGGCCAGCAGAGTCATCACACTCACATGTGGCTGCAAAGTTCCTCAAAGTGAAGCAGTGTTGGTGCGTGCCTTTGGCAGCACAGGAGAAGCAGAGGACCAAGTGTCACAGCATGGGAAAGCAAATGGGTTGGTGGCCATGACAGCCAGGGTTGGCAGTGACGCAAGGGAAGCTGTCAAAAACAAAATGACCCAAGCAAGCGAATGCCTGGCAGAGGTCCCTGAGCTCGCCCCAACTGTGTGCCAGAGCCACTGGTGAGGTGAAGAGCCGGGACACAGCCCCAGGGGCATCCTCCATTGCATGGAGGACCACTTGGTCAGTGCTGGCAGAAGCATACTTCTTCCCTTCACAGCTCAGCATCCCTATGGTAAAGGGCTGTCCCTTTCCCTGTCCCTCTTTGCAAGACCTTCAGAGATCTGGCCAGACCAGGACTAAGGCGCAGTCTTACAGCACTTCCTATCTTTCGGGTACTCTTTCACTGTTTAATGGGAATACTGCTGTAACTCCTGGAGACTAGCCACAGGGAAATTTTTCTCTTCAACTCTCCCATGTACCTCCTTGCAGACCAAACAGAATTTTAAAAAGTTAATGATATTTCAAAGATTGCTGTTTAAAAAAGGGTTTTTCCCCTGTGTTATTTTTTTAATTATACCTTCTCTTGAAAACCCTTTTCCATTTCTCATTTTCACAAAAATAACATTTTCATGAGGAATGTTCATTTCAACAAGCCTGGTCAGATGACAGAAGCTTCCCATCAAATCCAGTGATTTTAAGGCGAGCCAGAGAAACTTGGAGAAAACTAACACATAAAGATTAGAGAAAAAATAGAAAACCACAAAATTGTATTTTTCTCAAAACCAGACAATTTTTAAGTTTTAAGAAATCCATAGTTGCCTTTATTCCCTTTTTTAAATGAACACATGACAAATAATGTTTTTGTCCTCTTTTCAAGGTTTCTGGTACATCTGGCTGAAATCATAATTTACTGTGAAACTGGTAGATGCTGTCCTGAACAAGACCTTGCGTTTTACCTGGATGTCTCTGGATCTATCCAACTTGGTAAAAGTACATCTTTAACTGTGAGAGACCTAAGGGCACCACAACCCCCAGTGTCCCTGCCCAGTTTCCCCATGCCCAGTTTACCCTGCCACAGGCCGAGGACCCCATTTCAGCACTCCAGGGCCATCAGTCCTTGCCCCAGCGATGCTGCAGCAGTGCCACTCTCCAGCTCCACACAGCCCTGCCCTGCCTGGCTATGGGCCACATCCCAGCCTGGCCTTGGCCCATTCCTGCCCGCAGTGAGGTGCTCGATCCCCAGGGCTGGGGCTGCCTCTGATGCCCACTGGCCTGCCCAGCTCCCTGGCTGGGGTGGTGGGATGGGCCCTGCTGAGCTCCATGGGGAGCTGCTGCCACTCCTGGAACTGCTAGCCCTTTCTGTGCCCTGATAATTACGTTGTTGTCATTTTATTAACCTGCCAAAGGTGTGTAATAAGATGCAAAATTAAGACGAATTGCTGTCAAGAGCCAAGGAGATGTGTGCTTGGGGCTGCCCTGCCTCTCCCATGTATCTCTTCTTTCCATTGCAGTGTTTGATGTCTTCTTTGTTCTCATCTTCCACTTTCTCCTAAAATCCTGTTTGGTGGGTGCTGGAAGGGGTACACCCCTGCTGCTTGCTCTTCTTCCTGCCGGGCTTTTCATGCCCTCAAGCACAGTTAATTTAGACACCTGCTTTCCAGTGTCACTGCAGCAATACCTCTAATCCCAACTGTGGTTTAAAATGCTTTCGTTTCTTTCCTGGTGCTATTACAAATTCCTGGAAATGCAAACTTACTAGAAGCTTGGTGGTAAAGGAAAAGGAGCCTGATTTTTCTGCAATTTGTCTCTTTCAAATGAGAGAACATTTTTACTTAGAGACCTCAAGAAAATTCTGATGTGGAACTTCAGGACATGCAACAAATACTGAACAATGTCTATTCTAGGAGCCTCCAACCTTTGCCACCCCAAGCACTGATACCCAGGAGGAAACAGCATGCTGCTGCATTGGATGTTGTGTTTTGCTCTTCTTTGCTGTCTCTACTTTAACATTTTAATTTCCTACTGCTGTTATGAAAATGACAGCAAGAGTTCTTCACCCAAGCCAGCATTTCTCACCACATGAGCTGTACAGAAAGGATTACTGTGCCAGGTGCTGGCAGTGTCCCAAGGTTTTTTGCTGTGTCAGGACATCGGCCCCCTCCTTCTTGAAAAGACCTAAAAATAAATGCATTTCCTCATCACCAGCTTAGTTCTATGGGAGCTGGCAGCACGGACCAGTGTGATCTTTCTGTATCAGACCTTTCAAGTCCTTTAACATTTTTGTGATCTTTTCATTGGATGTTGCAAGGTGCATTTTGCTTTGCTCTGATTCTGGTGCTTAAAACCTTTCTGTAAACTCTGAGTATATAAGAAACACCTTTCCTCCTTTCAGTTTCCTTGGCCTTATCCTCTTTCCACTGGGAAAAAAAATAAAGGAGAAAGTTCCAATTTATTGTAGTAGTATCAACTGAGAACTTCCTCCAGATTGCTATGGTGCAAACAGGTTCTCATCTATTCCTAAGCCAGGAAATGTGAAATTATATCTCACTCTCATTCTGACAGTTACATCCATGAGAACTAAAGTGTACCTGTGAAACTAATCCTAGGTAACTCTTAAACAAAAATGTACAGACAAGTATGCATTCGATTGTGCTCTTTACCATTTGGTTAGTGCTCTCACTTATGCATTAGTGAGGGCAGTAAGAACATGCATTATTTGAGTCCCATCCTTTGGTAGGTAGCTATTTGAGACTCCTTTGGTTTCAGTCAGAATCCTAGTGCCATTTGAGTCTGGTAGTGAACAAGCAGATGCTTACATTTCTGTCATTGGGTAAATTTCGATAATATTTCATTGTCAGAAGTTAAATATGAATAATGGGATTTAACACAAGTATGATTGGTTTCAAGTGGTCAGATAATAACACAGAATGGAAATCCTGCATGATGACACAAGCTGCTTGGAACAATCTCTTTGCTGGGCCCTTGCATATTTTTTAGCAAGTAGTTTTTATGGAAAACATGGTTTTTCTACTTATCTAAGTATCTTCCTGGCAGATACTTCCTTGCTTCAATGGCAATAATGACTTCTTTCTGTTCTGGTCTCCGAACTCTTAAGAATGTTATTTTTCCACAAGACCAGTGAGTTAAATTACCTGCCATGACAAATCTGAAAATTATTCTGTTCCCAAAGAGTGTGTGTGAAGCCCTTCTCTTAAAAGTAGTAGCAATCCTTTAAGGCTACTTGAAGTTGCGTCTTTTAGATCACTGCTTATGGAAAAATTGTTCCAAGGACTTTTGCTGTATAATTTTGAGAATTTTTCAGATAGTTTTCATTTATTTTTGTCTTGTATCTTTGGAAAACTGGTGACATTTCTCCAGGACTGACCAGTATTATATTGAAGACCATATGCAACCAGCCTTTTTATTAAAACTTAAAATGTGAGCATCAGGAGCTCGGAAACTGGAAAAGTATATTTCTCTCAGCTTATCTAATTAATTACATAATGGACAGATTGAATGAGTAAACTGTCTGAAGTGGCTGTTATGTGTTTTTCTGAAATTTCTTTTAGGAACTGCAGGAGAAAAGTTATGTAACTACAAAAAAAAAAGTGGGAAAACCACTTAAAGCACTGAAATTCTGATTTATAAATTGTTTCACCAGAAGCAATAGTGACTCATACTTTCATTTCTTTTACAGGAGATAAATCTGAGGTTGTTTGGCTCAGGCACAACCCTTCCTGGGGAAAAGAAGGCCAAAAGCCAATTCACAGAAAGACGAGTTGAATACTAATACTCAAGATGACAATCTGACAGCCACTTGGCATCTGCTCTCAGATGGCAGCCAGCTGGCTTCTCACAACAGTATATGCACCAGAAACATTGTTAGTAAGAGCTTGCTGAGAAAGTCAACGCAGTACATGGATAGATGCGACACCTCCTGTAAAGCTCTGGTGCAAAGTCCAATGAGTTGGTGCGTCACAGCAGCACTGCTCTAGCACTTGTGCATTTCCTCACAACACACACATCCTCCAGTATCTATAAGGAATTAACAGATTAGTGATGACCACTAAGCAGTAATAACCACCTGTTTTTCTGGGCTCCATCCTGCTAATATACAAGAGTGTAGAGGTTTATGCAAGGCAGGGCCAACCATTTGGCTTCAAGGGCAATGTGACTGTTGGACAAAGGCTTCAGACGTTGGCTCTTTGGAATTGGAATTGCTTTTGTTTTCACAGTGTCTTGCACAAGATGAACTCACCTGTCATTGTGGTTCATAGTGCCGGTATGGTTATGATTAGACCGTCTGTTGGGAGAAGGCGAAAGTTTCCATCCCTGTTCTCCTTTAGAGACAGGTTGACAAACAACTGGCATACAATGCTGTCATACTCTGCTCTGTCCTGTGGACAACTTACAGTCCTATTCTCAGGTCCCAGTGACTACAGTGCTGAAAATGTGCTAGTGACAGTGAGGTGTACTTCACTTTACGTGTAAGCCATTTTTCCCACTGGTTGTAAAAATGAGAGCAGGGAGAAATGTCTGCATCTACAGACAAAGACATTGCATTAAGAAGGATCTGAGAAGTCTAAACAGGATCTTCTGTCATGAGCTGCTGAATGTGTATTGACTTCAGGTCTTTTTCTACATCCTGTCTGCACCAGCTTTTTCAAGTGCTCTTGTTTTTGGCTCTGAGAATCCCTGTTCCATCTCTGGAACTAGGTAGCTGTCACAGCCACACAATCCATCATCTTAAGTATTTGTATGATCATGAATTCAATGCAGAATGCTGAGAGCTTGCTACTTCTGGCAATTAACTTGAGATAAATAAAAGTGTTAAGAGGAGGCATTAAGTTACCCACCTGCAGAAGACTGGCTCAGCACTGAGTGCTCTCAACAGATAAGTGCATCTGAGGAAGTGCTAATTGCAATGTATTCCTTACAGTCTTTTTGTTGATGCACAGAAGACTGAGGAAATGGGAAGAAAAGGAAAATGCCTCTGTCTTCTGAGTCACAGTGAAAAATACGCAGGCTCTAGAAGAACACTGGTTATTCTCAAAATCTGCAGAAAAAGAACACAGTAAGAACAGGGGAACAGGCAAAGGACTGATGCCATGAATAGAAATCTCCGTCTGTGCTCTGGCCATGGTCCAGGCTGTATGACATAGCTTACATGATACAGTGCCCATTTGAATTATTTATACAACACCGTAGGTGCTACGAGTATTGTAGGAAGATGAGCTGCGTGACCTGAGAGTCTTGTGTTGAGAGTAAGACAGACACAATCCAATGATTAATTGTAAGGCATGAACTTGGGAAAGGGCAGCACTGAATCAGATGAGAAACAAAGCTCGGGTAAAGAAGCAAATGCTGATCAGGGCCGTAAGAATGGCATGAGAAAAGGCAGAGGGTTGCTAGGTGGAGACAAAGTGCTGTGAAGTAAGGGAGGCAAGGTGAGGACTGAGAGTAGGACAGAAAGAACAGTGAGATTAGGCAGAGCTATGTGTCTCCGGGAAATGAAGTCACAAAGACTGTGAACTTGGAAGAAAACAGGAAACTGGGTTATAGGGGTGGTGGATTGTAATATACATGTACAGTATGCAGCTGGTTAAGCAGAAAATCTGACTTAGGATACAATATTTTCAAAAGGCATGGGCAAAAAAGAGAGGC
Organism: Sagittarius serpentarius; assembly: GCA_034782735.1. NCBI lineage: Eukaryota > Metazoa > Chordata > Aves > Accipitriformes > Sagittariidae > Sagittarius > Sagittarius serpentarius. Next base: position 20,126,962 of record JAVKLA010000028.1, on the reverse strand, counting down.
AGGATAAAGACAAACATATTTGGAGTAGATTCGACCAGTGCAGCAAATGCCTGGCATGATGAGAGCTATGCGAGCTGGTTGGCACTGCTCACTTGGGGTGGGTTGGCTTGGGATGAGTAGAGTTCATGGGGTGGGAGGGAAATGCAATGTGCTAGCATCCCCATGGCCATAACTAATGGCAGTAGTGAGAAATCCATCCCCCACACTGCATGCTGCACCCTCTGCCCCCAAAAAGACCATTGAGTGCATCTCATGTCCATAGGCTATAAAGACCTCTCAAAAGTGGTGGCAACAACACCTGCGCAGAACTGGATCCAAATTTAGCTGTAATAAAGCTGGATTTAACCCACCAAACCCAACGATTCCTGGAGGGACGGTATCACAGTTGTACATTTTCCCACCTGCACACATCCAGTTAAATGCCTCACCCTTAGAAAGGGAAAATGCATGCCATATGATATACAGGTCACAGCAGGGAGGCTAGATGCTGTGATGGGCTGGAGACAATCACTGTAGTCCTGCATTATCTCTTCTCCGTGCTATATTGCAGTGATTCTTTTTTTCTCCATAGAGAAAACCATAAAAAGACTGTTGAAGACCTCCTGAAGTATTTGCCAAAGGTAGAACAGATCTTTTGGCTATACAAATGCTGCCCCTTTGGGAGGCAGAAGGGAGAAGTACAGCCAGGATGCATGTGGCAGCTCAGGAATATGTCGGGAACATCTCGGGAAGCAGTACAAACGTTCATGACAACTGCTGAACTGCAGCACAGGATCTGCCCTGTGCAGATCAGGAGTGATGACTATACCATGGACCTGGCATCAGCCGAAGGGCACAGTGTGTTCAGAAGCCTCATTCACCGCACGATTTGGGCCAGAAGAATCCAGGAAGGAAATTGTTACGTGTTTCTTCACTGTATTGTTTACAGGATGCACAGGGAAATTTTTGGCTTAGTATTTTGGTAGTTCAAAAGGCAGAGCCAGCATAGTTGAGAGGAAGAATTGGCAGGACTGAATTTGGCCATAGCAAAGGCAGATTTCCGTGCTGACTGCCACAGAGATTACATCTTTGTTCATCCCTCCAGTGGCAGTTCTGACAGGCTCCCACATCAAATTGCTCCAGCTCAGGCCAGCAGAGCTATTCTGGCAGGTTTTATCCACTTACATAAGTCGGGAAAAGATGAGATGCGACCTTGACCAGCATAACTGAGCTGGAAGCAGACTCCAGTTCAGAAACAGTTTTCTTGGCAGAACAGCGCAGTTACCTGGGTGACCTGGTTTGTTTTGTGAGGCTTCTAATGCCCCGATTTTACACTGTGGCTGTGCTACGGGCTGCCTACCCAGACTTGCCCATGGCTCTGAAGTCTGGATACAGAGGCCATTTTAGCCTGACTGGAGTTTCCTGGAGAGGGACAACCCAAAATACTGTTTCTCTAACGTATGTATTTATACGGTGGCAGCGGAATGAGTTAGAGAGTGTTGGTCTGATTAAATGTTCTGTAACAAGGTGCAGAGATATTCTAGTAACCCGTATCACTGTCCTATTGTTATACAATGTACTTTGACAGAAAGTTCAGAACATCTTTTGGACTAGGATTAATGAAAGAAGGGCCAGCATCATTCAAACAATATTAGATTTAGATTTTTAAAAATGAGGATAAACTATTCTTCCAGTGGCCTAATCCTATTTGCTTCATTAAAGGCCTAGTGCATTGCAGGAAAATGCATTTCAGAGGACAAAATTCTTCAAACAGAAGGAAATGGCTTTAGCCTTTTGTGCATGAGAAAAAGGCAAAGAAAAAGATTATGGAAGCCAAATTATGACAAATTTGTTTTGAATCATTTAAACAGCTCTAGGCATGGGCTGTATTTTTCAGCATTTTAAAAATTATTTTTTAATGTGCTACAATAGAACTGGAAAGCAGCTGATATAATTGATGCTTTTATTTCTGTGAAAGGATGGTTTACTAAGCACTGTTAGCAGCTCTGTGTTAATGGCTTGCCATCCAGAAAAATGAGTAGGGTTTTTTAGGGGTGGAGACAAAGCATCTTGGCTTGATCCTTCCAGTTTCGAGCCCAAGTTGTAAATTTAATACTAAGAATTCTTAAAAACCATGGATTGTTGTATTACATAACAGCTGAGAAACAAAACAGTTTTGTGTCTCAATTCTTTCAGCCAAACACAAGCTAAATTTTAAAAGCAAAATCATCCCTTGGATGGTTTCATTACTTCAGAGACATACCAAGTGCAGAGCTGGGGTCATTTAGCTAGAACTTTTTGGTGAGTAAACATCACTTCCAAAGTCAGCTGCATCTTTGCTGAGATTTCACTGTCATGTCTCGCCACTTCTTCTGGATGCACCACTGTGAAATAAGCAAATTTTAATGATACATACCAGGGTAGACCTGATCCTTCTTCCTGAAGCACCCTATTTCGGGTCCTTTTTTCTATAAGTAATCTTACATTTGCTATAAGGTGTTTTAAGCTGTGTGGAAGGACATGGTATTTGCCCTTAATATTGCACATATGATTGCCCGGTTGCTTGGGACTAAGTTTAATAATCCTAGTAGGTTTCTTCTTCTATTTTTTTACCCAAATTCATGGAGCAGTAAAATAACAAACTGAACACAGGTCTGAAGAGTTCTAGGTTATTCTCCTGATCACTGCTCCATCCTTTCTTTCCTGCCTAATCAGACTTGGAGAAGTAGAAAATAGAAACTGGAAGGCCAGCTGGAAAGAACAGCAAATGGCCTCTTGTGGGAATGGTCATTTGTTAAGCTCTCTGCTGGCACAAGCACTGATTAGTCTTGCTGAAGACCTGCTCCACAGACCTTCTGTTCTTGAAATGCATCTAAATCAGGATATGTGAATTTAAATCAGAACTTGAGGGTCTCCAGAATACAGAGCTGGGAATTTGTCTTCATCAGTCCAGTTAAACTAACTCTAGTCTTTGGTCTTCATCCACAGCTGAGGATCCCAAGTTGATCGTGAGGAAAATATAGCAATCAACATTCTACTTAATCTAATATACCTGATGTTATATGAAGTTCCTTTGACACCTATCAGCAGAAGACCAGAGCACGTTCCTAGGTTGCACGTTGACTGTAAGTCTTTCACAGTTATTTTTATAACTATTTTTTCATAGTTATTTGTCAGGCATGTCCAGCATTTAAGCCAAACAATGTCCTTTTTAATCATGAAATATTTCAACTTACTGCCTCAGTGTGTTTCAGCCAGAGCCTGCCATCCTTGGGCTGTGAGACCCAAGTGGCTGCAGTGGCTACAGGTGCATTGAAAGTTGCCAGGGAAAGTGGCAGAAGCCTCAACCTAGACTTGTTTTTAAAACTAAATCCATTTAAGAGTGAGAAATGACCTCACATCCTTTTTCTTGGCCCATTCTTTTCCTCTGAGATTAATAAATAAAACAAAGACCATGCAAAAACCTGTATTTTCCAGTTTGACTTCTATTTTATGTTATTCAGGGAGGCAGATGCATGTCTGACAGGAGGCATTAAGCTCAGTGAACATTTTTCAGTTCAAAAGCTTCACCCCCCTTTAAGCAAAATACTTCAAAAAGAGGAGAGAAAGAATGATTGCCTTCTGCAGCAAACTTAGCAAATATTTTTGATACTCAGGGCAGTTTCTTTCCTGCACATCAAAGGAAAATAGCACTCCTCATTAAAGATATGAATTAACTTATCACAGGATCTAATTGATATTTCGATTCCATCAAATAACACTCTACAGCTGCATAATATCTGACAGCTTGCTGAGCAGTCAGCATTGTGGAGAAATCATGATCAGTTTTGTAAAGCCTGTCAGTCATTCAAAAATTGAAGTTCTCTTTCGACAGAAAAAGACTGTCTCTGAACTATATTGGACACTGTGAGTTTTAGCCTCAGGCAAAGCCAGAAATAGATGAGAAAAATAAACACCTGAACAAACAATTTCTAACTACATACTTTGAGCCCCAAAGAAGGTCATTCAATTGATAGATTCATTCTCCAAAGTGGTTATCTCATTTTTAGCAGGAGCTTCAGGATTTTAATGTGAGCTGAAGCAAAAGCTTATTCCTGTGTATGTGCTTAAAGTGGGAGTTTAGCCTTGAGCATTCAAGACTAAAGGACATGGTTTGTTTCTCAAAGGGTAGGAGAGAAAGAAAGTAGAACAGACTACGTCTTCTTCCAGAACTTCAAGCTTACACATTAATTGTCCTATGACAAAAAGGACGGTGACTACTGTAGAAAATGGTCTGACACTTGCTTCAGTCCCTCAAACTCTGTCTTATTTCTGTGCAGGTCTGGTGCTGGTGTCTCTGTACAAGTAAAGCAAGAAAACTAACCTAGATGAAAGGTAATCTTATGACAAAGTCTTTGATTGAGACTCAGGAGACCTGGATTCATTTCCAGGGCCTGCTGTAGCCTGTGTGGACTTGTACACATCCCTCTCAAACTCACATTTTTAACTTTGCAATGGGGAAATAACATAATGGTATGATATTTGATAAAGTCAATGTTTGTGTGGTGACAGGCCTTTAAAAATACAGAACAGCAAAAACAGCACCACCTTCAGAATCTAAAATTAACCTAACCACGTCATAGAAAGGCTGCGTAAATAGCAAGTTGTTTTCTGGGTTTGCATCCTTTCTATTAAAAACCAGAAAGACTGAAGTTTGTTCTGTTCATTTACATTTGAGTTATCCTGGCTTGAACTGCACTGAGGAATGTCTGTTTGCCACAGATAAATTAATGTTCCCCTGGGAACACACCTGAGTCGATAACAGAAGGCAGAGTGCTGATTCTAGAGTGAGAATCATTGCTCTTGAAATGTGCTGGATGGTGAAGATGAGGCAGGGAAATACGCTTGCATTTGAACTTCAGACAAGGGCTCACATTTTGCAAAAGGAGTTTCCAGAGCATGTTGTTTTATTTATTCTGGTCTGTGTGGAAAATGTTGTAAAGGAAAATGTAGCTTACCTCCCTAGCTGAGTTCAGGTCTTAATTCTGATCTGTTTTCTTGACTTAAGGTCTGGAAAGGTTAACTTTAGATTTAGTTTTAGTCTAAAATCTTTTAAGTCAGCTTGTAAGTCTATGGAAAGATAACCACTGTCTTGTTATTTCCTTTCCATTTTGGCAAAATATATTATTCTCAGATTCTTCTCCTTAGTATATGCACCATTAATGTGGTCAACCATCACACTGGCTTTAAAGATTCACTCACTATCTCCAAGGTCCTAGTAAACTGTAACAATCACAGCTCCCAGTTGAAAAGAGTATCCTCCATTTGTTCTTGTGCCTTTCTTTGTTCTGTTTCTGTCCTTTTTTTTTTTCCCCCAGAAAGCTCCAGGCTTGATTCAGTTCTCATTTGCAGAACTGCTAGAATTGCTGAAATATGACAACAAAAATAATGGGTTGCTAGTACAGAGGAGCTCTTTATGTTTGACATCAAGAGACAGGGGAAAGCCCTCACCCATGTTCACCTTTGCATTCCACCTCCCAAACTGCTTCTCCTTTAAAGTGCTACATTATTCTGCTCTACTACTTTCCACCAAAATTGAGTATCTTGTCCTGCTGTCGCTCATACTGCCCTTACCTGTGTCCCCTTCTCTCCCTCTTCACAATTCCCTTGGGTAATGGCCTTCTGCTGCTGCCTGGGCCCTTCAGGCTGAAGGCTGGTGTCCGACAGACCCCAGAGCCCGGTGACCTTCCCCTGCCTCAACTCTTTTCAACTCTGCATCAGTGGGTGGTAGTTGCCCAGGGTTTTGAGGGTAGCTCAGATTTTTGGACAGCCAAAGCCTAAGATGAAGATACCATCTATAGTTAACATGTGGGACAGTAGCAGGACCTGGTGGACGGGGTGGACTACGTTCAGCCTGTGAAATGTGGTTGATGAGACTTCATGGAGATAGTCTGGGATCCCTGGTTGCAGTGGAGTCCTGGGGAGCAACAAACACGGTGGAGGACTTGGGAGCAGCCTAAAGTCTCCCCATGGGGTTGCAGTGCAATATCTGCAAAGGCCCTGGTGCCAGGGCTGGGGGAAACCCTAAGCAGCCCCTCAGAGCTGCCTTTGTCATCTGGAGGTTCAGCTTGAGAACTGCTTAATGAGGCTAAGCCAGCAATTGTTTTGACTGAATGTCTGAGCTGGAATTCTTTGAATAAAATTGTTGTTTTTCTCTGCAGCCTCTTACAAGCTTGATTATTCCACTAGAGACATTTTGAGACCAATCCCATGAACATATTTTGAGCTTATTAAAAGCCTGTCTTAAAACTGGCACATACAAGCAGCAATCAATGAAAACCTGGCACTGGTACACTGAACCGCATTGTGCTGGCCATAATATTGATGTTTGCTGAATATTTACAGCATTAAAGCAACAGTTCATTTAAAAGAAACAAGTTGGAAAGAAGCTTACACTGAAAGCAGTAAGTAAATTATATCAAATACCATATGAGCTTTGATGCAGCATAAGTAAAGCATTAAAGCCAGCTAGGGCTGTTTTGATAAAAGATCTGTGTGAGAAGTTCTGCATAGAAGTTAGTGAATTAACATAGATTTTGGTCACATAACTTTTTTTATTTTTCTCAAAGAGGTGGTTTTCAGAAGGCAAAGTGATTCAGAATTGTGTTGAGCAAGTGTGCACAAGAGGTTAACGTGGTTTTGCTGTATGAGTGCTACATTTCACCTTGTGGATGGATCCAGATCTATGTCTAGAATGTGATTTGACTGCTGTTTATCATAAAACAGGACACAAGTTGTTTTGGCAAGAAGAAGATGGAAGAATAAATTTGTGCTCAAGAAAATATGGCTTTTCCTGATTGGCAAAGACTCAATGTGTTCTCAGGAATGAAGTGCAGAGAAAACCTTTTCCCCAGCTCTGATAACAGTGATAAATTTTAGGGTAGTTGAAAATGCAAATTAGTATTTTTTTCAAAGTAACCAAAGCCATTTTGCAACATTTTTATTACTTTACATGTATCATTTCTAGCTAGGCAAGGAAAATATCCTTTTAAAGTCTTATTTTAGTCTTGAGAGGAAACTCACCTGAAATTGAAAACACTGAAAATGTTACAGTCGGCACTTAAAACTTCCATTTTCAAAATGCTTTTTGTATGCCTGTGTCAAAGTGCACTATAAACAACAAGCAGCTGAGCCCACATAGGTACGTAGGATAAAGTATCAGCTTTCCCAGATGGGGAAACGAAAGGTATGGAGCAAATGAATAACTTTCTCAGGATCGTACAGTCAGTGGCAGAGTCAGGAATAAAGCCTGGGTTTCATCATTTTCAAGCCCTTGTTTTAACCATTTTGCAGAGATTCAGTCAAAAGCTAACCGTATTTTTCAGGAGTCATATTGGAAGACACTGTTTGTTTCTCTTAAGTTTATCTGGTGCCTACCTACCACGTATGATGCACAAAAAGTATAGTCAGAGGGTAACTTATAATGAACTCCAAGTCCTAAACACAGAACTTGAAAGCTTCCACCCTGGCAGTGCCTTCTTGTGCAGCCTTGTGCAAATGACTCATTAAAACTGACCCATGCTCCAGTCTCCGAAAACATCAGATTGAGTTAATAATTTTTCTCAGTCTCAGAGGCTCCATGACATTTGAACTGATTGTTTATTGGTATATTTAGACTATTTATGTACTCTGTAGTATGTAACATTTTCATATTGCTTCTGCTGGACTCCATTTTAAGTGACCTGGATTGATGGGAGGAACATCCCTGCCTGTGAAGCAGTGAGGTTCAGTTCACTCACTCCTGGGTGAAATAATTCCCTGCTTTTGCCATGGCAGGTGGGAAGGATCTGGCTGTGGGATACCAGCCTGAGCATGAGGAGCTAAGGGAGAAGAAGCTATGCTCACTTCACTCACTAATCAGAAATAATCACAAAAGTGCAAAATTACTATGTTAGTCACCACCATGACAGCGTACCCAAACACACATTGTGGAATGGTTAAATAAAATTTTTAAGGGGATGCACCTGGCATTGGCATTTGCTCCCAAAAGGATGGATGAGTTAGAAATACATAGATAAATTGATTCCTCCGGCCTTTGTTCTAGGAGTCTGAGTAATAATAGCAGTAGCAGACGGTTTTTTTCACTGCAGGAGGTGTCCATTTGGTTCTTACAGCTAGTGACAATTCTTAGGTGATTTTTGTTGTTATATTTTTTCTAATCCTATTTGAGTACCTGTTTTTTATGAGATTAACTGCTTGCAATCTCTGAGACACTTATTTAAGATGCAGGAAGAAGGATGTATCTGCCAGAAATATCTGTGCTCTGCAGTCTAAAATTGCCTCCTGTTGTGACAGAGAAAGACAGAAAGAAGTGCTAACGAGCTGCTTTGTAACCTTGCCCCTGGCATTTACTAGTTGCCATTTAAAAGGCAACTTTTTCTGAGCTGTTGTTGGGCTGCATTGTGGTATTTCCTATTCTAAGTGGTGCTGTCAAGAACTATATGGTTTAAGAACTCTTGTTTTTTCTTAAAGGATGCTTCACCTGCAATAAAACAATTCTGCTATCCATTGAGGTCTGTTACAACTGCATCGGAAACCCTTTCAATAGTAAATTCTTTTCCAGGGAATCTAATTCATATTTGAGTTTATTTCCCCTGGAAGTCAGACACTGACAGCACTGACTAAAACAAACATTATATTAGACAGGTATTGTGATGAGCTTGCTCTCTTTCAGTCACACATCATAAGTCTCTGTGGAAGGCATAGAGAAATGGAGGCATTTTTCACCTCATGGTGCATGGTGGTTTGTTGAATGGCTGTTATCTGCATTTTGGAGAACTGGTTCTGACAGCTTGCAGGGTCTCCTGGAATCCCATGCTCCTAAAACAAACTCTGTGTTATGAAAGAACTCTGCACCAGACAAATGTACAGCGTGGCCCAGCTGCATAATGCCTAATTCCTGCTAAAATCTATAATGGATGAGGATCTAAATGTTCCTGCAAAGCTGGCCCCCACTGGTAGAGCATGAAGAGGAAACAGCTTGGGGGGGGCTACTCTACCAGTGCTTGTTCGTCAGCTCGCAATCCATGTTTTTCAGACTGCAAGCCACAAAAAGTAAAAAAGGAATCTTTATAATATCTATTTCACAATATTCTGCACCTGCAAAGGGTTGGGAAACAGGAGGGTCAGGGATTCTTGTTTTTTCCAGCTATTTTCAGACTGAAGTTGCTGCTGTGACTGTAGTGCAAAGTAGGGTTCCCTAAGCTGGCTCAGACAGCAACCGCTGTCCAGCCTCCATGGTATGGCACCAGAGCTGCAGTGGAAGTGTATGCAAGACTAGATGTGGCCCTCTTGATGAATGCTCATTTTGATCACCTACCAGAGCCACTGGCAGTAGATCGTCAGGGTATCAGTCCCATCTGCAGTAATGTATAGCTTTTCCAGCTACCGTACTGATTTATGGATTTATGAGTTAATCCAACCGTTCCTTTCCAGTGAGCAGGCACAGATTATTAAGTGTGCACCGAACTCAAAGTCTTCAGAAGAAAAAAAGCCAAATGTCAAACCTGTGTTACTAGACCACTACTTAGCTCTGAATAATTTAGAACCAAATAATGTACTAAACAGCCTGGAATATGTATTTTTCTCTTCTCATGGTCAGACCTTCACAACCCTCCTTAAAAAGTAAGTTGGTTTACTCAATTAGGTCAGTACAAATATGATGGATGTCTGAGACTTCATGCTGTGCTCTATATGCAAAAAATCATCCTAAAATGCACTGGTGCTGCCTTCTGAGCATGCTTTCCTGATGCCACAACAGGTCTGCCAAAGTATTTCCAGAGCATACTGATCGAAGTTCAATAATCCAGCATACTGGGCCCAGATATATGACTGGGTTTGAAACAGAATAGCAAAATAGGCTCAGATGCATTCATTTTTAATGGCATCTGATTAATTCGATCTGGTCACAGGCATATGCAGTCAGCACAGAGAACCAAAACAGAATACAAGTTACTGAAGACTCCAGATTACTGAAGAAGAGGAAAGGAAACCTGTTAAAAAGGAGGGAGACAGTAAAAAGATTGCTGAGGAGAAAGATACAGCTTTACAATGAATTCTACTAGCAGATGACCTGGCCCATAAAATGCTAGAAACCGGTGTAACAGAGCTGATGGTTGCAGTGGTTAATTAAACACCAGGCCAGCAGCAGGGCAGGTTAGCTCTGTTGGTCAGGCAGAATCTCCCAGCCTGGCGCCAGCTCCCTCATGAGCACAACCTCAGCACTTCACTTCCCATTGCAGTATTTTCAGTATCTATATGCTGATCAGTTGTCCTGGGGATGTTGGTGCAGTCAGAAGAAGAGAGCAACACAACAATATCCAAATATCTAATAAAAGCTTCTGGAGTGGGTAATGCAGTTCCTTCTCTCTCCCCACCCTTAACATTTTTGAGTCAGAAGTTCCAAGTAACGTTTTTTCCCCAAAAGAGACCAAATTTTATAATAGTGGACTTCTACTTGGCAAATGTTTTGCCCCTTCCAAGCAGTGTTTTTTTCAATTACATTTTTGTTGCTTGCAAAAATACCAGAAGGGAGTTATAGATGCAGTAGTTTACCAGGTGGATGAATACAGCCTGACGTGTTGATCTCGTAGGACGAAGAAGGGTTTAAGAGGTAGCTGGGTAATCTGCAAGGAACAAGCCTTGCAAGTTTTCTGAGCACAAAAGCCCTGTTGTAGTCTGCAGGAGACCAAGTGCTTCCAGGGTAGGTTCCAAGTGGGATGGAAGGGGAAGAGTGGGAAACTTTCCCTTTTGGGATACATACAATTTCCTCTTTCACATTCGTAGTACAATTGGGGTAATTGAGTTGGATGGGTGCTCTGTTTTCCTCCATAATGATCCCATTCCTAACACTGAGATAAACTACAGGCTTTAGGCCTCATAGTTAGTCCCCTTGGAAACCAGATTATTTCCTTTTAAAATAGAGCACACCAATTATCCTCTAAATAGTTTCGATTATTGCGCTTACCCACATAGCAACAAAAGATGTATTATCCACCTTATCATGTACAGTTGAGCTTCATCCTTAAAGGATACTGGCAGATCTGTATGAAGGACTCATGTAATAGCCTCCTTCAGCCACATATTTAAACAGCCCGGAAGCAGTGATGAGTAATGTATTTGGTGTACTAGTATTGTGCAGCATAGCTTCATTTTAGGCTACCTTTCAAAGGTCCCATACTCTCCCTGGTCCTCCCAGAGTATTTGCAACCAGTATTCAGCCTTCTGCATAAAGGACCTTGGTGTTAAAAAAGGTAGAAAGAATTCACCTGACATTAAGACTCAGGTCTCCAAAGTCATTTAGGTTCCTAACACCTGCTAACTTCAGAGTGACTTGGATATTTCAGTGCCTGTGGGAAAATATGTCAGAGAGATTTTCAGAGATTTTTCAATATGAACAGAGACAGATGAGTACTGTTCACGTAGGGAATTGCTCTGTCTTAGGAGAACGGTTTTGATTTTCTGTGCTTGCAGGTACAGTGGGTATATGCAGACTACAGCATTAGAAAGCTGCATGAGATTTTATCTGATTTTTAATCTTTAAACATCAGGCAGCAGTTACATATAACTAGATTTTCTATTTATGTATCCGCTCTTGGAGTTACTGGAGGAGAAGCAAATAATTGCTCCTGATAGTGACATTTTAAATATTAAAAAATGCTTTATTCGGTGTTTGTTTACATATTATGAGGCATCTCAGTAGACATTAGAAGTATCTCAGTAGTTACTACTTATTTAGCTTGCAGAGGTATTCATTACACTAGACACTATAGACATCCATGGAAAATACAGCCCTACCCCAGAGACTGACAATCAGATGTCTAAACATTTCTGTCTTTTGTGCTTTTCGGAACAATAACATAAATGCTAGGATCCAACACGTGCAATTTTCTCTTTCATGGGAAGCCTTTCAGTCTTCCAGATAAAATGGTTTTTTTGTTAGAGGCGTTTTGCCTTCCTTCGGAAGACTGTTTGGAGATCAAGCAACACACCAGAGGTGGAATCAGCTGTGTTTACCAGACCATAACTCTCTGTGTTTCCTTCTGTCATTAGCTGGTTACAGGTGTCTCGTCTGCATTGCAATGGCTAAAATAACACTGTATTATTAAGAAAAAATCCCCTGGGTCTGTGTTAAGCTGCAACCTGTTATGCCTGGGCCAACAGGCAGTGAAATCTGAGCTCTGATTTGGCAGTCCTGTCTCTTCCCTCTCTGTTTAAGCCATGCTCATGAAACACTTGTGGTGACTTCGGTGATGCTGTTGCTGAGCTCATCTGTTGCCATTGAAGTTGTGGTGCGAGTAAGTGAGCCTAGGAGTGGGAAAAAGAGGTTCCTCACTCGCTAAAAACGGAGTCCTGAAAGCTTCCTCCAGAGCCTGCTAGGCATGTTAAAGGAAAAAAGACATTGAGTGTTCACCTCCAGGGATATCCATATGTAACAAATTTCTTTCTCTTTGGGGTACTTATTTCTGGTAAGACATAATTAGCCAGTTCTGACTTCTGTCAGCAGTTCAGCATGTGCCTTTGGACCCCCCAAATCCCTTTACTATTCACTTTCTATGGTGAACAAGCTGTATGGAGCTCAACCAGCTATTTTCGTGAAAGGTCTTTATTTGCACAGAACAGACTGCTTCCCTCCCTGTCATTTTCATATTCAGAGAATGATTAACTTGCCTGGCTGCTTCTCTAACCCCACCGACCCTTGTCTCTTCCAGGTGAACTACCATATTAAAGTAGCTTGCTAATCCCCATCAAAAGAGCTCGGTTAGAGAAATGTGGTTAAAATGGCAAATGCAGAAGTGAGAGAGAATGTGTTTGTGTGTGAATATGACATTATACATCAGAGGCCTACGAAAGACTGAGGTGATAATTGCCTGTCTAAAAAACTGGCAAATATTTTAATGCAGCCTGTGCCCTCACGTGGCACTATCTGCCTCACTCGGGGACAAGTATTGCTCATTGATTTGTTTCAGCCATATTCCCTTGGCTCGTTTCTTTCAGTCATTTGAAACCTAGCTAAGATGAGAAGGAAGGGGCAGTTTATTACAGTAAGCACAAGTTATCTGCAAGGAATACTTGGGTATTCTGTTAAGCAAACTTGATGTGCTCCTTTTATCCTTGCACATTTCCTAAAAGCAGTTTGAGTTGTTTGTTAAAAGACTGATGGCTTTATTCTCCTTGATCTGTGTTGGTTTTTCTTATGTTGCTCTCTACTGTTTGTCAAGGCACTGTAAAAGTCCCCAGGGTAATTGTGATATGACCAGAGGTGCTTGCTATTGAGCTTTTTCCCTTTAATTACCTCTGAAAATCCCTGCCTATACTTCTGAAACTGTTTTCCTGTATACCCATGTGGCAACATACATTTTTGCCCAATAGACAGCTTCAGAGGGGTATCTCAGCAATTTGGAGCACATTAAATGGCACTTAGACCAAATATGTAACTTGAGACATAAAAAGCTATCTTGATTAAATTGCCCTTTAAGCATGGGGAAGGCAAAGTAGTTTTAGGAAGGGGGATGAAAATACAATGACTTCTAGGGATAATATCTATTTTCTAAGTAATTAAACAAACTATTCTGCCTTCTAAATCTTCACATTGGAAAGCACTGTTTGGAATAGGATTTAGTAGTATATGTCATTGTACGCCAGAAGGGGTATTTCAGGTGTCTGGTGGTAGCCTTTTCAGTGGTTGCTGATGTGAAGACACTGCTCTAAGGCACAAGTCTTCATCTTTCCTGAACCCTGTAGTTGTTTCTTCTTCTTTAGGTAGAACACGTACTATCGGCTTGTGTCACATGGGCCCTGTTATCCAAATTTGCTCCTCTATCTAGCAGTCATAAGACTTTCCAAGATCTTAATTTCTTTTTTTCTTTTTTTCTCCCTCTCAGAAGGAGAATGGATGAACTGGGTATTTCTTAGTGTAGGACACGAAAGACATCCTTGGTAGTGCAGAGGGAGATTACATTTTGTTGTATGTGTGCTTAGGATGGAAATCTTTTAAGTGGATGCATGTCTTGCAGTCTGCAGTCACTCATGACATTCCCTGAGCACACTGCAGGGAAAAGAGCAAGGCAGAGATGTGCAATTTTCTCATGCTCATTGGTCAGTAGTCTGTTAGCAGGACCACACGATGGTCAAATTCCATTTTGATATTAAGACTGCACTATGATGCAGGTAAGCAGATGCACATGGATAACTAAGGGGTTTTTTTAGTTAAATACACAGAGCAAATAATTTTTAACTGAAATGTTAACTACCAAAAATTAGATCAATCAAAAGTATGCACAAATTACTACGAAACTCAAATTGTTTTAGCAAGACTCTCCCCTCATTAAAATTAAATTTTTCAAGACATCCTTTTTTGTTTCAGAAGAATGTTTTACTTAGACGTGTAAAATGGTGAGAAAAAACCACAACTCTATAGAAAACATAAAAGTCAAATATAAGGTCTTTAAACACAAAACACTTTTCTGGGGAATGGAAAAAGAAAAAAAAGACTTTTCAGATCAACTTGATATTCAGTTATTTTCTACCTTTTCTGTTCAACCACAATACAACTTCCTGCGGCGAAAGAGCAGAACTGAGAGGTCTGTGCTAGTGCAGTATGAAAAGGTTTGACGTAGCTTAAAACAGTATCTTAAGCACTGAAAGCAGTCTAATCATGTCAGAATGGAAGTCTATTCCAGCTAATTTACACTGCTTTCTTTTACCCAGTTTGACTCAAGTTAGCTTGGTGTTTCTACATTACATTGCAGGCTGTTGAATAAATACTTCTCAGTTGGTCAGGTGCAAATTGCTTTGGATCAGTTGATTTAAAGATCAAAAAATGTTTACTCTTCCTTTTTTTAGGTAATGAAACAGCCTCTTCCTTTCTCCTGCAAGAATTTGATCTTTTTCCAACAGTTCCCCTACTCCTACTAAGACTAATACTAATTAATTCTCCTTTTCATCTTAGCTTGTCAGTTCAGTAGTCTGAGCACAGAGTGAGCTCTTTATGAAATGTCTAACACATTTAGTTTCTTAAGTCTAAATATTTCTTGAAGAACTACAAGAAGAAAAGCTTTTCGTATCCAATATTTTGGTTTACCTCCAAGTGAGCTATTTCATAGACTCACACATACCTAATAGGCACTGCTTTATCTCTTTCACTCCACTTGCCCTCCTTGTGGTCTGATATCTGTTACATATAAATGTTTAAATAAAACAGGAACATTTTTTATACTTCAAGTTAGAATAATGTGGGAACAAAACGAGAGATTGATGAATGAGGTAATACAAGCTGTTCCCAAAATCTCAACTGTAGCTGATGCCAGGGAAAATAGTACAACTTTGTACATGTTGTGCATTACTTTCAGTGTTCTGAGGCATATTTCTAAGATCTACCTGAGCATGTCAAATATGTGGCCTGAGAAAAGTTGCTTTCTATAGGAGTCATTTATATAGGGACACATTAACATTGATTTTGTGTGTCTGTTTAGGTCTGTAATTCCCCTTTGACTTCTGTGAGGCTCAACTTGGAAATTTATTTTCAATTTTAAAAATTTCTGCCCTCAGACGAGTGGTGCCTCATGCTGTCATGTTTTGTGGCTAAGAAAGTTGTTGACAAACTGCGTAGAAACCTCTCCAATATTATTTACCATCACAGAACTCACACACGAGGAGAAAAAAAAGCACACTGCAAGGGTTTGAGTGCCATCTCTGTGGCACAAGTAAAGCTCGTGATTGGGCAGACTGCTCTGCCAGGGTAGACGTCGTCCTTCCTGCGTCTTCTCTGAAGTTCCTCTGAAGTCTTGGAACTGGCCTGGTCCATGGTAGAGTTTTTCTGACCCTGAGCGAAAGAAGCAGTGTTGAAGGGTCTTCAAGAAGCAGGCTGGTCTGGCCTCCTCACAAGATAATGTCAGCTATATTTAGGTCCCCAGATTTGTCTAGGACTTAAGTACCTCCAGCAAAGAGGATCCCAAGAGCTTCCAAGTGAAGCTATTCCAGTACTTCAGTGTGTGGCTGCTAGAAAGTTTATTTTGCTAGTGCCTGACCTGAATCTGCCTACAGTTTAAGCACATTATTTCTTGTACCATCTGACAAGAAAATAAGAAAAGAAGCTACTTCTTTAGTTCTGTTTCTCTCTGGAAGCCATCTATACTTCCAGACTCTGCTGGAGTGTTGATTTCTTCCTTCAGGTACCACATCTCAGCCAAGGCTGGCGCAGATATTCAAATAGAGAGCTCTTGCACTGCAGGGCACTCGAGTGTCCTTCAGATTGCTGCTAGCTCTGACATAATGATCCCTATGCCCTCCTTCTCATTGCAGAAATTTCAGGAAAATGTCAGAGATTTTGATTTTATAATCCCAAAAGGGCACTACTATGTAGAATGTCTTTTGGAATTCAGGAAATAAATTTCATTTTTGAAAGTTTAAGGTGTAAGTTGCTGACCCCTGGGAAATAAGTGTACTGCTTCGCTTGCTGCTTTAATGAAGGTTTTCTGCCAGAGAACCTGAAGTTCTTGATGGAGTTTGCTTTGTAATATTGACTTACTTACCTACGCTTGCAATGAGCTCATATCTTTCTCACAAAAGTCACATTAACTGCTTCGCTGCCGCCCAGCATGAAGTAGTGCAGACGGTGTAATTGCAGCAGTAAGACAGACTGGGGTTTGGCCAAGTAACTGGCTCTGCTTGCAGCTAGCCAGGAAAACCTGGAAGACCTGCTACTCTCCTGCCTCCCTGGTCCCACCTTCCTGAACTGCACTACTTGTCCTCAGTCACAGGTTCTGGCTCAGATCAATTCCTACAAAGGTATGTTATCCAGTGATACATTGCTGTTGCAAATGAAAAAGATACAGACCAGGCTGAGCATCTGTTACACTTCTGCTCAATACTCTCTAACAAGATTGATGACTCCTTCAGCTCCCAGTCCTGCTCCTATAGAAGTCAATATATTCATTGCCAATACGAACAGGAGCGGCTCCCTATTTCAATAAAACACAACCCCCACAAATGTACCTCCCTGTACTCCTTGCTCCCCAGCAGGGCCTCGATGCCCTTGCTGGCTGTCACACCTCCCTAAGTAAGGATGGACTTAATGCCCTCTGCAAGGGAGGAAAGCATGCAGCTGCAAAACTATATGCAGTAAGACCTTGCCAATGTGTTCAGGCTGACCAGCAGACTGGAACAAACGGTGTGCTTTGCTGTGCCTGTTTGTGCATGCACCCAGCTCACCTAACTTATCTGTTAATTGCTTTGACCTTTTTGTTTACTTCCTGCTCAGGAATCTCAGAATTTGCTGCACTAAAAATGACTTCTGGATTGCAGCATTGAGCAAACATTGACTTAACCTTTTCCGTTACTCTGTGTCAATATTTCCAGTCTATTCATATGCATGTGCTATTGCACTGGATAAACCGGGATTGTGTTCAAAACTAATGCTCTTTTATTTATCTGGAAGTATCATACGGTGCAGCCACACAAAGCACCCACATGAACCCACATGAATGTCTTTAATAAAAAGCTTAACCCTTATCAAACAAAGAACGTGTACCGTGGAGCGCTGGATCAGAACAGTTCCAATTCAGAAAGCTTTTCTGCTCCTTGTCAGTGCTCTCCTCTTCTCCACATGCTCTCACTCCATGACCTATTACAACCAGAGCACCAGGTACAGGCAGTGGACAATCCCTGTTTCCCAGCTGCAGCAAACCAGCAAACAGGAAGAGCAAGGTTAAGAGAGTTGTATTTGAGACACAACCTTCACCCTTGGGTTGTACAATTAGATGATCGCTCAAAGGACATCCGAAAATTGACCATTAAGCATTCCAGGAATGCTAACACGCAGCAGTGAGCGGTGCCATCCGAACTATTAAGATCAATAGAGTGTTCAGACCCTTACGGCAGCATTTTATACGTGTTACGTGATCAGTGAGCAGAATGGAAAATGAAAGCCATTTAGAAATACTTAATTTTGTATTTGAGATGACAAAACCAATTACTTTGTTGCTGATACACAGCATCTCTCTTTATTCTGCTAAACTCTGCATTTCTGACTTATTACCTAATAGATATTACATTTCTCGAAGGGCTATTTTATAAAGTGCTTTTGGGACTTTTGCATCTAAAGGAGACTTTGTAAAAACAAACTTTGATCCAACTTGTTTGATCTCAAAGCCAGCCAAGCTAGGTAAAAGATGAAGAGCTGTTTATGTATTGGCTGCCTTTTTGAATAATACTTTCTTTAAAGTAGTCAAAGGTTCAACACAGTTCAAACTAATAGCAGTATTTCTTTTTCATGGATGATAATTAGAATTTTTCCTATTTGTAAGTTACATGGTTCTCTCCTATGCAACATTTGTCAAATTAGCCTTTAAATCAGCCTTTAAATTGTGCCATTTTGTAACTATGTTATTTCTTTTTTTTCTTTTTTTTTTTTTTTAAATGAGCTGGTATTCACTGTTATTTTATTTTTTTAACTTCTACAGCCCAGCAGGCATACCCCTGTTCCCAAAGCCAGGGGTGTGCATATGAATGCATGCCTAAGAGGAGAAAAGAGAAAAATCATTGAACAAAAAAACCTGTTTTCAGACTCCCAAATATACAGAGGGGAAAACACTGGAAGTGTAACCACTGTTGGGCCTAAGTAGAAATCTGGATTTGGAGAAAAATCCTAGCTTTACTCTCTGTTCCCCTACCAAAAAACTGAACTCCCTGGTCACATAGGCAGAAGCTGAATTTCCTTCTATGATCAGACAGTATATATTTAGACAGAGGACAGCAAGCAGTACTTGTGACATGATTCATGTCCACCCACCCACAAATTAAATAGGCCTAGCACCTTAAATCAGTGAAAATAATTTATTAGTTAGTATAGAAATTTATCATTATTCTCTTTTCTTGTCAGCTCCCAGAAAAAGAATGCAACTGATCCCTTTAGAATTTTTTTTTTTTTAATCTTTGTCACACATAGTCAAAAGTAGTTTACTCTTAGCACTAGTTCTGAGTATTGAAACCAAATGGGTTTAGGACTGAAAGGAATGAGTTAGGTCTTAGAAGCTGCTTGGACTGGAGATTTGATTTCAGTTTATGAGTTCATGGATGCAGGGTGGACAAACTAAACAGCATCTCGGAGTATTTTTGCAGACTCTTTGACCGAACAAGAAGAATCTTTCACTGGTCCAAAACCAATTCTTGTAGAGTCTTATCCAGCCAAAGAAGCATTTGGGACCCTGAAGCAGGACAGTTTTTTGGTAAGGCTAATGCAAGTTGGAAATTGGAAGACGAAACCAGACACAAGAAGTTTGTCTTTCCTCAGACACCCAGTTGAGGAAGCTTAAATGCAGCTTCCCTTAGTTTAAAAAGTAAAACACATGAATCAACCCTTTTACTTAAATCTTCCAGCTTTCTCTGAGAAACGTTATCCTTTTCAATGAGCCTCAGGCATTCCCACTTGACTCAGGTTAATGCATTTGGTCTCTATAGAAACAGCAGCAGATCCCACATGTAACTTGGAAAGGTCACCTCACTTTTGTACAAAAGCTCACATTGTCTCTTCCTTCTGTTCTGTAAAGCAGCAGTAAAAGGAAGCAAAAGGCAATGCACTGCACTCATCCAGAGTCTCAGAGCTCTTCGCCTCTTGCAGACGCTGATGAAAGACCAGGCCCTT
The DNA here is from genome assembly GCA_034782735.1 of Sagittarius serpentarius. Taxonomy (NCBI): domain Eukaryota; kingdom Metazoa; phylum Chordata; class Aves; order Accipitriformes; family Sagittariidae; genus Sagittarius; species Sagittarius serpentarius. The sequence goes on along the minus strand of JAVKLA010000028.1, from coordinate 20,107,302 downwards.
CAGTGCTTGCGCTTGCTGACCATCATGGGTCAAAAGGAAACATGAGCTTTTAAACACAAACTAAATAATGCCATTGAATTGGCAGGAAATTCGAACTGCTCTGAACTGTCTGGGAGCCAGCAAAGCTAATGAGCTGTACGATTTCCAAATGGGATCTTGGTAACACCATCTGAGAGCTTGTATACATACAGAGTTGTGCAGGTTTGCCTTAAAGCATAATTCAAAATGGATTTAATTAAACAAGAGAAAAAATAATATGGCAACTTAAACAGATATCAAGCAAGCTTATGTCAATTTGATTAAGAGAGCAGTTTAAATTAAACCACAATAATCCACTTTTAAACAGAGCAGAGCTGTCTCTTATCCAGGGTTTTCTAGTGCTTTAGCTGCTCTTGGTTTAAAAAGCAATTGAAGTTAAAAGCAGTCTGCATGTCAGTTCCCAGCCTCACCATCACATCTGTTAATACAAATGGTGAAAGTTTTGGGATGTGGTGATTGGTGAGAGGCAGAGAAGAACTGGTAGAACATTTGAAGGTAACCAGAAACCTACACATGAAGAAAGAGACCCTTTTTGTAGGGAAAAGAAGTACCAGAAAGAAAAAAATTCCTGAATTTCCCATAGAATCTGAGAACAATTTTTAATGTGTTCAGATGTTCAGTTACACAACCTTTAGTGCAAGGAGTATTGTTCTTTCGGGAAGAAATGTAGGTGAGAGAGCTCTGCTTTATGTGCAGAGACATTTCACAAACAAGTCCTATGCAAGCGAAGTGGTGGTGAGTCAGGAAGGTAACTCCCGGCCACGGCCGCAACCAGACAGGCCGAGGGCAGCCCAGTCAGCCTACCGCTCCCATTCAGATTTTCTTTCTGAGGTTTCTGGATTACAGGGTTCATGCAAACACCGTCCATATTCTTTCACTCTGCCTTCTTTGCACAGCTGCTCTCTGCACTGTGGTATGCAGGGCGAAAGTAGAGCTTTACTGCTTGCATGTGCTTTTATTGAATGCATTCAGGTATGTAGCTGATAGGGAATACGTTCCCCTTAAAACAGTTGCATAAAATAGGACTTGTGTTTTATGCATAAAAGACTAGCGACAAGATCGGCTCTCTATTTGATAGTAAGTCAGACCTTTCATGTGCAAAATTCTGGTAACTATATACTAATGGCAAGTCACCGGCTTTTATTAGCTGCCCAGAAGAACGAGTGGTTGTGTGAAGACGCCACCACTCTTGGGACTGGGCCACACAGCAAGTGACTCTGGCTGATGTACATCTTTAGCTCCTATTAAATTATCTGCTATCTTTGTAGGTTGTGCTACACTAGTCTTACTTTGCACTTCTACCCAATCTTCTCATAAAAGGATGCTGCTGGAGTCTAGCCAGCCAAATCCCTTCAAAAGGAATTTGCTTAGAAGTCTATAGTTATCATGTAAATTCATATACAATTTAACTCAAACCTGTTTATGTGTTAATGAAGTTTGTTTATATGGAAATGGAGAATATCACAGGGCATCTTTCAACTTTCTGGCTCCCTCCCTGCTGCCTAGAGAGGGCAACCAGTTGGACTAGGACTCCACAGAGCCTGTCTCTGGTTGCGAGCCTGAATGGTCCCCAGCTCAGAGGGCTCCCAAGAGCAGGTGGGACCTTCAGGTGCCACTGTAGCACATACTTCTGTAAATTAAAGCAATACAGAAATGCTTCATAAGCAGAGTTCATAAAGGGGTATGCTCTAAAGCCAGATTTCGTGTGCTCTTTCCATTAATTTTCACAAGAGTTCAGAGTATGTATCTCCGAGGGCCAAATTTGGAACTAAATGGAACTACCCTGTCTTTTTCAATGGTAGATACCACACTACAAGAGATTTGGTAACATCTTTATAAAGCTATATTGATAATAGTACGTACCATTTTAATCTAGTATTTCACAAGTTAGAGCTGAGGTGTGCCATGCGCTGGTAAGAAACATTTGTCTAATCCTGAAATGGAGTCGACCCAGTTTTTTTCAATGTGTTCTACTAAAAGAAGCACCAGAAACACTTTGGAAGATATGACACTGTTCCTCACTTATCTTCGCCATCACAATAAAATTCCTGTCTTTATACTGAGTTATTCCTTGTATTCATATAAATTAAACTGCTTCCTTGTTGAACACCCTCCACCTTTTTTTCCTAATTAAAAAAAAAATTCATGCTTTTTTGCTGCTACTCCAGCTCTGTCTGTGCCCAAATAAATGCCTCGCATGCTTCTGCTGACATCTCCCTGTTGTCAGTTCTTCTTCTGCTCACCTAGAGCTGAGGCTCTTGAAGACACAATTTCTTTGCCCCAGGTATTGCTAGGGTGGAAATAATCAGTTGTTGTGTAACAGAAATCCAACTCTGCTCCAAGCAGTATGTTCCAAGTCAGAAAGATTTTATTTCTCTTCAAGGAGCTCTGCTTGCACAATGGAAAGCAAATAGCTACTCTCATCTGCTGAAGATTTAGCGGGAGAGGGGAAAGGATCAATGCCAGCTCTGTCTGCAAGACATTAGTGTATTGAGAGTGCCTGCAATAAATTTTTAACCTTTTCCAGCTTCCCTGGGGACTGGCAGGTATTCAAAAATATCAGCACCCTCATCCCAGAGCTTCACTATGCAAACCAAAATGAATGAGATGTTTAGCAAACCACTGATAGATAAATCTTAAAATTCCCTTTTATTAGATAAATCGTAGAGAGACTGCCCCTCTCTCTTTGAGGCAAAGTTTAATGCAAAGGAATGCTTGATTTTGTCAAGAGCCAAAATTTCCAATTAATTCCGTTTTTATTTAAAATTAATACCCATGGAAGGAAGTGATGACCAAAGCAGGTTTTTTAATCTAGCATACATCAAACACCAAGTAGCTTGTGAGCACACCAGTGATACAGCTACAGAGTTGCCTGTTTGTATTCTCATTTCTTGAAAAGGGATGTGGTTTCTCTGTGCATGTCAGGACACGGTGCTTTGGTGGGTACCTAGATCAGTTCTGAAATTAATTGGTTCAGGTCTTGGATGTGGTGCTATGCTGCCGGGTATGGCAAGAAGGCTTGTTTGCAGATGAACACTGCCACAAAGTAAGCAGGTGCAAACAGATCACATTGTATAACAACTTATAAGATGCTGTGAAGGTTTAAACATCCTACAATAAACTTGAGCTTTTGAAGTGCAAAAGGTGTTATTTTATTTGACCCCAGTAGACAGAGGTGACATAGGAGAGACTACCTTGACAGTGTGGGAGCCTGCAATGCTCCATGTGTCACTGAAGAGGTGAGGCAGAAGTCCTCCTCGCGTTGCATTTTGTCAGTGTGTTTCGGCCACCTCCAAAAAGAACAGGACAGGCTTATAAAGAACTGGGCTTGGATCACCCGCTTGGTACGTGTGTGACATGAGAGCTAAAAGGCAAGCAGAGATTATGCTAATAGAAAAGCTTACAGTGAAAGACAGGAAACACAGGATGAGAGGGGTCACTGCTGGAGGCTGCCAGCAGTGCCGGAGAAGAAACATTAGAAATGTAGATCAGCTCAAACTAAGACTGACAGTCATAAGCCAGAGGAGGGAAAGACAAAGAAGGTTAGAAATCTGGGCAATTATAACCTAGGCGTGGCACGTTCTCAAACCCTGAGCAGGATCTGAGCTCTGGAAATGGCCACATAAAACCTGATGTGGCCGTCTCTAAATAAGTGTCTGACCAGCGAGAAACCTTCAACGGCTGGGGTCTGAATCCTGACTTTACTGTTTGTGCTAACTTCCATCAGTGTCTTTTTGCATGTGGGTTTTAGATAATTTGTAAATAACAAGTACTTTTTAAAGCTTTCAGGTTGAAAGTTGCTATAGTAGAGCTTTCCAAAGCTAAATTGGATATACATTGGAACTTAAATATTTTAGAACTTAGAAGTTACATATATATATTAGACATTTCAAAATCTAAACTGCTGGCTAAGTTATTACTATTTTATTAACATATAGCAGAAGAAAACCTTGAAGAGCTCCAACAATCTTTTCCTAGTCCATCAAAGAAAATCTTAAACTTCCAGCAATGCTTTTGGATAAACACAGGCTTACAAGCAAGCATGCAGCCGAGTCTGGGCCTGACTTGATGTGCAATGCTAACTATTGTAAAACGGGCAGGATGTGCTGGTGTTTGGCACTGCAATAGTCTGCAAGAAGCTTTCCCTCCCAAAACTGTCGCTGCCTCCAGCAAGGGAAAACCAGGCTTTCGGTTCCCTAAACTCAAACTCTACATCTCTGCATGGCAGCCTTTGTAACCCAGACGGAGCACAGAGGGAGGGATCAGCTGCCTAAGGTTAAATGGTAATGCAAGGTATCCCTGGCCCAAACCGATCTGCAGAGATCTGGGTCACAGGAAGTCAGAAGCAGGGAACTGCGGTTTTCATAGTGCAAAATTTGCACTGATGTCGCTGGGGTATATTTATAATAAACTATTATGAAACATACGCACTATAAAATTAAGTATATATGTAACAACCCTTAATTTCTCTCTTAACAATGTTTTGTGCTTTGTCTCACTGTCAAGGGAGCCCAGCTGCACTTGCAAATTAGCATTAATTTTGCAATGCAGCTGTCGTATGCAATGGGTCAGAGTAATGAAAGGGGTTCTAATAAAAATTGAATTAAATCGTAGTCTCACAAGTAATTTTTCTACAAGAGGAACAAAATACTAATACCTCCTATGTATTCCTCTGGGAATTCAGCATTCCAATATCATGTCAGTCACCTTATCTGCATTTTGTCAAATTTTGTGAATTATTCAGCATTCAATTGTGGATCCTTTGGAGTCAGTACAGTGTATACTTTGCATGCATATTACTACTAGCTCCGCAATCAGTATTCTGCATTCATAATATGGAAGGAATTAACTGATTTTATGTGCTTATGACATTCAAAGTAAAATATCTGAAAGATATTAGTGTAGATAACATCTCTGTATGCATACATAATAGCATATGTCCAAATAATAAAAATTACGGTGGTAAATACACACTGCTGAAGTCAGTGTACTTCTTGATCAGTAACAAACTAACCAAAGTTTAATAATATTTGTGTTCTTTTTAATACAGTCTCAGTAAGGAATATTTTTTCTAGAGCCTTTTGTGTCTTATTCCCTAGGCAGGAATCCTGCAGACACTTTGATGTGTGCTTGACTTTCCATATCCAAGTAATCCCAGAGGAGTCAGTGGGACTATTCATAGCCTTAAACACAGGGATATGCTTAAGTGTCTGCAGGATAGAGGACTTAGACTGTACCGCTGAAAAGAGCTCATCATAAACCTCTGAAATGGCCAAAACCCACGGAGTATAACAGAAATGTGCCCTTGAGGATGGAAAAGCTATAAAGCCAAATTTAGTCTTGGTATGTGCAAGCCCCTTGGAAATGAATGGCAACACTGATGTTCACCAAGGAAGAGAGGGTTTCTATCCCTGAATCCTATGGTAGCTCTTGGGGTGACGTGCATTTTTGTCAGTCATCATCGTGCATGCAAATCCAGAATACAAAACCAATTATCTAGTTAAGATTAATTTCAGATCTAATCTGCTGGTTTTCCACCTTGTAGAATTCCCTGGATGCTTCTTGGTTTTGTCCCTCTGTAATCAGATTATTATTTGAAGTTCCGTCCATCACAATTGATTTGCTCTGTAATGCATTAAATTGGTGTGATGTGTAATCTTCTAACGTCTTCTGATGCTTCTTTCCCCAGTGCTGCTTCAATCATTAAACAGTGTCTTGATGTGAAGATGTTAGACAAAGTAACACGTAGTGTAGTTGCTAGTTGTAGGCAAATAAGGAGAGAATCCTAAAATTCAAGTTGACAAATGCGATGTAGCTTTACCCAGTGCCAGAAGCGTTGCTGCAGTCTGCCAGACTTCTCAGTTTTTTGCATCTTTGAGTCACCTTGCCCCCTGCCTCCAGAAACCCGTCATCTGTTCAAAAGCTACTTTCTTTTTAGCATCACAGGGCTCTTAGCATTCACTATCAGCCACTGATTGGTTTTCATTATTGATAGTCTACTGGAAAATATGCAAAATACAAAAAAAGCCCTGCATCATGTGAATCACGTCAACAGGAAATCAAGTGCTGGACCTGAAATTTCCAGTTTGAATAATGATTCTGTGTCATGCCCTGATGGTCGTCAGATTGGCTGAGATAGCAGCATAAAATGATTCATGACACAACATCAAGCAATAAAGGTGTGAAAGCCTTCCCTCAACTGCGTTTTAAGTTTTATGAGTTTCATTCCAGCTGGAGTGGAACAGAGTAGTGAACTTGAGCAGAAGTACCTATTAATTTTTACAGCTGGTTTGACTATCGCAGTATAAACCATATTTGCTCGTGCCTAATATTGGTAAAATAAGAAGTAGCACCTTTCATACTTGTTGAGTCAGAATAATAGCAGAAGTGAGCTACATTATTGAGCTAACTAAGAGTCTGGGGGTTTTTTTGATGAGACTCATAGTATTGATCCAGAAAAGCAGGGCTGTGTTCAATGCCTGTGGGATCGAGCGTCATTTTCATTTTAAGGCCTGTATTAAATGAAGTAGAAGGGTCAATATAACACCCAGATTTTGCATTTCCAGTAGCAGAGAAGAGATCCTTGCGTGATAACAGGTGTAAGTGAAATGAGTCCTAGGAAACATGTTTTTCTGTAGAAAGAGACTCTTGAATTCATTGCCATAACATGGTGTGGAGATCAAGAATTTAGTGGGATTAGAAACTGGACAGGGGCATGGCTTACCCAGACATCCACTGGTGCCACAGATCATGATAGTGAATCGAGGTTTAATCTTCCAGCTTCAGCATCTGAAGCGGTATTTTAAAGTTGAAACGGAAGAAGTGCAAGTATTTCATGATCTTCCGTAACATTTAGACCTGGCTGGAGTGAGAGGCAGCTACAGACTGGGCTGGACCTGCTGTGAAAAACAACTGCCAACCATTTTTCATGTTTTATAAATTACGTCATTTTACTGATCCACTGTCCCATATATGGTTTAAAAAGAGGCTTAATTCAGAGTATTATGAACTGGATATTATGAGACCACAGCCAACACAGGCAGCATTTTGCACGGGAGTCTCTGGGTTTGGCTTTCGGAGCTTCTTGACCTTCTGGTGACAAGGTCCAAGATTGTCAGGAAATGCTTGGGAACCCTTTTAGAAACTCGAGGGTACCTGCTGCTACCAGGTGAGGATGAGGTAAGGGGAACTGCTCTAGCAGCTTCTAAGGAATGTGATCAGCTGCCTTTGACCCAGGTGCCCAGAGCCTGTGCTACAGCTGCCCCCAGTTAGGGAGGGTCAAGAACCCTTTTAGCTGGTGCTCAGGTGAAGACTATATAAGAGCGCATCTCCCACAGCACAGCCAGCAGGTAGAGCAGTTTATAGAGAAGGGCACAAAGAAGGTGAAGGGCTCAGGTGAATGTGTTTGGCTGTAACAGTTTCGGACATGGTGGTAACATGCCACAGAGTAGTTTCCCTGGCAGCTGTCCATGCCAAGGTAGAGGCTTCAACAGAGAGTGAGTTTCAGATGGTGGGTGCAGCCCTGCAAGTGCCCCAGGCTGCAGGGATGCCTGGGCCCCATCTCTGAGGCCAGGAAGATGGCCCTCTGTCCTGCGGGGGCTGTGCTGCCCAGCGGGGGAGTTGCTGGAGGGCAGCACTGGAGAAGAGGAAAGGGAGACAGATTAAATCGTCTCTGAAATGTAGCAGC
>JAVKLA010000028.1:19996218-20099476 GCA_034782735.1 Sagittarius serpentarius | reverse complement strand
AAGGTAAGTGCAGCCTCTGGAGAAGGTGAAGGATGGAACCTGGTGGCTTCTGGCACCAAGAGGAAGGCTCCTGCCCCACCTAAGGGCTTGCACCTACAAAATAGGCTTACTGGTCTCAAATTTGAAGAGGTATATGGGTATTGTGTATGTTAGTAGCCATCTAGAAGCACAAACCTTTCCAAAGAGGCAAGTGGCTTGCTCTCATCAGAGCCTAGCGGCTGTATTCCAGATTCTCTTATGTCATGGGCTAGAATGGAACAAAGCTATAAATCATTGGAATCTCAGGTTTTGCTCAATTGCTCTGGATGGACTTTTCCAAACTCTGCTGCCAGTTGTCATTGGAATAACTTAGCCTTCAAAATCAGCATTACAAAAAAGTCTTCCTGGAACTACAAAGCGTCCTCACTTCAAATGAGAAATATTTGGGCAATGTTCCAATGGTATTCTTTGCTTTGTGTAGGAGGGCAAAAGTGTTAGGTACTTGCTTTTTAAGCTGGAGCTGAAGTTTTTCCTGTTCGCTTTAGAGGCAATAAGCATGCAGAGTCTTTACTTACATACGCCTGCGTTTCCTTAGGAAATACTGACATTAGGACATGTCCTGTCATCAGTGGTCAGCCTCAACCAGCATGACTAACCTATGTGCTCACATTACCTCTTTCAATCTCTGAGATATATTGAAATGCAACTTGAAATCTAATGGCTTAACCATGCTCAGAAAACATCATGCAAGCAGAGATTCTCCTAAAAGTACAATTACATCAAAGGAATGTTTCACTAGGGTGTCCTTTAGATAGGATATGGGCAAAAGTTCTTTTAATTGAAGCATGTTTTGCAGACAAAAGCAAAAAAAATATGGGACACTAAAGGAAAACCAAAATATACAGGAATTGACACATATTGGCCAGTTGGTTTTGGGTTGCTTATTGCACACACAATTTTCCTTTTATATCTTCCTTTTGCTGGGAAATGATGTGCGTTTGTTCTTGAGAGATTTTTTTTTTTTGTGAACAATTTGTCACTTCCACTGTTGGCTTTAAGTTTCACGATTACAAATAAGTACTCTGGACTGTACCTAATAAAACACTTCCTTACCTGCCACACAACTTCTAGTACTACATGGCCTTGTAGAGGTCACGGTTAGACATTCTTTGTTTGGGATCCCAGTGTGCAATGAGCTTCTTGCTTATCCATCTTTAAAACACTTTTAATAGCACTATGAAACTTCCATTTAATAATATTTTAATACTGTTTATTGTAAGGATATCTGACAGAGCAGTTTCACTGCCTTGTTGAAGGATACCATCTGCTTCAGGTAAGAAAATGCAGTGCCATAACCATAAAAGAAATCCTCTCAAAGCAGCATATTCTTACTCCTTGTATGCTCTGACTGGGCACTGCTCGTGCTTTTTCTTGTTGATTTTTCAGCAGAAATCCTGTGCTGTTATACCTCAGCTAGAGACTTTCCTTTCTGTTCAGCTGTGTCACTGTGATACACTACTAACACACATTGGTGTGGCAAATCAGGTGAGTCATGCAGAAACCTCCATCCAGCTGTGGGTCTTCCAGTTTACAGGAGCAGATGTTTTCAAAAGCCCATCTTTTTCTCTGCACTATAGATATTCCTAAGTGCCACCTGAATAAGTGGGTTTCCTTACAGTGACAACAGTTGTCTCTAATTTCTGGTCCACTTGTTTTTGAACAATTATGGTAGGAATAAACTCCATTGCTTTTAAAAAAGGAGGTAGAGCAAGCATTTTAAGAACTCTTTCCATTTTTATTGTGGTGGAAGTGTACCAACTGTAAGGACTTGCAGCATCACTGAAATCAAAATTGAATGTTAATCACTGTTTTTATACAGTTGTAAATTTTGTAAATTACATACTTGGGGATGAAAAATGTCTGGTTTTCATGTATCAGTCGTGTAGACACCACTGAATCTGGGCCATTGAACTAAAGAAATGAAAGGGTCTGATTCTTCATTGAAGTCCCATGGGTGTAAGTTCAATAAGAGCAGTACTACCCTCTTTGATGGTTTCTTAGATATTGCTAATCTATATTTAAAACCTGTGTTTTATTTAAACTTGAAAATTAATTTGTTTTAACATCTGTATAAAATAGATTAGAATTAATGAAGTCTGACCCCCTTATGGGTTAGCGTGAGTGAAATAATTACTCTTCAGCAGCACAGGATATATTGTACTGGACTTTCTGGCTCAAATTAACAGTAAGAAGTCAAAGGAAATGCAGGAAATACCAAAAGTCTTGAACTGCATTAGAAAATGTAGGTTTGCAGTTTCTCTTTATGAAAACTGAAAAGGCATGTGCTAGACTTACTTTGTGTCGCTGCTAATAATAATTATGGAAAATTACCTGCATAAGTTGAATATAGGAATATTCTAATTTGGAACTTGAAACTGATTACAGAAAAATTAGTTCCTAAGGATGTGATAAGGATGGTACTCTTTAAAATAATGTTAATTTGGGTATCATCACCTGGTCCAAATTCAAAGTGAAGGAATGTCTTCCCAAATCCGTTCAGCACTTCTAGGAAGCTACCACTGCTGCCTACAACTGCTTCTTACCATTCCAGGTGCATTCAGAGGCTGAAGTCTCATATGGCCTCAGCTGAAAAAGGATCTAACTACAGAGACACAAGGTATTACTCTGGCTGCAGATACTGGCAGTGTAATTAACTGAAAGCATCCAAAAGGAAAATCCAACAGTAAACTATTTTTTTAACTGGGTGAAATAAAATTCACTGAGGCTTACATGAACCTGTAGTTATTCAAAGAATAGCACTCTCATTGATCTTCAATGCTAATGAATTTTATTGTACAGATACTTTGCAGAGAGTGGGCTTCTACCAATCCCCATTGAACCTGCTGGCCCTGACATTGGCAAGTCTGTCTTGATGTCTCCCAGCCTTCTTGCGGCTCCGTGACAGCTCTTCCTGCTTAATCCCTTGGGGCAATCTGGGAGACCTTAATTAGAGAGATTCCCTACTGTTATATTGTTGGGGTTCTGTTCTTCTTGGAATGGCGGCTAGCAGGAAAAATGAAGTATGGCTGCCCTATTTGATATATATGATAGCCCAATCCATGCTCATCTGGATGCCTGTGCTGTAGGGGTACTTTTCAGCATGACACTTTTCCTTGACAGGAGCTCTTGCAAATTCAGAATGGGGTCTGAGGAACAAGCTGGTGCTCTCCTGGATCATAATCTATTGTGAAGCATTTTTTAAGCCTGTTTTTTGCCCCACAGCCTCTGTGCAGTGCCTGTGGGGTGGCCATGCACAAAGGAGTGTACTGTACAGCCTGGGTGCTACTCACAGCTCCTGCCCCTGCCCGTCAGCCAGGCCCGGGATGCTCTCGCAAGCTGCCTGCATGCAGACTGTTGCTCAGCCTGTGATGGAAACGAAAGGAAAACACTGTTTTAGGACTCGTGGGGAAGATGGTAGAAAACAAAGTGAAAAACCACTTTGCAGGTAGGTTTGCTAACCTGTGAATGTCACCAGTCCTCCCTCAGATCTGTGTCAACCTGCAGGAGATGCTGGTGCTGCCGGAGGCCCCAGCCTCAAGGCTCCCCCTTGCCCACCTGTTTCCACTGCTGCACCTGGAGCCCCAAAATGTGAAGGTCTGAGGCATCCCCACCTAACCCAGTGCTGCCCTGCATGGGAGGGATCTCATCTCGGGGTTCGTAGCACAGAGGAGAGGCATGCAGCGAGTGCGGAAGCTGGCAGCAGGCGGTGTCCCAACCCGTGCCTCTGAAATAGCATCCAGATGCTTCCCTGGAACAAGGTGTCAGGCAGCCATCAACCCCTCCTGCTGCAGAGGCAAGGCATGCAGGGGTGTGTGGGCAGGGTCTGTGGGATGCACCTGGGCCTCCCAGTAGACTCCAGCAGCTGCAACCTGCTGGACTTGAGCAAGACCTAAATGTTTACATCCTGCCAGCATCGCAGTGCTTCAAGCGCGGTGTGACAGTGGTGTTTCAGTGCCTCATCGCGCAAGACAAAATGCTGGAGAGCTGACGTCTCTTCCCACAGCAGGTACTGCCACTTGCACCTTCAGTTATTTCCACCCGCACGCTGACCCCGACCAAAACTTAGCAGATTGTGTGGCTCAATGAGGCGGTAATAAAAGGTAGTGGGATTGCAGGCAGGCTGCATTCTGCCGCAGTAGTTTTGTTTGAATGGGCTCAGATCTACCTTTATCCTTGTTGGCACAGCTGTAACTGGCAAAGCCCATGATCACTTGCTAAAAGGAGGGTCAGACTGAGGTGCTTTTGGTTCCTTATGACCCTCATTTCTCCTGACACACTGTTGCTTCGTGCTCAGCCTCTGCAAATAGTCTGTCCTGACACCGTTTGTGCTCTGGGGAGGGGAGCAGAGCAGTGAAAGAATAAATGCCTTCAATGCCAGAAACTGCTGAATGGGTTTACCCAGAAAATGGGGTTTGTTTGGCCTAAGGAAGAGAAGGCAGTGGGGATCTTCTTGCTGTATGCCCATGCCTAACATGAGGGCACAGAGAAGACCGAGTCGGACTTCTCTTGAAGGCGTACAGTGGTAGGAGAGGCAGCAGACGCAAGTTACAACACGGGAAAATGCAGTCAGATAGAAACAAAAATGTCGGGGTGATCCCACATTGGCATGGGTGCCCAGAGAGTTATGCCCCTCCGTGGGATGCATTAGAGGACTTGGCCCTGTGCAACCCAACCTCAGCTGGTCCCTCCCAGCCTGAGTTACTCTGGAGTCTATGGTTTGAGGCTGCTAAGTGGGTATCTGGCTATTTCTTGTGTGCAATAACACCTCTTCTGTTACCAAACTTGGTACAACCTTATCTACCCCATCTGTGTTTTCACTTAGAACAACAGAGGAATGAAGTACTGTCAAACAGAATCCTTTGAAGTTTCTAGTAACGCAGGATGTCAATCTATTTATAGCATAATCTGTAGCTTTGGAGACCTTTGATAACTTAATTTCAGAATACCTGTATCTCTCTATCTGTCTCCCATACTCAGTGTGGTGTTCCCTGTTGCACAGTATTTATTTGGCATGCAGGGGCTATTTTCCACCTCTAGAGGCAAAAACCGGCATGAATTCCTTTATCACAACTGGTGTAACTAAGGACAAAAAGGTAAGAAAACAGATGCTGGAGGTTAGTCTGTCATGCCCCTCATGCCGGAAGCCAGTTGATCATCAAAATTCTGCTGTAAAACCTGATGTTTTAAAATGCATCGTTAAGGTGTGAAAAGCCGTTTTGCCATTCTGATAACCTGAGCATGGTGGGGTATGATTGAAGGAGGGGGGAAAAAGCAAGTGCAACTGCTGAGCCTGGCCCCAAGGTGTTAGGCTGCGTTAATAAGCCTGACGTGGACGTGGCGGGATGTGTTTCTCCAGCCAAAGCTGAAGGGTCGTGCGCAGGGCTGGGAGCAGAGGGGGCTCTCTGGCTCGGTGGTGTGTAACACGCACAGCATCCTCAGCGCTGGTCTTGATGTGACAGTGAATTTTGCTGCATTACACTGAAACTCCTCTTATTTGTATTTTCTCCCATCCTAAAGCTATTCAAAAGTTTTTTCTGCCAAAACAGATATGCATTATACATGAAACATAGCAGAAAGCATTTTCTTTTTAATTTTCAGGAAGTCTGTTAGTGCCAAAACATAAACTGCTTAAGAAGGAGGAGGAAAACTGGGGTAAGTGATATTTGGCAAGATCCACATGTTCCATTTGTTTGTGCAACAATCGCTGCTGCTGACTTACAGCTTCAGAGGCAGCTGTGTAAATATAGGGCTGCAATGGCTGAGGAAGCCAAGAGACAAGCTGTGGAAAAATAACAGATAAAACCAGACATGTTCTGGATGCCACAGAGTAGGGCAGAGCTGAGCTATGCTGCAGACATCTCGCTGTGCTGCTACAGTACATTCAGCATCCTTTTTCTGGAGTATCTTTCCCGATATTACTGGGGAGTGTTGGGGATTTTTGTGGTGGTGGTGTTTGTTGTGTGTGGGTTTTTTTTTTTTTTTTTTTTTTTTTAATAAGGACTTGGAAATTCAAGTTTCATTATGAGAGAGACTCAAACCATTGCGGAAAACATTAAGGAGACTCTCTGATGCAGGCAGCCAAACCTTGCTTTGCTGACCCCTGTGCTCCTGAGCACAAGGGCCTGGAAGCCTTGAATGTATCAGCTTGTGGTGTTTGCTAGCTTCTTATAAATGGGGTTTACTCGTTTGTTTTGTGGAGCAGTCCTAGGAACTGCAAGCTCATGTGTTTAATAAGTGCTGGAGCTGCTGCCACCCAGTCCCTGTGGGAGCTGACCTCCCCCAGATAAGGCCAGCACAAGCATTTTCCTTCAAGGCAAATGCCTGCAGCCTTACGAGGGTTCTGCTGCGCGAGTTAAGCCTTGGTGGGCTCTCTAATTTCTTTTTGCTTCTGATAAAACAGCAAAGAGATCATGGGTATAAAGAGGTAGACCGGATTAGAAAAGGCTGTCTGTTGGGTTTTTTTAATTGCAAATATTCACCTATGAAGCTTATAAATTTCTGCATAATTTCACCAGAATGAAGCAATATTACGAAGCAGTAATACTAAGCAATGCTATGATAGTTCACAGATAAATGGTGCATCTGAGCAAGCGCACCTAAATCTCGGTTTCCAAACCACTGTCTTTATCTGTTTTGACCAGTGTGTTACCTTTGTATTTCTTAGACGTACCTTTTGATTTCTCTGTGCATGTGTTGATTTTTAGCTTATAATTGAATACATAACTTCCCCTCGCTTAACAGGTCAGATAATGCCTCTGCCAATTACACTTTTAAATTATTCTGTAACAATTCCTACAATATTATTGCATCCTAGGATTCTCTTATTTCTTATGTATCTGCTACACTTCATCATAAAATCCTTTTACATCCTTCCTCACCTTTAACCACTGGTCAGGTAGGCAACTGAGTGGCATTTAACTTGGTGCTACAGTCCAAAAGCTCAGCACGCATGGCGTAAATAGGCTGCAGACTATGGAAACGCTGGGTTTCTCTAATGATGTTTGCAATTTTCATCCCTTTTCTCTACTTTTGGAAAAAAATTCACTGAAATGTATGCAGAAATCCCCAGTTTGACTGGTTTTGTCTCACTCTGGGCAGAAGGACGAAGTTTTGCTCATCATAAGGAGAAGTAAAAACAATTCTCATAATACTTTGAGCTGTTTACCATCAATAATTTAAGGAAAAACTCATGATGAAAAAGGTGTTACCTTATTGAGTGAAGGAGCATTTGTTATCTGCCTTTGCAAGGCACATTTAAGTGGTGCTGTTTTTCTTTTAGCAGTAGCACTGTCATTCCTGCATCCTTATGTTCTACAAAAATTTTGATGAATTTTCTCTATGCTTGGTGCAATTTAATTTTTTTACTCAAATCAACAATCATAAAATACTGTGATAAAATTTCATGTGTTAATCAGCTGATGGAGTTAACCAGATAGATAGATATATCTTCTGACTTCATCCTTCCAGGTCAGGGTTGTATTTGGATTATAGGGACAGTTCCTTCAGGTACCGTCAAAGTTCCTTATTCCCTTTCCAGGGGTACTAGTAATCCACCACTGCAGAGGTGAGCCCATGCTCCAGTTGATTCTCTCTGTAGAGGTGGGGGGAAATTCGAGTCACAGACAGAAACTGGTTTCTAACTAGAAAGTAATAAAATGAATGATCTTTCCTATTTTTCTTCCAAGGAGGATGGTATTTTCTTGTGACATCCCTCTGGAGCTGTGTGAATTGAGATGGGACAGGATACTTCTTTATATTAAATTAAATAACAGTTTGGCTGAGCAAATCAATCTACAAAGTGCCTCTAAAGCTGTTTACTAGGGCCTGATCCTATATTGTTGATTGATTTAATGAAAGATGCGAACCTTAAGGGTATGCTTCTATGTGCGGTTATTTTGCAAGAAAAAAAAGATATCTATTGAATTGTTGGGTAACTCCATGTACGGACGTGTAGGATAAGAGTGCTTTTGGGTGGTTTAGTTGGATCCAAGCAGCTAAATATAACTGTTGATACCAGTGTCCTGGTGGACACAATAAAAACTATTTACCCAGTCACAACAAAATTCTGCCGTGTATTTGAAGAGTCGACTGGTCCACTTAGAAGATAATGGTAGCTTTAAGATAGAAATAGTTTGTCTTTCCTCAGAGTCATTGATAGGAAAACATCCCAGCATTTAAAAAATGTTTTGCCCTCGCTTCCAAGTGTTTTTCATCCCCATTTGGTAGGTGAGGGATCTGAGGCACATTGAATTTTAGCAACTGTCTGATGTCAGAAACCTGGAAAAGGGCAGATCCAAAAATAACAGCTGGGTCTGGATAGCAGTTACCTAATCACTGGATAATATTGTCTTAGAGCTAAAAGCCTGGAGGAAAAAGCTGAAATGTCTTTCTTCTCCACACTGTCTTTACTCATGTCTGCATATCAGAGTCACTGAGCTGGAAAAATGTGAATGTTGCTGTACAGCATGAATGAACTAAGTTGTCTCTTCTGAGCGCGTTTCCCAGCTGGGTAGGACATTGCAAAGCTTTTATGAGTTTCCAGCACCATTTCACTCAAGCAAGACCCTCTTGAGGGGGTTCTGGTTGAATGCTGCTTTTCTTTTTCTTTCTTTTTTTTTTTTTTTTTTTTTTTTTTTTTTTTTTGTCTGGAGGGGCACAGCAATCTCCTGTTGTCACCACAGCCTTTGCCAGAGACTATGGCAGCCTGCATAAACAGAGGTCTCTGGTGCAACAGGGGCTGTTTCAGAAATTCAAGAGCCCCGTCTGTAAGTGGAAACAGCTTATATGGTTATGTCTTTATTAGCTGAACAGGAACCTTTGAAACCACTAGCTAGGAAAAATAGCAACAAAATGCTCAAAGGGCAGTGCAGATAAAATCAGTGCCAGCATGACGAGACTGCTGCTGCTTCCACATCAGATTGCTCCTTGCTTAGCTACTTAAAAAAAATAAAAAAAATAAAACCGAACACAAAAAAACCCTACACCACCAAATCCCTCTTCAGTCCTGACATTTCAAAATAACTCAACTTTGCACCAAGTAATCGGAGTTTGCCTCCTGCCCAAAGGCTCCAGAGGAGGATGCTGTGAACCTCGCTCTGCTTTGAGATGGCTCCCAGGCTACAAATATACTTCTTATTCTCCAGCTGTGTTTTGCATTGATGTGAAATGGAGATGGTCAGATTGCTTCTGGTGCCTGTCTGGGCCAATAACCACTGATGGTGGCTTGTTGTTTCTCCAGCAGTATCCAGAGGTGATGTGCTAAGGGAAAGAAGTTAACTGTTTGACAAGGGACAGCTTTATTTACAGAGTGCTGCCAGGCTAAAATCAGTTGAACTGTGTGAAATAATGTGCACTTGTTCAGAAAAAGAAATGAAAAGCTGTGACACTGATTGGCAGTGAAAAGCCTATAAAACAGCACACATCAATGGAGTAATTGACTGCTTCCCTCACATAAATGATTTTTCTCCTTGCTGTACTCCTTATGCACTTGAGCAAGCTGCTCCATATTGATGGAATGCAACAAACTTAAATAATTTTCTGAAAGCCATGTAAGATATGAGACAGAGCTTGGATAAGAGGGTCTTTAAAGATAATATTAATATTATTAACAACAATTTAGCGGATTATCCACAAAACCATTGACTCTTTTAAACTGGACTGGGAGAAGAATTTCCTTTGCAGGACTTCAACCAAGCAAGCGAACAAGGTGGTGCTGACTTTGCAGACCTAATGCACCCATCTCCCTGTATCCATCTGATTTCTCAAGACCAGACTGTTTGGAAACTCACTCGGCATCACTACCTTGCATGTTCTTCAGTTATTTCTGGGGATCTAGTGTCTGAATTTTGGAAAGGTGAAAACCTTTTTGCCTGGCTTCTGCTGGCTTTGTTGCTTTCAATGACCTTTTCAGTATGTGAGCATGGGCTTTGCTCCCCTTATAAGGAGGATCGTGTTTTCTTAAACTCGGCAGGAGTCTGTGCAATTTATAGCAAAAGCAAATGTGTATGCAGGGCCTGGCTGCCCAGCCCAAACCTTGTGTGCTGCTGGTGCACTACCCTTTGGCCAGGCAGAATTAACCTGTGCTGCAGGATTAAAGGATAACCTTGGGCACGGTGAGGACCTCAGAAAAACAGAATGCTTCTTTCAAAGCAACGTACTCTGCGATAAGCAGAGATAACTCTGAGCCATAACACCAGGTCTGGAGCCAAGCTGTTGTGAAGTTTGGCCTGCTCTGATGTAGGGTTTCTTCATAAATGTCTCCGCAACAGAAAAAGTTTGTGGTTTCTCTTTTGCTGTTGTGGATTCATAATCCCAGGCATTCTGCTGTCGAGTACATTCACCTTATGGTTTTCCCTCGATCTCTTGTGAACTAAGGGGTAGTGTGTGGGGGGTGTTCAGCTTTGCTTTATTCTGCCATGAAACCATATGCTATTTCATGGTCTCACATAAGATTTTGTGAGCTTCTGTCATCACAAAATTTACGGAGGCTGTTGCACACCAGCTATGTGACTTTATTGCAGGATCAAACAAGAGGAGCTGGGTCCCTGTGAAATGTGCGGGAACAAAGCCTTGCTTAAGTGGAAGTATCTCTGAATGCTTTCCTAGCCTCTTTCCACAACTACCAGCAGGTTATACGAGGCAATGAGGTGGAAGCATTCTCCCTCTGGAAACTGCTTTGCAGGCAGGGACAGGCAGGTGCACCAGGGAAGAAGGCAAAGAGCAGGCAGAGCAAGTGCCCCGCTGGGAGCGAAGCCAGCCGGGCCCCTGCGCGTACCTGGGGGCTTCCTCCGCTCTCCCCCACCTTGGTTTCTGCTCTTCAGTGGGGCACGGGGCTCGTAGCTGGCACAGATGCCAAAAACCAGCAGCGAGGACAAGTTGCCGATGATGACTGCTGGTGTCTGGCACTTCGGTGGGGCGTGTGACTGACGGACGTGCCTCTCCTCTGCGTCCAAAGGGCTGAAGAGGAGGTAATTGAACCGTTTGCTCAGTGTGAAGACAGAGTTCAATGGCATGTCTCGAGGGATCGTACTAAATTGATACTGCGGAAGATAATTAAATCGTGTGACAGTTTATAACAGGAGATGCCTGAATAATCAGCGATTTTAAAGGCCTTTAAATCACGGGTTTGCAGCCTGACTGTATTTATGAACTATAAGGAACTCCTGCAGATTTTGCTTGGCTGTTAGATTCTGTGGAGGAACAGTCTATTTCTGTCCGGTTGAGTGATGCCACTTCGTTAGAAATGAAGAAGTACTGACCTGGCCGTGGGCGGCAGACTCGCTTGCTTTCAAATCCCCATCTGGAATTTCACAGAGGGTTAAAACCATCAAATGTTTAAGTGAATGCCTTGATATGTCACTTCCATTCACAACTTTTCCTTTCCTTTGTCAGTTACTCCCTGTGCATTTTCCTCTCTCTAAGCAAATCAGGAAACATTGTCTGCAATTCCCATATTATGTTGGTTTCTGCGAGCAAGAAAACAGAGCAGCAAAACCTTATTTCTCAAGAGAGGGAAAGCACTTCTGAGTAGGGTTCTTGGGGGGGGGGGGCAGGGGGCAAGGCCAGAGCTGCTGGGAGATTTAGGGCACAAATTCCTGTGTGATGCTTACTACGCTTTTCAAACCGACCTTTCCTAGCTAAATCCTGGAGTGCAGGCATCACAGGAGAGAGAAAAACTCCCAGGTACACATGACTGTCGCCACTGAATGATGTTGTTTTCATTCCCTCTGTCACCAGGTTGACTCGAAACCCTCAGCCATGAGTTAGGACTCAAAAGGATTCGTAATGGGTTAACCTGTGTAGTCAGTAAGGCATCTCCAATATATCCCAGGTGGTTTACTTTGCAAAAACTCCATCTGCTCCATTTTTATGCTTCCTGCGCCACCGTTTTATTTCTTCTTTTCTATCATCCTCTCAGTATTTTTTTAATTCCTGCCCTAGTCATGCACAGATGCAAATTTCTACCTTAGGCTTTCAGACCTACATTAGCATATGTCAAGTTCATCACGGTGACCTGGACCCAGGGAACCCAGAGCATCGCAGGCTGCGAGAGCCTGGGACCGTCTGTATTTGCCTTGAACGTTGATCTAGGACCTTTGAAATCTTCTTTCCTCAGAACAGCTTTTTTCCTAATTAATCTCCATACATGACTGTGTACCTGCAGATATATGGAGAGAGACAAGCACAAACATATGTGTGATTAACACTTGCCTTCATACAAGTGTATTTTTTTTATGTGCAGTTTAGGGGCTTATGTCCTGCTTACAGCCGTGTCTTTCTCACTGGGCTTATATATTACAATACTGATTAACCACAGATATCTTGTGAGATTTTTTTTCTTCAGTCAATTATCATCTAGTTCCTGAATGAGGGAACAGTAAATTTAGAAGTCTATTTTTCCTGTAAGAGTGAGGAATACTAGAAAAAAAATATGCAGAAATAGAACTTTGTTACCCTTTTGCTACCTGTAAGTCTGTCTGTTGAAATCAATGAAACCCTGTCTGTTCAATTCTTTCAAGATGCAAGGCATTAAATGTGTTATTTGAAATCCATAAAATAAATAAGTTTTTAAACTCGGGATGCAGCTGCGTCAACATGAAAAAGCTGTCGTACTTTGCACATCCTTAAGCTTTTCTAAAAGCAAATTCAGTAATTGTTTCCTGCTTTCAAATAATATAGTTGAACTCTGAATTTCAAATATGCCAGATTTAGCAATTCGCTAATAAGACAATGTCAAGAACTCCATATTTCAAGCTCTCGATTGCAGGAATGATACTGCAGTCAGAAATGCTTTGCACGCACTTTTAGTCCTGCGGCTCCCATCTGTGTAAGTGTAAAGATTAGAGTTGCAAAACACCTTGTTAAAAGCAAGGTTTCTCAGCATCAAGCATCAAACACCTATAAGGTAGGAAATGGCAGAATTAAGGCAGCCTTGTGCAGGTTTAATTTGCTACCCATACCTTTCCTGCTGATATATATACATTCTTGTGCAGTCTCTAAAGATAGAAGCAATTATTGTTTTTTTTCCCCTAAGATTTCTCTGGGAGTTAATTAGGGTTGTATAGTGAAGGAGATTAATAAAAAAGAGGGGCCTTACCTAAAAAACTTGGGAGGTATGCAAGTCCATAGAAAAAGAAATCCTTTCGTGAACTACAGAACTAGCACAAACTCTTTTACTGTGGTTTCCAGCCTTCCATTCCTTAAACTCCTTTCCCTGCTTCTCCTGTAACTTCTGTGTTTGCCTGAGCAAACGGCTGCTTGTTGTGTCTGAGCCCATTCTGGGTCCCCACCTCTCCCCAGGTGTGTGCAATCTGAAGAGTGTTAATTATATTTGACATCACTGACCTGTGAAATTGGGCTGAAACTACCTGGCAGGTTCCCCCATTGTTGAGGCAGGCAAGTTTTTTTTTTTTTAATTACCTGTAAAAGATAAATATGATACCAAGTAACTTGATCTTACTTATACAACAGATTCCTGTGATGAGGTAAGTCATTTAAGCCAAATTTTTCATATAGTTGCACATTTGTATTCTTAATTTTCTGTTTAAGGAGACTGACGTGTGGAAGTTCTACAGCATTCATGGCTGTATTTGAAATCAATGGGACTGTATCATGTTAAGTAGTCACAAAACATCAGGCCTAAAAATCTTAAATTAGGCCAGAACGTGCTGATGATTCACCAAGGTACTGTAGGTCTGACTGCCAGCGATAACCCCTGGGAGGAAAATTTATAATGGTCCTTTTACTAGGGTTTGGCTGGTGATGTTGACAGACCTTGGGGCTCTATGCTGAGGCTGAAGAAAGCAGCCTATTGAATAGCTGCTTACTCATTTGGTGCTGTCTGGCCATGTACCAAATGAGGTATGTTCCTGTAAGAAAAATAATTTGTCATCATGGCCTAAGCCTGTACCATTTTGAACACAAGGAAATGATTTCCCACAGGCATGGAATGAATGGAAGAGGGGAGAAGCAGGAGGCTGGACAGCCTTAATTCAATGCCAAAGTATTTAATTTGCAACTTAAACAAAAGTTCTTAACTGAAGAACATTGTTCTCATCTAAAATGTGTTTGTGAACAAACATAAGTTTTTTTCAAAAGCTTGTTTCTTGTGGCCCCTGTGATTAAAGATTTCCAGCAAGTGATCTATATATAACTGCAAAGCAGAGCAAATTTTGAAAGACAGCTTGGTACCTTTCATAAATCCTAGGGCTGGGGAGAAGGGAGGGAGCAGGAAGAGGGAACGGTGGTCTAGCAAGTCACTTGTTGTCCACCAAAGACCAGACCCTGACATTCGGTAGAGAGCGAAAGTAAAGCACAAGAAAATGTGATTCGAATAAATTAGTATCCCTAGCACACAATCTTCTTCCTGAAAAATACAGCCCAAGATTTCTGTGTTGGAGTGCTAGCTTCACCTGTACTGATAAAGAAAATAAGCCCTTACCTTATCATAGAAAAAAAGACATTTTCTCTTGTCTCACCCTCCAGACCATACCAGAAACTCTTCCATCCTCGAGTGCTTGCTTTTCCTCTAGTTTGTCTCTTTTTCACTGTGGACCTGACACTGGCCAGAAGACTGATTTTTTTTTTTTTTTTTTTTAATGGTATGTGTAGTTTATTCAGTATGAGATGTCCATGAATATAAGATATGCCAGCAACTCCTAAGATGACAAAATATAAAAGGATTATAGAATTACAATTCTGTCCTCCAGAACTGAAAAACACATTTTAGAGACAAATAGAGAAATCTTAGTTTTAAAAAATGAGCCCTTATGTCATGCTGGCAAGCTTGTTAACAAAGAAAAAGATATTTATTGTTTACTGTCTAAATGCATCAGTAACTGACAAGAGCACCCGATATCAAGAAAAAATTAATGCCAGCTGAAAGCTTGAGTCCAGCACATTCAGAGACAGCTAAAAGAGTATACTTCCTAACTGTTTCATTTACTGTAGGGCTAGTCTTGAATATTTACACATCAATTGAGTCTCAGTTTCTTCCATGACAGCCTCAGAATTCACTGATTCTGTTCTCTGCATGCTTCCATGATACAGGTGATGACCAGGATGATATGGATGTCTAATGACTTCGGTAAGATTTGGCATAGTTTGGTGATCTACCCACACAGAGAAGCTGGACCGTCAGTTTCCCAATGTGCCAGTGAGGCAGGAGAATTAATAAATTCCTTTTAAAAACAGCAAATTGAAAAAGAAAGTAGAAGGGTGATTTGCAGATTTCTCTTAGCAAGCCACAAGTCCATCTATGTGGTCCTTCGTGTGAGTCATTTTCACCACATCTGGAACAGCTGGAAAAAGAAAACAGAAACAGGAATCATAGGACTCACACTCACGTCAGCTCAGAGAAAAAAACAGAGGCAAAGTTCACAAGCTCCAAAGAGTAAGAAAATTGTGTGAGCTGGACTCATAAGCTTGCTCTTTGCCCTCCAGGGAGCAGAAATCACAGGGAGTGAGGATTAACTGAAAGATTAGGATTTTATAAACTTTATTACTAGTGTTGATAGTGTTGAAAAGAGTTACTGACAAAGAACTTTCCGTACAAATTTTAGATGGGGAGAATATCAGCAGTGTGCAGGGCCAGATAAAACAAGTCATCCATCAAACTGCAAAAACCCTGTGTCCTCATCTTTTACCCTTTTGACAGTGTTTTCTTCCTTTCCCAATTTATTTTGCTCTTGCAGAGTGACTCCTGTACTCAGCTGTGGAATTTTACTCTTCCCCTGGAAAAAGCCAGCATTGAGCTAGCAGGCATCAAGGTCCAGGATGACCCTACCGTAGATGTACGTGTGTCTCCTGTGCATGACAGAGCAGCCTTTAACCTGGTAAGTGCTGGCTGTGTGCTCTATGCCTCTTCATGCTTTCAAGCAAAGGCAAAAGCAGTGGGATCCATCTGTTCCTTGTTCCTTCGTAAGTAGGTTGGAAGCTGATGGAGGGAGCAAGAAAGTCAGCACAGCGGGTGAGCCATGAACTCCACATTGGTGACATCTAGAAGAACCACAGCAGCTTTAAGGTAAATAATTTTTTTTCATGCTCACGTGCTGATTTGTATCTGCACAAGCTGATGTTGTTTTCATGGTGGTGCGAATCAAGAACACTTGGTGCATCAGCCAGTCATTGCGTTACTGGTCCTCTGAGCTGGCGGTGTGACTAACGGCGAAGTTCAAAGTATAATTCTTTCCAAAGTGGCCTAGATCAGATGTCTGCCTTGCCAGTTTTTTGTATTGACGCTCTTCTAGATGAGACAGAGGACGCCCCTGAACTTTGAAGTCTGGTGAAAGACATGTGCCAGGCGGCAGCCAATACAAGGAGACATTCGTGTCATCTGTTGTGGACTCTGGGCTAAGACAGCCAGGCTGTAGTCAGAAAGACGTAAGACCACTTTCTGAAAGATTGTCTTATCAATATAGTAAGCAAGTTATTTTGCCTACAAGTAACTAATGTCTTTCCAGTTGATTGAGTGTTTTGCGTGTGATTTTCTGATTTGCAGAGAGCAGTCCTTACCGTAGTAGTATGGCAGAGAACCATCGTGATCTCAGGTGCAGTGACTTAAGTTATGGATGGAGTACTTGATCATGATAGTGTGAGTTTAGGTCCTTGTCTGAGGGCTGGATCAGAGGCTGTATGAGTCTGTATTTACTACATCTGTAGCAAGGCTGTCAGCCAAAAGTATCATGGCTGATCATAAGCTATAAGTGATGCTGGCTTTGTCCCTCTTGTTATATGGAAAGGGTACTGAAGAGCACTGGATTTGATGGAAACCATAAAACAGGATCTAGGAGCAAAGTCGAAGAAAGTCATCTGACAATAGCCGTGGCAATTGATCCAATATCATCTGCCTATTGGCCCTCTACTAAAGGAGTTTTTATTGTAGAATATGATACATGTTGAAAGCGAGTCCTACCCAAAATCATCTTATCCAGCCTCACTTAAATAATGCTTGACGAGGCAATCCAAGAAGTAGTTCAGCAGATGTAGTTTGAGCTCAGCATCTATTGATTGGAGGCACACAGGGGAAAAAAGCTTCATATAATCTGCTACTTGTAGGATGAGCAAGCAGTCAAGAAGAAATGTGATCACTAAGGAATATGGTAAAACCTGGGAGAGTAGACTCTTCAGCGCTGAACAAATGGATGGAGAGTGCACACAGATTCCTAGCAGCATTTGTTGGAGATGCAGAGTAAGACCACCCAGGTGAGATGAAGAAAGTTAATAGTTAAAGATAACATTCAGGGTAGAAGATTTTGGGTTGTTCTTTCAGTTTCTTAAGTCTCAGAGATCCATAATGACTTATGGGAATGTATTTTAGTATCTCTATATTTTACAAAAGGATTTTATTGTTTTCTATTTGTCCTCTATAACTTTGTTTCCAATACTTTAATGGCTATGTAGATTCAGCTGCAATCAACATGCATTTTTCCCCTTTAAAGATTATCTGGTTTAAGAGAGATCCTGGGAGACTTTGACAGGAACAAGGTGTATTGATTATCCACCATACCCACACTCACTCTTATACCTGGGTGCTGTATGCATTGAGGCTAGGCATTTACCAAAGCACCTTAGACTTCCACCATGGTAGTCTGTTACCATTAAACTACACCGTTAAAACCATTAAACTACACCATGAGACTGCCACCATGGCAGTCTAATGGATGTCAGCAAGTATTTCATATACTGCTTTCTTTAGAGACAGTGACAGTCTGGTGATGCTCAGTTTCATAAGCTGCTATGTTTGGAACTACTATCTATAAATTCATTTCATACAGACAATCAACAAGCCAAATTCTTCTCAGCTTCACCAGTTCTTGTTCTTAGCAGCAGAAATCATGATGAGAATATGAATTTTTGTCATTGTACACAAATCCTAAATTTATCTGAGAGTCTCTGGCCTGGAATATGTTTCTTGCCAAGCCTTGAGGGAACGGGTTGTGAGTTAGTATCATGAAAAGAGAAGTTTTGAGCGTAAATCTTTTCTCTAAGGTGTTAATCAGTGGTCCTCTGACAAGGAGCAGGGAGTTGGAGGGAAGTTTCAATGACCAAGTGCCTTCAACCTGTCACTGGCTGTAAGGAGAGAAGCAAATCAAGTACTTGTGGATGCTATTCAATACCGAGGCACACGCAGCCCCCGAGGACATGAATATTCAAGGGATGTGATTTCACTGGCCCAGAGTTCATGCAAGCTTTCAGTGAGATCCACGCTTTGTATTTAATTCGTAATGCTTTGTATTTCAACCTGAATACTAACTTCAAGAATCAGAAGAAAGTGAAGAGAAGTTCACAGAAAAATGATAATGAAAACAGTTTTGAGTAAAGCAACTTCATAGGAATTTTAAAGTGAAAAATGTATATGGTTGGTATGACTTTTTAAACTACTGGTTTTACCCACACTTTACAAGTGCAAAAAAATTACAAATGCAATATTGTGTCTGTGTTTTTATATATCTGTATATGTGTACATACGTATGTACATCTGTGTGTATGTACGTGTGTGCATATACACAGTTACCAGTGTCACTGAAGAATCTGAAAACTCGGTACATGTTCCAGTGTATCAGGTGTATGAAGTATGCAACATAATAGGTATGCATAAGCAGGGAAAATTCCACTTGTTTTGTCATTTGTGGTGAATAATTTTTGATAGATGCACTAAGAGTGATTAGTTGAGAGACAAAATTTTCATGATGGTTTTCCATCTCCATTTGACATTGCCCTGCCAAATACCTTACTCTTCATTTCTCAAACCCACAGCAGTAATGCACAAGGGCCATTACTCTAATAGCCCATATTTTACTATCCTGGGTATTTCTGTTCCTTCTAAATGAAGTTTTCAGACCATGCTGATGAATTGTGTAAATGTAGGTTTTGCAGAGAAGTTACACACCTTTCCTTTTGAACACCATTTGTACAAGTAAACTAAAACCAGATCATATTCAGATACACCTTACAGTGGGCAAAAATTGTCAGGTAGGATGATGATATGCATCAAGCTATGCAGATGCAAAACTGTTTTGGCTACAGAAAGGGGTACCTCAGGTTTCCTTGGGAAAATGCCCTGCCATTCCTCCCTCCTGTCACCTCCAAAAGAATTGCTGACAAAGGCTGGATTGTCAATTAGCACAATCTTTTATGCAGTGCCACCTCCTGATAAGAAGGAGCTCTGGTATCAGGCCAGGATGGGCTTTCAAGTTTTTCAGGAGGTGCACTTGGTAATGTGTGAACTGGACCATCTACAATATATTCCCCTCGCCCCGTTCTGCAGAGCGGTGAAGATAGAAGGGCAACTATACTCATCGTTTGAGCTTAGCAGTAGGACAGGCAGAGAAAACAAATGTTTTCTGGACTATCAGGGTCACTCTGTGGGTGACCTGAGCTCAAAAGACAGGAGTTCTTTGCACACTTCCATAAATGCAAATAAGAGAGATGTTCTCCACACCCCAACCCCCTACCCCCGCCCTGTATTTTTTAGGAAGAATATACAAAAAAAAACCCTGGCATATGGTAACTGTCATGCCTGAGCTTGAATTCTTGTTCCCTTTTGTACTTTGAAAGGTTTAAACCAGCTCTGCGCATTTTTCACTAGCAAATGACTCCTACAGCCCTGCTGTTCTGCCGCAATCCATCGGTTTCACGGGGTGCAGCACAAATGCATACATTTGTTCTTGTCATAAATCTACTGTGCAGTTTGCCTTCTTTCTGTGATGTTCTCCAGGAGACCCGTACGTTCACTTCTAGGTAATGATATACAAGCATAACATAGCTTTGAGGGCCTGCTGAATCCACACTAGAGTTTAATTGTGTAATTGTTGATCAATGTTTTTCTACCATATGCAGCCCTACCTGTCTCTTTTTCCCCTAGCAGATGTAACTAATTGTCAACGCACCTGTAAGCAGTGTTTCCTAGAAGAGCTATCACGTATTTCTGCTGTAATAAAGGAGTCAGGCTGACTGATGATATGCATATGGATGTCACCTCCAGTATAAATACTGCAGGAAAGGTGAGTGTGAAGTGCTGCGCTAAGTGAAGGGTAGAAATACTAATTGTGGAGTATCTGGCAGAGAAATGGCATGGCAGAAAACAAGGCGTTGTTACAGAGAATTACAGGTGAAATATGAGTCAGCAACATGATGCCAAAACTCGGAAATGGTATTCTGGAGTGTATTAACAAAAAACGTCATATAAAACACATGGGAGATAATTACTGTGCCCCACTTCTCCTGTAGAGGATTCTGCGGGAGGTGTGTTCGTGCCGGCTTAGGTCACCGCGCTCTGAGGAGGCTGCAAGGGAGAAGAGCAGAAAGAAGAGGTTCAGAAAATAGGACCTATGAATAGAGGTTGAAACAACCGGCTGTCTTTGGTCTAGAAGCAAGAAAATTCAAGTGAGGTGTAAGTCTTCTAGCACAAAAAAAAGAGGTCGACAAAACTGTTGCTGTATAATTGTTTGTCATTTCTGCTAAGGGAAATTGCAAAATGAAATTAGTTTAATTTGTGACAAAGGAGAATTCAGCTGAGCAACCAACTTTGGGTTTTGTTTTTTTATTTTTGTTTTAGAAAGTGTATTGATTTGGACTGAAAATTAAAAGAACAATCCTAATACTAAGAGCAATGAAGTTCTTCAACAGCCTGCCAGTAGGAATAACGATGATAAAATGATAAAGCTCACTACTTTTAAGGTGGACTTTGAATCCTCCCTCTTTTCCCCCACAGTGCTACATGACCTTTACAAGGACCAAAAAAGAAGTGTTACTTAACCATTCCAAAAAGTTAAAGACTTACCAGAACAGGACCACTATAAGCACCCTTCAGTCTTTTATTGTGAACTGTATCAATACAAACTGGAGTACTGATTTTACAAAATCCATTTATCTTTCTATTTAGATATGTATGTATACAAATTCTCTTCTAAACTGTACGTGCAAATGCCACACAAATCTATGGGCAGTGTTTGTTCCACAGGCAATAAGGTAGAATATTATGCCTTTTTCTGAATTCCGTCATTTATATTCTATCAAAATGCATATTCTACAATTCTGTTGTATGCAAACTGTAAGTTGTCATCAGTACATTAAAACAATTTTTCTAATGCAGCCTTAGATTTCCATCCCTATAAAGCCCTTGGCTGCTTGATATAGACTTGCCCACATTTCATCAGGGACATGAATAGCAAAATTTTACAACCAAGCAGTATTTCAGGACCTGCAGTAACAAAGTTGTAAGTTACAGCATTAGCTTCCCATTTCTCCTTTGCCCCTTTGGCTGTTGCAATATATTGCTGTCCCACACTGTTCCTTCTAAATGAAATTTTCAGACCATGCTGACGAATTGTGTAAATGTAGATTTTGCAGAGAAGTAACAGACCTTTCCCGATGAAATTTTTTTGGGGGAGCCAGGTTCCCAGGTCCTTTATAGCACAATCCAGTACCTATACCACATGTGTGGCCTTTAACATTGCCAGCATGCTGTAAGGGAACCAAAGTCCACCTGGAAATCTGGGAAGTTTCTCATAAAATAAAAGGATGTTTTCTTCTACTAGGTGTCTAACCTACTTGCTAGCAGCTGTATCGGGAAGTGTTGTCTCTAGTTGGCCCATAGTGTACATATAAAAGACAACAGAGGCACTGAAAGTTGAAAAGTTGAGGCAAGAACTTTGTATGCCACAGATTAAGACCCTGAAGGAGGGTGAAGGAATTTGTTGCTCTTTGTGGTCTGCCCCTGGGAGGGTGCCCAGCCGGGAAGGACACTGCTTCACTGGCCCTCTGAACCCCACAGAGGAGGTACCGTGGAAGAGTAAGTGTGATAGCGGTTGCATGATTGTTTTGAGATAATTTAAGTAACAGCTGCTGCTGAAGGAGGTGGTTGCTACCCACTCCTCCGCTCCATGCCGTGCTTTTCCCATGCCTCCTTGTGTTGCCACTCGCATTCACGCACTCTGATGCAAGTGAGGTCAGGGGGCTGCTCTGTCTGAAAACCCAGCAAAAAGCAATAGTTTCCAGCCAGATCACTTTTTGCTCTCCCTTACACATTAGTGTGAGCACCAGCGCAAAGCTGGGAGCAGCAACGTCTCCCAGGGTGCTAGGGAAGGGTGAGATCACCCATTTCAGCTGCCATCTGCACTAGACTGGCTTAAAGATGCCATGAAAATGCAGCCTAATCTGTCTGCTGGTAAACCTCAGGTTATTTGGGTGAACATGGCAAACATGCTTAAGGAAGCTTGAGCTCCTTCTGGTTCGTCCGCAGAAAGAAAGTAGTCGTGTCTCCCTTTCAGTGGAGAAGGGTTGGCAGCACCTCTGTGGAGCCACCACAAGGCTGCGGAGCCGGGACAGCTCGGTGATGTCTCAGAACGCAGCTCTGGTGGGTACCATCGCCACGTGCTTCAGAGGGACACATAGTATATAAAATATATAATACATATAGAAATGTGTATGTATAAAAATCGAAGCTACAAAATACTTCTATGATTTACCTTCCTAGTTAACTTGCTCTACTTTACTGGATAAATTCATATGATTTCTAGTTTCAGGGGGAGGCAAAAGGTTCTCTCTGACTTATTTCTGTCTTTGTTCTCACATTTTGGTGATAGAAAAAGGGAAGAAAGGAAATTACAAACTGAATGGCCTCATGAAATTATAAATTATAAATGAGAAATCTGATCTGAAGTATGTGACAGGACATCTTGCCAAGCTGCTTTCCTCAATCTTTTACTTTTTTAGAAATAACATCTCCTTTCCTAGGCAAGAAAATAGAAGTAATGCTACACAAGTCGTCATTTTATGAAATGGCTGAGTACCTTTTTAAGCTCCAGTGGAACGTTAAGTAGTATGGTAGGTGAATTCCTAGTTCTGCTGTAACATATTCTCTTCCTTTTTTGTCTTCTTCAGTTGTACAGAAAGCCTTTAAACCACCATGACTAATACGGAGTTTTCTAAAGAAAATTGCTCTTGACATGTTATTCTTTGTAAATAGGTGTAGTATTCTGCTTAGTCTGGTATGAATGCTTGCTTTTGGCATTGCTAGAGTCTGTTGTGATCAGAGGTGAGCGGCCTGCTGTAAACTCAGCTCTGGCCTCCAGGCAACTTTGCAGATTTCTACGTCGCTCGTTCCTTCCCTGTGCTTCTATTACAGTAACATAGGGTGAGACCTCTTCCACTTGACTGCGGGCAAAATAAGTCAGCCTCTAGTCTTTCTTCTTTTCCCCAAACCAAAACTTTCTCAAGTAACTGAAAATGGGTGCTTGTTTTCAGAGATGTGGCTTCAAGCTGAAGACAGGTTGCATGCTTGGGCTTTGAGAATTATCACACACTTCTTGATGAGGGGGTGGAAACTTCTCTTTGATGGAAGTGTATGTATCTCTAAATATAATATAGGTACTAGCAAAGCTGATTTTGAAACTTCCATTAAGACGAGCAAAAGGCAAATGCCTTTTACGTACAACAAAACAAATGTATTGCTCCAGGACCAAACTCTGCTCTCACTTGCGCAGGGAAGATAGACGCAGTGCTGTAACTACCTGAATGCAATGAGTAGTATCTGCATAATGCATCTATCTGGAAAACACACTTTTTATTTTAAGAGTGAAATGCCAGCCTGTTCTGTGTAATCAGGTTCTGTCCCTTAGATTTCACCTATCCTGACTTTTGAGGTTTGTGTATGCATGCACAAATTCCAAATACAATTCAGTTAAAAGTGCTGAATGTTACCTCTTCGGGGGTTATGTGAATGTCACATCTCTTCAGTCAGTAACAAAATACCTACTTGATGTTTTTCCTCAGACTTGGAAAATATCAGGTAAGCACAAAGAGTATCCTTTCTTTCCTACCAGTTGTTACTACTTCCATCTCCACTCTTGTAAGCACAGTGTGAAGGTTAAAACCCTGCTGAAGTAGGGATTTCCAGAAGCACAAGATTATGTAAGTAAGCCTACAGAAAATGGCTATCTGGCTTTGCTGTGTCACAGGAATGTCAGTTGAAGGCATCTCTGGAAGCCCCCATCGAAGCAGAATTATCGCCAGCCTGGCCAAGTCCTTAAAACCTCCGAAGACAGAGGTTCCACCATGTCTCTATATTTTCCTTAATGCCTAACCCAAACCTGCATGGCAACTGCCTCTTACTACATTGTCTGTAACTACCAAGAAGAGTTTGTCTCCATCATCTTTGTAACTGCCCTTCAAGTAGTTGTAGGCTGCTGTTCCTTTTCTTTTACAATCTCTTTGTAACTCTCAGGGAAAGCTATGACTCTTCTTTATCTGCACTGGAGCTGTGCTAGCTCTGTGTGTGAGTGGGCACCTAACACAACTGCGATCTCTGTAAACTGGTAAATTAAATACTATCCTGGACTTTGAATAACTTGGCACAGAGAACTGCCTGTATTCAGGAGGTTTGGGACTGCTTGTTTGCACACCTTCCACAGCATGCTAACTACTAAAGAAACAAATACAGACATAAAATCCCTGATCTTAAGTAGTTGCTAATTTGGAGACAGATTCTGTTTTGTTTTGGCAGATGACCAAGCATGAGCAGTACTGGAAGATTGCCCCGCACCCTACTTGCACAAATTGAGCTTGTTCAGCTCTAAATAAGACTATGATCCAGCCTTTGCAAAAAGTTTTGAGCAGAAAAGCTGGCTCCTTGCCTCAGTTCTGCTGACTCTGCCCCAGAAGCCTGAGCTTAGTGTTCAAAAGTTCATCAGAGTCTTATCATAGGCCCTAGAGTGGGCTTTAGACCCAGAGAAGAACGTCTATTTTCTTAGAGGGTAGTCCAATAACTTAATATTTGGGCTTCTGAAAACTCTAGGGAAACTATGATCATATTCAAATCCACAAAAGAGAAACAACTGAGCATCACCCCAGAGCTAGAAATTAACTGTTACAGCAAATAGATAGTATACAAAAAGGATGCCAGTTGGACACAGTAGCATGTAATATGGCAGAGTAGTACATTTAACACATTACATGACTCAGTTTGTCTAGAACGGTATTTTTTGAAAAATATTTTTCCACCTGCCTTGCAACCGCTTTTATAAGGGGGAGGACAATGTGTAGATGCTGTAGGCGCGGGGTCGTATGTTGCAGGTTGTTTTAATTTTGTTAACCTTCAGCTCTATTCAATACAGGAGCTTGTGCAAAAATTTACATCCAGATGAATAAGGAGGTCTAAATGTTTGGCAGTTTAAGCCCTGAACCTACAGAATCTAAATTGCATTTAGTGCAGGATCAATGCCTCAAGCAGGACCTCACTGGTGCTCTGGGTTTCACTGTAATTTTGAGAAGATTTCATTGTCACCACAAAGCTCTAATCCTCCTGCTTTTTATTTTATGAGAAATCAGTTGTGACTTCCTTTAAAAAAATCTGACAGATTGTTTTTTATAGCTGGAGAAGCAGACTGTCTTCTTTGCCTTGAGGTTGTGAAGACAGAATAATTTTACACTATCTAGATTACAAAAGAAAAATGAAAATTGCTTCTTCTAGCTCTTCTCTTTGTAAACCCATCTGAAGGAATATTTTCCTTTCATTCTTAGTAACATACACACACATATATATTTATATGTAGAGCTAAAAGTTAAAATCATCTTATCCTGTCAGTTTTCTTTGTTCAGCTTTCACATCTTTCATATTAACAACAAACCTTTATCTGCCTGTACAGTGCTTTGTTATCGTAGGGTTTTTTCTCTAACAAACCATGGCCCTATCAGGTTCGGGGAACATTGCTTGTTATGACTACACTTTGCGCTTCATTTTGTTTAGAAATTCACCTACACTCTGTGCAGCAAAAATTTGCTTTGCAAACAAATAAAAAATGTCCAATATAACACAAATTTACATCTGTGTCAAAAATGACACCTTTATTCTCTCTGGCTTTTGTAATCTTGAGAGGAACAAAAAGTGTTTGATTCAGATATAAAAATTAAACAGGTCCCCAAATTCATATTTAGGGTTTCCACATTTATATCAGAATATATGTGTTTATTATGAGACCTGTACTCAGTTCACTAAAACAAGTTTAATTTCCTGATCAAGGGATTTCTTCTGATATTTTATTCTGAATGTAGAGCCCTTCAAATCATGTTTCTGTCAATTTGCAGTAACAATTGTAGGATTAGACTTCCAGGCAACTGTATCGTAGAATCTTTATGAATAGAGAATATAATTAAGTAATTTATAAGCAAAAATCAGGGAAATGAAAGAACCTTACTGAGACAAGAAAAAAGGAGCAGTTATTCCATCTCTACTCCTTTTTTTAGATTAGACTTGTGCTCTTAAGGATCCTGTGCTGCTTCTCATAAAAACAGGATTTGATTTTACTGGCCAAATTCCAACTGCAATTTGCCTAAGTAATTGCTTCTTGCATTCTTAATTGGAAAAAGCGTTCCTGAGTTTCCAGTCTTGCCTAATTTACTTTTTTAGTGTCCTTAACTCAGTATAAACCAGGGACATCCTTCACCAAGAGGTGGCTGATCTTTGAAGGTAGATGATGGCACACTTATGCATACTAAGCGTCTAAGCGTGTCACATATACCTTGCAATGTAATATCACAGTTATTGCTTCTCAGTATCCAGCACACCTAGCAAAGGAATGCTCCCCTCCTATCGCTAGATTTGATCAGTTCTGTGGAAATCATCCTGAGCAAAATCCTGCTTTCTGTGCCTCAGACGTGCAAGTGAATGAGAGATGAGTTAAACCCTCCATTTCTAGATCAGGAGCAGCAGTGAGTTGCCGGGGCCGGCTGGGTTATCCAGAGCCCTCCCATCTCTTTGTCCAGTGCTGCAGAACTTGGATCTTCTGAGGAGGAGAGCCAGATAGCATCCGAGTGCTCGGTACTGCAGAGTAAGCTTTCTGGTATCCTCTTAATCAGCGGCGCAGCAAGCTCTGCTGATGTATCGTCTCTCTCTCCCTCTTCTCCTCTCAGTCTTTCTGAGAGCCAGGCATGGAAATAATAGAATCTGCACTTGTTAGGCTCTCCAGCTTGCTGACTCAAAAATGAAGTTCTCTCATGATTTGTTAAATTCAACCAATCTACTTGAAAGTTGATGCTACCAATTAGTCCTGTAGCTCTCTTTACTTATGAGGTTTGATACTCTTGTGCATATGAAATGTGCAAATGTCAGCAGACATTATGTTTGAGTTATATAGTGTGATAGTCCAATACGGAAATACAATTTTAGAAATCGCAGTTATTCGTTTAGAAATGGGATTTTAAAAGGTACAAAGTTCCTAGTTAGGCAGCTAGTCATGGGAAACGTGTGACAGAGGAGTGGAATGGGAGAGACCTAACCGCTGCTGCTGCTGCTCTTTGGCTAATTCAGGGGAACTCTGAGGCAATATAGATTTTTACAGGTCATTTCTGAGTAGTAAGGGTACACAGCTGAGAAAGTATCTGGGTTTTAATGAAAGCTTAGCCACTGATTTGTATTTTGAGTTCAGGAAAGGCCGTTAACCTGTCTGTGCCTCAATTCTTTTTCAATGAAATTGGGGTGAAAATACAATTCTTCTTTCAAAAAGATACCGAGAGTTGGTGTATAATACTTTTGGCTGTATTTCCATGGCAGCTGATCAGACCCGAGGTCCTTTTTTTCAGACTTGCTGCTTGCAGGGAATGCAAGTGCAATGCCAGGGCAGCACTGAGATTGCAGCGTAGATGTGTGCTTTCAGATCCCTGAAATGAGAGGTGCCGCAGTACTAAATGCTGTTAACCTCTCAGGTGAATCACCCTTTCTCCTCTTCACGCATTGCTGTTTTATGAATTACATGCTACTACAGGATAGTACTGTGGTACCCTTCCTTCTAATTCCCCGCCTCCCACCTCTGTTTTTGTGCCCCCACTTTAGCATATTTTATTGTCACTGTAGAGACAGTAACACTGACCTTTTCTTTTCTGCTCTGCCTTCTTTGTCTCCGCCTTCAGTTCATTTACTTTAGCAACAAAACAATATGACTCAAGACAAGGGTTATTTACAACATCTGTTTGAAGGCAGTTTGACAAGGCTTGGGTAAATATAGATCTGGCGAAGTCCCCTACGCAGATTCATAAGTGACTGCTTTACAGGCTTCAAAATCTGACCCATTCTTTCAAAACTGGGTATTTTCCATGGGGTAGTTGGGTCTGACTGTCAGTAAGAATCCAAAGTGCTTTCATTTTGACCTGTTGTTTGAGGTTATTCTGTGTCAGATGTGATAAAGTCATGGTACACTGTATTCTCCATGAGGTGATATGTTGCATAACAGAATCTGCATTTATTTAACACCAAGTTCAAACAAGTAATGTATTAATACAATGCTAATTTTGAGAAATTGGTAGGGCTGTGATACATTTGTGGGCTTTTCTTCTGAACATATCTTACTTTTTTTTCCTTAAGAGTCTCATCCAAGTGCAATTCCGGTAAATGCAACCTGTACCTGGATTTTTTCACCTGCCACAAGCAAGACTTTTTAGGCAAGGTGCTGTAATCAAGAGGAGACTTGGTGTGTGCTGGCAGCCATGGGAGCACGGATAGCAAGGAGAAAGACAGCAGAAACAGCAGCTGATTGGGAAGAGCTGGAGGAGACCACACTGGCATGACATGTACCAGAGCCTCCTGGGGAAGCTGGACCTGAGGAGGAGGCAGGCGTAAGGTTTGCGCTAAATGGAGAGCTCCAAGGTTGGAGGAGCTTGATCTTGGCAAAAAGTAGGAGGGTTGGTAGCGTGGTGTGGGGCGTGACGGATTGTAGCATGTGTTTGTGAGAAAAGGCAGGAAAGGAGGAGGCTTGCGATAACAGATTGGCGTGTGCAGACTTGTGGTGAAAGAGTGAGGACTTGTGACTCGGGAGAAGGAGTACTTTAGGGGATAGGGGTGTGACGGGAGGAGTTGGGAGCACAGCATACTGCAGGTCAAAAGTCTTAAGGGTTACTTAAGGGCAGTCTATGTCCTTACCACCTCGTAAAGCAGGCACAGGCATGGAAGCACAGACATGAACAGCATTGTTCCCCACCCACCCCTTCTAGTGCTGCTACAGGGATGTTCTCCTCTCTCCCCTGCTCCACCTTTTTAGCTTTTGGAAATGTGATAGCTCAAAATAAGGTAAATTCAGGTAATCCAAAACACTGGGGTAAATGTTTTTTACCCCAGTGTTATCTGACATGTCCTGTATATTTAATGGTGAACAATCAACACACAGTGTTTACTTTCAACAAGCATAGTGTTTTATTGGGTGTATGTAGGAAACTTCCCTTGCTCTCATTAATTCATTGCATCTGTTTTTCACTCTGATGACAAATGAACACAGATGTAACAGCCTTCCAGTACTTAAAGGGCACCTACACAAAAGATGGGGAGGGACTCTTTATCAGGGAGTGTAGTGACAGGACAAGGGGTAATGGTTTTAAACTGAAAGAGGGGAGATTTAGATTAGATGTAAGGAAGAAATTCTTCGCTGCGAGGGCAGTGAGGCCCTGGCACAGGCTGCCCGGAGAGGCTGTGGCTGCCCCCTCCCTGGCAGTGTTCAAGGCCCGGCTGGACAGGGCTCTGAGCAACCTGGTCTGGTGGAAGGTGTCCCTGCCGATGGCAGGGGGGTTGGAGCTAGGTGGTCTTTAAGGTCCCTTCCAAGCCAAACCATTCTGTGATTACACAAATATCTTTCTGACAGACTTTTCCCATACGAAAAATTGCTGCAATGTAAATTTATCACTGCAGTGCATGTAAAATACTATCAGTCAGATGTTTATCTCAGTAATAGCACTGTATTTTGTTAGCAGTGCTCTGTAACTACACTGCCGTAACTGAAATTACAGTCTGGTTCAGAAACAGGAATGGAAACATTATATACATGAAAGGCTGAAAAAGTACCTCAATATACATTCTTAATCCTTTCATGTGCTTAACTCTAAACAATTAATGCTAGCTTTGGTGTTTACTTTCTTTGACTTACAAAAAGGGGGAGAAGAGAAAAAAATACAACTGTATTTCTTTAAAGAAACCTGAATAAAACTGAAATGCTTTGGGTCAGCTTTGCAGCTTGTGAAAAATCAATGTTGCTTCAATTACTCCATTGACTTCAGTGTACTGATGTTGATTTACAGCAGTGGGGAGCTACACAATGATTAATAATAAGAATACCTTGGTCTTTGATAGTGCTTTCTATCTTGAGGTTCCTAATTGCTTGTCAAACTCTCTCACTGTCTTATAGTTTGTGAAGATGAAGTATTGTATTCAGGACCTCATAAACACTCTTAATTCAAGACAATTACAGATTTATTCAGAGGAATGTCTTATTAAGAAGTATTATTTAATTTTCTTATTTTTATGTACATGATACAAGCAAGACAAATGCCTGGAGGCAGTTGAAATGTATTCTTTTTGTGAACAGTCCTTTCTAGCAGTGTAAAACCTCTTTGTAACTCAAATGCAGCTTTCCATCCTGCTGTCATGTTGCAGACAAGATGAGTAACTGTCTTAAGTCTAAAATCTTGGCAAGATACCGTACAAACCATCAACCCTTGAGATGATCCAGGTTACTTATCTATTGCTCACTCTGTGTTCCCTTCAGTTTGCTGCATAATCCACAGATGTGGTCCAGCCATGTGTTTCCTCAAGCAGAATTTTTTCTTGCCCACATCAAGCTTTTCTTAATTCTTTTGGGGGGGGGGGGTGGGGGGGTGTCTATATCCCTTTATTCATTCCCTAGCGATTTTTTGCATGAACTATAATGCATTTCAGACTGCAGTTCAACTTTTCATGGCTATTTTAAGGAAAGAAGATATAAAGATGATCCTCTGTAAGGCCTGTGTAAGGATCATAGATAATTACAGTTGTTATGATCGGTGTACAGAATCCTCCAGCTAACAGCATTAAAGCTTCCAAAGGATGCCCTATGGAAAGCAGGGGCTGGCCAGGATGCTTGTCTGGTGATGCCCTGCACCTGATCAGCACAGTCTGTCCTTGCTACTGGTTGGACCTGGGGGCATGGAGTTGCAGCATGCCATATTCGGTATGATATATTTTCCTCTAATATATAATTTCCTAGGTTGTTATGTCCTTTCACATTGAGGTGTATCCACCTCTAGGCATAGCCCATATTAATATTATTTAGGGCCATGATAGCATAAAATACTGATGAATCTGCTGGCTAATAAACAGCAACAACCATCAACGTAGATAAAGAACTCCGAATCTGTTTCAAAATGATACCACCAGTAAACCACTGTGCACTCCCCAGGAGTAGAAACAGTGGTAAACTTTACCCAAAACTTTATCGAAGTCCCAAATATGGGACTCTGATACTGTGTTGTACATTTTTGTAGGTATACATGATTCAAGAACAAGTTTCTGTTTTAAATAGATGATCTGACAGGTTAGCAATACCCATTTAAAATACCTCCTGTTCTTAGACTGATGCCGACCCATTCCAACACACGATGAAAACGGTTATTGTTATAGAATACTCAATCATACCTATTGTACAAATATGAAAAGTGGAACCAGTATCTCCCATCTGTTGAAGTACCTAAAGCATTAGAAGTCTGATCCATGCTGAAGAAGCCTAAATATTTTAGTACTTTAAATAACGAAGAACAATAGTATCAGGTACTTTTAAATCTGAAGGTTGTACTGCATGTCAGATTCCTAGCAAATTGTTCAAATTTGAAAAATTATAAAAGATTTACTAAAATGCTAACTAAAAATGTTTAAAATACAGTCTTATTTTCTTCAATAAACTGTCTGCAAGATATAAGCACGGAAGTCCACACTCAAAATCCCTCACTCCTTGTTCAATAAGTGTTTGCCATGAGGATGAATGATGCAAATCTTCAAAAGTTGTAATTGTGCATGTAATGCTAGAGTAAATAGGCATTATTTCTACAGCCTTTAGAGCACAGAAAATAATTTAATGTAACTCTACATAACTTTCAATAAAATTACATCCTGTTTTAGTACCCCTATTTACAATTTGTTTCTTAACATTGGAACATTCTTGTCTTGTTTTGTAAATTAGTCTTCACGGATTAGCACAGCCATCTGGCTAAAGTGCTTTAGGAATCTGCTTTGCAGAGTTCACCCTACGATGCTGTTTCTCTTTGATTATGGTTATTAGTTATGGCTGAATGTAGACTAATGCCGTCAGAAACTGGCATGCCAGGGTTAGAACAGGCTTCAAAGGCTATGACTTTTATGTTCTGGACCTTTCTTTAGATTTGCTCTGAAGAATATACTTGGATTTATAACACCAATGTTTTGGAGAAGCACTGCTTCTGAATGTGTTTTAAGAAGCTGGGACATGAGCCAGCTGCAAGTGGACACTGAGATTTTTCAGAGACTTATGGCAGACAGTGCTGATCAGTCTGAGTCAGATGCTGAATGAAGCAGAGCTCTGTCAGATATTTGGCTCTGAATGATTGTTTAACTACAGGATGTGATCCCAGGAGTAGTGGTACAAATAAAGAAAATAACCTCAGTAAAGGGATGGAGCAGTTAAAAGCTCTGCAGGAGAGGTACAGTGCAGAGGACAACTGGGGAAGGTTAAATCAGTGGATGCCAGCAAAACCAGGATGATTGGTCAGAAGGTAGCTTTATTTTGGGTAACAGTATTGCATGATTTTAATAGCTTCCAGTTAGCTCAAGCAGAAAAAGCTAACAATAAAACTTTATAGAAATGTAACATTATAGCATTTAGAAATAAAACACATGAAAAATACATTTTTGAGCCTTTAAGAGTACTCAGACTGCCTAAATTTAGTCTTATAATTTAGGTAGCTAAATTAGAGGGATAGTCGTCATAGATTATTAATGGAAAGAGAGAGGAAGGGAAGGGCTGGGAGTGGGATGCTCCTTAAAGAGTAATTCAAAGCCCAGTTTAAATGCTGCAGTTGTCCTCGAGGAATTCCTCTCTCTCTTCACTGACTGTATAGGAAGCTGTAGGACACGAGCCTTCTAACCTAATTATCTAAAGCAAAGTATGTAAATATCCACCAAAGAGTACAGAAAGATTTTAGAAAAACAGAGTCTGCAATCAAAAGGAGAAGAGACAAACTGATAATTTGGGGAGGCAATTCAGGACCTAATAAAAGCCCAAATTATGGTGGGGACCTGGAATGAAAATCTGAGAGAGAGCGTGCATGAGAGCACAAGTGCAACAGGCAGGCTAAAATTAGTCCATGACAAAATAACCAGAATTTGCTAACAAGAAATTATTTTGTCCAGAACAGTTGTAGGGAACAGACAATGCTTAGATCATGCAGTTCTGATAAAATACGCTTGTGGCAAGAAGATATGTGGAGGTCAAAGTAAGCCTGCAAAAAAAACAGCACATGCTGTAGTAAATAACACAAGCTAAGCTTAGCTTGTTAACGTAAGATGGAGGAACTTCAATGAACTATATCACTTTGCAAGAATTTGCAAGTACTAGCAGAGCATGCTGGTGTACACACAGCGAAACAGAATGACAACAGCACCTTTAGTTCAGAAAAAAATCGCCATCGTAGCAAAAGCCAATACTTACAGTAGAAGATGGAGACCTGGCAGTAAACAGGATACTTTTTTGTCCATTTTAGTTGGATAAAGACCTACATGACAGTATGGTGCCCCAAAAAGTAATGGAGCACAGGAAAGACTATCAGCAGTTAAAGAAAATACTTTAAGCCCCTACCTCTGTCTCCATGAGGCATGTAATTTGCAATAGTATTATCTTTAAAGTACCTATTACTGACTTTAAAATTATAGCAAGTTCTTGCTCTCATCAAGA
The DNA here is from genome assembly GCA_034782735.1 of Sagittarius serpentarius. Classification (NCBI taxonomy): domain Eukaryota; kingdom Metazoa; phylum Chordata; class Aves; order Accipitriformes; family Sagittariidae; genus Sagittarius; species Sagittarius serpentarius. The sequence goes on along the minus strand of JAVKLA010000028.1, from coordinate 20,065,721 downwards.
GGTAGATCTCAGTTGAAGTTCAGGAGAACAGAACAACTGATGAAGAGTTTAGGGCTATCTTCCAAGGCAAAAGGAAGCTCCTCGCAGAGCAGAGCTGAAAGGGTCATGCTGGACCAGGGTCTGCAACTCCAGCAGAAGGCCATGGTAAAGCATATGCCAAAATAAAATTTGAAGTGCTTTTTCCTGGGGGAGTGATGGGACAAATAGAGGGAATAACTTTTCACATTTAAAGAATAGGTGAAACACTTCACTGAAGTAATGCTTCGCATAGCAAAAATAAGTAAATATATAAAAGGGAATACTTTCTACTGTTTACACAGGAAGAAATTCTAGATTAAATGATGCCAAATATTTTTCTCTCCTTTTTTTTATCTGCAGAGTTCTGTTGGATTCTGTTAGCAAAACAAAGTGCATATTAGCATTCACTTAAATAACTGTTTTATAAAATGTTTGCCACATTGCCACATTTGTTTTGCTTGGCATGAGGTGTTTCACCACAAAGTGCTGCAGATTGTTTCTGATATAGAGTAGGAAAGTTTGCATAGGGGCTGGCTTTGGTCTAAGAGAGACCATCTGAAAAGGCTCACCTAAAAATTGGAGTAGCAACATGATTACTGGGCCAAAGCTGAACAAACACAAATGTCAATACATGATAACAGAATTAGTGTGCTAGAATTAATAAATGCCACAATATATATAGAAATTCCCTGAGGTATTGGTCTTCAATAATTCTTTCCACCAGAGAAGGTGTGCAAGTAGTCATCGGAAAAGCAATTGCTGTAGAAAAACTTGTGCCTAACCTAGTTTGCCTGCACAAGCAATCTGAGGGCAGTGCTTTGCCAGGCAGCCAGTACTGCAAGATGCCTGGAACAGAAAATTTAAGGGAATTTATAACACTGAAGGGTAATTACAAAGTCTCTCCTATGGGAAATGGCCATGGATAGTTCAGGAAGTTTACCAACACACTCCTCTTACAATTGTCTAGTCAAACACAGAGGCTGCTTATTCCTCACTAGCAAAAACTGATGGACATGCAAATAAACATGAAGACTGTGGCCCCAGTTCCTGTATTTAAAAAAAAAACCAGACAACCGAAACAGAACACTGAGTCTGGTTTCCTAAGTAAATATGGTACATGTATTGCTCTCTCTACTGATTCCTTATCCATAACTTCTGAAACCGTTGACCAGTCTCAGCTAAGTCTGACAGAGAGGCAGTTGTCTCAAAGATATCAAATTATTACATGTTTTGCGAAACTGGGTACTTGTGTAGAGAAGGGAGACAGTATTAGTCTCTTCACTGAGGAAAGAATGCAGCATGAACTTTGCCTTTATTAGGCACTAGTGAAACCACATGAGAGGGACATTATGAATGTTCCAGTCAAAGGAAAAGCCTGAGCGAGAGGCAGCAGGTTATTAAGCAGCTGGGAATCCAACCACAAGACAATCCATAGGCTTCATTAGTTTTGATGCTTATGGAAACAGTTGTTATTTATGGGATGCCAGCACTCACTGAAACTGCCCATTAACAACTTCCTGCCATAGCCAAAAGCAGCCTCGCAAACGGATCATTTTTTCCACCTACCAAAATATGATTTGCAAACTTAACACAAAACTGGGAGTGGTTCGATGTTAAAAACAAACAAACAAACACAACCTTTCTGAACATCTGATAAAGGCATAGCAGAACAAGATCGAGGGCCATGTTACCTACATGCTAACAGCTTAAAAAGGGAACTGGGTTCTTACAAAATGTAGGTTTTGACTCACAGAGTTCCTGCTGAGAATGAGTTCCCACAATAGCAATTAAGACTAAGGCTCAGGACACCATATTTCCAGTCGCCAGTTAACTGGAAGGCCTCTGTAATAAGAGGAGGGAGATATTTAAAGGCACCAGGTTGGTGATTCCAAGGACTCTACAGAGAAAAGAAAAATCTTCTAAAAACTATCTGGAGGTCATTTAGGGATTTAAAAATCTATGGGAAGAGACAGATGGTTTTATACTGGCCTTAAATGAACATTGACATTAAAGAGTTGTTAGAGCTCTGTGAAAAATACAGAGCAAGTCAAGTGAAAGAGCCCGTGTTGATGGCACATGAAAAATAGGTTTCCTCAAGCAAGAGATATGGTCCTGTGCTCTTTCATGAGCATGTCACTCTTCTTTTTTCTGGTTTGGTTTTGTTTTCTCCTCAATCTAAAATAGTGATTAATATAAAGAGTATATGATCCTCTTCGTAAATGGAATTTCTGAAACTCTAAGACCTTCTGCAGAGAGGCAGATGGCATTTTCTGTGCTGCAAGTTAGAGTTGTGCATGTACTGTTTTGTAGCTACACTTCCTTCTTTCCTTTAAGCTTTTGTGAGAGCTGTCAGGTGCAAACATAATATTTTAGCCACGAGAGTCTTCAAAGAGATGCTGTCTAATGAATGTTGAACTGAGGTCTTGGAAATTGCAAGGAATTGTCAGTTCTCAAGCACTTTTTTTCTGGTTACAGGTATTGATATAGAGCTAGAAGAGTGAGTGGAATCATAAACCAGACATTTTCTTTTTAACCTTGGCCTACACAATAATGATGGGTTTACAATGGACAGACTCTGACTTTAATGATTTGCACATGACTCAGACTACAACAAAACGCATTGCAATTCTTTCAGAGCAATACACTTTCCCACAAAAACTGCAGATGCAAAAACAGTCCATGGAAATTATTGGTTTTCTTGCTAAGCTGTAGAACATACAAACTAGCCTCTGAGAATATGGATAATTTATCTGACTTCTACTTTTGTAGTACATACTTTATAGAAAACTCTACAATTTGCTTTTTGTTCTCCTCCCAGCTACAGTCAACTGTAAATCAACCATAATTTCAAGATACTTTCATACAGGAATACCCATTTCTGCATATCCATTTTGCCTTTTGAGAAACATGAATATTTTTTGGTATGTAAAGTTTAAAGTGCAATTCTGGCCCACTTTTCTTGGATTTTACCTTAATCTCTGACTGATCTTACATGCTTTCACTTGTGGCATTAGAGGTTATTAAGATATTTTGCTGTCTATAGATAGGCATTCTCAAACACTTGTCAAGCATGAAATCAAATTAAAAAGAAGGCAAATGCAGAAAAAATGAAATAATTGAAAAGTCTTTTTCATGGTTTTGATGATCCTGAATTGAGAGATGATGTTCTCTGTAATGTATTGCGTTCATTTATGTATTTTGTGGTTAATGTACAGAGGTCGCCCAGTATGGTCTCCAGGTATATCTTTTTCATACCATTTTCTTCATATTTTCAGTTTTATCCCCTTTCTTCCTTCAGTCTTTCCCGAGAAAAGAAAATCAAGTTCTAATTCTCTTCTTTCATTATCAAGGACATAACTTTTTCATTACATTTCTTTCTATTCCTAAATTTCTATATATTATTTTCTTTGTTGGTTTTGTCTGCTCTGCACTGCCTTGGTTTCATAGATCCTTAGCTCACTACTGACCGCTCAAACTAGTTTCCCAAATTGCACCAGGCAAACAACCTCTTTCTCCTCCTACAAATGCACCTCCCCAAATCCTTGCTGTGTTTTTCTCTTCACTCATGTTCTTTTCATGCCCCACAGTAGATTCATCCCTGTAGTATAGGACCACTGCAGTGCCCATAAGCTGCAAATATGGCTTTTGGAGCCTTTCACATATATCAACTCTGTATCCTTAAAGATGTATAACATTTGTGACTTCTGTTTGGATTATTTACTATACTAGTTTAATCAAATAACATATCAAGTTATTTCTACCAGCCCTGTTAGCAGTTTCATTATCTGCTGTAAAGGCAACTACAGCTAAGTTTGGGGTGTTTCTATGAATAAAAAATCTTTTTTCATGAGCTTATTGAAAATATCTGTAATAAGCAGTCTACCTACCAGATCGCAGCTTTCAGAAAATAATTACTGTTTTTCTTTTGCATTCAAGAATACACTAAGCAAGTGTCAGTTTGGGGATCCAATTCGTGCAAACAAATTCATTCACAATACAGTCAGTATCATGAGCTTTGCCTCTTGTCTAACAGGTTCCGGATCCTGCTAAGAATGTGTCACGTAACTGTGAGACAAATGTTTCAGAAAATCAATTGTCACACTTTATCCATTTCTTGAAACTGGCAATTTTTTCATCGACTTCATGAAACAATTGGTATCACCTGTTTGGGAAACAATTACAATGCAAGACAACTAATCTTTCACACTCGGAAGGTATTAATCGAAGTACATGTGTATATATACATACATACATATATATGTATACATACATATGGGTGTATATTTTTAGCAGGAACTATTTTTTTCTAGCAGGAACCATTTTTTTCTTTAACTAAATGACAAAATAGCTTTTTTTTTCCTCCCCCCCTCCCCCCGCAAGTGTGCTGTCTTTGATACAAATACACAGGCTAAGCAGCTAATCTGTGAGCTAATTTCCCCTCAGGGCTGTGAAAGAAGCCATTACCTACTCCATACCTCAGCACAGAAAAACACTCTGTGCCACTAGGGTGGCAGAATTCTGTGTCACTTAGATCTTCCCTTTTTTGTAGAAGTGATAAGTACTGGATCTGTCAAGTGCCAAAATCCCTTACTTTGACCTAAATTCTCCCTAAAACATGGCACGTAGACAGAACCAACACACGCTGCATTAACTTCTCCAAACCTACTCTATCTACAGTTGCTTACTTTGACTTTTCTTAGGAAAGGATAGCTTATTCACAGAAAGGAATAATCACCTCTATAATAGGTTTATTGCCCTTTTATGGCAGAGTTGGAAGTTTCTGACCTATCTTACTTTGCTCGTTGTATTTCTATTTAACGGGAATTACCACAACTTGGTATCTGTTCCTCTTCTGCTCACAACAAATTCCATGCATGCTTCAAGCCGTAAAGAAGAGGAACTTTTGTTATGTTGTCCATTTAGAGTTTTGCTTTTGTTAAAAATAATGAGCAACATTTGAAAATTATGAAAATATTAATCCTTCCAATTAGTATATGAGCTCTTTACTGTGGTCATGCAAGCTATAGACCCTAAGCTTTTTTCTAATTATGTAATAAGAAATAAGAACACTGAAGTTACTGAAGATAGACCAGTTTGAAGATGTTGTAAGAGAAAAAATGACTAACAGTGGTGAGTTATGTTGGTTCTAAGGGCAACCAGCTTTGCTTCTGTTTTGTTGGCAAACTTGTTGGCTGACATTTAAAACAAAACATAATTGTCTTGACTGCAAATACTTTCAATTGAAAGATAATTGTGCAATCAGATCACTTTTGTGTTCATATGCCTTTGTTTCAGACATTTGTTTGCTAAATACTGGGACATTAATTCCTAGAGACTACATTTTTTGGAGTAAATACAACTGATAGCTATCAAATGCTATCTTCTCAAACAAGCTATTTTAATAATATTTGTGAGACACGGCATTTAGCAGCAAACAGTATTGCTTAGTGTACCTCAGAAGACACAAATATAATAACCCACATATTTCTTATTTCTCCTTTTCAGGCTATAAGCAAATTATATATTCAATTGCTGATAAGAATGATGTGAATAAAATGTATACTCATTGTGACTGAGATATTAGGATGTAGAATAAAATAATATAATAAAATATTTTAAAGATACTAATCATTAAAAAAATATTGCTAGGTTAAAGAAAATGATGATATTTCTATAAATTCTAAGTGAAATAAAAAGTATAAACTGAATTGATAATAGTAACCATAATACTCTCTTTTCCTCAGAATTAATATTTAAAAGAAGCCAGAGGAATACCTACTGTTAAATTCCTTGGCAGAAAATGGCTTCCGTTTCCAACTTTTTGTGAATGATTCATAAGATAGGATATTTTTTTAAATTGCAGGGAATTTTTTTGACCTGCAAATGGATCCACGGTATCTGATAAGTAGCTCTAAAATCAGAACAGACCATTATTACAGGACAATAGAAATAGAAATAGATCCTTTTGTCTAATCAAAATTCTGGAGGAATTCACCTCACATAATTTCAGTTTCTGCAATCAAATAACCAGTGTGACATCATCTGACCACTGAGTAATAGCAGAAGCCTATATTTTCCAACCATAAAAGGAAAACATTATTTCTTTTTTAAATAAAATACTACTGCTATTAATAATTTTGTTACCATCAGTTAGGCCAGTGTGGTGGAGCTAATGTTTCTGTAGGGCACGGGAATGTCACACTGAGGCTGTTTGATGAGACAAAACGTAACAAGGGCAAGAAGAAAAAAAGGCAGGAAGAGGAGATTTTTTTTTATTTGAAAAACAGTTTAAAATTATTGTAATATAGTTTGTTGAATAATTACTGTATTTGCAAAGTCATGAACCCCAAATTTTGAAAAATGTTACAATTAAGACCATCTTTTCCATCAGTATTCACCCTGCTTGTATATGTACCTTATCTTACATGGTTTTGATTATCCAGACAGATACTTAAAAAGTGAGGATGAATCTGAGCTCAGGATGCACAGGGTCTGTGAAATGAGGGAAAATGTACTCTCTTAACTTCCTCTATTACAGTTATTACAAAAATTTATTATTCACACTCAACATAATTTCTTGGAATTGAGGTAGGGTGGTTTTTTATTTTTTTTATGCATGTAAGTGAAATTGAAAATTGTAAGGTGGCATAAAATAACAGCAAAAAAACAATCCCACCCTGCAAATAAATAAATGAATAAATAAATAAATAAGCAAGACAAGTATGGTAGCCTTAATATAGTTTTAATTTAATGGAATTATACTGAATGAAGCTGAAGCTCATAAATTGTATTAATGAGGAAGGGCAGTTCTCACATCAAAACCCATTCCCAATGTGTTTTCTTACTATTATTATATGGAACTATGTGAGAAAGAAAAACAAATCAATCTCTTTCATTTTATGAAATATATTTATTAGAAAAGTATTATATCATGCAAAATATAAAAAGAATGCATTTAATTATATTTTACTTCAGAAAGGTAGTTCAGTGATTAAGTAATTGCACTGATGCTTATTCTATTTAGAAATATATATTCAGCACTAAAACCTAAAAAGTCAATATACATCAATATCATCTAGCATATTATAAAGTGTGTCACATATACTTCTTCAGTATTCTTACACTTTGTAGCAAATGTCATACTGAAAGTAGGTCTGATGTAGTTTTTAAAACGATGTTCCACCCCTGAGATCAAATAATGTTAAAACTCAATCACTGCTGAAAGCTCTATGCTTTACTGCTGGAAAAAACACATAGATTAAAAATCAACCATCAAAAAAACCCAGAAAAAAGCAGAAGAATTGATTATGAGAATTTACATTATTTTACTGTTTTATAGTCTCTGTTATCATATCAAGCCTTAATGACATTGTTGGGTTTTTTTCAATTTTTCCATCAGTGACAGTGTGTTGCATTTTCTTCACACAAACAATTGATGGGTTTGCAGTAGAGAAACAGTGGAAATGAGTATAGACAAAGTTAGGTCAAATGCACAGATCAAATCAACCAAAAATAGAGAAATATGTATTTTGTCAAGTCTCTTTGTTAGGTGTTATTTGTAATAAAAGCATATTTAAAAGGGTTATATTGTTGATTGACAGAGTTAAAAACACAAGGGTTATACTACAAGATTTATAAAATCAATGTTTGACAGCTCTGATAACGCAGAATAAAAAAATACCTTTGATATGATTTTTTTTTATTATACCCCTTTATATTTTGTGGAACTGACTTGTATTATTATGACAATGTAAAACCTACCTAGTTATATGTAATTTTTTTTAAATTGTGGTTATTGGTTGTTTGACACATAGAAAAATAGCTACTATACCAAGTCTTTCTTCATATTTCAATCTGTTTAAATTCTGACCCATTTTTCTCAATGTCCTGGCAGTTCTGAAAGGGGTGTGAGGAAGGGCAAACAGCTCTAATATATGAGCTTATAGTGACAGTAGCAGGAACAAATATTAGTGAGAATTTAATTTGTGAAAGCTTTGATTCTAGACCATGAGAGCACATTTTAACTGCACGAAAATAATCAATGATGACTCCATTCTACAAGCACTAAAGAAGTAAAATGCTTAGAAATGGAATCGATGACCTGGAAAACAAGCTCAAATTCAAAGGTGATTTGATGTTAGGAGCTTCTGAAAAAGTGCAGACTGAGGGATTTATTTCTGCTATCAATTATAAACAAATTGGATATGAAATGGAATTAACAGATTTCACAAGCAGCTTACACGTGTCCCAACAAGGTTTCTACAATGAGTCTTGTCTCAAACTGGGAAGGTTTTGGAGTAGGAAATGCAATTCTACTTCACAAAATTATTTATCTAACACAAAAATAGAGTGGAAGTCTCTGAGTTGCAAATCATTGGAAGCTGGGAGGGGATTCTGAGGAGTAAGAATAAGAATTTCTTCTTATACTCTGATATACCATGAGGTATTGGCCTCAGGCACTTTGCAGCATATAGGCATCAACAAGTACCTCTTGCATGTTAAGCATGCTATCTACCACTGGACTAAATCCCCAAGAAACAGGATTCAGGGCTATATGAATCCTTGGTCTGATCTGGTGAGAATGTTTTCATGTTCATAAAATGTCCCAGACCAAATACCCCAAGACTGAACTGACATCCCTAACGTTTTTTTTTTTTTTTATTTTGTGAAGACTCTTGAGGATGACCACCAGATAATTCTTCATAAAACAGTCAGCTTATGGCCTGTTAGCTGCATGGACAGTCTTAGCACATTATTCTGTGTTCATTATATTGGTAAAGGTGAACCAGCACTGTGGGAAGCATGTCAATCACTGACATGCACTTTTTCCATAGAAGCTGATTAAGCACTGTGGACAGTGCAGAGCAGAGGAGTAGTTTTCAAGAAGTTCAGACAAAGGCATGGTATATATGAGAACACTCAAAGAATCTTCCAGGTAGAAAAGAAATTGTGTGTTTATGGATGTTGGTGTTTCCCCTAAGCAATCCTCACTGTCAGAATAGCTCCTCAATTTTATGCTTCCCTCCATGCTTCTCAGTCAGATCATCATCCACATGAGTGATGTGCATTTGCAACAGGACCAGCAGCCTTGACAGTGACAAGAAAGAAGCTAGACACTACCATTGTCCTCATGCACAAAACAATTTTACCCAGGGAGGAGGCAGCAGAGGAGACTGACTACAATCATGTGATCCCACTCATTTTCATTTCAAATCATCCTAAAATGCATTTGTGCTGACCTGGTCCTTGGTTACTCGGTTTGATACAGAATACAAAGAGACAGTCAGAAAAGAAAAAGAAAAAAGGAAAGCAGAACTAAAGTAACAATGGTGTGATATGCGCTTTCCAGTGCTTTTCTCTAAGGATTTGTGTTAGTGGAAAATATACCTAATCCGGCAGCCTGAGAGAGGGAAGGCTGCTGCCACTCCATGCCCCCAGGTCCAACCAGTAGTGAGGCTGAACATATATTCGCAGCAGACACAGACACACACAGAGTACATGTATACACCACAAATATACATACATACACTGCTGGCCATACAGATCACAGACAGACACACAGAGCACTCACACCAACACTGACAGCACCACCAGCCTCATCCTGCTCCCTGCTCCAGCTGAGCAGGACAGAAGTGGGAATATATATACATATCTACAAGGTGGAGCCCTCCACCAGCAGGACTTGCACAGACTGTCCGGTAGCTGGACATACAAGATCTTGAGGCTGCAGCCCCACTCCAGCTGCTGGTACAGACCAACACGCACACACACGCATGTGCATGCAAAGGCACCCACACGCTCTCTCTCTCCCCACCTCCACCCCTGGTCCCAGTAGCCACCCTCCTGTGCTCTCACGCGTACAGACCCACAGCCGGTCTCATACCCAGCGGTGGCCCTCAGAGACCTCCAAACCTCTCCTGGCCCCTAGCCCACTTCATCCACTCACTGGCTCATCTGGCTTTATCTCTGCTAGCAATCACACCCACACTCACTCCAGCTGCTGCACCACAGCCACCCCCTCTGCCCGCCTATACACACATGGAGTAACACTGGAAAATAGTTGGAGTTTAGTAAGGAGACAGGACAGACTGTGCTGGTCAGGTGCAGGGCATCACCAGACAAACATTCTCAACAGCCAGCTCTTTACACAGATGAACCCTTTTATTCCCTTATCCCACACTTGTTACTGCCCAAATCTCCTAAATCCCTCCTTTGTCTTGCCTTTGGTTCCTGCCCTGAACATCCCATAATAAATCCTGTGCAATCGCCAAAAGCTCTTGACCTGCATCCCCTTATGTGTCCCACAGCTCCAGCTAGCAACCCCCTTCATCCAAGAGGTAACCTAGAGAGCTGCTCCCCGTGGCTCATGGTGATGTGTTTCATGCCTGGACACTGGGGCTGAGGCTCTGCTGGGGCAGCCCTGAGAGGGAACCGGGCAGGGTCTCCTTTCCTATTAGTCTTTAATTTGGGTTCCTGCCTGCCATTTGCCCCCGTGCTCCTCTGGGCTTATGAAGATGGGCCTTTCATGGCTTTCCTGCGATGGGTCTGGGGATAACCCAACAGTCTGTCAATAGCCTATCAAACTGTGTCTTTAAACCTACTTAGTATCTCTTAATTAAGCCCCAAAAATGAGAAAGCAGTAAATCAGAACAGAAGAAGAGCATACACAAGGTATAAGAATAGGGAAACAGAAAGCCAGGGTCTACATCCTCATACTGCTTCTGATTATTATATAAACTGGGATTACAATTAAAAATATTTTGTCATGCAGCCATTCATTCTTGCTAGAACAAAAGGCACCATACAGAACCAGCACTGTGAGAAGCCTGTTGGTGTTTAGCTTTCCTAGAGAAGGGCAGGCTGCTTTTTTTTACAGGGCTACAGAAGCTCATCATTCCTCCGGGTTATTGTCTCCCTCACAGTCTGCAGAGCACACCTCTGGCACCAGGCGCTGGGATAACGCAGTACTTCCATGCATGCCTTTAATGTGACTGCCACGAATGGACAGTAAAGACAAATGATAGGTACTTCTAACTACTCCATGAAGCCTCATCCTGAGCACACGCAGGAGCTGCGCATTTGTAACCTTTCACCCAATAGCATAGTATTCTGTAGCAGTAAAGTATCCTGAATTTGATCAGAGTCAGTATCATGGGCAACAAGCAACACAAGAGAGGATCTTAGAGAAGATCTTGCATAAACATCTGGGTAAAGAGACCATAACTACACTACTGGATTCCTCATAAGATGGAGTATCATGGTAATAGGTTGGAGGCAACTACCCAGGAAACCTGGTGAACAAAAATCTGTACAAGGAGAGGCACTAGCCTTTTTTGGAAAGAAGGGCCAATATTGCCATGTAGAGGTCTAAATTCAAAGGTCTGGAACTTATTATTTCCCTTCTCCAAACAACTGGGCTTTTCACAGGCTTTCAATTCAAATGTGAGACAAGGAGGCAGTACAACTAATATTTGCTATGTGAAGTAGGATGTGACCAAAAATGAACCTTGTGGAGGGATTACAGCAAGGAAAAATAATCAACAAGTGTTAGGCAAGGAAATTTAAATATATTAATGTATATGAGGTGAATTACTTACGCACAAATTGACAGAATAGCAAGTGACTGACCCATCATAGAGGCATTACTGTCGTATAGCACATAGCATTTCATGACATGCAGCACTGAGGTGACATGTTGATAAACAATGTTCTTTTACGATACACAAAGAGTGAACATCCATGCTATGAGCAGTTTGACAGTGTACCTCACTGAGTGTTGTTGATACCTCGAAGAGACCAGCCAGGAGACTGTAAGACATTTCAATTTTTTCTCTCAGATGGAGCCCAAAGGGTTGCAATGGGCACCTGTCGCAAGAGCTGTCTCCTATGTGCTAATGCAGGACTCAGTCCTTTACTCCCTCCTGTACAGCATGAATAAAATACCACAGAGAGACTGTGAAATGGAATGTACTTCTATGACAGCGGTGTCCAAATGACACCCTTGAAAAGAAATGCTTGTTTTACACAGGGCTTAGCCAATCTATGCAATTTACTGCCACAAGCTATTTTTGTGGCTTACAGTTTAGCAGATTTCAAAGCAGGATAACACTTTTACAGACATAATAAGAACACCTGCATTTACATTAAGTCAGATAAAAGGAAAACACAGAGTGGATATTAACATATAGAGAAAAGGTAAGATCTCTGGGTCCAGAACCATCTGTTTCTATTCGTCTGGACAATGCTTAGCACAAGGTGAACTGATTCCTAGTAACATGGATAAGTAAGTAAAGGCTAATCTATTAGCTATAAGCCAGCTTTAACTGTTTAGTGCTAGAGAAAATACACGAGTACATTATCTCACACTTATGTAAAGATTTCTTGCACCTTCCTCTGTTACATCTGATCTGAGCCACTGTCAGGGAAGGGATATCAGAATACTAATGGCATGAGTCATTGTGGCAGTGTTTGTGTTTCTTCCTAACAACTTTAGGACTCCTTTGATTATGACAGAAATATAGAAATCACACAAAATACTATAACACCACATATACAGAAATAAAACTAAAATAAAACTAGAATCTTATTTCCTGCATCCACTCCAACAGAAACTAAAGAACAAGTGAAGAATACAGGCTTTTTTTTCCATACAAAAATATTTTGTGATTTTTTTGTAAGTGGCTAATCCCCTCATGATTAAGCCCCTCCCAAAGAGTTCCCCCCCCCATAAAAATCACAGAGTTAACATAATTTTGCAATTTCATGCACCTTTCTTTCATGTTAATTCTCTTTTTCTACACTTCACTCTATGAGTCTGGTCTTTCAAGACTCTAAGCTCTTCAACTTAAGCACTATAGACCTGGGCATGAAAATCTGAGCTAGTAAATGTACAGGTGAAATGCAGCACCATTCAGGTTTGACATCTTACGTCCTGACTCTCACTTGCCTTCTACTGTTCAGCCTGGTTTGAGACTGAGCAATCTAGTTACGGAGCTCACATGAACAAAACGGACAGGGCTCCATACACGGTGTTTGCAGAGTTCCCAGCAGAATGAGCATCTGTTCTGAGAGTTCCATTAATACAAATTGAAAATACTAACAACCCTGACAAGCACAGCAGAAATAAGCAGAAGCAAGTGACCATACACAAGGGAACAAGCTAATATTCAGCCCTATGGTGACCTTGCATTACTGCCGTGGTTTGTTCTTCTTCCTGTTATCCTTCAACTGCATTTTCAGATCCCCATTTCCTCTCTTAGTTCTTCCCCTGACAGCGTACTCGTTCCTCATCACTGCACTGCTCAGTACTTCTTTGATCTGCATTTCTTTTGGGGAACCTACACAGCATGCATTTTGTACTTAGTCCTCCCTGCCATTCCAAATTACATTGTTAAAGCAGCCATAAACTATTTTACTTTATGTACCTTGGGTATGTTTGTCAAATAAATACTTCTAAGGGCTTGCCTGGTGCAGGTGTTCCTCCCCTGGCCGGGAATCACCTACAAGCTTCATAACTATGGAGTTCGACAAGTGTAAAAGCTCCATCATCCATTAGCATGGCAGTGCATGGAGGCTGCAATATCACTTGTCCGGTCCTTCTTAAAATTTCCATGTTTCCAGCGCTTTGCATGCTGCATAACACAAAGTTGGAGCAAGGCCAAAGAGAATATGGGAGAAAGAGCATTAATCCGGATGTTATTTTCCTCTCAACGGAGCGTTTGCAAAGCCTAGAGATGAGCCATGAAAATATTTGGTTGTCACATAGCTCACAGCTGCTCACTCTCAAGTTAATTTTGCAGACAGGCCCTGCCGAGCGGCTTTGGTCTCCACCTTCGCTTAGAAGACCTTAGTTTGCTTCGATTTAACCGGACATAATTCCGGGGTAAGAAGTTCTGGGCTGCTGCGGACGGCGGCGGATGAAAGCAATTTGGGGACGCCGGCTGCCGAAGCGGAAGCGGGCCCCGAGGGCCGGCTCCTTCGGGCAGGGCCTGCGGACCGGGGCTTTCCGCGCCGCGCCGCGCCGGGCGGGGCGGGGCGGGGCACGGGCAGACCCGCCGGCCGCCCGCTGCCCCGCGTCCCGGCAGGGGGAGCCACAGAGCGACGGCAACAACCCCCTCCCCGCTCCCGGCCGCCGCCGTTTTCCCGGGGATGGCGGCGCTGATTGGTGGGCGGCGACGGACGGCAGCGGAGAGCGGCGCCTCGCGATTGGTCCGCAGGTGCCGCTCGGGGGGGGGGAGGGGGAGAGGGAGGGTATATGTGGAGGGAGCGGAGCCACCGGAGCGCAAGCACTAGGGGAGCGGGGACGGCGGGCTGGGCTGGGCGCTGGCCGTGTCTGGGCGGGCGGCATAGGCGGCCGCCGGGAACGCGTGCGTACCTACCTCCGCCTGTAGCGACAGCTGCGCTTCCCCCGCGGCCGCTCCGGCTGTCCGTGTCAGCGGCGGCGCTGGCTGGCCCCAGCCATGCTGTGCTATGTGACCAGGCCGGACGCGGTGGTGATGGAGGTGGAGGTAGAGGCGAAAGCCAACGGCGAGGACTGCCTCAACCAGGTGAGGGGGCCGCGCTGCGCTCTTCTCCCCGCCGCCCTTCCGGCGGCGGCGGGGGGACACGGTGGCCGCTGGGCAGCGCAGATCGTTGGTGCCTGACAGAGACTCACGAGAGCCGGCGGGCGCGCGTCACCCCCTCCTTCGCCACCCCCCGCCCTCCTCGAGCCGCCGCGCTTGGGGCGGGGGCGGGGGGGACACGGGGGACGACGAGGAGCACGGCGGTGGCGCGAGGCAGGGGCGTGCGGGGGCGTCCGCGGTGGTGGGGGCGGGGAGCCGCCGCCGCAGTCTCCCCCTTTCCCTTCTGTTTGGTTTTGTTGGTTTTTTTTGGTTTGTTTTGTTTTGCCCCCCTCCGCCCCCCACCCGCGTAGGATGCAGAGGTTGCTACATCCCCCGCCGCGGGGCTCTCCGGCCCTTCTACCTTCTCCTTCACAGCGCGCGTGGGAGGGGCAGGCCGCGGCCTCATTGCTGCAGCCTGCTCGAACTGCCCCTGGGGTGGGGGGGCACCAGTGGGACCCACCGGGCCGGGGTGACGCCGCCCGGGCGGTGCCGAGGTGGCCCCCGTGGTCTGCTGGGGCCGTGCTGGCCGAAGCTGTCATCCAGGTGCTCTCGCCCTTCTGTCGCCACCGCCTCGATGTGGCTGCGGGGAGGATGCTGGAGAGAGAGCCAGACGTAGGAGCCCAGTCTGTTGGTGGCATCTAAATAAAAGTTGTGGGTTGTACTTTTCTTTTTCCTTCTTGCCTAGAAAGTGCTATTGGCTGTGATGTTGAATAACAGATATTCTTCTCTTTTGGAAATCCACTGACCCTCTTAAGTGCCTGTCCTGGGGGTGAGATGGGGGGGATGGAATTTGACCATGGAAGTCCACGTGGGTTTTGGCTAGTGGAGCCAGTTTATTCTCAGTATTTGTCTGGTGGTTTGTATGCAACTTAAAATCCAATTAATTAATCTGTTGTATAAAGGTGTTTACAGCGGGATTTCTTTTTTGTGTTTTAAGTGAGCAGCCTGAAACAATACTTGATTCAGGTGGTATTTTTCATTGTCATGTCGTAGCCTCATTATAAAGAACCTCTTTCTTTCAGGTTTGCAGAAGGTTGGGAATTATAGAAGTTGATTATTTTGGACTGCAGTTCACTGGCAGCAAAGGGGAGAACCTGTGGCTGAATTTGAGAAACAGGATCTCCCAGCAGATGGATGGTTTAGCCCCTTATCGACTGAAATTAAGAGTCAAGTTTTTTGTAGAGCCACATCTTATCTTACAAGAACAGACAAGGTAAGGTAAAGGTGACTGTAAGTAGATTTAATTTATTATTTTGTTTCCAATTTCTGTAGCTTATGAAAGTGATTACACTAGTTTTATTTCTTCCATCTTCTGGTAATATTGCTTGACTCTTCGGTGTAGTTTTAAAACCTTAGTGTTATTTAAATGTATTATTCCTTTTTGGAAAAAAAAGGAAAAAAATAAACCTGGTAATATTGTAAGTATTGTGTAGCTAACAGTAAGTAATGAGTTTAGGTAATTCCATAAGCACTTCAGTGCTGGAAGTGGAAGAAACTAAGCTACCAATAGCAAATTATTTATGTGGTATTTGCATGTCCGATAGTAACCCCTGTTCAGTGGTGTTACTCTAGGTCGTTCTAAACCACTGGTACAGAAAGGCAGGAAACAATTCCTCCCACAGAGCAAAAAACTTGCTGAATTCCTTTTTGTCTGGTATTATGTTACAGTAACTTTCAAATAGCTACAGGTCCTTTGAGGCTACAAAAAAACCAGCTGTTTTGCTGCTTCTGTGGCCAGTCCTCTTTAACTAAATTGTTATACTGTTAAGCCAATTTAAGAACTACTTTTCCAGGATTGGTAGTGAACACTTGTGTTTGCTCTGTGAGTTTGATTACCGTATGAATTGCAATTGAGTTAGCTTTAAAGAAAACTGTGGACATATATATAATGCTGACCTTTCAACTAATTTTTCCTGTTAGTTTTAGATAGTACAGTTAACATAAATGGGGCAAATTGAAGTCTAGTGTCTATATGATAATGCCAAAACACCTTTTCATTATTTGCCTTAACTTAGTACTTTCAGAATTAAGACTGTGGATACAACACAGTTTTCTGCACAGAATATTTGTCTAAAGAATTTGGTCAGAGGCATGATTCGGTGTTTATTTCATAGGTAAAAGGTTTTGAGTTAGGAGCATGCATAGATTGTTTTATTTTTTGAACTAATGTGCAGGGAAGAGGCTTTTGGGGAGCAGTTTTTTCAGCTCATCAGTCTGGTTGAAGTTTTCAGAATGCTGTGGAGTTAGACCATAGCTGTCCTATAAAATAGCTTTAGGCAAATGCATTCTAACCAAATTCCGGTTTTGATGTACCTTATTTTGGAAAAATAAATTCTACTATCCATGGTGTATCTTTTGGCTCTTTTTGAGTATTTTTCTTAAAGAAAGTTGTCCTCTTATTTAACTATTCTCAATGAGAGTAAGTATAAAACCAAATAACGGATGATTTTTATGTAGAACAAAAGGAGCAACACAGTTTCATAGCTGATAAGGCAGAAGAGATTACCCTGAGCATGTTGGATGTGTCTCCACACACAGACCAAATCAGGGTTAATCTGAGGAAACCTAAAGCTGATATGATTGGCATTTTTATGCTATCCTTGATGAATGTTTGTTCAACTTCACAAGGTTTTTGCAGACACCTGTGTTCCTGCCTTCAGTGCTGTCGATGCAAGACTTGGCAGGCTGTGCGAGTTCATAGAGAGCTTGAACTGGTGAAACATACCCTAGGGGCCTAAAAGACAGGTTAAGTAGCTAGAATGTAACAGAGCTTGTATACCTACATCAAAGTAGCAAGTACTTCTCCACTAGAAAGATGACTTTAAAAGGTTGTAGGTGGGACAAGCTTTCTTTTACAGATGAATTAAGACTGTTCTAAACCTAATATTTTTAACGAACAATTTTAAAATTAATTGAGGCTCAGTCATCAGAAGAGGGCTATTAAAATTCTGCTCTGGAAGTAACTACTTATAATTTTGGAAATTAACAGTTACTGAAAGTAGTATTTAATGTCACTCTGTCTTGCAAACATGAATAGTCCTGAGGCTTCAGCTAAGCCATTCAGTCTAAATACTGAGTATTTTTAGTGTTCTTGCTAAAAACAAATACAAGTTAACCAGTTTGCAATAGCTGCCTTTTAGTTGTGTATGCCCAGTAGTCTACATGAAGCAGACCTAGAATTCCATAGTGCCTGTCGTTAATGTATATTTCTGTAGTGTTGACACTCTATTTCAGTAGATTTACTTTTTTTCTGCTCAGGTCTGCTTGAGGATTTCAATATGCATGTAACTGTGCATTCATATTTAGTTTGCATGTAAGCATGTGTGGTATCAAGGTGAAGACGAAAAACATGTTAAACCTGCCACTGAATCAATAGGTATATCATAGAATTGCGAGGATTAGCTGTACAGTTACAGCTAACACCTTGTTTCTTACCTTTACTGGCAAAGTCAGTGTGCTGGTTGATGAAGTGATGTGTATCCTTGGTTTCCTTTAGCAGCACAACTGATATAGAGGATGTTTCTCTTTGCTTGTGTGAAGAATGCTGAGGAAGTCTCCCAGTCTTTTACTTGCTGCCTCTGATGCTGGTTTTGCCTATAAACTAGATGTGTGTTGAGACTCCTTTTGAAATCTGGGAAGCTGCAAGTAAATCTAAACTTTGATGATATGCTTCATCATGATGATAATAGTGAATGTTGTAACTGAGTTGTTACCAGTTTTTTTTCTATATACTTTGGAAGCTTTGTCAACCCCAGTTGTACTGCTTCATTAGAGATCCTTGTCTTGCACTTAAATTTACAACTCAGGTGTGTGTTTGTAGCAATTTAATGTTCAGTTTTCTACATGTTGTGTGAAAAGCTGATCTGGCAACTGAACATTAACCTCTGCTTCTGTTATCTTTAATTGGTGTGCAATCCAGTGGAAGATTGCAACCTCATGCATTTTAATCTTCTTATGCAAGGGGGCCTTCTTGCTACGTAATGCAAAGGCAGAGCAGGTTGTAATTGTACCTTTGACCACTGTGGCAACAAACCACCTTCACTAAGTGCTTCGTGAATGGGAGAACTGCATGGAAAAAAACCCCTTGTTGCTACACTTCCCTCCCTTTAACAGAGTTAATACAGTGGTTTATTTCTATTGTTCTTTGGATCTCAATGTCTAATTTTTATTTGGCTGCCTGGTACTGAGTTTCACCACAGGATTTTGTAGTTCAGAGTTGCTTTCAGCAGAATGAAAGTGCTTCAGTGCAAGAACGCTATTCAAATTTAATCTGCTGCTCTCAGCTGGAGTTTTACAAAGAAGTCTGAAATGTGAACAGTGTGCTTGTTTAGAGGAGTTTCAATAACTATACATTTTTTAATGGAAAAATCACTGAAATGGCTTGAAAAGGACTGCTATCCTTCTGCTTAAAGATACATGTGATGGTCCAAGATCCAGATCATAAGCTCTGGCTTGTCATGTTCATTTTCAGTTTTCTGTATTTCTTGCTAGGTAATGCAATAGTTAAGAAAACCCCAAAAAGTAAAAAGTAGGGGTTTTTGTCAGAGTGATTTATGGGTGGTTTTTGTATCATCTTTTTAGGAAGCTCTGACTTCCAGTGAGGAGCTGGGACTTGGAGAAACACGCTGGCTAAGCAGGATTTCCAGGGGAGCAACCGAGCCTGGAGGAGGGAGTGGTGTAACCCCATGGCAGCAGCTGGGAGTGAGCATGGCTGACAGCTCTGCTCCCCATGGGCCTGCATCTCTCTCTTGGGGCAGACAGTTCTCCAGCTCTGGCTAAAAGCTTCCTTTGTGAGGCATATGGCAGAGGAGTCTTGCGACTTTGCCTCCACATTAACAATGAGAGTGTTTGCCCAGCCATGTGAGAGGCAAATTGTGGCCAACGATCATTCTGGAGAACAATGGTTTTCAGTCCGGCAGGGTAGAGTCAACGTTGCAGGGATCGCCTGAGAGCAGAAATAATTTTGAAGTGAATCATTTTTTGAGCAATGTACAATTTACCCAGATGTACTTCAAAATGGGCAAAGTTGTTTGTCGTGCATAACATGACTGAAAATCTAATATTCCTATGTAAGCCATGACAATTTAAAATAACGTGTCAGATTCTAACAAGCCACACAATCTCATGAAGCATTCAAAAGGGCTGTATTTTGCCAGCCTGGAGAATAGGCAGTTATTGTTCTGGAAGCTGTTGAAAGTCATGTGTTAGGTTTGCCAGTATTTGAATTATATTTACAAACTACCTTGTTTTTGCAGTGTTATCCAGTTGTATTGATGAATTAGTTAAAATTGGCTTGTAAAATATTTTGAGCAGATAGATACATGTAGTAGGTAGAAAATAAAAAAAACCCATCCTATTATCCTGTAGCATTGGCTACCCAGTGCAACGGTGTCATGGTATTCACTACAATGCAATAAAATAGCCTGCTGTAATAGACGCCAGGGTGAGTTTAATGGGTCTGTTTGTCTGAATCAGAGTTGAATTGCAGTTGGTAACCTTTCACCCACTCTGCTGAGAGCAATTAAGAACAAAGATACTGAGGAGCATAATTGTAACTGGCTTTGCTTTTTCATATGGAGTGGCCTTATATCTGCTTTTAAAAACATAATTATGTTCTATAGATCTAGAGGTCTTTATCAATATATATTCTAGGGGGAACAATTATGCTTCTTAATTTTGATTCCTTTAGACTAGAGAGTTGTAAATTTACTTCACAGTAGGAAAGAGTCTTACCCTGTAGTAAGGAGTGTCATAGCCCAAAGAGAACAGACAGCTCCTTGGGACGTATGCTAAGATTCTTGCCAGTAGTCTGGCAAGAGAATGTGTTTTTGGCCATACTTCTAGTTTAGGAATCATTAGTCACATACAGATACTTTTACTGGTAAAGGATTGGGGTTTGTCACTCTTTCCACTGACAGCTAAGTTTAGAGCTTAAAACTTTTAACATTGTCTAGATTTCTATTTGCCCTGCTTTGCTTTCCTTTCCTTGATTAAAGAAGTAGTAGAAACAAAGATTTTGGTGCAGAACTCTGATTCCTAGTGCATGTAATTGTCTTCAATGAATTAAGAAAGAAAAATTAATCTTGTATTACATATACTGTACTTTTCATAGTACTTATTTTGTGGGGTTGTTATTGCCAGTTAAGTTATATGAACCCTAACTAGGTGATTTGCCTCCTGTAGGGATTTCATTGTAGTGAAATACTGACATCCATTTCTGGTAGTGGTGTTCAGTATAGTCAGCCTGCAAAAATCGCTTCAGAGCTAGGCAAAAAGCAATTGATGTGATATCTAGGTTTGTGACTTTGGTTTGGTAGCTGTAGCTTTTTCTAAAATGGGTCATCTGCTGAAATCTCCTTGCATCCTCCCCTTCCTACAGCATTTGTAACAAATGACTTATGTGCAACTAAAATATATTAATCACACTGTACATTTGACTTTACTGACTGTTGTTAACATGCACATACAACTTAAACTGTAGGAAAAGCACTAGGGGAAAAATAGGGATACAAAATGAATACAAAATCACCAGTGTAACTAGTGCTTGAAGAAAGCATATGATCCTGTTCTAAAACTGCTTTTTCTTGTTTTGGAAAGGAAGGAGTTCTGCCTGGGCAGTGACTAATGAAGTATAGCTTTGGCAAACTTGATGTTTTGTCCTCTAATCAGTATTTCTATGTACTGTTTTGAACTACTCGAAGGAAATGTTCCATAATTGAATATACAGGAATATCTAGCTAGCATGAGGTTCAGGGGGCAATCTAAGGCTGGTTTAGGTTATATAGACTGTCTTTTGTACTAATGCTGTCATGTGTAGAACTTGGGCTACAAGTGCAATGGTAAGTTCTGTTTGTTCTTCAAGCTGTCTATAGTTGTTCAATGTCCCAACATGTCTGGCAGATGTTAAGATGACTAGGAGCCACAGTAATTGATTGCTAAAGTTCAGAGTTGTAAAGACTTGTTTTCCATGAAGATTTAAAGGTGAAATGGAAATTTGGCAAGAGTAGTAGCAAAGCTGCAGAATATGCTAAGAGAATATTGGGGTAGACAGGGTAGGTAAACATACCTTTTGTCTGACTGGAGTTACTTGTCAAGTTTATAACAGGTAATATTAATGTGTCATGTATAACTGATGTGGTGAATGATGCAGAAACAAAAACAATTAGTTTCTTATATGGCGGTCAAACTAAGACATTCTACTAGCAGTGTTGTGAATGTAACCTTTAGAGGACTTTAGTTATAAAACAGTTCAGTTCTCGGTTTTAAAACAGTTCATTGTTTTAAAACCTGGTGAAAATTCCTTTAAGTGTAATATACTAACACTGAAATAATTCCTTGAAAAACTGAGTACCCTTTTACTGCACAACCTGAGTATCTTTAGAGGTGAGAAAAGCTTTAACAATTTTTTCATTGTATCTAGATATTCCTAGAGAGAGGAGGGACAGTGGATTAAGTGCTATTAAGTTATTAGGTCACAACATAATTTACAAAAAGTTACATAAATACTTTCTTGTAACTCATAGAATCTGTAATATGGCCAGGTTTTCTACAGATGATCTGTTGGGTCCTTTACACTTTGCAGAATTAGATAAGGAGCTGCCTCAAGGCTCCTAATGCTTTGGTTTTGCTTGACTGTATTCAGCAATAAAAGCACATTCTTTTGCCTTTCTGTTTTAGGACCAAAAGACTCTTTTTAGTTTGGTGTAAAAAAAGAAAAAAAAAAAAAAGCCTGCTTTTGTAATCGGATTTTGGCTGGTGTCATGTTTTGAACCTTGAAGGGGGATGATTTTGCAGTGGATATTATAACTCTGGAGAAGTGCAGTCTTGGGCTGGATGGGCTAATCAGAATCCTGCACTAGTCAGAATCGCTTTCAGATGTATGTTTGTAACCCTCACTGTCTTTCAATTTCTAGATGCTTTTGCTTTCTCAAATGCACTGAAAATAAACCTGAACTTTGGTTCACGGCAGCTGCTGTAGCAGATTAGTCATTCACTGTCATTCAAAAACTCATTTCACTGGCAGGCCCTATGTCAACTAGTTTCTGACCAATTATGGGTGCAGTGTAGGCAGTGGGCTTGGGCCAGCAATGGGTTTTTTACATGCAGACCAATGACTTTGAGATGGATTGTTAAATATGGGTGTTTGTCTGTTTTCTCTGACTCCAAAAAATAGCTTACCATAGTGTAAGCCAGGACATGAACTTGCATAGCTGTAGTTACTTTGCTATAACCATCCCTTATATATGCCGTACCTTTGTCCCCTTTCTCAGAAAAATGCAAAGTAGCTTAGTTTGAGATGTTTTCCCTGATGTGATAGGAGCCAGTTATGGGAAGTTACTGCACATTAGCTGATGTGATGTTATTTCACATTGTACCTTAAACTTGTTTGTCTATCTATGCCATTACTGGCTTTTTAGTAATGGAATGTGGCTAGCCATGCCTCGGCTGTAGTTGTTTCTGTAATGCATCCGTGCTTGCAGGAGCAATCTTTTTTGTTTTTCAGCTCCCCTCTTGATGCCCATAAGGCTTTCCCAGCAAGGGGAAAAGACTGACTTTTTCCTGTGTAGTCAGTGCTGTTGTATGCATAAAATAAACTGGAGATAAAAGCATTTAGGTGTGGTAGCTGTAAACATGCTTCAGCTAATGAGAATAAAATTGTCAGATATTTCTTTGAAATACTGTATGTGTAATTAGTACATAGTTATAATGACTGGAAAACCTGTTCTGGTATTAACAGAGGATCAAAAGTACAGGAAAAGACATTTATTTTATGAAATGTTGATTGGAATTAGGGACATGCCTACTATCTGAATTTATTTTGGCCATAGTGTTTTAGTAATTCATCAAATACTTTGGATTTATGAAGTGAGCCCCAAAAGGAGTGTGTACAACCAATGCATTTTAAAAGCCACAGATATGCCTTTCTGTGGCCTAAGCCAAAAGGGTTATGAATTAGCAAGGCAGGAGAAAGGGATTGGAGCAGAGGTTTGAGACTTGCTCTGAAAAAATCCTAAACAAGGAATAACCAGCTAACAGTGGAGACAACTGTACTGTCTGAAGTTCTGGTCCTCTTGCCACCCAAACTTGTATCCTGCACAGAGTGAGGATATTAGCTTCCACCAGACCCCCACTAGAACTGCTGAAGTGTAGATTCATATCTAGACATCAGAGTGATACAGTAAGCACTTGTGTCACAACTGCAATGAAGCTCTAGCATGTCTCAAACTGCTCGCAAGGGGAGGTGTTGGAACTGTGACTTGTTGCAGGAAATGAATTGTAGGGCAGTTCATGGGGTAATTTAATACCTATTTTTTCCTGATTGCAAAAGTTCTGGATACAGGGCATCTTTTGGGCCAGTACTTTCTTAGCTGCAGCGTTTACCATATTAGAGCTAAGAATGAACACACAAATTTCTAAGTTATGTAACTGCCTGTAGTGCTGAAAAAGTAGCCCTATTTGCCCTGTTGTACAATGGAACTGCAGAGTGCTACAACAGGATATACATAAGAGATTACCCAAAATTCCTGTTGGAAGGAAAGCTAATGACTTGCTAGCATCTTTGACTTCAGTGATGAGTGATTCAATACAGCTTTTCAAGAAAAGTAGATTACACTTAATTTTGGAAAAGTAAAACATAAATGTCCAATTACTGTGGAAGCTAAGACATATCCCTGTAGGTACTAAGCTTCATTTATTGAAAGATTTTTTTTCAGTGATACGTAACTGTTTCTGCATCTGGTTTCCATAAATATGTTGAGTCTTAAGAACAAATGCTAAGAAATTTTTATTGTCTTCCCTGAGGGGAGATAAGGGTGAATTTGTAGAAGTTAAGGTAGACTATAGGGGAAATTAGCAGGCTGCTGTTAGTGTTGGTGGAAATCTTGATTTGCCTAATTAACTGACCTGTCAGATAATTAAGAGCAGCTTTGTGAATTTTCCGGCTAGTTGTCAAACCTGCCTTGATCCCAAGTATAAAGGTTGGTCTGACAAATGTGCTTACACAATAGGTATTTTTGTATTTTATTCCATAGTGCATTTTCAGATGTTTCAAGTTATTCTGTTAATCATGTCACTGGCAAAAGCACTGTCTTACCTTTGTGGTGGCAGAGGCATTTCAGCTGTGTAGAAAAGTGTGGCTTCTCCTGTTGCACGATAGATGTGTATATGCTGTTTTGGGCTGCTTTTCACAAATTTGCTTTTCTGAAATGCAGAATAATTTGAAAATGGTAACTGAAGAAATTTAAACATAGGAAACAATCCAAATATTTCATTGATATTTCACTCACTAAATTGAAATTACTAAGTGGCCTTAGGAGTTAAAGAAGTTCTTAGTCTTTAAGAACATGATATTAAAATGCTCATTTCTTTTTATAGTACTTTTAGATACTGTCTTCAGTTGTAGCCTCATCTTTAACTGTAAGTGATTAATAAGATGGAGTCCCTTTTCTTTCCCTTGTGCCAGACTTTCTCTACTTGGTACATTCATTGCAAATTCTTGACAACTGAACTAATGGTTACCAAACATATCTGAGAAGTTGATATGTCTTGATTACAAGCATCTTTTAACATTTTGTGTAAGCAAACATTTCTGATTCCATTGCAGGCATATGTTTTTCTTGCATATAAAAGAAGATCTTCTTGCTGGTAATCTTCAGTGTTCTTCAGAGCATGCAATTGAACTTAGTGCATTGTTGGCACAGATGAAGTTTGGAGATTATAACCAGAACACTGCCAAGTACAATTATGAAGAGTTGTGTGCAAAAGAGCTCACCACTACCATTTTGGAGAGGTAAATAGAGCACAACCTCTTTTTTGGAGACCAAAGCCACAAGATTTTTACACCCTTAACTGCTGATGCTATAGTGTATCTTGTGTTGTTAAAAAAAAAAGCTTAGGTAGCTTTGGAGATCAAAATACAAACTGAATGTTTAACTAATGCTCTGATTTCAGTTCATTTTTAAGTTATGAGTATTTTTTTGTGAAAAGCAAAAGCTGTTGAACTCTAGTACTTGGGGGAATACAGGCGTCTAAATACTTGGAGCAGGGTAATCAAATTGCAAGTATGTCTAGACCTACATTTGTGAAAGAAAGTAACAAGAATTTATCTGGCTTAGTACCCTTACACTGAGAAGTAAACAGGATTCCTGAAACCCCTTCATAGCTTGGTTCCTGAATATCAAGAAACTTTCAGTTTGTCATGCTTTTCTGTAGACTTTTTTAGTTATGAACTTAGTGGTTGTTCGGGTAGATATGTTGGGAGAGGGGAGGCATTAGTTGGAAAGCCTTGATTACAGGTAGCTTTTTAACTTCTAAGCAAATGCACAGTATTGTCTCCAGAATGTTCTCAGGATGTTTTGGCAATTCTCAATTCTTTCCAGTTCATGATTACTGGAAGCCTATAGCCAGATAAGGCAGGTCAGGAGCATTTAATAATCTGTTTAACTAGGTCATCTAAAAAACCATGTTAAAACAAGCTGCTGACAGTAACAGCACATACTTGAGTTATTTCAACTATCCTTAATGTTTTTATCGACAGCATTATTGCAAAGCACAAGGAGCTAGAAGGTTTAAGTCAAGCTTCTGCTGAATACCAGGTTCTACAGATTGTTACAACGCTGGAGAACTATGGGGTAGAGTGGCATGCAGTGAGAGACAGTGAAGGGCAAAAACTCCTTATTGGTGTTGGACCTGAAGGCATATCCATCTGTAAAGAGGACTTCAGTCCTATCAACAGGTATGTGTTTTGTGGAACCATTTTCATATTCCATTTTTCAGAAGTACTGAGAGTATGCCTCTAGTCTTTACATAAATATACAAAACTGCTGTATGAATTACTAAAAGGAGCTATTGGAATGCAGGGTCTGAGGACACTAGCTGCTTATCAAGATGACACCTGGCCTTAATGCTCTTGATTTTTACATGTATTTTTGACACAGCATCTTCAATCCAGCATTAGACAACAGTCAAATCATTGTAACTCCTGATAAGCACACTGTAGTAGTTTGTGGGAAATGCCCTTATCCTTAAAAGCTAAATAACCTTTCTTTTGTTTATATTCATTTATAGGATTGCTTATCCTGTTGTTCAAATGGCAACTCAGTCTGGGAAGAATGTATATCTGACTGTTACCAAGGAGTCTGGTAATAGTGTAGTTCTCTTGTTTAAGATGATCAGTACGAGGGCAGCAAGTGGACTCTATAGAGCAATTACAGAGACGCATGCATTTTACAGGTCAGTATTGCCACTAGAGCCAACTGCTGCTGGTCTTCTCCACAGTATTTGACCTAAGTGCTTAAGCAGCCAGCAGTCTGACTGCACTTCAGAAATTCTCTGCAAAACTTCGTTGTCTTTGCAGCCTGTGCTTTGCTCTTCGGTCCAGAAGTTGAACAGGTTTTTGCTGCTTTCCATTTTGTGGGGTGGGAGGACAAGACAAGTAAGCAAAATTTTTCAGTGTACCACTATGAATAACAGTGCTTCAGAATATAAACAGTGTTCTTCGATACTTCATAAGCGATACATACTTTTTTGTCCCTATGTAAGAGGGAGGATGAGAGAGCAAAGGAGAAGAAAGATCCTGTCCTTCAGAATATGTAGGTGTAGCTCTTGCACATGTACTCCTTGTTTCTGTTGTTTGATTCCTCCAGTTGCTAGAAGTTATCTGTATGCCACCTTCCCCTCCCATGTATTTAAATCTTCCTACAATTCCTCTGTCCTTGCTCAGGATTTTGTTTTATGCCAGCAGCTATCCATTGTCTTTATCCTATTGTTCTTTGAGGTAGGGGTGCTATAATCATTTGTTGATGGCTGATTTTTTTAAACCCCTTTGCATTCCTACTGTGAGGTCCAACACTGATCAGTAGAACTGTCAAAGACAGTTAATGGTGTCTTCTCAAAATTAACTACTATGTATTAGTATTAATTTCTTTGTAAAAAGAATTGGACTTAAAGCAGAGGAGAATACATACACTAGGCAAAGACCTGTCCAGCTTCTCAAATTAAGATCACTTTAATACAGTTACAGCAGTTAACATTGACTAGTTGCCTTACTAACCACTGCAACTAATCAGCAGCTAACCACTGCTTTAACCACTGCTTGTTTTGTGAGCCTGATGTTAAGCATGTCTTGTTCTGCTCTGTAATTATATGCCTTTGCACTGCTGTTTTGCACTCTTCATACTTTTTTTCCAGGCCATTAAAGCATTATATAACTTCTTAGGCGGTCTTAACTTTTTGATCTTTGTCTCTGCTTGTAACTTCTGCTGTCCTTTGCAGTTTCTGATTTTAATTTAAGCAGAATTCTAGTTAGGCAATGGCATTTGGCCATAAGCTTAAACCTTGGACCTTTAGGCCCTGTGAGGCTCTAGTCCTTGTGTTCTGTTTGTTTTCTTTCCTACATTGTCTAGAGAAGTGATAGGCCTTAACAGGCTTCTGCAGATTTAACTATATCACTGAAATGTGACAAGCATGGTTAGGGTAGCTGAAATACTCAGTGGCAAATGCCTTAATTTAGTTCTCTACACTGCATTCTCACTGGTTCCTTTCAGATGATATAATACTAGTATTATAAAGTACTGAGTGGAAATTTGGTTAAAGACATTACTTGACTCTATGCTGAAATTTTTTGAGAGCCTTTCTAAAGAAAGAGGTGTTATGCTAAAGATTAATTGGAATTAATTGGAATTCTTTAATGCAGTGTTTGGAAATTACCATGTAAAGAGGTGTTGTGAAGCTGAACTGTGGATTAAGCAGGTGTTGGCTGTTCATATTAGCATCATGCCTTAAGTCCTTTCCATAGGCTGACTCTACTTTACCAGACACTTCACATTTTTGAAGATGAAAAATAACTGTCACTTTTCCATTTTCTACTTTTCAAAGTAGAGATGTCACACAAACAACATTCAAGAGCTTAAATATCCTGACTACTTTGGGAACAAATTATTGTGGGGATAGGTTTATTGGTATTAACTTAACCAAGTCTGCATTTGTCCTGTTTTGTAGGTGTGACACTGTCACCAGTGCTGTCATGATGCAGTATAGTCGAGACTTAAAGGGCCACCTAGCATCTCTATTCTTGAATGAAAACATTAATCTTGGTAAAAAATACGTCTTTGACATTAAAAGAACATCAAAAGAAGTTTATGATCATGCAAGGCGAGCTCTTTATAATGCTGGCATTGTGGATCTTGTTTCAAGAAGTGACCAAACCCCACCAAGTTCCCCCCTTAAGTCTTCAGAAAGTAGCATGAACTGTGACAATTGTGAGGGTCTTAGCTGCCAACAAACAAAAGCTCTGCAAGAGAAGTTGCGGAAGCTAAAGGAGTCCATGCTTTGTATGGTGTGTTGTGAAGAAGAAATAAATTCCACCTTTTGTCCCTGTGGCCACACAGTATGCTGCAAGACCTGTGCTGCCCAGTTACAGGTAATTGCAATGCCATTAAGATACAAGTTACTAAATATGTGGAAGTTTCGGCTTTCTGTATATCTAAGTCATGGATTAATATGTTTACATTGATATTCCAGCAAATCCTATTTTTAAAACTTGGTTGTAAACTAATTGCAAAGAACATTCTGTTTAGATGATGTGTTTGAAAGATAAGTGTTAGCTGTGCTAACTTAACTTGCAGAGAGGGTAAGAATTAGCTGCATGTTTCTCACAATACCCTGGTTTAAATATAGAGATTATGGGAAAAGTGCTGTTACTGTGTATGTGGAAGGAAGTCTCCAATAAGAGTAGAGACTCTCAAAATATGAAGTAAACTAATTTCCTAATGTTTTTCCTTTCCAGTTGTGTCCTGTTTGCAGATCTCGTGTAGAGCATGTCCAGCATGTGTACTTGCCAACCCACACCAGTCTTCTCAATCTGACTGTGATATGATCTACGTATACAATTTAAACACATCATGTACTCTTTAAACTGCACTAATATGAAATGCAACCATTGATTGTGAAGAAGGCAATCACTCTGGCACCTATCCACGATCACAAGCAAAAAATACTGCTTTTTTTTAACATAAATATTGTTCATTCAGCATGTCCAAAATGGTTTGGGACATCTTTTGACAGCAGAAGTGTAATCGATTCCTGTTACTTAAAAGGAGAATCATGCATAAGTTTGTAGCACGGCAGCGTTGCCACAAAGCTAGGGAACCCTGGAGAAATGTGGTGTATGCATATTAATATACCCAGCAGGAGCAATGCAGCCTTTTGTTTTACACTCTCGAAATCCTTTTTAGTACAGTCATTCCATTTATTTTAATAGTAAGACTAGCTTTTACAAATATCAGTTTAGTGTATGGCTCATACTTTCTGCTTTTGGTAAACTGCTCTGAAGAGGAGAGAACTTCTTTAAAAAAAAAAAAAATTGGTTCTTAAACTAAAGTTACAAGGCTTCATCAAGCAGCTGTGTTTAACTCAGAATTCTATTAAACAGAAGGCAATTCTGAGAGAATAGCTTTGGAAGGGTAGGACAAGTTTTGTTAAAGGGCTTTGAGGGTGGGTCAGCAAAGTGTTCTGGTTGGCAGTGTCCCGTGGAAGCACTGTTACAGGACTTCCTTCACAGCTCTCAATGGGCAAGGCACTCCCAGGTTTCCCACATCCAGCTTGGCGGGTTGTCTCGGGAGCTGCAGTCAGCTGCCCTTTAAGTTGGCTTTGTTTTTGGAGACTGATTTTAAACTATTAAACATGCACCATTAATTTCTAAACCAAGGGTTGTGTATAATTTTAAATGGTTTCTTCAGTTAACATCTTTATTGGGTAGCTCATTTCCTGCTAAAATGTTTTTAATCTCCACCCCCCTACTTGGGCATTTTGGGCTCTGGTTTCTTAGTGTATTCTCCAGGGTACAGAGGGAACTAGAGACCATGTTTGGGTGCAATACTGGCTTACTCAAAGCTAGAAAAGTACACTGTCACTTTACTGAAATTTTCTGACTATACTTTTCATATTGCCTTAATGTAGCAGTAATATGTGTTTATGCATCTGTTTCTTTGCACAGACATTTTGTCAAAATATTAAAACTCTACTTTTTTATGACACATTAGCATATAAACCTTACTCTAAGAGGGTATTTATTTTTTCACTTTGTAAAGAAGACTGTTTCCTCATGAAGCAAGAGCTTTGTCCTATATCTTAGGCAACTTCTGTCTTTTTATATTCAGATTAATAAAGGACTTCAAAAATCTACTTTGTTATTGATAAGACTTTAATTTTGTTCTGGAATTCATCTGAGACATTACTGAACTAAAAATACAGTATGAAGTATTTTCATGTTTAGTCTTGAGTGTTGTCATGTTTTAAGAGCTAATAGTTTCCTCAGATGCATGCAAATTTGAAGGGAGGGAAGAAGACTGACATGGTATAACCACCTTTGTTCAGGCAGTGTAGTTTAAAACAGCTGACATATTCCAACTGTAAAACAGCCTTCGGTATTAACTTTGTGAAGAACTGTCCTACAGTGAATTGCCCCAAGTGCATGGAATATAATCCAGTGACATGAGAGAAATGAAAAAATGCAGCTTAAGAGTAGAGAGTTGGAGTTTCAACAGTCCTCTCTGTTCTTAATTACAGATGTGTTGGTGTCTTTTTTGGCTGAAACTATTCATATTTACTAACTTATGACTCTGCTTTCACGTTTTTGAAGAGATGGTGCTTGAGTACTTCCAGCATGGTGCTCTGGTTTAGCCCCACCAGTAAGCTGAAGAATATAAGACAGTGCTGGGATCAGACCAAAGCTCTTTGGAATCCATGGGGCTCTATTCTGGTGAGTGTGAACTGAAGTCACTTAACTATGACCTTTTAAAATGAATTTATTGCTATTTAAAACAGATGCAGAGTAGCATGTCCTGTTGTTAAGACAGTTCATCAGGGATTGAAGCTTGAGGCCCTGGACCTAAAATTAATTTAGGCTGTTTGTCTCAGTGTGAAGTGCAGTAGGCACAAGACAGCTTACCCTTCTAGAGATGAAAATTTAATCTCTCAGCAAGTGGGTGCTATTGAATTCACTTTTGAGGATGATAAAAGTTCTGGAGAACAGTTGTGTTGTCCCTACATGCCGCTTAAGAGGAAGGAATGTGGGTACACAAGTGTTTTCAGAGAAGACTATATCCAGCTGCTCTGCCAGTATACAATAGCGCTAAAGCCAACCTTCCTTGCTTCCCAGGCTTACTTTGTTCTGTGCTATCAGAGTGACATTAGTAACATCTAATCCATCATCCTATGGCAGCTGGCTGAAACGGATTGTAAATTAATACAAATAGATGTTAATACAGCCATCTGATTTAAAGCATTCAACAAGATCAAGCTGTTAAAATAGGCAAGTGTTAACTCCAGGTCACTGTAATTAAATTGGCTGTGTAATTAGACATCCCTAAAAAATAATTCCAGTAGTTAGAACTCTAATCAGGGTGGGGTTTGACAGGTTATATGGCATTGGTGGAATTTGGGCAAAGCCTGTGACTTCTGTAAATACATTCTGCCTAGTCTTGAAAAGCTATGCAGAGGATTGGGCAGAAGCGGTGAGGTACAGGTCTGGACAAGAGTGGGGCAAGTACTGGTTGTACCTGAGGCTGTTGGGAGTCTAGTTCTGTATTGGCACAGGAGAGCGCAGAGCACAAGCAGAGGCTAATGGCTTTCTCCAGTTAGGAGGGGTGAGATGAGTACATCGGTATGCTCCACTACCAGTTCGGTTTTAACGAAGTGCTTATTGCCTGTTTTGAGAACTGAGCACCAGGTAACCTCTTCTGAATGTTGCAGATCGCTAGAAGCCTCACTTGGTTTATATGTAAGATTGAATAGGATGCAAAACAAAATTAAGAATAGCTTTTTGTTCACAGACAGCTTTCTTCAGAAGCATTGTTTGAGATGTAGTTGATCTCACTATGCTAGAAAAGTTTTGCTTAACCATCCAAAACTGCTGTGGTACGTGTTGCTCAATGTTTGCAGTTCTAGTACACTGCTGCTTATAAGAAGTACTGTGTCCAGTCCACGTGAGCTGCCAAGTGCTGTGAAGACTGTAAAAGAAACAATAGGAAATCTTGAACTCCACATGCCACGTAGCCATACTGCAGAACAAGTTGGGCCTTGTTTGCCAAAGTGCTGTGCTTTCTCCTAAGATGCTTTGTCTGAATGTTCTAATGGATGGCAGTGGGGAAAAAACAAAACTCCAAACCAAGAAAGAACAACAGAATAGTTTGTGGGAACAACTGGAGTTTGTGTCCTTTACACTTCTTCCTCAGGAGCGGGAGGCTTCATCACAAAGCTTCGTTTGGTGCCTCTCATGCCTGATGTTAGTGTGTCTGTGTGTACCAGGCACTTGTAACGAAGTCGGCTCCTGTACTGGTATTTCCTACCCAAAGCTAGTACAACTTGGCAAGAAAACTTCACAGAAAATTCAGTCCCTGTTTATCTTCAGACTTGCAATGCAGCTGCTGTAATCCCATGGGGGTGTGTTCAGTGTCATTTTAGAAGGTTATAGCCTCAAGTTTCTGCTACAAATACCTAAATGGGGAAAAACTCTCCTTCAGAGACAGCATCACTTGCTGGGTAATTTCAAGAGCAGGAGGCCTGTTACTTCCTTAGACCTCCTGATAGTAGAACAGCATTCCAAAGCGGCTGTGTAGGGAGAAGGTTGTGAGCAGGAGAGATGTCTTTAATGAAACAGTTACGCTCAAATGTTATTAATAAACAAGACAAAATTTAGCAACAACTCTACCTGTGCTACTAGCACTGGGAACTCCCAGCCCTGCACTGGTATCTGCCTGGCTTTCATCCTCTGTTTGTTGCATCAAGGGCTGTGTTTACAGAGAGCTCAACCTGTGAGGGACTACAAAGGCAGGATGTTGAGATGTTTCAAGTTACAACTGTTAAAAAATCACAGCTCTATCTTCCAGTGTGTAGTTGCTCATTTCAAGCTACACACAAATGTTAAAACACTAAAGAACTGTAGAATGAAGGCTTCTGTATTTTTAAATTATTTTGATTACTTCCCCAAGTGCCATAAAAGCATGTACACAGCAGCATTCATATATTTCAAGATTTATTTCCTTGCTAAATCAGCACCGTTGCATTCCTAATGTAATGCCCTTGGGGAAAAATTCTCATCTGTCAGCCTACGCTATTTCACTTCACAGCAGCACGCTGGCGTGTTGATCAAAGACAGGGGAAAATTACAGCTCAGATTTCCCATATACAGTTTTAAACAACAAACTTTCCATGAGTGTTAAAATTACAAATTGACAAATCTTAGCTTCAGTAATGCCTGGTCAAATATCCTTCTTGAATTTGCGTCCCTTCCCGTTTTCACTGAAAATATGCTGCAGTGCCAGGTAAGTGCCTTGATCACCTTTGTGCCCATGCATTCTGCCAGCAGGAGCCTGTTAAAACAAAGTAGCAACTGACAAATGGGTTTAAAAGTAAGAAATCTCAGTAAAATTGTGAAGGGGAAAAAAACCACAGCGGGGCAGAGTGTCAGAAGAGAGATGGACTTTCCATGGCAGGGCCTGAGCGCAGCTTTGCTGGAGGAAGCCTGGGCAGGGAGTTCCCGGGGGGGCTCCTGGTGCAGGGTCTGGGGCAGCCCCCGGGCAGGTGGCCTGGCAGGGAGTGCTGCTGGCCCTCCGCAAGAGGGGCTGGGTGGGAAGCGGTCTTGGGAGAGGCAGGACATGGCCGGGCAGGAGATGAGGCAAGTCAGGGCAAGTGAGCCGCTGCTATGCCGTTAATTCCCTGGGGAAACTCCCACCGGAGCACACTCCAGGCAGGCCACAGCCAAACCTTCCCGTCTGCAAGGAGGTCATAAGGTCACACGACTTCAAGGTAAGCCTCCAGCTGGAGCCCCTTGGTTCAACGCTACCTTCAACAGTACTGGGTGGTAAAAGCTGTTGTTTCTGGGTCCTCTATTTTCCTGCAAAGGAAAGAGCAGGAAGAGCCACTGGGAGCAATGCTGAGGAAGGGGTCTCAGGAATCACTGGTTGGTCCAGTAGTGGGAAAACACAAACTGTGGCAACTCTGAAAACTCAGTGGGAGTCATGATTGCTCTCCGTATGAGAGCAGGATGTCAGGGATCCAGAAGAGTGAATGGGGCTGGTGTTCCCCTGTGCTCAGAGATGGTGAGCAGGGTTCAGCACGACCTCTTGTTCCTGCTGGGATGGGGGACTTGCGGGGGGCTGGCCAGCAGCTAACTTTTATAGCACTCATGCATACACCAAGTTCCTTAAAGAAAAAGGGCAAGCAAACAAACTGTACCAGCTTCCCCAGAGCTTAACAACAGGTCACTTGCTGATTTCTTGCCAGCTAAAGCATAGAATCCTTTTCAGCTGCTTGGAGGCTGGGAGAGGGCGAGACACAAGTGGGAAGGTAATCAATCTGCTCCGGAAAGTTGATGCCTTTCTCTGCCTTCACTTTGACCCTCTCCTGAGTGACCTGATTTAGCCTGGCCACTATCTGCTGACCCTCCCTTATTCCTGAAGACTCTTCTGTTCTCTCACCGGTGACTTCTGGGATCCAGGCTCTGAAGCCAACCTTTCTTTTTCTAGCAGCTGTACACACACATCCCCACACACCACCACCACCACCACCACCACCCTTTCTGTGCCTTGTCAGGAGTGCAAAGGGCACCATCTCCATCTGCAGCAGCAAGAAAAAAAATTCAGTATAAATTAATCCTTCCTTTTACCACTGGGGTGCCTAAACAGAAATGTCTGTCTGTAGCTACCCTTTCAGGGTCACTTAATGGTTATGATGGGATTAACTAGGTGTGTGTATGTGTGAAGGTATTTGCCATCTCTATTTTTATCCAGTAGTTGGTGTCTAGCTTCTCTGCTTCTTCAACACAAATCAATGCAGGTAATGATAGACAGCAACATGGCAACTTTTTACATAAACAGGCTTGCTGGAGCCAGATCCTTCTCCTGCCAGAAAGCTGTTTGTCTGAGGAATCCATGCATCTGGCACCAAATTCCAATCATAGCACTACAACTGCGGGAATTACAGAGACATTGGCAGCTTATCTGAAGAGACAGTATTTGTTTTCCTTGTTTAGAGCTATAAATAGTCAATAGAGGACTCTCACTGAAACAGTATTGATGACTGAAGTAATCCAGGCACAGACACACAGCCAAAAATTGGACTTAGGCTCCAAAGTTGCCCCAACTCTTGCTTCAGAAGCTGAAGTTCCAAAAGGGCAATGCAGAAAGCACACACCCAGCGGTCAGCTAGCCCTGAAGATAACACTGACACACCAGGTGTCCGTGTCTGACCTTAAAACAGTTTGGCTATGTCATTGTTTGAACTGGAATTCTAAAAAAACGCCTTCAGCTCTGCTGTGGTTTGAGCAGCTGCCTTCCTTCTCCACCTCTCCGAGATCCACAAAGTGAAGCAATGCTGAAGTGTCCTGAGAGCACCCTGTCTGGGCAATGAGCTGACTACACGTGTTACTCTTGAAGGGGAGTTGCAGGGTCTTTATATTTAGGACACTGAAAGTGGTGCTTTGCCACCTCGTGGCTAGGGCCCTCCTGCCCTGGGGGAGACGTGCATCTGAACCTCCCCTGGGGCTGAAGCAGTAAATGACCACAGTTCTTCTGTTCTCTGAGTCAACAATCCCTCTGCTGCAACAGGAGGAGGAAGAGGACTTTCCTTCTTTCGTGTCTTTCTTCCCTGATCTTTTTAAAAGGAAAAAAAAATGGGAGGGGGGGGACAGAGAGAAGATTGCTCAGTTTCTGGTTTTAAGAATAATTGCCAGCCCCTTCTTGGAGGAGGCATTTGAGACTGGTAGGAATGGTAGGTGTGGAAAAACTTTTGGAAGGAAAAAGAGAGACACAAATGTATTGCCGCAATGGACACTGTTGCCCACAAGACCCTGATCTTGAGTAGGTTCCCAAGTGCTGGTGTTTCCCCCTCAAGTCCTCTGCCTACCAGAAGGATTTACCTCAAAATCAACTGCCATGTCCTGCAAGCCGAGGTCATGACTGCAAACAACATTTTCTCTATGTGGCAGGCATCTCTGTAGCGATGGAAAGAGGCACAATAACACCAGAAACAGCAAGGTCTGATGAATATAGAATCAGCAGCACAACTGTAAGTTGTCCTGAAAATCACGTCCTTGAGCTAGAGGGGGAAATGTGACTGTGGAAAGAGGAACCAACACAGGTAAGGAACAAGTGACAGGAAGATAAAGGGCAAGTCCCCCAAAATCAAAAACATTGCTGTGGTTTTTAATAATAAATAGCACTGTGTCATATGTTTCTTTTCCCACTCTTGGCTATGCAAATGTTAAATTAACAACCCCAGGCTGCTAAAACTGTCTTTGTTTAATAGCAGTCACAGCCACAGAGAAACAACGTTGCTTTGGTGGTGCAGGTACAACCCTCACAGGTAATCCTCAGCCGAGTGTTGTCTGCCTGGGTATCTTCTAAAGACTCAAGCCCTTTACAATTGCACTGGGGCACTTTTTTCCTTGGAGCCTGTTCTTGCCCAGCCTGTTTGTGAAAGGGAAACACCCTGCAGCTTCACCACAACCTTACTGGATACCTACAGAGAAGTATTATCTATGTGCAAGGTGATATTTCAGTTGCTTAGGACTTTTTCCCTATTCCTCCACATGGTTACAAATTCCTTTTTCAACGTCCAGTGTAGTCCTATCAAAATACATTTCTCCCAAGTAAGGTTAATTTGCATGTGAAAATTTACTTCGGTAGGGTGTTTTATTCTAGTAAAATGAATGTATTCAAAGGGAAAAAAAGCTGGATTATCTTAGTGAAAGGACATTTTACTTTGTAGGTCTGGCCAGCTTATGAAAATTGTCACAAGAATGATGTCTTAGATACCCTCAAAACAGACCAGACCTTCACACAGGCACACATAGTTTTTGCTTCAGTGCAAACGTGAAGAGTTTCAGTTGTAGGAAAAGGCATTTTCAGAAAGTTTTGCAGGTTACTAAACAAGCAGCTAAAAGGGAAACTGTTCTGCAAAATCAGTGATAATTTTATCACCAAACCATCACTAGATTGAAACTTTACCTTCAGCATCCAGTAAAAAGCTCTTCTACCCTGAGTTATGGCTTCTGCTGCGAGTTTTGTTACCTCTCATATCCCGCATGGCATTGTCTTGTTTCTGAAGATGTGATGTTCTGGCTTCACATCTGAAAATGTCACGTTCTGGCTTCACCGTGGTCTTCTGCCCTCTATAGTCCCCAATTTTTTTACCTGTAGTCTCCTTGTCCCCCCTCTCTCCACAAAACCCTGCCCTGCTTGTCTCCCCTGGCTCAGTCATGCTTCAAATTGTCCTTTTCTGCACGCCAGCTTCCTCAACTCTAAATCACCTTCTGTCTGCATGCTGCTATATTCTTTGCTGCATAGCAGTATTTTTCCTACTCTTTATTTAAGCCAAGTCCCCAGATCCCTACAGTTACCTGTAATCTTTTGGTTCTTCCTACAAATTGCCTGTCCTTCCTGATCTTTTGTCTTTTTCACAAAGGACATATTGCTGCATTTTTTTAAAACATGAGATGCCACAGTGTGGGCACTTGGATCTCTGATGAACTGAGCATCAAAGCAGCAAAAGACAACTGGCCTTCCAGATGTGTAGTCCAAATCCAGTGTGGTGCTGCTATATCTTTTTGAGGAAAAAGCGAAATAGGGACATAAACTACTGTCAGTAATTCTGGGATTTTGCTAGTGATGTTCTTGAATCTACAAAGGCTTGGAGAGGAAACGTGTCTGTAGCTATCTCATCCCAGATAAAGAATTTACAGCAATGTTTCCTGCAGTTTCCAATAAATGAGAGTTGCTAATTGTTTAATCCATCTAAACTTTTGTTTCTCTCTGCTGTAAGCACTTAGCCTGCAGCAGACTCCAGTCCAGACTGGAATTTTTGGTTCTGAACCATCTGTCCAACAGATTTTTTTTGTGATACATGTATTTCCTCTTAGTGATCTTCCTACAAGGTGTAACAGTTTGGCACAAATACAGGCCCATGTCCGAGGCCAGCATTTGAGCTCTGTAGACTTCGGTCCTGGCTTTTAACTGTGAGGGGCACTGAAGTGAAACCAGATAAACCTCCAGCTTGGGAGCTTGAAGCTGAGGCTGCCATCTGGATCCGGATCTCAGCTGCGTGGTTCGGGCGTGTCTCTTGTTTTTGTTAAATACTGAGACATATTCTTTCTTCCTGACACTCATTCTTCCCCTCCGGTTTGTAGGTTGAAGAATCAGGTAATTACTACCCCAGGGTTTCTGTCCTCTGGAAAATGCTGTGCCCTCCCACAAAAGACAGGTCTTTCTGTTCCAGCAGAAGTGCTCATAGTGGGCGGGTTATCTTTGCTTCTTGCCTTGTGTTTGTTTCTCTGTAAAATGAACATTTCCTCCAGAGCTGCTTAGGGCTAAGGGAGGTGAGTCATAAGTCTCGGTTTACTCTGCAAGTCTTTACATGGACATTAATTAGGACGAGCTATCAGTTATTGTCTGAGCGTCACTTTCCTTATCCCGCCAAACCACACATTGCCATCAATGCTGCTATGACCAACTGGATTCCCAGTTTCTCCGAACTGCTGTTAAACCAGCTGGACTACGTAAAAGGGGCACATCTGAGGCCCTGTTTCATGGTGACAGCGGCATAACAGGACCTTCTTCTCAAACACAGGGACTGATCCAGTTATGCCTTTGCCTGGACATGGCTCCTGCTGGCATTTTCCTTGGCACAAACGCAGTGTAGCGCCGAACTGCCACAGGGATTAGCTGGCAGAGAGGGAGTGTGGCAGCCTCCACTGCTCCGCCTGGACAGTCAGGCTTCTTTAGCTGTGCAATGGGATTAGAGAAATAAATGGCCCAGTTTTATGAAAATTAAGCCTCAGGTTGCTCATGGGCTTCTTGCTGGTTGCTAACGTGGCTGTCGGTTCAGTAAAGCTTGAGTAAGGCTCATCATCTCCTGGAGCAAAAAGTCCTGCTTTTCCTCCTGGCAGGTTTGCAGTGGGAAAGGAGCACTGGGAAACTGCAGGGAAAGGACCTGGAGCCTTTTTGCCAGGGAGAGGCGAAAGCGAAGTGAGGCATTTGGAAAAGGCCCACAAGAGATGAGTGCACCAGCTCAGTGTGCGGAATGTGCTGTGGGAGATGTACCATACCATGGCCCCAAAGCTCAGAAAAAATGGTCCAGATGAAGAAGGACCCAGGGACACCAGTATCGCCTCCCTTCGTAGTTTTATCGACACGTTGGGGAAAGTCGGAGTGAGGTGACTACAGAGGCTGTGTGTGCTCAGATGCATGTGTGTACGACTGCTGTTGCCGGTGCTACACCTCTGGTTTTAAAACACTGTACAGCTGCTCTGACAATAATATTTGAGTGATTTTGTCAGGTCTCTTTCCTTTTAAAAGCAAATGATTTAAAAATCATAAAATGTATTTGACATCCTTGATTGCATCCCAAATCACCAATCTAATGAGTTAAGAGTCTGAACAACGACTCAAGGAAACCAAAGGAAATTTTGTGTTACTTGCAGACGACAACTGCCCAGAAAATGGAACAGGCACCAAGGCATAAGTGAGATGGAAAGAATCTGATCCTCCTCATTAAACTGCTCGCTCTTCAACAACAGATGGTGTGTTTGCGAGTGTTTGCCATTAAGAAAGTCAGGGCCCTGGACCAAAGGGAAAATATAAGCCACATTTAACTACTTGCATATGTTGACTTTTGGAATCATTTCCAGTCAGATATAATGTCAGACGTCTACACACTGACCCCTTGGTTTTGTTTGCCTGTGCTCTTTCATTTGTTTGTCATTATGTTTGTCCTGTGACCCAACACAACAGCAAAATGTTCAGTATTGTTTTACCATAAATAGTAAGCAAGCTCGGACAACTACTTAAAAGAAAGGAGAGCTGTAGCTCATGGAAGAGTTTGTATAGCAGAGACATTTTAATATAGGCAGGCGGGAACAATTATTATGTCTGCCTCTAACTCTATTCAAATAACTATGCTAATTTGCATCACTCAAAATTTATTTTACTGTGTCGCCTGTCTGTTTCAGACTGGTGGAGGTTTTTTTAAACCTCAACTAAAATTTTCTAAGAATGACACTAAGGAATAAAATGTTGTTTTGCCATCCTAAAAACTCTTGCCTATGCAAATCCCTTGTGTGTGTATCATCCAGATCATATAGATACATGTATTCACATATATCTATGTATCTGTGCATATAGATATATATTTTTTTATTCAGTTGTGTTTTTTTTTCTTCCTACCCTGCCTCATTCAAATGGCTCCGACTTGGAGAACATGTTAGTGTTGGGGAGGGAGGAGAAAAACAGCTTTATTCTTAAAGCAGCAATTCTCAGCACTGGAGAGCTGGATTTGAATTCTGCTTTTACTTGGAGTTCCCACACGATGCCAGCCATGTGATGTAGGATGCTTTTCCCAGCTGGCTGTTAAAACACATTTACACAGCAGATTGCTGTCCTGAACTTGCAGGGCAGCTTCTCTACTCTCCCACGAGTACCTGCAGCAGGCCAGCACTGTGCTGCCTGGCACTACCATCTAGCCGCAACCCCAGGTCTTCTTCTGCCCCCGGATCCTACTCTGCAGACGTGCAGCGCCAAGGGGAGAGAGAAATTGCCTTTTGTAACTGGATTTTCACTCAGATCTGACCAAAGTCAGATTATATCTGAACCAGTGCTCTAATCACTGGGCTGTTTGATTTAAGCACGTGTGTCAAAATGGATTTTTTCCCCTCCTCTGTCAGTACATTTTGTCTTATCTTTGCATTAGAAATTTCTTCTGCATATTTTCTGCCAAGCTCTCTCATTCTTCTGTCTATGCCACAATAGATTGAAACTGGTCTCGGATGGAGGGAGACATATTCCCCCCTTCCACTCCATGCACACCTCGTACATAGGCCCTCCCAAGAAATGGAGGCAACGTGCAAAACGGTTGCAACTTTGATTCCCTCAGGTCCCGCTATGAGCACACCAGCAGCGCTTGTAGCTCCTCTTCCAAGGTAAGTGGCACAGCAGGTCGAAGAGCGTTGCCTCCCCAGAAGAGAGCTGGGGCTTTGCTTTGTCGAGCTGGGCTCCCTCTGCCAAGCCTCACAGCCTGGAACCCACCACCGGTGTTAGAGCTGCTAATGGGCAAAACTGACGTTCCTGGTTACTTTGGCGAAGCTGTGGTAGTACAATTTACTCTGGAGTTTGGCTCATGTTCCACCTGCTGTCACCATCAAAACACATTCTTTAGTATTAGACGAATCCCAAAGGTGTTCCTGAAAGAAAAAAAAAAAAATCAGCCACGTACTGCCTTTACTGGAAGCAGCAAAATTATTTCTATTAAAATACAGTATTAAATCTCACTCTTCTATTCCACTGTGAAGCAGTGGGAAAGTTATCTCATAAGCAGGATTTTTCTAAGATTTTTTTGAAACAGCTTCACAGCCTTACCCCTGTCACTGATACTGTCAAATTGGCATACTGTAGACCTTGAAATGCTGCGCACTGCACAGCCGTAAATCCCACATGGATTTATCCAGCAGGCTTAGTGTCGTTAGCCCCTGCTATAGGCAGGCTGCAGTGCTGAATGAGCGCGTAACTTGACAGAGGTCATACAAGGTAGCAAAGACCTCGCAAGAGAGCACAGGTTTCATAACAGCCTCTCATTTTCTGAGCGTTGCTGGGTAAGCAGCCTGGGTGCAATGCTCTCTCACTATCATTTCCTTTTGCCTTCAAACGTTTCTATTGAGAATGCATCCGTGCAACATAAAAAACACTTATCAGGCATTTTGTTGTCTGTTTTCTGACCCCAGAAAAGCTACCTGTCATTTTTCAGAGTCGTTGCCAAATCTCAGTGTAGCTGTTTTTAACATTTGTTGTAATTGTGTTAACGTGTTTGCTGAGCGAGCACTCCTAGCCCGTGCTGACCACTTGGAATTCAAAATTAGCACAGCAATTATATTTCACAGGCTACTGGTTGATGGGAAATTTCACCTCGCTTGTGAATTTGCATGTTCTGAAATAGGTCGGAGAAGCAGATGGCTTTGAAAGAAGAAAAAAAATAAAAAGGACTGGGAGTCAGTCTCCTGTTTTGCTTATTAGATTAAGCCCTTTCTGACAGGGTGAGTGCTCACATCCAGTTAGGTGGTTCACTAGCACTGAGTAAATCATCAAGAGTGTCTCTGGAATTTTCCTGGAGGGTATTTGCTGGGTAGCTTCCAGGAGTATTTACGCACAGTGCATCCAGAAGCACCGGCTTGTTATTCACCTCGGCTCCATCACGGAGCTGGAAAAGAGCAGCAGATGAGCCTGACATCTGAAAGTCTGAGGGCAGAGGAAAAACAGTTTTCCATTACCATGATGATGAAGCTGTAATTAAATATAGGTGTTGCCAACTGCAGGATCTGTTAGGTAACTGAGCAAACACATCTCTGGGGAAGCAACCTTGGCCTGAGGTATTTTTCTCACCTCTGTGGACACAAAGAAAAGTACCAACGTCCCTATTCAAGCCCTTTTTCGATTATCATTTCAATCCCAACAATTAA
Organism: Sagittarius serpentarius; assembly: GCA_034782735.1. Classification (NCBI taxonomy): domain Eukaryota; kingdom Metazoa; phylum Chordata; class Aves; order Accipitriformes; family Sagittariidae; genus Sagittarius; species Sagittarius serpentarius. The sequence goes on along the minus strand of JAVKLA010000028.1, from coordinate 20,022,602 downwards.
GGGCAGTCTCAGTAACTTAAAGTCCTTCAAAAAACGTGAACAGGAGCCCACCAGCTTCCTCCAGTGTTTCAGCATGTTACGAGGCCTATTTTCCCACATACTATGGCAGGGTGAAAGGCAAATAAAAACACTGCAGGGACAGAGAGCCTACTTCCGTGAGTGCTTTCATGCTCTGTGTTGTATGGATTTGCCGCTTTCTGGTGTTCTGTTTCCTCTTTTACTTGCCTTCCTTCCTACGTACCCACAAACACTTGATTTATCTCTCAGTTTAATAACATCAGCAAAAAAGAACAGAGTCGCTTTAATGACCAGCTGTATTTTTGGAAGAAGCCAACAGTCATGCATAGCCAACTTGCATGCGGAGTCTCTTGCTCGGTGAAGAGGCAGTACCATATGGAAACCTGTCACGATGCTTCTTTATGTTACCTCTTCACTATGAAATGTATTCAAAACTATCGCATGGCCACAATGTCTCTGCAGATAGAACTGCACCACCAGCCATGGGTATCTGGAGACAACCCGTCGGCTCCTGAGATCAAGATGCAAGTCTTTTCCACATGAAGGAGAATCTCTGCTGGCCTTTGGCTGAACACAGGCTGTGCTTATTAGGTGGCTGACCATGGAGTTCAGAGGTACTTAAGTATGAAAATTAAGGCTTTTAGTGTTCTATGTGATAAATTTACCTGGCTACGCCAATGCTGTAATACCCTTTTTTTCTTTCATCAAAGTCTGCAGGACAAAAACACTACATGATTTTTTCCTGATTGTTTGTTGTGCTCCTGCCTGTATGCGACAGACAGAGCTCACATGAACAACCATATGTATGTAAAGGAGTTCCTGGGAAAAGCCTGACACAAGAATTGAGTTCTGTTTGTCAGTCAGAAAGCAATTAGTAATAACACCATTTTCTTCTCTTAGGAAATGAGGTCCACCATCTAAGTTGACTACCTGAAACAGGTCTGAATGCAACACTTACAGATCTCTGCCCATCAACTGCACCTCAGACACACCTAAGCTCAGCCGAAAGCCAGAGGCTTTTGTGTACGCTGGTTTATCTGTGCTCTAATTTTATGCTAAGTGTTGCAAAAATCAAGAACTGATTGTTTGTTTATAATTAATGGATTTTTTTCCCCAGCACTAAGCAATGACTTTCTTAATGACATTCAAATCAAGTGTACGTTGAGATGGAAATGGAGAATTCTTTTCATAAATATATCTATAATCCTTGTTAGTGGTAGCCTCGTGGCTTGCCTTGTCTGATAATTCACTCACACTGTATGTTTTCTTGTTTTGTTATTTTGATTCCCATTTGATTTATATATAGAAAAAATAGTGTATCAATGTATAAAGAATGTATCCAAGTCAAATGATTAAATCATGAGGTTGATATGAACTGCAGAACAATAGGATGCCGTGAGTAATTTGTCTTATCATCAGCCTTGAAGAATGGATAAAAACATCTTACAAAATTCACAACAAAAGTTATCTAGGAAAAATGTGACATAATGCTGTCAACAAAGCCCCGTAAAGAAAAACTAAAAGGAGAGGAAAAAAAGGAAGAAAAAATCAAAGGTACTTCATACTGCATTTCAGGTTCTTCTGCCCTCATAATTGTTTCCAATGGACTGTGACTACATTGTTCTTAATTTTTCAAGGAGCTTAATTCTTCCATGCAGCAGAAAGGCAAATAAGACTATAATAATTATTCATGCTGTACAATCATTTCACTATATTTAATGTTGTAGCTAGAGCAGATCAGAAAAAATTATAGCTATATTTCTGCCCTTTTCCTGGAGTCTGTTTTTCATGGACAGGATTCCAGCTCAGTGATTTCTGGACAGAGGCCAGGTAGGTTTTGATCTGCCACCTTACCTACAGAACCAGCCTGCAGCAGACAACCCATCACAGCCCCGGCATCCCAACCCCTCATGGGTGATTGTCATCTCATGAGAATGGAACGAGACCTGAAGGTCTGAAGTCATATTTACATTCTTGTGAGAACAAACAGAAGAGGTTGAAAATGAGATTACCCTGAAAGATACCTGGATGCTTTGACTGTATTAAAAAGTGATGGGTAACACTGGCAGCCCTCATAAGACATTTCCTTGAGAAAGCAACAAGAACTGGAAGAAGAAAGATAATACTAATTTGCAGAGATTTGCTATTTTAAGAGTTTGTGCAACCTGGAATGACTCTACATCCTCAGCAGGGCCTGCTGGTGCAGTCACCTAGACTTTTCCTATAGGTCCAGAGGTCTGGCTCAAAACTCATGCTAGTCCCGTATGGACTAGCTATAGCCGGTTTTTTTAGGTGGTGAATCAAAAGCAGCTCAACACGGTGCTATCATACCTCTAGCTGTCAGCTGCAGAAACTAGCTAACCTTGACCACTTGGGCTGATGTGTCACCGGTGTGCAGGATGTGCCTTCTCAGTGTCGTCTGTGTTCAGAATAATGACAAGAAGACAGAGTGTGGAGAAGCTCTGATGCACGAAGCACAGAGCAATCATAAAGCATACAAATGCAATTCATATAGCAAATAAATCCCCCAGTCTCCTACTGCAGAGTTAGGGAAACACCGAGGATCTGAAGCATACCCAGTACAGTGCTCAGCTCACAAGGAGTGCTCTGGCCTCATAAAATATTTGGGGAATGGAGCATGCGCAAGAGGCAGGACAATAAACACCACTGCTTTTCCAAGAGACATCCAATGCTTAACACAGGCAAAATAACAGCAAATAGGAGCTGCTTACACTCAGCCTACTCCCAAAACTGGAGCTATCCTTACCAAATAGTTTAGCTGCAAAACATTTAGGCGAAGTGGCAATCTTAGGGTTTACTGAGGAATATGAGAAGGCAGGGCCACCATTACAGACCATTGCTTCTGCCAGGTATCAGAGTTCAAGCCACACCGAACTCTTCATCAACCGGAGTTCAGCCTGAGCAAGGTTGGCGTCAGTGGTTTGTGAAGGCAAAGGGCACGGCTGACCAGGCCTCGCTCTTCAGTAGCGTAATTTCTAGGGCTCCCAGCCCCGATTTTACGGGCCTCCCTGCATAGCAGTAACAGTGCTAACTGCTAATTTATTTATAATAAATTCCTAATCTATTTTTGGTTTTTAAATGTCACGGAGAAAGAGGGAACCAGTCAGTCAGCAAGACCGAGACACAGCAAATATCTCCAGGGAAGACAGTGATCTGTGCCATTGCTACAGACTTCATTTGTCTGACTTGATTTGACAGTCTAGGCCGCTTTTTTTCTCTTCTGCCTTTTGCACAAGGAGCATATAGAGCTTGAATTCATCTGGTTTCATGCAGGGTGCCATCTGATCATTCCCAGGCATGTGGTTTGAAGCTCTCTGACGGACGGGTTGTAGGTCCAGAGCCTTATATCCTCACTGGGAGCTGGGGCATGTTTGGTGCCTATCTGGAGTAGAGCTTTGGGGGCAGTTTCTTTCAAAGGAAGCCTAGTTCCCATGTGCTGAGCAATTTTGTGTACCAGAAATGGGAATGACCAGGGAGTTCATTTCAACACTACACTACTGTACCGCAACAGAATGCAACTGTAGGTGCGGCCACAAATAAGGCATTTCATGTTACTAACCATACATACTAACCATGTATGTGATCACATTGTTCAACCTTATCCGTCTGAAACAAGAGCAAATAACAAAAAAGAACTCAGATTAAGGACTGTGCTGTTTGGAGATGTCTTTACTTCCCCTAGATGACATTTGTGACATGGGTGACTTAGAAATATTGTGGAGAAGCCTAAAGGAATAAAATCTAGAAAAAGCATGGAAATTGCCTTAGTAATAAAGCATTCAAGAATCTCTCCAGAGTCTCTTGTAGTTTATGAATATTAATGGACCTTGTGAATTTTATTGTGTTTTACAGGCTGCAGCCTGTTTCTGAGAAGTCCTTGCTCTAGAGGGAGTTAAGGTTAGAGTTAGAAAGAGGCAAGTGAACAGGATATTGCCTTCCTTTGCAAAAACCCCTGCCAAGGCACGTCACAGCTGCCTGTTCCCAAACAGCACAGGCACTTTCTTAGACAGGAGGTGGGCCAAAGAGGCACATCCACCCCCACTTTCTTAAAATAAAGATATAGCCTGCTTCTCATATTATTCCAGAAGAACAAGCAAGTCACCTGCTTTCTTCTGTTTGTGAGTGTCCAGAACCTACACGAGTTGATGCACTAAGGAAATGAAAAAGCCTTTAAGGTATTTTTGTGATCACAGAAGTTGTACATTGAGGCTCTAGACTGACTCAAGAAATACTGTACTCTTCAGTGGGTTGTCACTTCAAACAGGTTTTATTCAGCAGGTGTAGATCCCGTGAGTCATTTCTCTGGCTCCTTATTACCTGACCGAGGTTTGCAAATATTTTTCCAGCTCACCACTCCAAGACAAAACCCAGGAGTGCCCCAGAACTTTCCAGCAACTTCCACCCGTATTTCTGAGCAGTGGTTTGTTTCTATGGGGAGGAGCAGTTCTATTGTTCTCTGCTGTTTACTTTTTTCTGTGTTCTCTCTACAGCTGGCCATACTCTGAAATGGGCTGAGTTCAGCAGAAATCTTAAAAAAAATTCCAGCCCTAAAGACTTCCATGAGGTTTTTTCCTCCAAATTTCTCAAATCTTTGGTGAAAATCTGGGTAAGACAGAAAAAAAAAAGAGCAGAAAATAATTTTACCTTCAGTAAATGAACACAAAATTTCCACTTGACAAATCATTGGCTTTCAGATTTTTTACAGCCTCTACACAAAATCAGTCAATAATCAGATGCTTCCTTCTTAAATTGACCTTGCTGGTATTTTAAAAATGTTTATTTGTTTAACAAGAAACCTTCTTTTGAATGACAATTTCATCTGAGTCTTTCATCACATTTTTACTTGTATCCCATCCCAGAATTGCAGTTGGGTGTTGCAGGATATTTCAATTCTGTTTCTGAGTTGGGATCTTATTTATTTTATTCCTCATGGGAATTCAGAAAATCTTGACCATAAAAGGTTTGGGTTTTTTGAAATATCAGGTATCAAAATCAAAGTGTTTTCATCAGCCTGCTCCTCACTCAAGTGTCCCCTTTGGAAAGAGGGGGAAGTGCCTGGCTGGGAAACAGAAAGAGGGCAGGTATTGCACAAAAAACTCTGAGATTTTGTTCCAGAATAAGAGGAAGCAGACGAGTTTTCAAAATCTCCACCTTTCTCATCACAGAGAAAATCCTGTTCCCTTCTGAGTTATTTATTAGACGTTCTCTGTAAAAAATGCCCCCTAATGGCTAATTGACATCTGACTGACCAATTGATTTTGCAGAGGGGTTTTGTCTGTGCTGTTGTGTTGGCTTGGAGTCTCAGTCCTGCTAAGCCCAAACTCCCTGTTGCCCGTGCTGCTTACCTGCTGGCTCATCACCTGCATCTGGGCTTGAGTGAGCCGGTTGGCTTTCCAGGCAGGAATACAGGGATAAAAGACTCTCGCTCATATATTACTGCAGGACACTATAACCTCCTTATAATTCAAGTGTTTCCTCTGGATCTAAAAGAAGCCGGCAATACAGCTGAACAGGCACTATTTGGGGTGAGGGGTCTGAAGGAAACAGGGCAGGCTGCACTGGCACCCAGCAGGAGCTCTGCCGCACTACGGCTGCTTACTGAAATGCATGAGAACGGTCAACACCAGCTCATTGCCTTTGATCTTTCTTTGCAGGTAATTTATATGAGTGCTTCTGGCTTTTGTGTGCTCTTGAGCATGACAGTGCCGGGCAAAGGAGCTCAGGCTGCAGGCTGACTTTTTATGCCACAGAAGAGAAAGAAACCACCAAAAAAGCTCCAGTAAAACCACATAATCTAGCATGTGGAAAAGAGGGAAGGATAAATGGCTGAAATCAATGACCTTTAAAACTTATTTCCAATGCTCTGCAGTTCCTGCTGTGTTTTGTTAAGAATAGACAGTGGCAGGCAGGAGTTTGGGCAGGAGTGAGCCATGATTGGAGGCTGTAGTGAACACCATGCAAACCCTGTATGCCTGTGCCTCCCCTAGCAGGATCAGGCCCTGGTGATCATAGCTAGGTCCTGAATCTGTAGACAGCCTGAATTTGATCTGCATTCTTCCACAGCAAATCAGTATACTTTTGTAACACTCCAGAGCCCAAAATATTCATTTTAGAGCTAAATTCCTGAGTGCTTCTGTCCTCTCTCTTCAGAGGGCCTGACACGTCACATTGCCTTCCATTATGAAGGCAATTATGCTTTGCAAAATGAGTATAAAATGCGGGCCTTGGTCCAGTTGTCGTTTATATCCACTGAGCAGCTCTGCACGGTTGTTACAGACATGATGCTGAACTCGGAAGTTCTGGCTTCGCCCTAATTTGACCTTTTACTTCAGGGCAATTCCTCCCCTCATCTTGCTTATTTTTCTTCTTCAATTCTCTTTTTCTTTCACCCCGTTTGAACTAAAAAGTTTTCAGGCAAATTCTGTCTCTTACTATATGTTTGTAAAATCAGGCCCTCAGCTGAACTGCTGCCCTTACAAGCTATTACAATAGCAGTAAGAGTAAAAATTAGAGTATTTTCACATCATGGAAACACCAGCGGTAAATCCAGTTCATGAACTTTAATGCTCCTGATACCTACAATTCTGTGTTGCTTCCACTGCATGGAGCTACCTACACCTGGACAGTTCTAATGTACCCATCCTGGCATAAGCAGTTTTCTTCCAAACTCACCAGCCACCAGCTCTTTTCCTGTCAGGATACACCCTACTGGTACTGAGCAACATCTCCGGAGTTGCACATGACATCGACTGCCTGGGAACTAGCAAAATTGCATCTCCCTAATCCTCAAAGCTTGCTTGAACAGATTTGCTGGCATCATGCCTGTGCTAGAGGACAGGAACATTTAAAATCACATAATTTTTTTGGCTCATTGAAACCATTCTGTTGCCCTGTTTTTCCCTTGCCATTCAGCCTGATTTGCAAGTAATTTTCTCAATGGAGCACTTCACAGAGGTTGGGAGTACGCTGTGCTCAATACTGCATTCTAGCCATAAGCCTCATTGGTGTTGGTTTATTTTCTGGTGCTGTCATCTTGTGAGTAACGCTTACCTTCCCAGGTTTTGGCACAAAACACTTCCTACTTAGTCATCAGATGCCCAGCGAAGCTTACTTCATCCAGACAGATTCTCTAGTTCTTTTTTTATAGCTCACTTTCAGGATTCGTTTCTGCTTGTTAATGCAAGCCTCCGAGCATGCTGCTGCTGTGCATTTTTAAACACTTACCCAAATGTCATCTCTATTATTTCCAAACTCTCAGACTCTTTGGGGATAGCTTAGATGCAAATGAGCTGTCAAAGAAAGATTACTTGAACCAACATTCAGAATGACAAAAGGCTTACAGACTGCATGTGCAGCACACAGCTTCCAGCTTCCCAGTCAGCCGTTATTTGCCAAAATCAAGGGTTTATACACAGTCCAAAAAACTGTTCAGCTTTGTTGCAAGGGCGCACAGTTATCCTCCATCGAAAAATTTAAACCTCTTAGATCTAGGAAAATTCTGATTTCCGTAGCTTCTCAGCTGTTGCTCAGCTACTCATTCAACCCACACATTCTTTGTACCTAAAAATTCACTTTACATCCTCCTGTCTTCTGCACAGTGGGGTTGTTTCTCCCTGTCACACACTTTTGGGGATTGTTGCACAGGTGGATTAAAAGAAAAACTGTATTTGCCTTACCCTGTGTAGCAGCCTGAGAAACAGTGAGAGCTGCCCTGACGGAAAAAAACAGGACATCTCTTTCAAAATGAAGGCCCACATTCAAGAGGCTCCACGAGGAGATGCAATGCAGTCACTGAAAGCAAAGGCATCATTTTGTGGAGTCCAGCCTTCCAACTGCAGATGGCACCCCTGATTCTGCTACGGTGACATACATTTTGCTGAAGAGCTGATTTCTTCAGCAGGAAATCAGAGAGCCCCAGAGGCTAAGGAATTTAAACCAAATCCTGACCTGCTTTAACACTGTCTCAGTGTTACAGACAGGAGATACATATACTCGTGCACTCATTAAAATGGGCCAGCAAGCCAAATTCGTCTCCCATACAACTACTGACATCAACAGAAGGCCCACTGTCTTTGAACAGCAGCTGTCACAATTTGTTCCAGCAGGTATTTTGCAGATATTCTGGTCCTGCAATGAGCATTGAGCAAGTCCCGGGAGAGCAGAGTTTGGGGGGGGAGCACAAGATACGCTCAGTTCTGATTTCCTGTGTCCGCTGAGAACTCTTCCCTGCTCATGCTGGCGGTGGTCCAAATGATGGCTTTTTCAGCAAGACAGGCAAATACAGTTTTAAAAGTAAAAACATACATTGCACTTTTCATCTCAAGAGCCTGAAAAGTGCAGCTGGGCGTTAATTAATCAGCACAACATCTCTGCAAGTTAAAGGAATATTTTTATCCCCTGTGTGGAAACTGAGGCACAAGGAAGTGCAGTATCTTATAAAAGGTCAAAAAAGAAGTTAATCACAAGAGAAAAGAATTTGCCTAATTGGTCATAACTGTGGGCTAAGAGATAATCCATGTAATTGATGAAGATGTGTTCTGTGTTTTTCATGGTTTATTCCTGCTGAGAGATGCTCTTTGCCCACAAACTGCTGCACCAAGACTGAATGTTAATCAGTATGTCATACCCTGTTGGTCCTCAGCCCAAATCACTGCAGTCTGTAACCCCTGCCAGCACATTTTTTAGCTTTATGGCGTGAGAGCTTCAGGTTTTAAAACAGCCAAGACTCTGGCCCACAGTATCTTCAGAGATAACACCAAAGAAATACTGCAGTGTAGTCAAATTTACACACTGTGCACTGTTGTCTCGAAGGAAAGTATTATTCAGCTGGATAAAAGGAGCCATGTGTCAACTGCTGATGCTGTTGTTCACAGCATATGGAAAGGGAAGAGTATTGTTTTCATATGTATGTCACTACCCTTGAATGTGTGTAGTGGGGGAACCTTAGTATGTCCAAGCTCACGGATTTCTTCTCGTGTCCGATATAGGGCTAGGCTGGGGTGTATACCAGAATTGCCTTTCTGCCTGGCGCCTTGCTTTGGAATCTGCCTCTCATTTTGAGCAGTGTCTTCCCACTGGTTTCTTGTGCCCTTACATGTACACCTCCTGTCTCCTGACTCAGACTGAAATTGCTTTATTTTCTCTTTTATCCTGCATTTGTTCAGTGGGATGCCAGGGATGGGATCCTTGGAACCAGAATCATTGTTAGCCTCGCTGTCAGTAGCAAAGCAGGGGTGTGCAGCACCCTGAGAGGATGGGGAGGGGATGGGGACTGCATCGCCCTGACTACACCATGGGCCCTGAAAGCACAAACCTCTCCCTGGGCAGCACTAGCTGGGGAAGGGGGAGCGCAGGGTAGTTACGGTCCTCTCAACTTGCCTGGTTAAATTCGCTCTCTTAAGAATGATTCATGCTGACCTAGAAAATGTAACAGGAATGGATATGTCGGTTACCAGGTTACTGCTGTGCCTTGCAAAATCATGGCAAGCTCTTTCCTAAGGGATGAACTTTCACTTCCCGCCCCAAGTGATACTGTTCTCTGCAAGCACAGGGGTAAACTGTAGTTTAAGTGGATTTAGTCACAGCACAGTTGAGACGGCCTGTAGGGCGGAAAAGACAGTAACATCTGCGGAAATAAAAAGACCCTTCTGCACAAAACTCAAAGAAAGATATCTGCAGGAGCTCAGAGTGCACCTCTCCAGCTGAGCATTGGAGAAAAGTCACAGTGGGCTCTCAACACCCCCAGAAACCTCTGCAGCCACGTCGCCAAATCCACAAACAAGATTTTTATCTGTTGTGTTGAACAGAATAGCAGAATTTTATCTTTAAAGCCAGAGAAAATGCTTTGGGCCCCCATGGTAGTGATTATTACTGACTTAAGTATCAGATTGTCATCAGTGTAGAATGCTCTGCCTGTTTTCCCGGGCCACTTAAAACAATAGCTAGGAGGATTGTGAAGCTTGGCCATTTGTTTACAAAGTGGTGATAACTCTGAGAATCAAAAGGGGCATTACAAATCTATAATATTCCACTTGGTCCACTGCCAGAACTCCTAACCTTTTGTCCTATAGCCATCGTTTGCTAGGGGTTTGTGTTATTCTGGTTCAAAAGCACCGCAGCATAGCAGAAATAGAAAATTTGAGAACTAGCAAAAAAAGAGAGGGAAGAAGTTGATCTCAAATAAGTAGCATCCATCAACACTGGATGTATTTTTTCTTTCCATACTTAAATTAATTCTAAAAAGGGATTTTCTAACTAATTTGCATTTGTTACAGAACTTGGAGGATTTCTACCATTGTGCTACAGACCTAGGAGATCACATGGCAGAATTCAGGCCTCCCTCCCTACAGAATATACCAGTTCTTTGTTACGATGGTGACAGAAAAAAAGGACAAAAAAGGCTGAACACGGGCCAGGAAGGGCTATATACCCTGGGGCTGCAGAGAGACATTTGTGGCACAGGTTTATTTGCCTTTCTTCAGTTAACTTGTGTTAGGAAAAAAATTGCCAGGTTTGCAGGAGGTGGACTAGCATCCAACTAAGTGACTAACCACACTATTAGTTGGACAAAACAAACACTTTTCACCTGAAATGGCACATATCTCTCCAGAGAGCCTAGAGAGATGGGGGGGCTGAGCTTTAAGGGTGTAACACTTTGGATTTCAGGGTTGCCAAGTATCAAAATGACAGAAATCATCTGTGTGTGGGAAATGTGGCAACAAGGCATTGTACATGTGAGCTCAAAATCTGGAATTTTTTTTTTTTTTTTTTCTGGTGCTACTAAAAATAGCATTACACATGCTGAGATCCTATCTGAGGAAAAAAACACTGAAAAAAATGTGTAGATATAAAACAAAAGATATTTCACAAAACTGCTAGAAGTTTTTTTCATCGCTGTCATTTTGGTTATGACTCAGAAGTCTGACCTGTAAGGCAACTTGGTATTTTGTTCACCAGAACACTTCTTAGTGCTTTGGACAATGTCTGCACAATGATTTGAGAGCTGATTTAGCAGGAGCAAGCACACTGAGTCCTGCAAACAGCACATTTTCTGTCATTGCTGGCAGTGTCCCGGCTGTATTCAAAGCATTCACACCATGGTTAAGTAGAGCTGGAACTGGAATATTGGCAGGTGAACTGACCCGTGGCGTGCCTGGCCTTGCACATCCCTAGCCGGTGCAGAGGTTATGCATAAGAACTTGGTCCTGCATGTATGATCAGGCTCTTTCCTTGCAGAGTGCATGCTTGCATGGAAACGGTATAGATGAGAGGTAAGTCCGAGTAATGACCACAGTGTCAGACTTTCATTTCCCAGCACAGCCTGCCTATCACTTGAAACATTGTCCTTCACCAAGAAACAGGCGGTACGCATGTTGTCGTTATCTAAGTTAATACTAGCACACAAACTCTGGAGTTTGCAGATGCTCAGCACGTCTGAAAATCAGGCACTTTATTTTGGTGCTTGTATACAACTGCCTTAGGGGTCTCATTTCAGAAATGCCATTTGCAAATTTTGTTCTAAATATTTTATCTTGTCTATTCCCCTCAGAAGGAGCTGCGCAGATTAAATACAAAATGCGTGTAGAGTCCTCAGATAAGATGCACTACTGACACAGAACGTATTGTTAATTATGATTAATTATTATTATTCTGCTGGCTGACAGGCATCTGACTGATGGATGCTTTCTAATCCCTATTCTCTCCCCAGATTTTCTTCCTAATTAGTGTCCTCTAGAACCTTGTAATCACATGCCATGCAAATGAACTGCATGTTATTTAGCCAAACAGATTATAGTAGATTGGGTGACTTCCTCTGTCACAAGCCGGCTAGAGAAAAAGAAACAGAGAAAAATTACATGATGTAAATTGTTATTTTCTCTTGCGGGAAAGAAAGAGACCAGCACTGCTCTGAGCCTTGCTGATGACACAAAGCAAGCGGCAGAGGCCTGCGACGCAAGAGTAAAACTGCCCTCTGCAGGTTACTGTCACACACAATAAATCAAGTCACAGCATCTAAAGGGCGTGATGAAGTGGTTCAGAGATACGGGGAATAAACCGCTTCCTGCTATGTTGCTAACGGATTATCTTAACCAGCAAAAAAAAACAAAAAAAAAAAAAAAAATTAAAAACCACAAAAAAAGAAACACGAACATTTGGCATCAATATTTTCCAGCGGGAATCCCTCCGTAGGTTCAAGCGCGGGCTCCGAGGCAAGGCCAAACACAGGGACTGGCTCTCAGCCTGCCCAGCTTGTGGTGTGAGGTGGGTGTCTGGCTCCAGCCCCTCTGAGCCGCACGAGCCCTGCGCCCACGAGCAGGGGTCTGCGGGCTGGTGGCCGCGGGCAGAGAGCTAGAGCCGCAGGGAGCTTCCCTGCAAGTGCTCATTCCCTTTGCGTCCTGGTATAAGCGAGGAGCCCCTGACACACAGAGGGCCTTTCTCAAATGGTTTGAAAGTGGCTCTTCCCTCTTTCTGGCTTGTGCATCCTCCAGAACGGCAGTGGCTCAGTTGCTCCTGGCTGCAGAGGTGATGCTAAATTTTCCTTACCTCAGAGCAGACTGAGCTACTGCTAAAGACTAAGAGCAATTTGCAGTTTCCTGGCTGAGGAAAACACAGTGACAGTCCTCTGACAGTCACTAATCCCTTCCCACTCACTGACACCCTACCTCCCAACCTGTCTAATACCACCTAACTCATCTAATATTTGCAGCCACTTCTGAAACCTCCTGCAATCCCTATAGCACAGTTTGCAGAGATGCTGCCATGTGCATTTCTCCAAGGCACTTACGCCTCCACTTGCTCCAGTGCCTGTGTCTTTTACACTGGAGCTCGTGCCCAGCCATTCATGTTGCCACACATGAAAGCAGATCAAGGGATAAATAAAACTTCTTTTACTCGATTATCTTTTGAAGTTGAGCGGCACTTCTAATGCAGTTATCATGCAGAGGCACAGGCAGAGGGACTTCTGCAATGAAAGGGGCGTGGGAAAGCACAGAGGAAGAAGAAGGAGAAGCAGTAAAAAGTTGAGGGCTACTTAAGCCAATTGGATCAATCCTGTAGCCAAACGTGAAAGCTGAGCCTGTGAAATACAGACTGCCACAAAGGCACGGACAAGTGAGGACTGGACTTCTTGTGGCCACACTGCATGTAGGTCTGTTCTTTACTGGCAAAGCTTACAAGCTCAATGTCACCAGCAGCAACACCCACCTGCCAAAACCCCTGAAGCCACAGCTGTGGCATCACAGACTTGTTACAAGCTGTGCTGTCACAGAAGTGGAGATGGCTGCTGTCAATCATTGCCCATTTGATGCCTCTACATTACGTTAGAAACTCTCGCGTCAGGTCTTGTTGAGCTTTCCCTGCTGGGTGCTGTGAAAGGATCAGATGTTCATTCCTGTATGCCCTTAGGTCCACAGGTCTTGACAATGTTTGAAGATCTTTTCCAGGTCTTGCATGTCAAGGTATGTAGTCCCTTTGCATGTGTACATCACAGAACAACAGAATGACTGAGGTTGGAAGGGACCTCTGGAGGTCGTCTGGTCCAACCCTCTACTCAGGCAGCAAAGCAGGTTGCCCAGGACCAAGTCCAGATGGCTTTTAAATATCTGAGCCTTCTCTTTGATGTTCCCATCCAGCTGTTTCAGCACTAGAAGCAGCAGTGTCTCCCTCAAGTTCCCACTTCTCCTGAAGGTCACCTCTTCAGCAACATGCACCAGTGTAGCGTGTCACAAATGTGGCACGTACTCCCTCAAGCACGAAGAGACTTCATGCGGAATTTTCAGCTCTGTTGCATCTCCCTTAAGAGACAGAGCACAAAAGATGATTGAGTCAAAGCAATCAGCATCCCAGATCTCCACCAGTCTTTCTCATCACAGTCAGCGGGGTCAGCTGTAATACCAGCTCTCTGCAGCCTGGGGCTCTAAAACTTGCTAACCAAAATAGAATAGTGCCAGCTCTATTAAGTATGAGGACTTCTGTGAGATGATTTCATGCTCAACAAGCACTCTCTGATAAATCTGTTCTGGGGTAGGAGCCAGCTTGCTGCCTGAAAGAAAGCACCTCAAGTAGGTCCCCTGTCAGGGCAGTCTGGTGTCTCCAGCACCGAAGATTCCAGTCCAACATGGGAGAAAAACAGCATCAGATACCCAAAATGGAGTCCAGTTCAGCCAGTGGTTATGCATAAAGAGTGCCAGTATAAAACTGAATTTATAAACGGTACATAAATAGCTTCCCCAAATCATTCCATGGGCACAGATTTTGTAGGGAAGCTACATAGCTGGCACTCCTACTAGCACTACCTGGTACATGATGTGTAACCTCCATCATGTAACGAAGGAATGACGTGCAGCTGAGCACTCCTACCTCTCAAGCCCTCCTGGCCCATGCTAAAGAAAATAGCAGACCTATATCCAGCCAGGCTGGAGGGCTCACGGAGCTCACCAGCGTGGCCAGCATGGTGCACAGGGATAGAGTCCGTACCATGCATGCCAGAAACATTGGTTCTGATCACTCAGTCTAGCTGCAGAAATTAGCAAGAATTGAAGAGACGTTTGCAAGTAAGACAAAATTCTAGACGGGCTATAATTGGCAAACCTGAATGAGAACAAGGAGTGAGCTAAGATCTCCTTCACCTGATTAAGGAATGTCTGGAAGCGTTTCAACTACGCAGTAGGAATTTTTAAGTAGCAGCCATATATACTTGTCAAGACTGCTTCATGACAAAAAGCAATGCCAAGATTTCTGATCTGCCTGCCACTGAAATAAAATTTGACTCATTCAAAGGCACTTGATCAATTATAAATATAAGGCCTACATCCTTCAGAAGAGCTATACCAGCTGAGGTTTAGCCTGTATTTCCCGGGAATTGGAGTCCCATTCTGTCCTTTGAATATCTACCAGTTCCTAATAATTTCCTCAGTCTGTAGGCTTGCTGCAACAGGAGTGTTTGTGATGTGCAGTTTTTGTATGTATGTATTTACTCTGTGTATGTCTATGTCCTTATTGTTCTCTAAAACACAAATTTAAACCCACATTGTGCTCCAGCATCAGAGGCAAGGGAAGGAAAGAAGGCCCCATCTGTAGCATGGAGAAGGTAGACAAAGTCTTGGATGTATTTGCCCTCCAGCCAAGTCCACCACCATATATCTCATCACATCTTGCAATGCTATCACGGGCCACCGCTGGGCAGAGAAACCTGTGGCAAGCCCCCTCCTGGAAGGGGCTGTTGCATGAGATGGCTCATCGGGACCTTTGCGTGTGCTTGCACTCCCCATGGTAGCAAGGGCACGGTGCTCCTCTCCAGCATAGTAAGTGGAATCTGCATCCTCCCTGCAAAAACATTTGGTACATAACCCATCACCCCTCCATTAGCCTTCTCCTCTGCCACCCAATTCAACTCCCAAGTTCATCTGATCAGCTGGTTAGATTTCCCTTTTTTTTTTTTTTTTAAACCACACTTGAGCCAGCAAATTTAAACCTAGGGATTACTTTTTTTCATAATCTAGAGTGACCAGGGGGACAAATAAGATGTGGCCTCCATATTGTTGTCATTCAAGAGGGAATTAACATTGTATGCTGTTCCCCCCTTCCACCTCACAGCTGTGTGCAGCCCTGGTCAGCTGAGATTCAGAAACAGACTCAGACTCCTCTCTATTAAATAAGAAAATTACCAACATTTTATCACATTCTTTTCCCCAGACTTCCAGTCAGTAGCCAACTAAAAAAAGAAACAGGGTGAGGGGAGGTGAGAGGGGGTCTTAACATTGCAGAAGTAGAAATCCGCTTTCATAATGACATCTGATGGCCCAATAATTGATAGAATCTCTTAATGCATACACTCTTGTCATGGCAATTAGACCTGCAGTCTAAGCATTTCTGGACTTTTTGCCAGGAAAGAATTGGGAAATTAATGAAGACAAATTAATTATTTGTCCCCATGGTTTCTGATGTAAGAATACAGCTGTTCTTTATCAGCATAATTCATTAATGTCTCCCAAAGCTCAGCTCAGATATATGCCCATGTTCTTCACATACCACATTTCTGTTCTGATTACATATCAAATGGTTTTTAAATATCAAAATGGTTCTGCATTTCTGAAACCTGTTCTGAATTGTGGGAAAACAAAAACAAGGACTCCTTTTGATCATACACATGAGTTTTACATGATGACACCATCATTGGCTCCTATAGAAGTAATCCCAGTTTACACTTCTCTAAGTGAGGGAAGCTCAATTCTATGCCATGGACTATACCAGTCTGCTACACCACAGCCCAAACGTAGGCTTAGGAAAGTAATTCGGCATAAAGATAGACATCTTTTTGCCAAACTGGGCGCCAGACACAGTAATTCAAGTGGATCAGTTTCAAAGATCAGGAAATCAAATGTTCATAGCCATTTATTTATTCCTATCTTTTTCCCCACATGACAGTGTAGCCCCACACATCTCACTTAACAAATTCCACAAGACTTGTTTGGCTGGCCCCAAAGGGACACTGCAAACTCATTGATTTTCCTGACAAATTCTTGCTCTGGTGAGCGATACATTACCACCTGACAGCAGTGTGTCAGGGTGAAAAGAAATAGCCCGCAGTTGCATGCAAGAGGGCCCTGAAACAAGGGATCAAAAATAATTGAGCTAAAATAATGAGCAATGAAAAAGAGGGAGTGTGAGGAAATGCCCCGCCATGTTCTGCATTTACCCTCTGAGCTCTCTAAGGGCCAGTTGTGCGGCCTCGGGTGGGTGCCGCCGCGGCCCGTGAGAAGGAGCAGGGAGCAGCAATGTGGCCACAGCTGGGAGCGGCTCGCCTGCTCAGCTGTATTTACTGTGGGACTGGCTGCAGCTCTCATACAGGGGGTCAAGTAAGGGGGCTGCAGAGAAGGCAAGAGGCTGCTGGCCCTGTAGCTTAATGAGGCTAATTATTCCCTTTCCCACAGGGCTGGGCAGAAGGGCTCAGAAAAGCAATTGTGTTTTGCCTCTTTCTTTCTGAGAAGAGAATGAGGTGCTGCTTAGGTAGCCTGGAGAAGCTGATTATTGCTTTCCTCACAGCACTCTGCCTAAAGAGGAAGAGCCTTTGCCATCTAAACACAGTGGAAGGAAGAAAGAAAGACACAGGACTCAGAAGTCTAAAGAAATACCCCTACGCTGGTGCTTTTTGCTCAGGATACAGGATCAGCACAGACTTTACAATGTACTGCAGGTGAACTGACATGGCAAATGGGAAATGGGACCTGAATGAAATCCAGAGGATTAGACTGAAGCAAGGAAACTCACGGGAAATTGTTAGAGAAGCTATTGAGGACAATAAGAAGAAAGAGGCATTTGGTAGTAGGGGAGTCAATTGTGTGCCTGGAGAATAGCCATCCTTTTGTAAGGACGGAGCTAACAGAACAGTGATTATGACTGTGCCTGAAGCAAATGTTCATGGTATTACTGAGATGTTTGACAATTTACTCAGGGGAGCTCAAGATGAAAGTAAAACCTATTAGCACTGTGCGCGCTGCGGAAAAAAGGGAATGAATGGTATCTTATATTTATATCACACCTTTCATCCTGAAGGATCCCAAAGCACTCTGCAATGCCATGTATGGAAGTGACTTCTGCCTCTGCTGAAATACGGACAACAGGGGTGAAACATGCCAACCCTTCTAACATCAGAAACCAGCACTGCTACGCAGCAGCTTGGGAAAAAGCGAGAGACAGGAAGGCACAAATCAAAATGCAAAATAATAATCTGCTAGGCAAGGATGTGGAATAACAGACCAAAAATATGCAGTATTTTTAGAAGTCTTCATTATACTTATGCAAAAAGACTGTAATCAGGATCCATGCCTTACTGACTCTGGGTGCTGCATACACACTGCAACAAATAATGTTCCTGTTCCACGGAGTTTCCCAGCAAAGGCACTACCTGTGAGACTAAAATCCAAGTAAAGAAGTGATCTTGAATTTAGCCCCTTGTTCTCTCACCAGAACAAAATCACTTAAATTCCTTTGAATTTTCTTGACAGAATGCATAAATCTACCTACCACTTCTAATGACTGTATTTCATTTTAATTTACCCCTCAATATATATTTTTTAAACACATGTGTTTAAAGGAGGAGAGAACATATAAAGAGGATCTGCTTTCTTCCTAAGAAAGAGGAAAGCAATTTATGAGATTTGATCCATCAGTTTCACGTCATATTTGTCCTATTTGATTACTGAAGTATCATGGACACCCAAACCACGTTAGATATGAGCCAATAGCTACAGATGTGCAGCTATTGTGGCCTCACACACTAATAATCTTCACTTTTTCAACAACCTTGCAAAACAGTGCATATTTTACAAGCTCAGGCATTAAATTTTTCCTTCCCATTTTCTCATAATGATGTACAAGAATATTTAGCAAGGTTCTATCTGCTACGGGAAAGAGAGGCAGCATTTTCTAGGTCATTTTAAGAATTTCTTTAACTTCAGGCAGTGAGGAATTATGGGTAAAAAAGGCACAGTGGTGACAACTCAGTTGATGTTAATCATAATCCCTATGTAGGTGTCTTTATGAAAAAGTGTGGGACAGCTGAAAAATGCAGCAGCTTTTATCTACATCCCATTAAACTCTTAAAATGCAATAAAGGTCCAAGCCAATCTTGTTTTCTATTTCCCTGTGAGAAGATGCAAATTAACACAAGATCTGCAGAAGCAAAACTCCCTGGCCAAAGCGTACAAGGTATTTAAAGTTGTGGGAAATGTAATTTTAAACACAAAAGACATAAACCCCTCATATTTATTGAGATTAAATCTGGGAAACTCCACTTCTATTTATTAACTGCAATGATTAAAGAAAGTGGTTAATACAGTTCTAACATTTTGTAGTATCAACAACGTGGTGGTTTTTTGCCTGTAGATGGTGCAGTAGGGCAGCAAAGTCATTAAGTTTTTCTTTAAATAAAGATTAAATTGGGTTGAAAGCTAGTCATTACCAGATGTTCATAGTTTAGAAACATTTTTCAAGTTTAAAATTTGTAGCAAGAATTCCACCCAACACAAAAATGTCAAGGAAAGCCCAGAAAATAAAGAAAATGCCATTTGGTTATATAATATGTTTTAAATTAATGATGCACTTTTCAGTTCTTTCATATAGCAATGGCAGTGTGCTTATTTAAACAGGCTTTGGGCACCAAATCAAAAAAACCAATTACCAGAGTTAAAAGAGGCCAAGTCCTGACCCTTCTCCGTAAGCAGGAAATGGACTTTCAGGACATTAGTCTGTCTTACGCCCGAGGGACTGACCAAATCAATGGTATTAAGCGCAAGAGAACTATTTCTGTTTTTCTTTTCTGTGTTAACCACCTTGATCCTGAGTAACACAAACTCAGGGATAAACCTACAACTCACTAATTCCACAAGAAACAGGTTAACATGAAGGAAGCAGCATGTTGATACAGCTACATCAAAAATAAAAATTAAAAAATTAAGAGGCAAACAGCAATCTTAGAATTTGCGCTGTCCCAGCAGTGCTGTGACTGCTCTATTGCATACAGTAAAATCAGCTGCTGGCGAGAAAAACACTTGTGCAAGATCGCTTCTTGAATCCAATATTATCCTCTCTTTACATGAGCAGGTTGAATTCACAAGGGATTCTTGGAAGTTTCTAGGCTAGAAATGATGAAGTCAGGTGCAGGCTTGCATCCAAGTCTGAATGCAAACACTGCGGGGAGGAGGAGGTACAGCCAGACCCTGTAGATTTTGGCTTGGAACATGGTGAAATTCTCCTGCACTGTCATGACAGTAGGTGATTTGCTGACAAAAAACCATGAGCTGGTATGCAGGCAACACCAGAAGTTCATTTTTGCCAAGTTACTCTCTGCAATTGTGCACTATTGCTTTTTTGTTTATTTATTTTGAAATATAATTCTTTATTTACTGAGGCAGTTTTGCTACTACCTCACTTGTATTGCTGTTTGGTCCAGTATCTTTTGGAAAATCCTGGTAAATCAGCTTATGTCCAGTCAAGACAAAAGACCTCCATCCCCTCAATGGGAGATGGGGCAGCCAAGTAAGCAGGCTGTGTAACGATTTTAGAAGACAACAGATGCAAAAACATGGGCACACATGAGGCTCCAGGGTTAGAGCAAGATTTGGGAGGAGGAAAACAGAGGAGAGGCCCTAGAAATGCCCACCCCTCCCAAAAGAAATCCAAGGAGCCATGAATGCCGCACCAAGGAACTTTTTCAGAGACGTGAGGGAAAAGACTAGATAGGGTCCATTGTTGGAGAGGCCCTTCCCTACTGAGCTTTGCGGTGTTGTGAATAACCACACTGGGTGCAGCTAGGAAGAGGCTGATGAAGACGTGACTTTGCGGGCCTGCAGGCAATGTGTATACCACAGACAGACAAAACCTCACGAGAGCAGAGGAGGAGCTTGAACATAGAGCATGACATGGAGCTCTGCCAGGCTGAACATACCCTGAGACGAGAGCTGAGAACACCTTTTTGGCTTCAGTACCAACCCTAAAAACGACCCTCTGTATGACTTTGGCCATGAGGGCTTACAATTCCTGGCCAAATTTCACCATGTTTTGGTGGTAACAAATCCTAATGACGCTAATGGGAGTGAGTCTGCTGTATTTGCTGTCTGAAGTCAACTTTCTATAAATGCCAGATCAACATAGGCTACGGCACTTTGCCACTTGTCTCTGATGAGTTTACGCCACAGCCTATTTCTCCCTGTAGTGGTATTAAGTAGGGACAACTCCTCTGAAGTCAGTAGAGTTCTACTGCTATAAAGGCAGTGTGAGATCATAATCAGTGTTCTGATGTGTAACTTCAGTAGGATTTTGCTTCATCCCTGAATTTCTTCATCTCTTCTTTCTTCACCTCTTACGTAAATGACCTTAAAAATGCTTATGACCATCCAATAAAGTATTTAATTACCGGAATTTTTAAAGCCCCTTGAGATCTTGCAAGGGAAGATACTCTGTAACGACAAAGTAATGTACAGAACCACTGAATCACAGAGTGGCTGAGGTCGGTAGGGACCTCTCGAGATCACGTAGTCCAACCCCTGCTCTAGCAGGGTCCACCAAGGCAGGTTGCCCAGGACCATGTCCAGTCAGGCTTTGAATGTCTCCAACGACAGAGACTCCACAGCCTCTCTGGGAAACCTGTGCCAGTGTTCCACCAGCCTCACAGAAAAAAAAGTGTTTTCCTATGTTCAGATGGAATTTCATGGGTTTCAGTTTGTGCTTATTGCTTCTCATTCCGCCAGCGGGCACCACTGAGGAGGGGCTGGCTCTGTACACAAAAGCTCTGTAGCAGCAACAGAATACCTGTTACATCGTGTGAGATGGCTTAAAATTTCCATGGAGAGAATCTCACTTTCTTTTATAGTATGTGGGACTTGGATGTAATTTACAGAAATATCAGTTCACAATGGACAGTACAGAGCAGGTTTTGTCCCATTTAAATAAAATCTACAGACCTTTTTCATAACATTAAAGCCCTATAGTAAACCAAACTGGACCAGTGCATGGCCATAAGCTCTCCCATGCAATGGTCCATACTCTTTAATTAGTGTCACACTCCTTTGGACAACCCAGACAGCCAGCACTCCACAAGGTAGTCTGAGGACAGTTCAGGGAACAGCATCAGACTGTTTCTGATATGCAGTATGAGTGAAACCGCCTGAAGCTCACATATGATATCTACATGGATGCTACGTGTGAGCAACGCTCCGTCCCTTGCCTTGCAGGGACAGAGATTGAGCTTGGTCCATTTTATTTATCAGCACAGACAGACTCAAAATGTATTTCATAAGCTAAGGAAGGTCAGAGTCTCATTAATTATTAATTGCTGTGAGTACTTATAATTAGCATTTGAAATCTGCTGAAATCAAGTGGGAATGGATACTGTTGCTCCTAAGTAAATTGTACCTTGAATGAGAGGTTGTCCTACTGAATTCAGTGTGGGCCTGGGATTCAGCTTATGATTAGTGGTCTACCCTCAGACCTTTGAATTTAGTGAAAATACTTATGGCATACTTCATAACAAGTGATCTTCACACTTGTGGCTGAAGTCTTCTTGACACAGCTGTGTAAGTCAGGGGGTTCAGCCTCACTCCTCCCATTTCTGGTGGCTATCAAGGCCAGCAAAAGCCCTAGTGTAGATGCTGTAATACTAGTGATAGTTCAGAGAAACCCCCTTATCTCCACAACCAAAAGAAATCTGCTTGCATTTGCAGGGTTTGCCGAGTTAGGTCTCTTGATCCATCTACTGGCAAATGCTATTTAGTGTAGACAAGGCCCAAATTCAAACAGAATACTAAAAGTGATTTAAATTTCTCATAAGGAAAACAAGGCTTTTTTCCCAAACATACTGTTTCTCCTTAACAGTGAAAGATCTTCATCGCACATGCCCTGCAGTGTGTTGTTCTTTCCAGATACAGGATTTTGCTGGGAAGTTGTGACACAGTTTGCGGGAGCACTTGCCAGCTGAGCAATGCTTTCACTACTGCTCACCACATTCCTTAAACACGCATGCTAATTACGTTACAGGCTGTCTGTACGGAGCTAGATGAAGCTATAGTATTTTCCTAGGAACCACAGCGAAGGAGTCGGCATGTGCCATCAGTTGTGTCAGCTGTGCATCTGCTGTGACCAGAGTTTCTGTTGATAAATAATGACAACCTCATTAAGCATTCACCCTAGAGGTGTTTCTGGTGCTCAGAAGTGCTCATACTTTAAGGTTATCACCGAATGCCTTTTTCAGCACCAAGGGGTTGGTCAGGAAAAAGTTCTTATTTAAATTAAAAGAAAACTGAGCACAGATAAAAAGGGGTGGTTTTAATGCCATATAAAATTAATGGATATACCACAAATGGCTGACATCCAGCTGAACTTCATGTCACTGATCACAACCCTTTAAGCCCAGAAGTTCAGTCAGTTTTCAGTCCACTTCACTGTCCTTTTAGCTAGTCTGCACTTCAGTTTGTCTATGAAGATGTTATGGGAGTCTGTCAAAAGCCTTGCCAAAGTCAAAATAACATCCATTGCTCTCCCCTCCTTCACCAAACAAGTCATTTCATTGTAGAAGGTAATCAGCTTAGCTGAGTATGATTTTGTCTTTGTAAATTCATGCCAACTCCTTTCAGTCACCTTCTTGTCCCTCCTGTGTTTGGAAATGGTTTCCAGGATTATTTGCTCCATCACCTTCCCAGGCACCAAAGTGAGGCTGACTGACCTGTAGTTCCCCAGATCCTTCCTCCTTCTTGCTCTTCTGAAAGAGAGGACTGATATTTGCTTTTTCTAGTCCTCAGGAAGCCTTTCCCCCTGCCCCCTCAACCTGATCCTGCTCTTCTGAGGGTAAGTCTTCATTGCTCCTGACTTTCCCCCGGGTCTCAGAGGCCTGGGGTTCCTGAGGCAAATCTTACCAGGGAAGACCAAGGTGAAGACGACGATGAGTACCTCTGCCTCTTCTGTGCCCTCTGTCACCAGATCCCATTTGTGAACTCATTTCTATTATGAAATACAACAGCATTTACAATGACATTAACAGTATGAAAATCACAAGGACAGCAATAACTCTTAGGTAATCATAGGCTGAAGTCAGATAGATACTTCCTCTTGAGACATGGTAATAACTATTTGCATTATTATGACCACTTCTTCCTCTTCTCAAAAACACCAAGTTCAGCAAACTGTCAAAAGACCTATGAAGCGACACAGGCATTGGTCTTTTCAGCTACAGTGGCTGATAAATTCTCTTCTGAGTGCATTGTTCCATGTGCTTTTAAGTGTAAATATAAAACAATGAAGTAGAGAAAAGAACAGCTCTGAAGGAAAGTAGCTGGAGTAATTTACATATGTTAATTTCTGAAATAAGCGATAGCTCATTTGCACTTGCAGGATAAATACTGAAACTGCATACAGCCTGGCTGAACAGCTCTTTCTTCCATAGCACAAAGAGATAATATGGGATCACTGTAGGTGTACAGAGGAATGGCAAAGATACCTAATGAGGTGATCTTCATTTTTGGCTACGATCTTAATGTAATTGCTGATCATGTCCTTTCTGGTGTCCATACTTCAGAAAGGACACTGAAAAAGACAGAGGTGGTTCAGGAAGAAACCATAATTTTAATTACAGAAGATATATCTTGAAGTAAGAAACTGGAGGATTTTGTAAATTTTCAAGATGACCAAGGCTGATCTGAGACACCCGACCAGTCTGTTGGAACGTGTGAAAATATTGGATATTAGCAGATACTGTAATCTACAGAAGAATAGCATGTTGAGTTCTGTGAGTGGAAACTAAAATTAAAATAAGGGAAATGAGAAACAGCATCAGGCCCCCAGGATTTTCTGGGGCTTACAAGCATCACTGCTAGCTTCCATCTCCTACTCCCCACAACAGTGCTGACCTTTTGCATTCACAGTGCAGCGCAGTGGCTTCTTTCTTTCTTTCTCCTCAGCATCACATGCCTGCCATGAGGGCAAAGAGAAGACATGGTGCCAGGCACAGACAGAAGGCATTTGTTTTTTCTCCATTCTCAATCCTCTGCTACAGGCATGCCACTTTCACAGAACCCATTCTCATCAGTACTCTCTGCTCCTAAACAAAATGTTAATTTATTACTGAACAGTAAATGGTGGGAGATGTGGCTATCTGTTGGAAGTATAAATTTTAGTAGTTCTGTTATATCGTTGAGTCCAGTGGAGAAACCAAGTGAATGGCATCTGTTATGCCGATGAGACTGATTGTAAAGAGCCCTGTTTCACCTGAATATTTCTGTGGGAAACACCCACAGTGGCAAGGCTCTCCTGGAACATCATCTGGAATTCTGAAGGCTCAAGTCTTCCTGGAAACCAGATTCAAGGCCTTTCAACCAGGACATTCAAAACTGCAAGCACTCAAATGCTTTGCCTGCTGTGTAAAGCCTGGGCCTCATGCTTGGTGATACCGGATTATCTGGGACACTCGGGCAAAGAGGCATGAAAGAGCTCTGCTGCAGGCAGGGTGTTGACCAGTTGTGTGCGACTTTCAGATAAAGAAGAAAGGACTACCTCATCCTGGAAGGTGTCTGAGGAAGGGAAGCCAGCCATCACCCTCCCACGCTTCAGTTTCAGGTCGCTGACAAGGCTTAACTCATGTGTCTTCCCAACAAGTCCAAATCTTACAACCCACTGACTTCATAATTAAATAGACTTCAAGGCTCAAAGCTCCTGTGAAAGTCATCTCATATGATACCTGATAACCCTGTATCGATCCGTCTGCCAACAGATGTAGATGGACCCAGCACGCGTGTAATTCTGTTGCTACGGGGGTTTTGTGACTGCATGTTGAACAGTGGCTAGCCATTCAAAACGGACCATATAAAGTCACAAACCAGGCTCCTCTACGCTACAGAGGGCAAAAAAAGAAGCTTCCTGTTGCTTCTCTACAGGGACTAAAATAGGAAATTATTGTGCAGAGGCAGCTCCAGGTGGCTAGTGCTGTGACCGCTCTCCTGTGACCAACGAGCTGCGCCCTTCTCGGCCTTTCTAACGCCGACAGCGCGCGCCCGCCCGTTGCTCTGCAGTCGGGTGGGGAACCAGCTGGGAGGGTCCCCGGAGCCGGGCAACGCTCGGTTTTACCAGAGGGTGACGGGCAGGGAGGGGGCCAGGTCTGGGCTCAGATCGGGGCGCCTGGGAAAGTCGGATTTCCACCAGAGCCCAGGAAGACCAAAGGCTGGCCTTTTATAAGGTTGGAAGCACAAAATTTTGGGCAGTGCCGAAAAACGTTGGGGAGCGCCGCCAGCCCCCGTCGGTGTGGCCGCCGCGCCGGGCGGCGGTTGGCCGGCCACCGTTGGTCCGCAACCGCCGCCCGGGGCGAGCAAGATGTCAGCTCCGCGCCTCAGCGGCCGCCCGGCCGCTCCGCGGTCACACGGAGGCGCCATTTCCTCTGCCCTTGCTTCGCCCTTAAGGCGGCCGGCGGTCCCCGCGCCGCACGGGCGGCTGCTGGCGGGAGCGGGGTCCCTATTTCTCCCCCCCACACCCCCCCCGGCTACACGCAGAGCGCCCAGCCCGGCGGAGAAGCGGGGGTGGCTACGGCGGGAGAATGGGCAGGGGGCGGCCGGCTACTCAGCTGAAAACAAGCGTCTCCTAATAAAGCGATGAGGTCCGGGCCGCGGCGCCGCGCTCCCCGCGCCCTATAAATAGGCTCCGTGCGCGGCCCGCGGGCTTTGGCCGCCGCGGCTCTGCAGGCGGCGCGGTGCAGCGGAGCGGAGCGAGCGCAGCGGGGCCGCCACTGCCGCCAGGAGAGCCCGGGCCCCCGCACCCCGCCACCCCAGCGCGATGCCCCGGGTAGACGCAGACCTCAACCTGGACGT
>JAVKLA010000028.1:19966829-19992139 GCA_034782735.1 Sagittarius serpentarius | reverse complement strand
TGCCTGGGAAGAAGGGAGGGTTGGGGGGGAAGGTGTGTTAAGAATTGGTTTTATTTCTCATTACCCTTCTCTGGTTTGATTGGCAATAAATTAAGCTAATTTTCCCCAAGTCGAGTCTGTTTTGCCCGTGATGGTAATTGGTGAGTGATCTCTCCCTGTCCTTATCTCGACCCACAAGCCTTTCGTTATATTTTCTCTCCTCTGTCCAGCTGAAGGGGGGAGTGATAGAGCGGCTTAGGTGGGCACCTGGTGTCCAGCCAGGGTCAACCCACCACATCCCTTCCCAGACATCTGGTACTGGCTGTTTGGAAAACTAGGGCACCACATAAACATCTCCAACCCAGTGCGCCATTTCTCCCGTTCTTATAGAACAAAAGCCTCATTAGGGGAAGCCCCGCAATTATTCCTCATAAATGCCTGCCGCTACAGTATTATCAGTTGTGTGCATAATTGCATGAGATCCATCTGGCTGGCTGGTTAAAGGAAGTCACATACGAGAAGTTGCAGTAAGTGAAGGTGAGAATCACTGAAAGAGTAACGGCCTTGTGTTGCCTTCATAGCTTTGCATCTTGCCTCAGTCTTTTCTTAATCATACCCTTCTTCTCTACTTCTTTCTTAAGTTCGTTTGAAAGAGATGTTTTTCGTATGTAAAACTGATGATCATTTGAGGATGTCGAAGAATAAATAACTTTGAAGGTGGGGGCTGATGCAGTTGTAAGAAATTAACTTAGAAACTAGCAGCCTCATGGTTTAATAAGCCAGGGTATGATTGTTCATATTGTATGGCAAGAGTGCTGGTCACCATAGCCAAAAGTAAGAGCTTGCTTTATTATATTGTCGTTTACATTAAAGATTGGGACAAAGCCCTTTATGCCCTGGAGACAGAGGGAGTTCCAGTTCTGACTTCTGTGGAATTAGGACTTCGACTTGGGTTTGTCAGGCAGCCAAACAAACAGCTGAGGTTACTTCTGTGTAAAATAATCCACAGTCCTCATTGTCCTTTCTTTCCTTTCCAACCCCTTCTGACTTGTTTCTTTTTTTTTAAATTTTGATTCTCTTTTTCTTCAGCAAGAACTCTCTTTAATACAGAAAACATTATTTTACTTTTATATTTTCTTTCTTATTTGGAAGGCAGAAGTTGTAACTGAATAAATAAATAAAGTGAAGTAGTAGTGGAATGAAAGGAAGAAGAACAGGAAATGTGAGGAAAATTAAGAAGCAGTGTCCAAACCTGCTGTATCTGAAGTCAGTGGCAAAACTCTTGTTAGAGTGCAATCAGTTACTTAAAAGAATGTGTGTCTATTCATTGCAGGTCGACCTCACGCGCACCTTCACCTTCCGCAACTCCAAGCAGACATACACAGGAATTCCCATTATAGTGGCAAACATGGACACTGTGGGGACATTTGAAATGGCTGTGGTTATGGCAAAAGTAAGTCTTGATTCTCATTTCTGCAACAATTGGGAAGCCACTGGGTGACAGCAAGCAGCCTTTGTTAATTTTTAGCTATGTTTGTTGGAGATCCGCGGGACATGAGTTAAAAAATCCAGAAAAAGAAGGTGTGATTTCACTGCAGAGCAGCTGTGCCTTTACAGCCATACGGTTATCAGAGACGGGGCTTCAGATATAAGATAGTTTCAGTGGAGATGCTTACTGGGAAGCTTCCATCTTGGGTATAGCTCAACTTCAGGTGGAGCTTCTAGAGCTTAGTTTTTGAGGTCTATATTGTGCTCCCTTCCAGAAGAAAATTACTAACTGACAACGGTTTTGAAAGTGTAGGTTACTGGATAAAGCTGCAGCAGTCAGGAGTCACTAGTTAATTAGCCTCTGACCTCAAGGCTCACCTTAATTTCTTGCAGTGCTTACACATTCAAAATATTGACCATAACTTCATGAAACACATCAGAAATGTGATCCTGAAAGGTGGGCCAAGTATGCTAAGTTACCTT
Organism: Sagittarius serpentarius; assembly: GCA_034782735.1. NCBI lineage: Eukaryota > Metazoa > Chordata > Aves > Accipitriformes > Sagittariidae > Sagittarius > Sagittarius serpentarius. Next base: position 19,990,189 of record JAVKLA010000028.1, on the reverse strand, counting down.
TGAAGAGCCTTTTGGAGTTGCCTGGTCTGTTTTTCACTATTACTGTCTCTTTCAAGCAGGATGAGCCTATACTTAAAATGTGAATTTCTGATACCTTGTTATTCTGCAGCTGAGGGAAAGATGACTAACTTGGACATTAATATCAGTTTTCTTATTTTTGCTAGCATGCAATGTTCACTGCAATTCACAAGCATTACTCTCTGGAAGAATGGAAACTGTTTGCTGCCAATCACCCAGAATGCCTTGAGGTACATTTTCTTATTGTAAATTATTATGGTTTATTGCTTTGTTCTGAACTTGCATACACTGGAGTCTCTTGGGAATACTGTTGTCAAGTGAGGTTTCGGGGAATGAAGATATTTGCTGTTCTTAAATGCATCAAAGGAAGTGGCTTGTCCTGGTTTGGAAAGAATAGCTTTGTGAGTCCATTGTGAAAGTTCTTGTATTAAGATGCAAAAAAGCAAAGTTTATATATGCCTGGAATGGAAACAGAGAAGTATCCTGAACAAAGAAGAAGGAAATACTTCGGAGTAGGTCTAACTGCTTTGCTTCTTTTGCTGTTGGGAGCTGTGGTAGTGCTGGTGAGGGAGAAGCCCAAGACCACAAATGCGAATAGCCTTGAGTAACCCAACCACAAGCTGGCCCTGCATGCCCTTGTGCTAGGCAGAGTCTTTGCTATCAGGTGTGCAAGCGGACCCGGAGCCTGTGGGCTGAAGGGGCCCAGGCGCTGGGCCCAAGCAGGGATGAGCATTGAAAGTTGTGAGAGCGTATGTGTCCTCCATTTACCTCCTTGCACTAGGGCTCGTGCTGTGCTACTACTAGCTGTGCTGCCCCACTTGTTCACAGGGTCCTAGCCTGAGCCATTACAGAGAAATACCATTTAGTAAATTTAAACATTGACTTAAGTTCTGACTTTTTCATATCCAGATTTCTGTGTTCTTCTGGCAGGCCTCTACACCAGAGGGGCAGTATAAGAGCATGCCTGGCTGCCTCCCCTCCTCCTCAGAGTTCAGTGTAGTTTTGAAACTTTTTCTGTGTACGAAAGAATACCACACAGCTGTATTGTGTCTTTACCTGTGGCACATTTTACAATTATGTTATAAAGACTATAGATTACAGGACTGTCTGAAAGCCAGCCTATCACTTAGGTTCATCAGGGTTGCTTATATGCCACTATAAATACTGACTTGCTCTGTGACCTTAGATCTCTGCAGAGGTTTTGTGGGCCAACAGCTGTGGAAACTATTTTCTGTTGGAAAGAACTCATAGGAAGACAAAGGAGGAAGCAATCTGATCATTTTCAATGGTAGCTGACCCCGCTTGAGCAAGGGGGCTGGACTATGCAGTCTCCAGAGGTCCCTTCCAAACTCAACTATTCTGTGATTCTGTAGATCAATGGAGTGTTTGGTGAACTTAAAGACCCAGATTCCACACTCTGACAGTGCCCCAAGTTTTGGCACTCTGCCTTCCTGGAAATACACCGAGTTAGAGCTTCTTCTGTGTTTGTGTTTATATAAGTATGGCTGAGCCTTCATCGTTCTCAGGTGATCTTATTTGCCTGTGAGAATGCACTTGTGAAGGAAGAGCTGATAAAATGCTGATTTTGCTTTATTTTAGAGCCTTTAAACAAAACAGAAGTAACAGATTGATATTCCCAGGAAGGTACTTATTCCGTATTGTACAGCATGATTTTCACTAGTTTCCAGCACAAGTCCTCCCAAGACTATGCAGAAAAGGACATACAACGTGTGTTTATCCCAGTTTTTACAAACTATTACTCCCTTTTTTTCTTCCTGTCTTTCTAGCATGTAGCAGCAAGCTCAGGTAGTGGAAAAGCTGATTTGGACAAGTTAACAAGTATTCTAGAGGCCATTCCACCGATCAGATACATCTGCCTAGATGTGGCAAACGGCTATTCAGAGCACTTTGTGGAGTTTGTGAAGTCTGTCCGTGCCCTATTCCCACATCACACCATTATGGTAAGTGTGTAGAAAGGGTAGAGGGGGGTGTCGGAATTCTGTCCAGGAACAGGGCCCAGCGTTTGGTTGGTAGGCATCAGAAGCTCTGTGGTATCCTCATCAATTTCTGAGTCCTCATTTAAAGAAAGAAAAGAAAGAAAAGAAAGAGAAACTGTGACTCAAACTTCTTGTCTTCCAGACAAGTACATGTGGAAGATACCCTTCTGAGAATACAGAGGGCAGCTCTATTAATCTGCCCTTTCAGTTCAGCAAGATGCTGACTCTAAGCCAAATGACAACTGTTTAATAACATGTTGGCATTGTCAGTCTTCCATTGCTGATAATTTCTGTGGGAATGTTCAGTGTGTGCTCTGATACAGCAGTTTGATGTTGGCATGGCAGGCTGGGTGGATCCAATTTTTTTCCTACTCACATCCTCCTTCTCACACAGGTGTGACCTCTAATCATAAAGCGTGTAGGTTTATTTTGGTGATTCCAAGCTGAGGTTTGCTGTGGGAATGTGCCAGCGTTTCTGGGCAATTGGGGCCAATGGCTGTTTTCATCTGTTAGATCACTATGAAGACAGCTGAATGTAGACTAATACTTGCCTATGATGAGAATCATAGGGGTGTTGTGCAATTGTCAATGGGGTCATCAGGGAACAAAATAGTCAATGCTGGGGCTTTTCATGCGCCTTCTGTGATGTTACTATCCCTTCTCTAGAGCACTAATGCCATGCTTCCTCCAGCCCTTTTGCACTAAGAGTAGGTTGTTTGTATTGACTCGGGACTCCTTGCAGCAGAGCCCTACTGCTCCTGCTTGTTTCCCAGGGCCCTTGAAGAAATGGGTCTGAATTTGTTTCCCTGAGAAAAGCAGAAATTCTCAAACAAGCAGCAGATTCAAGCCAGTGCAGCAAAAAATCATGTGTTTAGGCAACACTTTCTCACTTTTTCATGCCAGACACAAAGCTTCATGGATGTACAGTAAATGTGAAGTGAAAATGGTCATAAATGCACACTCTGACTTGGTTCAATAGGGAACTGCATGTTCAAGCAGCTCAGGGGAGACTACATTCTTTCCTCCCATGTGAGAGGAAGGCAGTGTTCTTGCCTCTGAACGATGGTGGCATTGGAAAATGGAAGTGGGCTGGAATGCCTGTGCGGTCCTGGGTTACCATAGGCTAATGAATAGGCATCCTTCAACAGCTACCAGTAGATGTGGGAACCTTTTTGGTATGGCCACATTTCCCATGGCTTTGGTGGGGGGGCTTTTGGAAGTATGAAATGATAGATGTGGGCTTTTTGAGCTTCGTGCTCCATGATCACTGCAGTGAGGGCAGGAGCTGTTCCCTTGCTTTGGGTCTGAAGTATTGTCCCTAGTGACGGGATTACTCCAGTGGCTGGCTTGAAGAGTTGTGGGAGGGAGCTTAAACCACATAGTTAAAAAAAAAAATCTTCCCTATCAGGAGTAGAAGGAAAATTGCGTGTCACCACCTCCTTCACCTCCCCACAGACTGCTGACTTTGCTGACTGAGGAGGGAACTCAACCAAGATGAATTGCCCAGAATGCACAGGAGGTCAATGTCAAAGTCAGGTATCAAGCCCAGATTTTAGACCAAGGTCCTTAAGCCAGTCTTATCCACCTCCCATATCTGTTAAGCTACCTGCTTAGTTTCGCTGCTTTGTGACTAAGGTTACTGTTACTTCAAGTCTCATTGTCCTGAGAGCACCAACTGCTTGAGCACATATACAGCCCTGACTTGTTCGGTTGCGTTCTCTGATTGTAGCTCCTTTCTCTGAACATGGTTTAGCATGGCTCATGTTTTTCATCTCATGCACAGGGATAATTTCCATTCCTAAAAGCATGCTAACAAACTTGGGGTGTTCAAAAACTCGGGGTGTTTTCCGAAGCCTCCAGAGTGTGCAGTCCCTGAAAGTCTCTGATTCAACTAGGGGCACGCACCTCTACCCCACTTCCAAATGAGTTTACTTTACACTGTGTGCCAAAATGGCCTTTTGAAGCTATTCCTGGCTGAAATGCAGGAGCTTGTCTAGGCTCCTTTTTATGATGCTCTGGAAGACATGTCCTGCTGCTACCTGTTCTGTCTGCTTTGATGTCTCTGTGCTATGCCTGCAGTATGCTCTCTGCTATTGTGGCTTTCAAACAAAAGGGTTAGCAGTTAAATAGAAGGTATAAAAATAAAGCAGCTTTCTCATAGCTGAAAGTGATCTCCAGGACCTTGCAGGCCGTCTTGTTTGCTTTCCTCAGCATGACCATTCCACAGTCAGCTGCAGTGCAGTACATAACAGTAACCCAACACCAGGTCTCAGGGAATGTATTTTCCCAGAGATCGTGTAATGGGTTCAGCTCTGAGGCTGAAAGGTGATGTGTGAAGCAACTGTGGTTAACGTAGTACTCTCTGTGGCTGATACTCCAGATGGAGGATGTCTCTTGTGTAACAACCTTTCAAATATGTGTTTTTGCCTTTTCAAATACATGCTTTTATAATCACATTACCTTATTTTCTTCTGTCTGGCTCTGACAGAAGCTCTTTTCACTGCTGCCTTTCATATTAATTTACAAAGAAGATCAATTACTCCATGGAACACAAAGGATAGGGGAGACAAACAGGGGCACAAAGGTACAGCATGACTTGCCTTAAGTCACTCATTAGATTGAGGATGGAGGAAGAAGCAGTATTCAAGTCTCCCAAATGTCTCACAAATGTAGCACAGACCCCCAGAATCAAGAGTAATGGTCCGGTGGGGTGTTTTGCTGTAGCACAGCATCATGTGCTTGGGTTGTGCCTACTTGCTGAAGTCTAAAGCAAAACTTCAGTTAACATTCATGATGGAGGGTCAGAACCTTTACATTACAGTAAGCGTAGTCCTTATTTATTAGTGTACTTGTAGATGTTAGGGTTCTTCCATTTCACTGGAAGTCTGTTTAGCAAGCTAAGATATCTTTGCCAGCAAGCTTTGCCAAGTTTTTATCCTGACTTTTTCTTTTTGTAGTGTTCTGTGTTCATTATGCAGAAGAAAACCTAGTGAGGGGAGCAGGGAGTGTGGCAGGAAGGAAAAGGCTGGAGCAGGAGCACGCTTGCAGATGCAGTAGCAGCCACAAGACGTGGGTCAGAGAGGGAGGCAAGTGGAATCGCAAAGCAGGAGCAGAGGGAAACAGCGGGGGCCAGAAACTGTTGCTCCCCTTGGAATCAGCAGCAGAACCTATCAGGGCCTTAATGGAGGCAGAATTCAGTCAGAGGCGGCCATGCAGACTGCTCCCAGTTTATCTCTGGAACAAGCAGCAGACTCAGTCCAGTCATGGCACGTCCACCAGGACTGGGGTCTCAGAGCAGGGGCCAGCTGGGATCCCAGGGTAGGAGACAGTGATGCTGCCGAGGCGGTTTTGGGTCAGTTACAATACTGAGTGCAAACACCCGCCTGGTATGGCTCAGCCTCACAAAGGGCATCATCTCTCCATCTTAGGGTAAAGCACCCCTTGCTTTGGTGGGTGGGAAGTGTCCTTTGGCAGTGTTCCTGATAGTGTGGAGGCACAGACTGTGCTTTCCTCTAGGATACAAGAAGAAAGTTTGAGAACTGTTGTCACAGACACTTCTCCCCAGCTTGATCCATTGCCATTTGCCAGCAGCTTTCAATCAGTGCAGCAGTGTTCCTGTCTTAGTCAGTGTGAGTCGATATTTATAGCAGGCTTTTATGAGGCACAGTATCAAATGCCTGACTGAAATTCAGAGGCACTGCCCTGCTGTGTTCACTAATTTTGTATCTCTGTCAGAGAAGCTGTAGCCTTTGTAATTCTGTTAGGTGAAATCTTGATCCCATTAAAGTCAGTAGTGAAACTCTCTTTGGCTTTTCTGAGGCCAGGATTTCCCCCAGGACTGACCCAGAGTTCAGTCATCCTGGATAGTGCTGGAATGAGCCAGGGTGACGCTCACTTGAAACCTCACACTGAGTGATGGTACAGCTGAATGTTGTGCTGAGTGTGTAAGACCAGGCCCACAGCCAGGGTAATTTGCTGTAGCCCCTAATAACTGACAGCACTGAAAGCGTGGTAGTTTACCTAACTTTCAGTTGTTACTGGTGCTGTTATTTTACTGCCGGGGTAGGAAAGTTAGATTAGCAGTAACGTAATTACTGGGCTATATCTCTTTCAAGAAAGCCAGTTCTGCAGCAGATTAGAAATGCATTGGTACATGGGCTCATCATTAAGATCAGCATGGTTTTCACAAATACAGTACTTCCAATTACTATATTCCTTGACTACTTGCCTGCCCAAATACACTACAAAATGTACTGTCTGTAGTGGCTTCTTTGTACAAGTTCCGATTACTTTGCTTGCTTTATATTCTTACTTAATTTTAAGGGGGTTTCACCTCTGTAGTCTCAGTCTTTCTATATTAACCTTTTCAGATTTTTTTTTTAGTTGAAGTATTCTGGCTTTACCTTACAGGTGGGGCTTTCAAAAGGTGGAGCCCTTTTGCCTCTATTCAGCTGTCATACTGGCATCAGTGGTAAAGCAAGCATTGGTTTCAGTGGAAGTAGAGTTCAGCTGGATGTGAGAAAACAGCTTTCCCTGCTCTTCAGCTGTGATACTAGGGTCTCTTCACATACCGATAGCTGTGCCTGTCTCGTAGTGGGTTTTTTGTGCTTTCTGAGGTCTGCAAAAGGTACCTAAAAGAAGCAAGCCTGTCATCAGCAGGTTGAAGTCTGCTGTGTAGATCTGTGCGTCTTCCCTGAAAGTTTGTTAAGTATCTGCAGATTCAGAAAGACAGAAACCACTGATGTGTGTACATGTATTCCAGGAAAAAAGTATGCTGGGGACATAAGTGCTTTTCCCTGCTAGGATGAGAATTTTGAATCAACATATGCAGTTCCAACATTCTCTAGCAGTAACTTAACATTAAACGTCTGGTTAGCATTTCTGAAGAGACAGTTTGACAACCTGCTATGCTCTGCTAATAAGACACTGCTGTTTAAGTTAAATACATATTTGATCCCAAATCTCATGGACTTTAATACCCGTTCGTACCTGTTTATGAACCTGTTGCACGTACTCCAGTATTTCACCAAATTGTAATGTGCTGTGCGTCATACTGCACAGGTAGCCATCTGCCCTCCAGATGTAAACCGCTTTCTTGATGTTGTAAGCAGTGTGCTCTCCATCACCCCACCTTGGAGTGTACAACACTTCATATAACAAATTATCACTGAGCGGAAAGAAAGCAGCACTTAGCTGGAAACACTGTACCTGTTATATATTATTTATATAATATGGTAAAGAACACAAAACAATTCAGGACTTCTTTCTAAGAAGACATGACCATAAACAGCATGCTCTCTACATCTCTGCAAAGTTCATGCAGAAGGAACCAAACCCCTTTCTTTCACCTCTGGTGTCAGCACAACCAAATGAATATATATAGTATAAATGCCCTTATTTACATAGACTGAATATACATACCGATTTTTGCACCAACGTACAAAATGACAAGAATTGTACCTTCCTTACTCTTTCAGTACTCAAAATACTAAATCCTAAAGGGAAAAGAGATTTGCCAGGGTTTTAAATAAGATCTGAACATCTTTGCACAAAGTGAGGTACGCAAATGGGATGGAGGGCTATAGGCTGTTCAGGAGGGATAGGCAGGGCAGGAGAGGTGGAGGAGTTGCACTGTATGTAAGGGAGAAGTTTGACTGTATATCCCTTATGGTTAGGGATGATGTAGTTGAGAGCCTCTGGGTGAGGATTAAGGGAATGGAAGACAAAGCAGATAGCCTGATGGGATCCTAAGGATCAGGGTTTACTGGACCAATCATGAAATTCATTTGACTTGAGAAGGTACCTGTATAATTTGTTTAATCTCTGCGGCTGTGGCATGCACAATGAACAATATGGTGAACTATATTCTTCCTGACTCTGTGTAGTTCAACTTGTAAAAGTTCTGGATAAAACTTTACATTATCATCATTAGTCTTTACTGCAGTAGTCTTGAAATCTCCCATATATGTGATATTGTTCCTTCCGTCTAGGCAGGCAATGTGGTGACAGGAGAGATGGTAGAAGAACTTATTCTTTCCGGAGCAGATATTATTAAAGTGGGTATCGGACCAGGTAAGTCAAATCCAGTCAAATAAGGGTGACTTACGGTAACAGTGGAGGAGCTGTCCAGGTGGAACCGGTGTATAATGCTGTTTGCTTGCTCATTAGGATGCCTAGACCTGCTCAGGTCAATAAAGTAACAGAGCCCTTGCACATAGTATATTTCAGAAATGCATGGGCCGGGTGCTAGTGTTTCGTACTGTGAAGTGTTGCACATTGCATCTTCTGGCAGTGAAGATGCCCGTTACTGGAAGCACTGAATTACCTGAGTTGCTGACATTATCACTGATAATGTGTTGTGTTTAGGGACACTTTTTCTAGCCTGTTGAAAAGAGGCTGAGTCATCCCAGCTGAAGCTCAAAAGATAACTGTGTTCAGGTATCCACTTCTGTTGAGGAAAGATAGGTTTCTAAATAGTTTTATGGTTTGTGTTCTGTTAACCTTAGGTTGCCCCTCTTGTCAATGTCTTCAAAGATGAAATGGTATTAATTAATTGTGAAGTAGGGATAACATTGCCTCTACCTGTTACTGTTGCCTGGGAGCTAAAACTTACATTAATTCATTTATACGTTACTTGTCACTGTAACATTCCCATGGATAAATGGGAGTACCCTAAACTTTTTACAGTGTTTTTCCTGCCTTCCCTTCCCTAATATTGCTGTCTGGCATATGCTGCCATATTGTCTTCTGTTTTTGCTTTCCCTCCCTTGTGTGTTTCTTCGTGTGCTCCTTCCTCTTGTGATTTTCTTCTTAGACTGCAGCTGTGGTCACCGTACATGGGCTAAATTTTAAACTGGCTAACACAAGTGCCACTGACAGTATAGCTGTGATCAGCCAGTGCAGTGCAGGCTTATTGTTTACTCTACAATGCCAAATAGTTATTAATGGATAATTTGAGCAAAGCAAATGGTGTAATAAAGGTTGTAGTTGTGCCCAGAAAGACAGCAAACAACAATAAGTACATGAATAAACAACAGAGATGTTGTGGTACAATTGTCACAGGCAAGTTCAAATGTAATAGAATTGCTATAGTTGGTAGCCTCAAAGTGGAAACAGGGGTGAATGCTGTATAGGCCTCCCTGGAGATCTTCCTGAACAAATCTGTACAAGCTGACCACCGAAAACTACAAGTAACACATGTTCCTCACAGAAGATCAGATCTTGAGGCTCTTTTCAGGATAATGGTACATCCTGTGGAAATAAAAGTACATACCCTGTCGAGACTATTTTAAAACTAATTTTCTTCCTACTTTGCAGAAATATTTCTCAGTGTTTTCACCTTGTCAGTTATTTAAAAGATCTTTGGAAACTTTTACTTTACTGGGAACTCGAGTATACCTGGATATCAGCTGAGTGAAGGGATCCCTAGATTTCACTACATTTGGCTTAGAATCTGTTTTGAAATTCTTGTTACCATGCGGACCTTTATGGTCTGTATCCTAAATTATAAGACCTGGGCTGGCAGAAAGCAGTCCTCATTTTGACTCTTAATTTGAGGAGAAAAATAGAGAAGGTATTCCAAAAGATCTATAGCCATGTTACCATGTTGAACTATAACTGAGGTAGGTTTTTTATATATATGTATATACCTGTATTTTATATATATTTATATACATGCACCATGTATGTGTATAAATAATACAGTTTAATAATCAGATATAATTAGTATATTTCCTATAATATTACACTATACAGCTTTCTGGTGATTACTTATCTCACTTTTTAAATGCTGTGTGCTGCTTTTCTTATATTCCCAACTATTGCAATCAACCAAATATTTCTGCTTTAAGTGTTAGGCAAAAGATGGGTTTCTCTCCCTTGTGGAAAATCACCACAAAAAAGGAAAATAAAAACACAGATTTTTTTCCCTGAGAATTATTTTTAAAAACATACATAGAAAAGAGAGATATTTATTGAAAGAAATATTCAGGTATTAAATGCTGCTGCTGAGTCTCACGGGTTGTGACTCTGGTTCTTTTGTCCCCCTTCAGGCACCTCAGTCAGATTTGCTGTCTCGTGATGCAGTAATTCCCTCATCGGAAAGCATTGTTGATGAGACCTAAACTGGGAATTGTGGCCCTGGAGAAGAAAGAGGGGATGTTAGTCACCTCAGTTACAGCTCCCGTGAAGTGGTGTGATAACATTTCAAAACTCAAGTTCTATGTGTTCCTTTTATCCATGAGAAGCCAACATTGGCAGTAGAGGCTTCTTGAGGGGAAAAAAAATACAGATAGAAACACATTTTTTCCACAAGAGAAAGAAAACAAGGTGTATCTTTTCTGTCAGCCTAATGGGCTATGTTTTTTCCTCTCGTTCTCTTGTCTAGGTTCTGTGTGTACCACTCGGATTAAGACGGGGGTGGGCTATCCACAGCTAAGTGCTGTTATTGAGTGTGCAGACTCGGCACATGGCTTGAAAGGACATATCATCTCTGTAAGTAAATATCATCTACTCTCAGATTCCTGCTGTGCAAATCGTTGTGGAACAGGAGAATCAAACAGTCCAGTACCCTGCATGTTAAAGGCTTCTGTCATCTCCAGTTGACCCCTACACTAGCTCCCAAGGTAGTCAGCGGAGATTTAAATGTAAAGAAACCATCTCCCTCTAATGTTTAAAAAGACTTGGGCACCTCACTCCTGTTTGTGTCTTTGGAAAGCTGCTTTCTGCTGCCTGAATGGAGTAAGCTGTTACGTGAACAGAATAGGAAGCTTGATAGTGTTTTCACATTGAAGCAAACAGTAATGCCTATAAAAGATTTCTGAAAAATGAGTGAAATGTAAACATGGCTTTCCCCAGAGAGTGGGACTGAGGGACAGGCAGGCAGTAGAGGGGAGTACAAGGCAGAATGATAGGAGCCCGTCTGTGCCCTAGTAGCTGGGTTGATTCAGATAGCATCCTCACAGAGCTGTCTGTGCAGGGGCAGGAGCGTTTCAGAGGTGGCTCTGTTGAGCACAGCTGGCACGTGAGCCACTTATGTTCTCACAAAGCTCTGGGGAAATAATGAGCCTGTAGAGAAAAAAGAGAATGTATCTGCATTGCCTGCTAATGGCAGCTTCCACTCTACCAGCAAAATCAGATTCACCTCACACAGAAAAAGTAAATCTGTAAGCCCGGCCTCAGACTGAGCCAGACTGCAGCCTGCAGCACGAGAAGGTCCTGTGTTCTTAGGCATGCCCAGCCAGTCAGTGTACTCCTGGCTGCGTCAGCTTTGCACAGTCTCTGCAGGCTGTCTGAGGCAGCTGGTGCTAACCAGGCATATGGGCTAACCAGCATGCTGTGCTCACAGGTACCCTCACAGCCTCACAGTCTCCCTCTGAGGCCCTAGGAGAGACCACACGCTGAATTTTAGATCTATGACCAAGTGGAATCACTGTAAGGCCCTGATTTGTTTGAGTTGTGACTAGTATCCATGTGAGGAAGGGGGTGTGTTTTGTTGTTGAGGAAGGAGAGGAGAGGAGAACAAACTGTTGATGGGCAAAGGGCTTGACTGTATTTCTTGGAGCTGTGGGTATAATGGAGCAGGAAAACAAGTATGTATTACAGTTGGGTCCTTCTTGCTCTTTTGTGTTAATGCATATGCATTCCCTCCTCTCCATGGCTTCCCTAGATGAACTTTGCAGAAAAAAAGAAAAGCAGTCTGTGATTTTATGACTTGGGCAGTATCACAAATGTTTATGTCTATAGCAGATGAGAACATGTGTCCAATAGAGCATGAAAGACTGACTTGTTACTGTGAAGGCTGGATAACTACAGGTGTCATCCTAGCAGTGGTGCTCAGAGACCCATCCTGGTTTTGCAATAATCATTTTCTGCTAGCAACCCTCAGAAGAATGTTATTGTCCTGATTTTACAAGAGAATAGGGAGTGTGTATTTAGACTGTTGAAAAATGAGACCGTTCTGTACTATTCCTCCTCTCCTTTCCTGCTTTGGGGATGGATCAGTTCCTGACCTGCTTAGGTCATTGGTTTCAGTGAGCTCACACCTATCAACCCCCCAGCCATTACAGGGGGACTATAGGAGCAATTTGATACCTGTCTGCTACAACATCTCGGCCAAGATAATTACCTTCAGCTGTCACTGGGGTCTCTAACACCACTGCAGCTCAACTCTGTCACCCAAGCTAAGGAGACTTAAGCAAGGGTGAGGCTATTATGCCTGAATTCTGTAGCATTCAGATAGGTATTGGTGTGTTTATTGGGGAAAGAAAAGGCTGGACTGCATGGTCATTGCCAGAGGTCTGGCAAGAGTTTCGCAAAAGAGAGGTATCCTCCTGAGGGAAAAACACCGTATGGGAGCAAGCCTAAGTATGTAATTGGGTCTAGTGGCAACAAGTATACATGGCATCCCTCAAAATGTCTCACTACTGTCATTATGTAGATTCAGGAAGAGGCACACCCTGCCCGAGCCTCTACACTCAGAGTATTACCAGAGTTATGTATGTCAATTTGGCAGGAGAAAATATGTCCAGTAGTTTTTTGTTACATTGATCTGGAAGTAGCAGGAAGAGTGTGAAAAGATTCAAATCTTACCATCTATCTTCATGTAGATTATAGCTGATGGTGTGATATGTGTTAGTCCCTTGGGGTGCTTTCTTGCATCCACTTCTGTCTTGTCCAGTACCTTCATTGAATTGCTCCTCTTTCTTGTTACGGTGGCTCAGCTTATGTCAGAAAGGAAAGAAGTCCCACTCATGGAATGAGAAAGTGATGGTGCTGAGCATAGTACAGGCACTGCAAGGAGCACAGCACACTTGAAGCCCGATCTTTAGTAGCTCTGCTAGGGTGGCAGCACAAACTGGCATTTTAAATGTTTGTATTACTGAAGTGATCATGTATGATTTTTGGAGCTGATACATTGACAAAGAAGGTGACAATTTTTAGGCAAACATGATAGTTCAAGTGAATGCCTGGTGTCTCTCTAGAGTCACTTACACAGACAAGGGGGAGATGAAATTGCACCAGTTACTTTCCTCATGCTAAATTATCTTTAAGACTCAAAGCTCACCTCAGAAATGAATCTTTCATGACTCACTGAAAGAAGAGAGGAAACCCTGTCTAAGATACAGGCCCTGTTTCTGTCCGGCGATATTTGTCTGGGAGCCAATAGTCTCAGCTTTCATTCTTGCCAGTCCATTGGCCTTGAGAAAGTGCAGCAGTGAGTTACAGTGCAGGAGCCATTTAGCAGGAGAGCTCCTTCAGAAACACCCCACTTGAGATAAAGTTTCTGTTTCTTGTAGGTCAAAGAACTACTCTGCTGGATAGAGAGGCAGTCATGTATTCTAGTGAGCCAGCAATGTGGGGAATGGAAAGCAGCCTTGCATGTGTCCTCTCTCATTTGGCTATCATTTGACAGAGATCCCTATTTCCCCTTCACCCTGCCTGGGTGATGGGCCACCAGCATTCAGTGAAAAGGATGACTAAGGGGTTCTTCACCCAGCTACTGCCATGCCATCTCTTGCTCCACACAGAACACTTTCCACATAGAAATACGCCCAGCATATGTAGTTCTGAATAGAGCACCATATGTATTGTTTCTACTGCTGTATATGCCACATACTTTATATATCTTCTGCATAATAAATAGCTGTCTGTTTGCTGATACTGTAGGAAGGGCTGGCTATAGTTTATTATAAAGGTTGCTTGAAACATATAAATCATAATTATAAACTTATTGTAAGTTGCATATAATATTAAATATTCAACCAGTTCATATTGGTTTTCCATGCCGTATTTGTTTTCCTCAGGCTAAATTGTGTTGTTGTAAAATGGTTTATGTGTTCACAGAACAAGACTAGGGAAAATAACATTATTTTAGCCACGTTAAAAAATTCTGTTAACTGGAAAGCTGTTTTCCCCTCTCCTTCAGCTTAGCACCCAGTTGTCTCAGAATCATGCCCTCTGCAGGCCCCATGGCCACCCTTTCCAGTAGGCTTACTTCAGAACAAGGCCAGTTCTTCTGGAGACAAATCCAGGGGGATTTGTACAGATATGTTTCCCCAGGGCTCTGAGGTAGAGGCTAAGCCTGCAACAAGCTCTGTCACTGGAGCGCAGCAGTTCTGCAAGTCATTTTGAGTCCAGAGCCAGGCCCCTGTTGGGACGAGCTGAACTGCAAGGGGAAGCTTCCCAGACAATGGCAGAAGCACAGGCTTATTTTTCTAAACAGAGGACTTGGTTTTTCGCATGGAATGAAGTGGTTTAATGCATATAGCTTGTTATATAGCATCTTCTGGCATAACTGCTTAGTATGTCCCCTTTTTGTTTCCCTTTCTGTGAGTCATTAAACTTACCTGCTTATGTGGAGACATCTACAGATAAAGAAGTGCTGTGAATCATCACCATCGGTTCCTTTTATCTTAAATGGTAACTCATAAGCTTTTGGTAAAGTCTCTTAATCTGCTCAGCATTTTGTAATTTGGTGACATTCAAAGTGATATTTTTTGAAGCCGATGATTAATGATTACACACTAAGGCCCTCGTCCCCATGGTACTTCCGAAAGCATAAAGCCTCCATCACTGCCACTACAGGATTAATTACAAAAGTCAGACACTGAGCCACCCAACAAGAACAGACTGAAACCCATCTACCAGAGAGCATTCATAGCCAGCCTGTCTCAATCAGACAGTAAGAGTCAGGCAAATTCCTGACACTACCCTTTGAAGATTGTTAGACCCCTCTTTCTACCTTAGCTCTTCCTCCCCTGACACATGCATACACACTCACACCTTCCTCCAGGCTCTGACAGACTTGTCAGAGGGAAAGAATTGCACAAGCAGAGCCCTTAACAGGAGAGAGAGAGAGATTTAGCTGTCAGCCCAGCACTCCATTCTGGAGCTGACAGCAAGAGCGTCTAGCTCAACAAAAGGCATAATGTGCTAGAGGTTATCAGCAAATGGAATAAAAGCCTTTAAAGTTCTACCAGGCGCTGTTTGCAGTGGGATGCCCTTTGAAAAGCCACTCACTTTCGGATCCACCTGCTCAGTTTGAGTCTGAATCTTTTTCTGCGCACAGAGAGACTCTAACACTCAGCCCCACTGCCAGCTACCTGCAAAAGCCACCTCTAAGATGGCTGATGGTGGGGGTGTCTGGCTGTGCTCAGCCACAGGTCATACACAGGCATGCATTTCTGCCAACAGGGAGGTGAAGCAAAATGAAGTAACCGTACAGTCTGGGGAGTAACTTCAAAAGCAGGAAAGCTGTGAGCAGTCTGTGATGGACCCTGATAATCAAAGGAATGGGGGAGCCCTCTTGCTACAGTGACTGTGTAGAGCAGAAGGGTCTTTCATCTGATGCTTAGACCATTACAAAACCTAAAGAACCATAGCACATGATGAGCTCTGCTATGTGCCATTCTTTTTTTACAGCCCTGTCACACATACCTAACTTCCCTCCCCTCAGCCGAAACCCCCTCATCAGCCGCTTCTTTGCTCTGCACTTGAAACTGAAACGCGTAGGTCTAAAATGCTGAAGATCCCAAAGTGCTGCTGTTTCTTTACCAGACCGATAGCAAACAGTGAGGAGTGTGACGAGAGATTCATTTTCATTTACCAAAGATTAGATTACCCAATTTGTTTAGAGATTATCAGATCAAAATCCAACATCGCTGATGGTATATTTCCTCACCCCTCCCTCTGTGACCTTTTAATGTATTGTAAACTGCTGAGAAAGTTACTTTAAATGTCTCTGGTGGTTTAAGGTAGGGGTTTGTGGTACCTCTGCATCACACAGCCTTTCATTAAAATGTCAGGGAATGATTCAGATCATCAGAGGAGGTTTTGTTGTCCAGTTTCTGGGATGTAGGAAATTGCAGCCAGGAATTTGCATTCCTGCTGTTACCAGTGGTGTTATCAGTAGACTACACGGTAGAGTAAATGAGCCTAAAGAAGGAAAGCAACAGGAAGGGTAATATGAATTCCCTGAAAACTCAGCCGAGATGATGTATCCCAGGGGCGCACAGTCAGCTCTTGACGTGCTGTTCCTGAGCAGGGGCCATTCTGCGGCAGGTCGAAGAGCGCCCGTGCTTGCTGAGTCCCTGAGTGAGCTCACCGCCACTCACTGTCCTCTTTTCTTTCTGCAGGACGGAGGGTGCAGCTGCCCAGGAGATGTCGCCAAAGCGTTTGGTAAGGACAGCGCGTAGTGCCACCCGTTACACCCCCAGATCTCCGGCACCGTCAGCAGGGATGCAGGAGTCAATTTGACCCTGAATGTGTAATCAGCAGTAGGTTACATTCGTCCCTGTGGGTGACTCCAGTGAAATTAATACACCAGACGTGAATTTGCTCTTTGGACCAGACGGTGCAAATTCTGCAGCACAAAACGTACAGTGGTCAAAGTCGTGTTCAGAAACTATCTGCCAGGTGCGCATGGGATACAGACACTGGGACAGTAATACAAAGAAAACTGATAAGGGTTTCTTCTGAGTAGGGTTCAAAGATGGCTGGGACATTGCCAGATCTGGCTGACCTGGGCCTTGAATGGATGAAGAGATGGTGGAATGTGTGTTGGACAGAAGAACAAAACAAAAAGGGAGGCCAAATCCCTGGAGATGTTCTTGGGATCAGCTGTCCACTTGAAGAGATGAGATTTTATTTATACTGTATCCCCTAGAGCTCAGCAGATGTCTAAAACATCTAAGTTAATTATTAACAGATTTTGCTCTCATGCCATTAGCTTCAGTGAATTGGAACAGCTCTTGCTGATAGAACAGAGGATTTAATCTGTGAGTATTTTCTGTTGGGCATGAAAGTTCCATCAGTGTGGGGGGGTCAAGGTCAGGATTGTTACTTAGCCATAACCCTGTTGCAGCAGCGTATGTGAACCAGGCGCTAAATGCATCCTGGGCTGACAGGACATTCAAAGACACTGTCGTGTCCCCCCCCTCCCCCCCCCAAATGCCAGACCCTTTGGAGATGTCACAGTGGAGTAATACCCGGAATACAGTGGGACAGCACAGCCTCTCATTGGGATTTCAGGGTGGTATGATACAAGAGCTAGGACGTTATGATAGAGCATGTCTGCTTGGCAGGAAGCTTTGCAAGTATGGAAAGCAGGGGCAGGCCTAAACTCAGATTACAGACCTGCCAAGAAAAACTCTGGGCCTCCTGGAAAGGTTGAAACCAAAATCTGTCATCTGAGTTTGCAGACATTGCCTGTTTTTAGACAGGTCAGATGACAAGGAAGACTTTAATTAGAGAATTTTAAGCACAGCTGTGGAGTGATTGATACCAGCAAGAAATTTGCTCAGTCACAGGATTTCACAGCACCCTTGTGTTACCCAGTGGGTGATGTGACGTAGGGAATAGATACTTCCAGTTGGGTGATTTTGACACAGATAAACAGCAGCATCCACCCTCTTTGACAGCAAGACTGTATTAAAAAAACACCCGACCTCTCCTTAGCCCAGCCCACTCTGACTCCATGCTGCCTGCAGTGAGGCCTTTGTTCAGCCTGACTTTCACTGGCTCCTCCGCTGCCCTGGTTCTTGCTGGTGTTGTCACTGGGCGCTTGTGAACTGGGCTTGTGACCTCACTGTGTTCCCAGCTGCCTGCACAGAAACCTGGCCCATGGAAAAGGTCTTTTTTCAACAAGAGCATTTCCAGAAGTTAGAACAACAGGAAGCATCTTCAAAGTGTTTAAAATTTTTTCCTTTGTGACGTTTATAGCAAGTCTGAAG
This sequence comes from Sagittarius serpentarius, assembly GCA_034782735.1. Lineage (NCBI taxonomy): Eukaryota > Metazoa > Chordata > Aves > Accipitriformes > Sagittariidae > Sagittarius > Sagittarius serpentarius. Next base: position 19,972,443 of record JAVKLA010000028.1, on the reverse strand, counting down.
GGTTCTTGTAGTCTCTTTGGGCTAGCTGAACAGAAACTTGCTTGAAACCCATGAAAGCACAGATTCTGGCCTTGCTGATTCTCAGGAGGTGCTGGGATTCACAGTGGTATGTGTTTGAAGGCTACCATGGGTTGTCCCTGGGACAAAAGAGCATCAGAAAGCTGAGATTATACCGGTGGGACAGATCAGTCTGACCTGTGTGTCACAGGTACAGGGCTGGAACTGATAGAGATTACCCTGAGGCCATAAATTTACCATATCTCATTATGCATAATTGGAGTAGACACACTGCAGACATCTCCCTAGCTGGAGCCAGGTGTGCATTTGTCAAAGGTGGGTGGCAAAATAAGCTTCTAGATACTGTTATTGCTATCAGTGTTTATTGAATGCTATTGAGGTGATTGGCTGTCAGTCACGTCGAAGATAGCCTCCATGCCCAGCCTTTACAAGCCAAAGTCTTGGTACTGATACTGAATTGTCTAACACAGACCTCTGTGCTTGCCGAGACCCTCGCGGGGGGGGAGGAGTTACATAAATATATTGGATAGCAGAGGCCAGGTGCTAAAACATACAGATGTACAATTTCACCTGGGGATGGAGGCCTGGAACAAAGCATGGACAAAAGACCCAAAGAGGACTTTTCGTTAAAGTGATTGTACTATCTCTTTTTGGCAGATCATTGTAAAGTCTTCATGAAAGAGATGTTGAGGTGTTGATTATAAAGCAGAGACAAAGCAGCCATTTGAGTCATAAAAAGTGTGAGGGAGTCCCAGATGTGAAGACTAGCATTGAAAAATGGCTAAAGATGTGACCGGAGGAGGCAAGTTCATGGGAACAGGAGGAGTAGAGTGGATTGAGTGCAAGTAAAGAGTTGTGAAGAACCATGAAGAAGATCCTGAGAAGCTTTACAAGTGGAAGGTGACACCATTGACTTGTGTTAGGAGTCAGAGACAGATTGGGCATTTTGACAGAGGGGAAACAAGATAGAAGCCTATTTAAAAAAGCAAGGAACAGAGAAGCACTGAAGTTGGGGGACAGAAATGCCAGGAGTGACAGATACTTTGGGAGAGACTGCTGGAATTCTGGAACTGCTGGATGGGAACCTTGTATGGATTTGGGAAACTGAAGATGTCACTGCCATCTGGATATTGGGGAAGACAATGGAAAAGATGTAGGTTGATCAGGAAGAAAAGAGGTGTTTTGATGCAGGAATGAGAGAAAGCATGAAAGAACTTTGTGTTGGGCTCTCAGATGGTTCACATAACTGTACCCTTGGAAAGGCTGATAACCTGAACACATTTCTCAGAATGCCCCAGGGAGGTACTACTGTCTCCTTTTTTTAAAGATGAGAAGTCAAAGCACAGAAATACTAAGTTCAGTTGCCTGAGGTCACATATATTTTTGTGACACAGCCAGGAACAGAATGTGCCTTTTGAATCCTACGCCAGCATCTTTAGCACAATACTGCTGTTCCTTACAGCAGTGGTGAGAAGAGTTACAGGAGCAGAGAAGGAAAAGGAAGGAAAAATCGTGTGGAATAGTCAACTGGGGATGTATACAGGTTCCAAAATATACCTGACACATCATACTGGCTTTTTTTCCTGTTTTCAATAGCTCTGTGTGTATACCTACTGTTACAAAGGCTCTGCCTCAGCTGGAGCACAGGTGAATGTTGATTCCAGGCAAACTTACACTGCATCTGCCTGGAGGGCTGCCCAGGCTACAAATCCAGGCTGACTCCAGCTGAATTTGTGCAGAGCCAATCTGGTTATCAGTAACTTGTATTATCAGGCATACAAAAGACGTCTGAGGGACTCCATCCAGATCCAGCAGAACTGTGTGACTGGTGCAAGATTGGGATGGCGTCAGCACACGTGTTCTGTAATGGCTTGAAAGAGAAGGCGCTATGAAACGTGAATGAGCAAAATCAGCCTAGATACAGCATAGGCCTCAAGGGGGGAGTCCTCCCCAGCATCAGTGCATTGATGTAGCGTTGCGTAGAAGCAGGACGAGTCTAGCAAACTCTGGGCAAGCTACTGGGATGCTTGTATGCAATGCACCCCATCACATCCTGTATTATCTAGGGGATTGTTGCCAGGTGTTCCCCTTCCCTCATAACCTAAAATAATGGCACGCTGTCTATCTGTACTTGAAAACAAAAGACTGTAGCTGAGTGTTGCAAACATCACCAGTGCTTCTGGTCGTACAAAAAAACATGCATAAGTAAAGACCATGCTAAAAACTACAGCCCCCTGGTTGGATGTTAACTGGTACAAAAGTAATGGAATAGACTTGAAGCTTTCAGGCATCTCTGCAGCACTGAAGCAGGGTGGAAAGTTCTTGAGAGCATTGGAAAAGTATATTTAATATGGGTTTGTCATTCCTGGAGCTGCAGGGCAGTCAGCATATGTCATTCCAATGTTTAGACGTGCTGCATCTGCTGTAAAATGGCTCCTCTCTTCTGGAAGAGCATGATGAATTATGTTGTAGTTTGCAAAAGTTACTCAAGTTGGATGAGTTTCAGTCCTGTAATTCAAACGTACTTGCTTTCCTCCCAAAATACGCAGTCAAAAGAAAAATAATAAATAGATACTTAAGGGCACAGGAGCCAAAATTCTGTGATTCTGGAGTATAGATTTCATGTGACTGTTTTGCATTAATAATTTGGAGGCTGTGAGACCCACAACCAGAGACAGGACTAGAATTAGGGATCAGGGGATAGTTTTGACAGGGCAAAGTGTCCAGAGTGTCCTTTGGCAGACCTTTGACTTGTTTAAATGTCCTCTTTGAAACCTTGACCCCAAACCCATCCCTCATTCCTCATGATGTTTTCTTCCACCCATGAAGAAGACATCAACTAGATTTCCCACGCTGCTTATTTTTTGCAAAGGTGGAGCAAGATTGTTCCAGGTAAGAACAGGACCTCTCCACAGTAATTGAGGCTGTCTTAAAGTATGAGGGGTGCCTTGGTTTTTGGTCAGGTTAATAGTAGTATCAGATGTGAGGCAAACTGAGGCTTTAAAACTCAGCCATCTGAAACGAGAGCTCAGGAAAAATCTGCCAGGTAGCTGGCATGATAGGGCACCTGAATGGGTGCCTGGCTATAAATACTGCTTGTGATATGCTCAGCAGTTTTGCACAAGCCTCATTTTTGATATCACTTCACCACGGACGTACTGATTCTTTCAAACAACAACCAGGCAAAGGGAGGCAAGGTCAGCAGAGCAGCTGGGTGTTCTGTTCCCGGGCATTGCTGCTAGGTCTGCTCTTTGGCAAAGGGTTGGAGAGAGGGAACTGGCTTTTATAAACCAGTGCGCGCTCCACAGTTGTCATGTATTCTAAGACCAAACATTCCCAAATTCATGTTTATCTACAGAGCTTTTAAACAGATGGCAGAAGCTGAGCAGATCTGATAATGATTTCAGTCTTCAGAGTTCAAGTCCAGTGCTGTTGTTTAGATAGTGACAGAGATCAGGGCAAATCCTAATGCCAGACTTACCTAGCCTGGGATCTCCCTAGAGTTCGGGTATGTTCATAATGGGGTGGGGTTAGTTCAGGCTCATTTGCTTTCTATGAAGTGAGGTTTATAACCCTGTTCTTTTGCCAGTTCTGGGAAGAAGCTGAGCAGAGGGGAGGGCTGTTCTGACACACAGATCGAAGCAGCAGAGAGTCTGGACAGGAAAATGCTTTGTTTCAGGGGTGGGTCACCACTGGCTCATGAAAGAGTAAAAGCCAAACTTTTCCAAACAAGACTAGATATGCCAAAATATCACAGGGGGAGCTGCTGGTGGAATAGTTCCAGCCCAGCTGGAAATACTGGAAATCACAGCAGAAAATCAAGAGTGATTCCAAAAACCTTCTTCCTGATCTTACTCCCTATGGAACTGATTTCATGATTTGCAAAGCTAGGGGAGATGGACAGACTGAACAGGCGTGATTTGAGTATTCAGTGTTGTTATTCGGTGTCTGGAACATATTTAGGAGTTGTAGCTATGGGTTAGACCTCCTTTGTGATGCATGCTGAGAATCACAGAACCCAGGGGTTGTGGTCCTTGGCCCGGAATTTTTAAACAACAGGAACCAAATGCAGACCCATCCAGATCTCTTTGACAAGGGATCACCCAGACCTATGCTGAATACATGTGGCTGATGGACTTGAAAAATCCATCATTTCATTAAAAAAATCTACTTGTTTTATGTCAGTGTTGGGAGGAGCACATTGCATTCATGAGTGTGCCTTCCTTCAGGGTACATTCCCACTCACAGCTTGTAGCATAGGAAGGTCTTGGAAGTAGGAGCTGTCCTCTGTACAGCATCGAGCTCAACAGGTCCCAGCCTGTGATTAGGGCTCCTGAGTACTGCAGTCACAATAGCAGTTAATTAGGAACTGTGCTCAGATACTATGATGAAGTAAAGGGTTAAAACTGAATTTGAAAATAAAGTGTGTCGAGTGGAGTAGAATAATCTGTATATTTGTCATCACAACAGAAAAGGAATCTTTCCATTTAAAATACCAGAGGAATACAATTCAGCATGTGTCAGTTCTGCAGTAAAGCATTTCTTTCAAGTTTGCTGCATTCATTACAGAAGGGGGCTCTCTGTACCAAATGATTTAGGGCTGGCTATTGTTTTTGGAGGCCACTGTGTTCTTGCTTTGTCTTTCACCCTCTTCTCCCTTCCCTGCTTTCTTATGTGTCACTTTGCTGATCACAGGAGCTGGTGCTGATTTTGTCATGCTTGGAGGAATGTTTGCAGGCCATGACCAGTGTGCTGGAGAGATTATGGAAAAGAATGGTAAGAAGGTGAAACTCTTCTATGGAATGAGCTCTGATACAGCCATGAAGAAGCATGCAGGAGGAGTTGCTGAATACAGGTATGAATTCCACACAGGAGCAATTGCAGTGAGCCAGCCATCCAGTAACTTCTGGAGCAGAACTGTGCAAAAGGCATCTGTTGGAAACAGGCCCATGCCTCTATTCCTGTTTAGGAAGCTGTTACCAACACTTACAGCAGCAGATCTGAGGGAAGGATGACATCAAGGGGGAGAGAGGGAGAAGGAGCTGGGGGTGGATAGCTGAAAGCAACCATGTTCACTCAGTTGCAGCCAGTGCAGTGTGCTGTCACTGCAGCGCTAGCTGCGTGGTCTGGGAAGTCATTAGGCACTGTTCTGACTTACGGGTCTCTCAAGATGTGTATGAATTAAATGCTAGAACATGGCACACCAGGCTGCAGTTTCTGGCGCTTTGCTTGTCGAGGTTAGGTGCCCTGTTGGCGTATGGATTCCCAGCTGGGCCCCATGCTCCCTTCTGTTTGCAAAAAGTGGGTGCCTGGTGAATCGGTGAAGTTCAGCTGGGGTTTCCCTAGTATAGAGTTGAGTTAAAGCTGTAACACTAATGAGGGCCCAGGATCACCAAAGCACTCTCAGTCACAGGCAGTAGCCCCAGGACTCCCTCCTGCATTTGTTGGGCAGTCTTATTAGGCAGCAGAATCCTGCTGTACAGATTTCCCACCCGGTTTTGGGTAACTGTCCTGGTTTTGGCTGGGACAGAGTTAATTGTCTTCCTAGTAGCTGGTACAGGGCTGTGTTTTGGGTTTAGTATGAGAAGAATGTTGA
>JAVKLA010000028.1:19951422-19965054 GCA_034782735.1 Sagittarius serpentarius | reverse complement strand
TGGAAAGCGGCTTGGTGAGCCCCTCTGCCAGCTCACTCAGAACTCTTGGGTGTATTCCATCCGGCCCCATGGACTTGCGTGCGTCTGTGTGGTGCAGCAGGTCGCCGACCCTCTCTTCCTGGGTAGCGGGGGATCATTCTGCTCCTGGTCTCTATCATCTAGCTCAGGGGTCTGTAATTCTCAGCAGTACTAAAGACTGCGGTAAAGGCAGCATTAAGCACCTCAGCCTTATCCTTTGTTACCATGTTTCATCCTGCGTCTAATAGAGGAGGGAGGCTTTCCCTGACCCTTCTTTTGCCGTTAATGTATCTATAGAAGGATTTCTTGTTATCCTTTACAGCAGAAGCCAGATTAATTTCTAGCTGGGCTTCGGACTTTCTAATTTTCTCCCTGCATAGCCTCACAATATCTCTAGTTGTCACGTGTGGCCTGCCCCTTCCTCCAAAGGCCATAGATTCTCCTTTTTTTCCTGAGCTGCAGCCAAGAAAAGCTCCCTGTTCAGCCAGGCCGGTGGTCTTTCCTGCCGGCTTTACTTACGGCACAGGGGGATGGCCAGCTCCTGCGCCTTTAAGAGTTCCTTCTTAAAGAGCGTCCAGTCTTCCTGGACTCCTTTGCCCTCGAGGACTGCCTCTCAAGGGACTCTGTCAAGCAGTCTCCTAAACAAGTCAAAGTCTGCCCTTCGGAAGTCCAAGGTGGCAGTTCTGCTGCGCCCCCTCCTTCCTTCTCTGAGAATAGAGAACTCAATCATTTCATGATCGCTGTGCCCCAGTCGGCTTCCAACCGTCACATCACCCAGCAGTCCTTCTCTGTTCACAAAGAGCAGATCCAGCAGGGCACTTTCGCTGGTAGGTTCACTCACCAGCTGAGCGAGGAAGTTATCCTCAACACACTCCAGGAACCTCCGGGACTGTTCCCTCTCTGCTGTGCTTTATTTCCAGCGGACATCCGGGAAATTGAAGTCCTCCACAAGAACAAGGGCATGCGATCATGTGACTGGCTTTCCACTTGGTTGACCTGCAAGGCTCTTTTGGCACTGCAGGCTCAGTGTGTTTTTGCTTTCAAGCACAACTCTTTGCAGAAGAGTGAGCTGCAGAAGAGACCATCTGCATCTGAGACAAGCTGAAATGATGCACCAGAAAGATGTGCTGCATACCTCTGAGCTTTGATTCACTCGGGGTTCATATGCCAGTTCCCAGAAGCAGTGTACAGTTTTGGGGCTTTTTCTGTCCCCCAGCAAAACTGTTTGTCATCTCAACAAATGGTCTGAGTGGACAGCACTAGTAATTATCTTACAATTTAAAAGTGGCAGCTGCCAGTTACGCAGAGGTGCTGGCAACCTTTTATCTGAACTACAATAACTTACTGTCCTTTGCTACCCTGTGCTTGTGTCAGCTGGAGCGTGGGAAAGGCCTGATGCTGGTCAGGCATGTAGTTAATGGCAGTTCCCTGAGTGATCACAGAGCAGCCCAAGCACACTGCGTGGATCTCGGTGCAGCATAGTCTTTTAGGGCCTGGCCACCACAGAGCTGGTGAAAGTTGCAGAAGTCTGAGAAAGCTTGCTGTACCAGTGGGCCAAAGGATTAAGGCAGCTGTTAAACTCTGCTCCACCTAGTTAGGTGTGTGTGTGATCTGGCAACAAAATTTATTGCCAGCAGGAGAATTAATTGTCACTGGTCCCCCTTAAAAATGTGATAAAGTGCAAGTATTATGTCTTGTAGGAGTAAAGGATATACAGAAAGGTGCTGTATTTGGCTCAGTGTAGATAGACGCTTTCAGTTCCTTATGGGCAATACAAATTCTGCTTGATCCATAGCTGTATTTTGATTTGTATCCTGATTTTAGAGTCCCCTGGGGATCAAGTTTTGAAACCACCTCAGCAACAAGGGAGCGGAAGCACAATCTGAAATTTTTAGTCCCTGTTGAGATACTTTTTGTGCCACTAATAGGTAACATAGAAGGAGTCCCCCAGCCTACTGCTAGCTACAGCAGCTCCAAACATTAAATCTGTAAGCCTTGGCTGTTACCTGTGAAGGAGCCGATTCTCATCTTGTTCACATTGCAGCCACAATGCAGAGCTGGGTACCCATGCCAGCCCTGGTCTTGGTCTTGCTTGGCCTGTCCCAGCATGAGAGTCACTGTGGTTTAAAAACAGCAAGTGTTAGTCACCCAGCACTGTAAATGTGCTGGGTATTAAGGGATGATTGGAAACAGGGCAAGGCTTTGCTTTGAATTACTTACAGGAAAAGTTACAGGAAGTTTGGTCACTTACTGGTTTAGCTTATGGCAAACTTGAACCAAAAGGGTTCTAAGTCAGCGTTTTAAATGCTGGATACCCCAAACAGGTCAAGTCAATGGGGCTTCTTTATACGCATTTAAAAAGCCCAGCTATAAGTCTGTATCAGTGACCCCAAGAAGCTGTTTTGTCTTTAAAAGAGCCTGAGCACTCACAATGTTTTATTCAACCAGTGGGGAGCTCAGTGTGCTCAGCCTCTTGCGGAATCAGACTACTTGTCACTTAACTTCATCTTCTCAAAATTACACATTTTGGCTGGAGAACCTGAGCCTCCAGCAAACAGTTAAAATTGACAGGTGAGGTGAGGTGGATGTAGCAGGGAATAAAGTCGTGAGAGTAATTGTTTTTGTAATGAATATGTCAAGTTGATCCCGTTTAATTTTATATTAAATCTGTGTACCCAGTTTCATTACTTTTATGTCATTTATGTATTGGTTTATATTTATGTTTTTACCCCCTTCCGTGAGGAACATGGATCAGCGCAGGGAATTTCTGAAAGGCAATTATTAAGTTTCTTTTACGGGAGAAAAGAAATAAGGCAAGCAGGAACAGAGACCGCATGCAGTATTGCTCAGTTAGAGCCAAGTTGCTTTTATTAACGCTTTTGAGATTTCACAGGTTTTGTGTGAACGCTGCAGTTCTACTGTGGTCACTCAGCAATTCACAGCTGCTACTAAGCTGGGTTTTGACACTTTATACTAACTGTAGGGTGGAATTTGGTCCACAGGGACACAATAGCACCAGCAGCTGGCTGCTACTTACTGTCTTCTTCTGTATCCCAAATGATAGCCTGGAAGAACTGCCCCCAGTTCCTGCCATTTCTTAAATGCTCCACTCATAAGGTTCCCTCGTGGCAGGGCAGCTTTACCGCTTTATCCTGACCCATGTTTTGCTGGGCTGACAGAGCACCATCACATGTTCTTCACCCCATCCACCCTGCCAGGATTCCCACCCACCCTGCACATCCCTCCATGCCAGCAGCAGGCTTGAGCTGACTGGGAGTTACGGCATGCACCACAGATTGGACCCTGTGCAAAAAGTCTAAAGCAAATAGTTCTCCCTTTCTATTCACCATTTGGTGGCTGGTGAGAGACCTAGAGTCTCTGCTGAGAGCATCTGAGCACACCTTTCCCAGCTGTTGGGAGTCCCAATTCCTCCATCTGAGAAAGGGTTAGTTTCAGGTCATAACTCTCGGAGAGATGTCAGAGCTGCAAATCCCTCAGCAGTTCCTGCTGAGTTGCTTATGCAGCTCTCTGTCAAGTGTGCCAGCTTTTGTGACACTCCTTGTAATCCATGGCCTGTGCGCAGGCATTTGTTGCTGGCAAAACAGTCAACTTGCGGACTTTTTACTTAGTTTCACTTATTGCCAACTGACACAGACTTCTAATCACTGTTGGGTAATCAAACAAACACGGAACTAAACACCTTTCCTCCCCCTTTTCCAGACTCCACTTAAGCCAGACACCTCTCTCCACCCCACCATGTCTCAACTCCCCTTACTTTCACCACAGGTCACAGTCTGTCCCAGCTTCTTCAGTGAGGAAAGAGGTGGCGCAGGAGTGTAAAGGTTTCTGTCTGCCATGCCTCCTTCTTACTGTGCCTGCTCCATCGTGGGTAGTCCACAGGCCACAGTCCCTTTGCGGCTGTCCCTGCTCTGGCATGGGTCACGCAGGGACTATGGTCCCTTTGGGAGTGCACACCTTCAGCGCGGAGCACCTCCTTTTGAGAGTGCATCTCCAGCTGCATGTCTCCTCAGGCGTGTCCACATGTGTCTCTTCTCCCCGTGGCTGCTGCTGTTTCTTAAATACACTTGAGCAGAGATGTCCTGTGCTCCCCTGACTGGCTGAAATTTTGGTGGCTCACACAATTTTCAGAGCCAGGTAGAACCATCTCTGTGACTGGCATGAAGCAGATCATGGCCTTCTCCCACACAGGTCACACTGGCAGCCCTTCCTACCCAAACTCTACCATATATGCCCAACACAGCACCCGTGTGTAACAATTGGGTGCTCGTGTAAACTGACTGGGTGCTCACACATTAACAAATAGGGTGCTTAGGCATAAATTATTGAGGCATGCATGCATGCATGAACTAACAGGATGCTTATGCAAAAATTAATAGGGCATTCATGCGTAAATTTATTCAGTGCTCATGCATGAACTAATTTCACACTCACACAAGAATGCAGCAAGCCCTGCAATTTACGGCATATATGGCACTCCTCATCCCTGCAAGGCACGTACTGAAGAACTCTTTGAATGCTAATCCATTATGAACTCTTTCAGCAACATCACAATCTTAATGTACATCAATTATAAACTCCACTTTTCCTCCCTTTGGACCAGACAGTAGGGATTAATACTGTAACAGTACACTTACTAAAATGTCACTTCTCTATCCTGAGCACCACGTTACAGGGGTTAACATCCCAGTTTGGTTATATACCCATTGCAGACCCCATCCCAGACCAGACTACAGCGGTTAATGGTGCAACATGTGTGCACAGCTTACTAAAATTCCATCCAGTCTTCCCTGAGAACCAGATGACAGGACTTACCAGCATGGTCTGGGCACCATGTTATCTGTTACAAACTCTACCCCTTTCCCCTGGGGACCTGAGTATTGGGGTTAATGTTAGCACAGCCTGAATATAGACTCACTACAAACTTCACCCTCTCATCCTTGTAGACTAGACTATGGAGGTTAATATTCCAACAATCTAAGCACATGCTTATTACAAACTTCACACTTTGTTTCTGCAAACTACATAACCAAGAAAGACCCAATGGTTTGAATATATACCCATTACAAACTCCACCTCTCACCCCTATGGGCCCCTATAAGGGTTAACATCATCATAGTCTGAGAACTTGCTACAAATTTTAGGACTTGTCCCTTCAAAACCAACAACCAAGAACATAGTAGTTCAAGTTATTCACTGTTCTTTACCATAAAAGCATATGATTAAGATAGTACAAGCAAAAATTAACACCACTGTTGAAGGTGCCAGTAGGGTCATGAGTTCAGTAGCTGTAGGGCTTCATTTACATCCAAAATGATGGTGGTGGTGGGGTGACCAGTGTTCACATGCAGCAGTGTGGGCATTTCCCCATTTGGGGAGTAAGATGACACACCAAACAGCTTTGCTGTCTTGGGGCCTGCTGAACGGCCATAACAATATGAACTGAGCTCTGACAGTTTTGCTGTGCTTGCAGTTGCTTAACTCACAGCTTTAGAGTTCTGTCCCATTTCCATCCTATACCACTCCTTTTCTTTCTGGAACATCCGTTACTGCCAGCATGTAGGGTGGGAGCATGGAGAATTTTTAGCCCTTTTTGAAACTTTTTTGCAAAGTTGAACATAAAACTAGGCTCTGGGCATTTTCTGTGGAGCTAATCTCACACCTCTCTTGAGCATGCTTCCCCCAGTACGGCATCTATAAGGTTAGCTCCTTCCATCAACAGGACATCCCACCAGCTTCTCAGCCAATACTAGAGGAGCAGTAGCAACTGTCTAGCTGTCAGAGCTTTGGGGCTGTGATGTTAGGTGTTCACCACTTTTGTAGGTTTTGGTCTCCAAAGCCAAAAGTGGTATCCCACAAGCTCCAGCTTCCTAGCACCACCATAGCCACTGCAGGGGCATCTCCCAGGGGCAGTGGCTATAAGTGTCCCACATTTCTGTAATTTCGCTCTGAAAAAAGGACCGCCAAGTGTTCACGCTCTTGGGAGCAATGTTCCCATCTCTGCAGGTCTGTTGAACCACTGTACCTAGGGCTGCCTTTGTTTGTAATCAGCTCTCTACTATCAAAACCCTGCAACTTATGGCCCACGTGATGCTCAAGCATGAATTTACAAGGCACTCATGTTTGAACTGATGGGGCATTCATGTGTAAATTAATTGACTCATGCATGAACTGAAAGGGCAGTCAGGCAAGAATGCAGTAAACCCTGCATTTCTTGCCCAGTACAGCATGCACAGCTCTTCAGGAGGCAGGATCTGGTAGGTAAAAATGGCATTGGTTTCCCCACATCCCAGACATGCACCGTCTCTCACAATCTCACGGGAAGCTCCTCGGAGGCCAAGGTGAACCTCCTGACTTCGACTGGAGGAGGTGGGCATGGCTGAAAACCAAGCTGCAGAATGGTAGCATGACTACTTTTGTGTCATTTTTGTGGGCCAGGCCTTCTATTCCCGCTGGCTCTGGAGCTGAAAATAAAAACCTGTGAAAGCCTAGCTGCACAGGCCCGACAACACACCACTGAGCCCCGTCTGCTAGATGGCGGCGGTACATACGTTTTCCATTGGCCGCTTATTACAGTGTTTATTTAACAGTTTCAAGAAAGAGTCAATTACTCATCAGATGTAGGGAGATTAATCATGATTCCTTATTCACATGGCATATTAACACTTCTCCTTTATTGTCTCCCTAGGGCTTTGACCTCACATTTAAACTAACAGAATGAAATATAGCCAGGCTCACACTGAAGTACCTCCACATACCTGCTGTTGCTGTTGTTAATTATTTGCAAATGGAGCCTCCAAACAGGCATGCCCTTTCTTTCTTGCACTATCCCCTAGACAACTTGTTTAAGGCAGAAGTAAATAAAGCCACATTTACAACAGTGACAGATCTTTCCACAATTTCCGCCTCCGTTTTGTAGGGGAGAAGGAGAGCAATCCCCTCTCCCCTCCGCATTTCTCTTAGACCCCTCCTCCCAAGGCCTACCTCGCCAAAGGAGGTAGCGTGCCGCGCAGAACAAGCTTGCTCCAAAGCCTAGTGAGATCAGCCGGTGCCGGGGAACTCCGCTGCAGGAGGAATTGCTGAGCATGAGGCTGGAGAAAGCTAAGGGGAAAGAGTGAAAGTTACTTGCCTGGATTCTTCCATCGTGTAACTCTTCAGGTGTGCTTTTGGGAACAGTGCAGTCGGTGCTGGCATGTGCCTGTACATGACAATACTCACGGCACTGCTATTTTTTTCTGACCTTTCTGCCTGGCTCTGAACTGTGCTAGCTCACCTTTTAGCTTCAGGGGACAGCTCTGCAGCAGGTTTCTGTTAACAGGTTTCCCATTCCATCTCTGTGAGCTCTGGAGAATCAGGCTGGTAGGAGACAGCCGGACTATTTCCATCTGTGTCTGGTCAGTAACATGGGACAGAGCCCAGGGGCTGTGAAGCCTCTGTAGAGCTGTGCTGAGTGGTGCCTGCTGAGAACTAGCTCCAACATTTCTGTAAGTTGCTTGAGCCTGGCTGTTCCTTATACTTTAAAGCTTGCAGCTCTCAAGGTCAAATTTACCTGTCAATAAATGTGGAAGCTTCACTTGCTTTGTAGGTAGATGGTGGAGGGGAAGAAGGGGCAGATCTGTAAATACACTCATGTGATACTGGGGCATCTACAAGATTTGTCTGCTTCTAGTTCACACTATTGGTGGTGAATGGAGTTGAGGCGTTTCAGTGCTTGAGAGTACCAAGCAGCAACAGACAAGCAAGCAATGAAGTTGGGGGGGGGGGGACGTTTGTAAACTGCAGCATGCAGAGTATTAAGCTCCACATTGCTCCAGTGAAGACCTTGCTCTGTTTTGCATTAAGACATAAATGCAGTAACCAATCTTTTCTCCAGGGCTTCGGAGGGCAGAACTGTGGAAGTACCGTACAGAGGGGACGTGGAACTCACCATCCTGGACATCCTCGGGGGGCTGCGCTCCACCTGCACCTACGTGGGAGCTGCCAAACTCAAGGAACTGAGCAGGAGAACAACATTTATCCGGGTCACCCAGCAGCACAGCCAGGTCTTCTCTTAGCCCGGGACTGGGGGGCTGGAGAGAGAGGGGTGGGGGAGAGGAGCAGGAAGGGCTGCTGTTTTGTTTTGCTTTCTCCTCCATGTTGTGTTAGTGGCAAACTCTTCTCTCTCTCAGAATGGCAGTGTCATAGCCATTGGAGGAGCTATGGCTGTGATTTGGAAGGGGAAGGTCATGCTGTTAACACAGTGCCATTGGTTCAAAATGCAATAGCCTCATCTTTTATTGTTGTGCCTATTTTATTTTTTAATCGTAATTTCTTCACCTGTTTTTTGACCCCTCTGATAAATAGCTGTTGAAACCTCAGTTAAGGAATTGGCTTGTACAGACATGTCTGTTATGCCTGCACACGTTCCCTTTTTTTAAGGCTAACCTGTCAGCTGCCACCACTTCTGGCAGTGCACCCTCCAGAAATTGTAGGCTGGGAGAGAAAAAGATGCAAGGAATTGCACGGAGAAATCAAAAATCAAATTTTCAATCTTCATTCTGGCAAAAGAATGGATGTTTGTGTCATGGCTGTCAACCTGCAAAATATCAGAGGTGGCTGGTGGATGAGGCCTGGCTACTGGTAACTTCTTACTGTGATGATAAAAATGGTAGGTCTCGTTCACTCCCAGTTCACAGGGCTGGTACTGCTGTTCTTAAATCTCCCTATTCAATGGACTTGCCTCTTCAGAGAAGCTGGCAGTGAATGTAGCAAACCCGTCCTGCCGCCCTTGTCCCCATCTGTGGAGATCAGGAGAAAATCTCTTGGAGCTTGCCTGCTTTTTCATGCATGCAGTTATTGAATTACCTGGGTTCCTGCTTTTACCTGCTCTCTGTGAACAGATTTTTAAGATGCTGAAACTCAGCAACAGTAACCCCACCAAGGAGGGGGGGGTTCTCTGCAGCCCTCCCTGTTTCCTTGCCTGTTCATATCCATTTAGCAAAGATGTAAAAATGCTGTGCTGTGCATTGTCTGTGGCCAGGCGAGTGAGGCTGGAGGAATCAAAGTCACTTTTGGTTATTTGGTACCACTCCTTGGCGGCCCTTGACACCACAAAAAGCAAAAGAGAGCCTTCAGCAGAATAGCCTGATTGCAAGCCACTGGTGGGCTGAGACGGAGTTAAAGAGTTGCTCTAAAGGTAGTAATGTTTAAGACTCTGGGTAACACGTTAATAAAGTGTAATGGCCCACTAATTAATTGATAAATCACAATGAAATTTCTTTGGAAATACGTATTGCATCCACATGAATACCACAGTAGCTCATTATGATAAATGATGTAGAAGTGAGCACCAATGAATTAATAATGCTTGGCCACTTACTTTAAAGTGCTGCTGAGCTCGTAATACATGTGATGTTACTTCAGAGTCTTACTTTCCCCTCCTGTAGAGATCTGTGGAAAGAGGCAGGCTTCCTCTGAGCAGCAAGAGAGTGAGCCGTAGGAAGAGGAACAGCAATGAGAAACTCTAGAATTAAACTCATATGCTGGACTGGTCAAAAAGCCATGCACGAGGATTGGTACAACTGACCATGCTGAGGAGCAAATCTAGGCCACAAGCTGATCCCTGGCGATTTTGAAACGTGTTGTGCACGTTAGAAAAAGCACAGAGTATCTTCTGAATAGCCTGGTATTTTAAATGTCTTCCATTTAACATGTAGGACATCATAATTCTTAATTGTGGTATGACCCCCTTCCTATGCTATGGAGGTGAATTAAGACCTTAATGTGAGCACAGGTTATGTTTGTGCTGGCTTTAAGGACCATTTGTCCTGCCCACATGTTATAAAGGAACCTGAACGCGGAAGGGAAGCAGGCCCTGTGAATGAAGGACCTGATCTCTATTCCCTCCAGCCTGAAAGCATCACGTTAGAAGATGCCAGGCTTCCTTACCACAAACCCTACTGCGGGCCACCTACTGCTCTTGCCTGTACTAAGCTCAGAGTACAGGCAGTATTACTACTCTGCATCAGTACGGCTGTAGGAGGTCACCATTCCTTTATTTACGTGATGTGAAGGGTAGGGGTACAAAGGCAAATGAACATCTCTGTCAGGAGTGGGGTTAGACCGTCACGGCGCAGGCCTGACCACAGGTGTGTCTCCACACTCGTGCCTTCATACGTGGGAAGTGCAGCAGTCTGCTGGTCTCACGCATACTCTCGCTAGCGCTTTTCTACTTTTTTTAGCTACATTTCTAAATGGAATTTAAGGAGTACATATACATATAAATATATATATATTTGTAAACATTTTTTAAAAAGAGCATATGCACACTGAACAGAGCAGCTTTATGACGTGTCTTTGGAACAGTTTCTTTTCCAACGGGCGGGGGGGCAAAGGGGGGAGGCTGCCTCTCCATAGGTGTGGCAAGCGTAGGGGCTCCTCCCCAGGTAGGCTGCATGCTTATGCAGCCAGCCTGGCCTGGGGCCACTCTCGCACCCATTTCCCTTCTGCTTTTGCACACACCTCTGACTGACCAGTGACTAATAGGAAAGGATGGGCATAAGCTAATCTTAAATTGTTCCCTGAATTCTCCAGGCTGTGAATGACATTGACAGTAAGAATAGTTGTTGATAAAGCTTTGACTTAGGGCGTTTAGTTTTCTAAATAGCAGCTTTTACCATCATGTTGATAAGCAGCATTTCTTTTTTCTATTTCATTTTCTCCTTCTCTCTCCAAATTGAGTGAGAGAGCAATCAGCTGCAGAAAGGCTGAACTGGTGGCATGACTGCATCTCACCGTAAGTTATATATGAGTTTTGTTCACAGGTAACCCTCACCTATGTCAGCACTCACCATTCACACAGTACATGTCCAGCTCTCAGGCTGCAAAATGGAAAAAAGATGAGCTTGAGCCCTCCTTTAACACCCAGTCTTGTGCTCCAGTAGTTGCCCTAATCTTCACTTAGCCCCAGGTCCTGTGCCCTGCTCAAGCCCTCTGCCACTCTTGCAAGGAGCTGGGGCCAAGAGGGAGCTGGGGCTGACAGGGAGCTGAGGGCGCGCTATGCCTGGCAGGGTGGTCCGAACGGAGCCCACAACCACTGACAAATGCCACGTGCCATTTGCAGATCTACCTCACCTGTGCATTTACCTGGGTTTTCCATTACTTGGTGTCCTTCTGTGGTGTCATTCATAAGTGCTTAGTGTTGGGTGATTGTGCATAACCTGGTCTTCTTTAACCCTACCACCCCAACCCCATCCTGTCTAGAGAAACACTGTGAGCATAAGCTGCGCTGTGCCTGCTTCCCCCAGCCAGGCAATGTTCAGCACTGAAAAGCAATGTTGAGGTTCAGCCCACTGGCTCCGCAGTGATTTAGTTTAACATACCAAAGACCTACAAGTATGGGTGCTGAAAAGGGCACCATTACATCATTAAAGCAATCCTTGCTGAGAGTGTCCACCTCTGGCGTCTTGAAACGTAAGGAGTTGCCTTGCAGCATGTTTCACAGGGTGGGCTGGCTGGCCCTCCTACCCACGCAGCCTGGCTTAGCTGAACGCTCCTTGAGGAGGAAGGTCTTGGCAGAGCAGCAGCCTTGCTCGTGACTGCGTGGTGGCTGCGGGGAGGGCACGCATAGACCCCCTTGTAGGCATGAGGCCAGCCTGTTAGAAGAGTAGGCCTTGAGCCAGCAGCCTGCCAGATGCAAACCAAGCCACGCAGGTCTGCTTGCTCTGGAAGAAACAAGTACACGCAGAGCCAGGGGATGTGCAGCCCCTCCCCCTGCCTCCCCCCGTCGCCATTGGCACAGCCAGCTCACCCCCATCGGCCATGGGGCAGGGGCTTTGGCTGTGCTCTTCTGTGCAGCTTTCTTCTTACCCTGGGGCGTGGTGGGAGGGTGAATGTAGGATTGGGCCACCCTGTAAATATGAAGAGTTTACACTCCTGCTTACACTTCGAGGAGCTTTTCCCATACAAGGGGTGCCTGTATCTTTTCAGCTAGTCAATAGCAGGGGGAGAAAGGATGGGGGTGAGAAGAAACACAGCAGCAATTAGCCAAGCCCCCCTGTGTTGGCACAAGGGCTGATGTTTTCCAGTCGAGTTTGAAGCCTTTTCTGACCCAAGCACTCCCTACTTTATTGAGCTCCACTGTCTTGAACAGACTTGCTGCTACGGCTTTCTGCCAGTGTCCACCCAGGGGATGTTGCTTTTTAGTTGCTAAAATCAGTTTTATACCGGAAGTTCTTTGTTGGAGCCAGGAGGGCTTTTGCAACCAGCACCGTTTGGCCTTGCTTGTGTAGAACAGAGAGAAAAAAAGAAAAGGCAGCCAAGGCCCCAGAACAGCATTTTTGCCTTCTACAGCAGCCAGAGCCGGCTGGCAGGAGAGGGCCAGGCCCTTCCCTGCGGGGCTGGGAGCTGCCCTGGGGACAGAGGGGCTGAAGCTTGTCTTGGTTAGATGCTGGCACAGCTCCGTGCCCCTGAACACAGCACGGACCGCCCGCCTGCAGCCTTTGCTTTGCTTTGTGGTCTTTCGGATGTTTACGCGAGCCCTCCCCAGCATTTATTTGACACAATGTTTACTGGTTGAAACTTTCATACATAAATAAGTAATTCAGAGTCCAAAACCCCTTGGTGTTGCCTGCGATAAGTGTGAAGCGCTTCTGTGCAATCGGCCAAAAAGAGCTGATGAGCGTTTGGCATTTTCCCGCCCCACTGGCCCTGCTGAGATGGCGATGACGAGCGCTGCCTCCCCTCATCGGCAGCGGCTGCGCATGCGCCACGCTGCCATCACACGTGGCACCATCATTTAAAGTGTTCAAAAGTTTTAAATGGAAAGTTTTTGTTATGCAATAAAGAGCTTCACTTTGATGGTCTGGAGAGGGTTTTATGGCCATGGATGGGCATGTGTGTGTTTTCTGCGTCGTCGTGAACAAAAGAGAACGCTCTCAAGGGAGGGGGGAATTAAATTGGGTAAATTACTTCCCTAGGAAAGCTCTCTCACGTTCAGTCATAACTCATAAAGACAAAACACGCATTTGCAATTGGCACTGTTATTTTATTAGTACGAGTATACTGAAACAATAAACTTGTACTGGTATACAGACAATTTCTTTAAAACAATTTTGTTCAAATTTTGAATCAAACATTGTTTTATTATAATAATGAAATAATTTCTACCTAGAAAACCTGCAAGCACCATCAAAGAAAGGGACCATAAAATTCAATAAACAGACGCGAGTGTATCCTACAAATAGACACACCACCATTAGAAAATAGAATATGAATTCTTCCATTTTTTTAATATTTGTTTTAAAAAAGCTAGTGCAAGTACAATATTTTACACTGGAATTACAGAGAGTATGCACGCATATGGAAAAAAGTTCTCCTGTCACAATAAAAGCTCTTAACTATGTCTGTATGCACTTAAAATCTTCTCCTCTTTTCAATAAGGTGCAAAACGTTATTCCCTCCCTATTTCTCCTTTGTACTGGCCATGTCAGCTCAATTTCTCCCCAACACAAAGCTGCGATATCCCTTTTACTGGGCCTACACTAGGAACTACACTGGAAGTGTGATTTGCAACAGCCCTCATTAGTAATACCAGAACATTAAAAAAAAAAAAAAAAA
>JAVKLA010000028.1:19850811-19951265 GCA_034782735.1 Sagittarius serpentarius | reverse complement strand
TTTGTAACACTGCAAAAAGAACAGTGTTCAACAAGTTAATATATTATTCCAACAAAAAAAAAAAAAAAGAGAGCAAATACATACATTAGTGAGTTTCAACATTAGCTGACTGTCATGAAGAGTCGTATCTATGCCTTAACAGATTAGTCACTTCGCTAAGAGGCCAGCCCGATGGCCAGGCAGAAGACACAGACTGAGGCACCTGCAGCTGCCCCTGGCCCGTTTTTGCCCTCAGCTACCCAGAGCCAAACCTGACTGACTTGGGACAGGAGTTCTGCAGCGCGTGTTCGGAGGGAGAGTACGTGGGTCCTGGATTTTTAAAGCAAACGCCAGGGCAGATCCCCTCACCGGCTGATGTGAAGGGGCAGAGCGGTGCTGCCCGGGGAGCCGGCAGTCCCACACTGGCTCCGCACCGGCTGAGGATCGGGGCCCTGAAGTTTCTGCTCGTCAGCAATCCCGTAGTACAGCAACGACAGCTTCAATGAGTGACTAACGCTCGCTGCAAACAACACTTCCAATGCATACCTACTGCGTGGTCGAGGGAAAGGGCACAGGAGCTTTGACCGCTCAAAACAGAAACGAACAAAAAAGAAACAACCTTGGGTGAAGCCTCCATAAAATCCTCAGTGGAAGACTTGAGTCCTTTCAGCTAACGACAAGAAAAAAACTACAGAAACCTTAGAGACTGTTATTGTATAAATACTACCTGTTGGCTGAATGCACTTCATTGTAACACAACTGGGGCTGGTTTTCTGAGCGCCGGGGTCCACCTGGACAGGGCCAGTATTTCTGCCCTGTGTGCCTGCGGGAGCCGAAGCCTGGGTTACCTTCAGGGCGGGGGGGACGGTAGCAGCCTGAAACTTCACGCGCTCCGCCCTGCTGCCGCTCCCAGCTGCCCAGCTCAATCTTTGGACAGGAAAAGGACCCTCTCCTCAGAAACTGCTTCAGGATCCTCTCCTTTTGGCTTCTGAAAAACACTGGTCTCGCCATCGGTCAAGACCATCGCTGGAAACGTGCTCTGTGTGACTAACTGCTCCCCGGCGGCTCTGAAAGCAGGGGTGGGGGAGAGGGGGCAGTGACAGGGGCTGGAAGGCCGGGTCACCTCGGGTATCACTCTGCTGCTAGCGCTGGGCTAGGATCCCTTGTTATAAGCACTTCTTGCTCAGGGTTATACTCTTTGGGTTTCGTCTGGAACAGGAAGTGCTGAAAAAACGTGGAACAGCATCCCAGAGAGAGGGGAAAAAAAAGGGGACCGAAGGGCTTCAGGCGGGAACGAAGCAGGTTGCGCTCAGCCGGCAGCACTCTCCACCCAGGGGCTGCTGCGGTGCTGCCGGGCCGGGACCTGGCAGGGCCCCGACACCGGGGCCGGCCCAGCCCTGCCTGCTGAGGGCATGGCCCAGGCCTCCCTCAAGACCGGCCTTGCCCTGTGGGCTGCCAGGGGCTCCCTCGGCGCAGGCAGGAGAGACTTAAAGCCAAAACACAGCTGGAGAGCGAGACTCTGGTTTTGCACAGTAGCCACCCTTTGAAGTGCCCGGTAGCTGCACTCGAGAATTGCTGCTCCAAGGTGTATTTTCAGCACAGGAATAAACAGTGTGAAGCAAGACTCCATTCCCCAGAAATGGGACCCATGTAATACGAACAGAAAATTAAGCACAGTTGTTCTTTAAGAGCCTTTTAAGTAATAATTCTTCCTGGCCAAAGCCAATACAAATCAGATCATCTAGACATGACATTTTCTATATACAAAAAACATGTAACTTTCAACCTTTCTCTGCTTTTGTATTTAAAAACTTTTTTTTTTTTTTTACAAACAAGGTATGAAACTCACTGTTCAAACAGAGCCATCTCTTTTTCAAACACTGAATGAATCATTCCAACATTCATTTTTCTTTTGTGCAATTTTTTAAAACATTACCTGTACTCCTCAATGTGAGTGCTTCAAAAAAAGTTTCTATTTTTAATAAGCTTCTCAAATTAGGTTTACATCAAAAAATATTCCCACAAGGTATAGTGCTACAAGAAAAGATCCTATCAGTAAAGGTAACACATCTGAAGCGAGGTCGTCTATGTAAAAGAAATTGAACTCTGGAGTAGAGGTGTGCAACGCGTTTGGAATTTCCCTATCGCCACAAAGCAAGGCTGTCCTCAGGACAGGGAATCAAGTGGACATGTAGGCATATGCTGAAAAAAATTCACATATATTTATTCGTGTGCAAACAGACACTTTTGTCTGGGGGTGTGTGTGCACGTATGCGTATCTGCATCAACAAATTCTCATGTTGCTATGTATTTCAGGACTTGGGGCAGGGGGGAGGGTTGGATAAACCAGAGGAAAGGAAATTACTGCCTGCACTCTGGTGGTGCGCTCATTCCCCTTGCTTTTCGCATCAGCACTGGCCAGAGCCCAGAGCGGACTCTGCCGTTACCTGTGATGATGGGGAGGGAAGAAATGGAAATTATTTGTACGAGTGCATGTCCCATTTTGCCATTTGTCGAGTTCCTGGGACAGCAGAAGTGTTTTAGTGGGCCAAATTCCCCGCGCCTGCCCTGGGCTTCCGCCCTGGCGAGCTTGGACGAACCCCAAGATTTTTCCAGCTGCCTAAGTAAGGTCAGGATCTGGCCCTGACTGAACCAAGCTTCAATTTCACAAAGATTTATACAGGTGCTTCACAGCAAGCTCCCGAGAAGCCTTCGGCAGCCAGCCCGGACCTCCCATAAGCACGTGTATAAGTGTTTGCAGAACTGGGTCCCAGGACACGCAAAGCACTGTGCCAAGAGCCCCCCTCTTTGAAATAACACTATTAGTGTTTAAAAAAATTGAGGATTCGCTCTCCTTGATACAGGCTGCCTTTTTTTTTTTTTTTTTTTTTAGCAGTTGCAGGTATTAACAGAATTTCACCGTTTCCTTTTTACTATTGGCAACACACTTTAAAGTAAAATAAATCTCTGCAGAGAGTGAATTTTCATGATAACCAACAGCTACAGTTCACGCTGAGCCTGCTGCTTTTGTATTGCACTCTAAGTGAGATCTACAGAGTTTAAACCATGAGATGCAGGAAATCCAAACTTGTCTGTAACATTGTACATCCCTACTCCGGAGCAGTAAAAGTGCTGCTTCTGGTCACATCAGTGTACCACACATATGCCAGCCCCATCCCTGAGTAAAAGGTGTGAAAGGTTTCTAAATGTTCCTTGATTTAAGGGAAACGAGAGTAGTGATGTCACTTCCCCACGCCGAGAAAATGACGGGAACGACAGGTCGAACGAAGCGACAGCGGGACGAAGGAATTAAAGGAATTAAAAAAAAGGAACGTGTGTCCCCCCCTCCTCCCGAGGTCTGCATCTTTGAGGGAAAGCGAGCCCAAGGGCAACGTACAAAATGGTAAAATAGGTCAACAGCGACTCCGATTTGGGTCTCGACCAGAGGACTCGAGGTAAGTGACATCAAACTCAAATTCCCCATGATGTGGCCCAGACAAACTGAAACAATGCCTAAGTTAAACACTATAAGGAACAGTCATTTATATATATAGATATATAGATAGATTAGATAGATAGATAGACAGATATTTTTTTAGAAATCCCTATAAAGAGGTTCTTATTTTTCTTTGCCCTGACTAATTTCTTGGTGATTGTATGCATTTCATTGTAAACTAAACAGGCCTGCTACAAAAAAAAAAAGAAAAAAAAAGAAAACTACTGTCAGTTAATATTGCGAAGTGGATGCTGCGCAGAAGCAGCGGCTAAGCCTCTTCCTTCGGCTTCGCCTCAGCATCTCTGTGCCTGCGAGTGGCATTTTTCCATGCGCCTGGGGATCGATGGCACTTCCCAGATGTGGGGACTCACCGCAAGGGATGCTTGGTGCCGGGGGGAGAGGCAAAGCCCCGCCTTGCAAAGGCCTTGGTCCCCACAGGGACTTTTCTCTTCCTGGTGGGAGCCAGGTCTCGCACGTGTGCTGTCCGGGCGGAGGGCGGCTCTCGGCCGTACGGCCAAGTGCCACCCTCCATCTGGACAGCACACAGACATTACCAGACCTTTTTTTTTTTTTTTTTTCTTCCTGGATCTCTTTTAACATCAAATACAAAAAGGGTTTGTGTTTCCCAGGGTAAGGGATGCTTGACCATTAATATGTTTTTTTTCGGGGGGTGGGTGGGGAGGATACGGAGGGAGTTATTAATAGGGAAAAAAAAAGGTAGAAAGAAAGAAACTATTCAAAAAAGAACAAAAGCAGGGGAAATCAGAAGTGGGTATGAGATCTAGCTAACACCGCATGGGTGAGTCTAAGTTGGCACGTAAAGTATTGCACATCCTACAAAAGCCAAAGCATGGAAAGGGTCAATTGTTTGGAAAGAACCAGTTATTTCAGAATTCCTCAGTCTGAAATACAAGCACAGAACTAATACATTCCTATTGCTCCAAATGTATTTTTTTATTATTATTATTTTTTATTTTTTTTTTAGTGTTAGTTGAATAGATCCAGTCAGTTTAATAGCCCCTGCTTCCTTATTAACCACAAATGTGTATGCGTATGGTTTTACTTGAGATTTTTTTCTTCCCGAGTACACGTGAAGTACGGAAATAGTGGTACAACTGTGAACTAAAATCTGTAATTCTTTCTATTCCTTTACCATCAAAGCTTAAAAACAAAACAGGAAACAAAACAAAACAATAAATTGCAAGTGCCCTGAGCAGAGTATATGGAAGATTAAGCAACTTCTCTGAGCAGAAATATTAACAAATAAGCACTAACTAAGCAGTGTGACTGTGAGAAGAAACCCACTCAGCTATTTGGTAGCCCGCCGAGAGGTTAATAAAATTCAAGGAAATTCAAGAAAAGTTTCAAGCTATTTTAAACGTATTTCAACTTTTTGGTGCACCCCAGAATATGGTATAAAAACAATTAGTTCTGGTGTGAGCTAAATTTCAAGTAAAAAATAACAGAGTCAAAGCTGGGCTTTGGGGTTAACATTTCTTCTCTTAAATAAAAGCACTGTATTTTAGGGGAGAGGGAAAAAAAGATTTTAAATAAATTTGTTCACTTTAGGTTACTGCGTTTCTAATGACGGACTTTTATTTCCTTTTCTGCGTATCAGTACAGCTTCTTCAAAACTACCTGAAGGATGCGAACTTGCCAACCAAAAACAACGACACGAACGCTTGCTCACGTAGGGCCCAAGCTCAATCCCACTGAAATCAACGGGATCTTTCTAGTGGCAGCAACAGGCTTTAGCGCTCAGCCCCGAAGTACTTCATACCTGCACCTCCCCGAGGCTTGTGCAGGAGGCTGGGTGCACAGCACCTCAAAGGATCCGGCCCTACCTGGGGAAAGAAAAGACTGAACGGCATGAATCCCCCCCATCCTACTTGGTTTGTACCAAACTCTTGAAATCTCGCCTTTCCAATGGAAAACGATGCAATTAAAATAACAAATAATAATAATAATAAAATAACAATAGGTTTGTTTTCAAAACAAACACCTTGCTTACGTATAGAAATGTTTCTTGTGGAAAACTCTCTCAGCAAGTCTGAAGAAAAATTCTTAGAGCTGTCCCAGTAGGACCTGGTTCTGTGTGGCAGATATGGTAGAAAGACCAAAAATGAACTTTGAAAGGAACGTAACCCTATGAAATGGCCTAGAGCGTAGGCAGGTTAGTGAGTAATTGCTACATTTGTTTATGCTCTTTCAGACCCCCCCAACCCACAACATTATTAGGTAAAAACTGCAGGAATACCACACAAATGATAAACTCAAGATGTGCAAATTGCAAGATTCTTTAAAGTCCATCTTTTTCAAAAACACTGGACAATGATTTTTTTTTCCTCTTTCCTTTTTCCTTTCTCTTATTTTTTTTTATTATCTGTCAGCTCGCATATGCCTTTAACTCTTTCTCAAGCATTAAAGTTTAAAAAGTGCCTCCTATTAAGTAGTCCTTTGTGGACAATGACTGTCACATACTAGTTCAATAATTCACATTCATCCCTTTGAAACCACATTAAAACTTTCAGCATCTTGCCTGTGAGAAAACTTTACATAGTTGCATGTAGTTACAGTGTTGAAGAGATTTGTTTGTTTGTTTGTTTGTTGTTGTTGCTTTCTGAGCAGATTAAAGTGAGATACAGTACGTACTGAGTGTTAGACCAGGATGCTCAGCAATAAAGTGTGAACAGCATTTTAAGTGCTTAAAGACATTCTAGGTTCATCTTCAACAGCGAATTCCTGTGTCACACCGAAATTTGAAAAAAGTGGCACCAGTTGTCCATAATCATGAACTAAAAACAGTACTAGAGTTAAAGACAAAGATTTGCAACCTAACTGCAAACAATGGATGCCTGTGATCTCAAAGGGGCAGTATGCATCTACCTTGTGGAAGCAAATGTCAATGGCGTAACCCGGTCGATTTGCCTAACACTGCACAAAACCAGGAGTGAGCCTGAGCCAGGCACATCCACAGAACCGGAGGCCTCCTCACGCACACCCACGCACACCCAGGACACACGCACGCACGCACCCACCCACCCCCCTGCCGTGAAGGAAAACCTTGCAGGGCAACCGGTGCAAGAGTCCGTACAGCCTCCCCGTCCGCTGACTCCGGGCAATGGAACTGCACTAGCAAGCAGAAAGGAAATGTTGGTGTGGCAGTTGCTTTAGGAATAAAAATCAGTGCAGTCAGACCCCATGGGGGGAAAAATATATATATACATATACACATACACAAATATATATATATATATATATATACTGTAGAGCCTTGAGTAAGAGTTGGCTTGTTGTTGAGAACGTCAGAAACTGTCCGATTCTTTTCAGTAACACCCACGGGTTGTGTCCTCAGCATCCACCTGGGGCGGGGAAACCTCTTCACCAACCTGCCACAGAGCCACGGTCCCTCCTCGGGACTGGCGTGCACACACATGCAACCCCCACACACGCACCCCACGCGTGACATACACCTCTGCTACAGATTCCTTCTCCTCACCACCCCCCCAGGAAACTAGAACAGGAACCAAAACAACAAAACAAAAACAAAAAAGCAATGACGAAAAGAAAACAACATCACAGCTGGACCCTGTCCTACACGAGGTGTTAGAAAACAGGAGCCATGACAACACATTCATTTCCACTAAGGGTGTGTGAAGCAGATACTGCCCCTTCTGTAGCTCTCGATAAACCTAGTCACTGACAAACACTTGTGGAAAAACATATGCACCAGTCTCCTGCATAATACCAGCTGCAACTATAACAACAAGGTTATAACATAAACCTAAAATAAGATGATAACATGTAAATACTGGGTTATTTAGTCTACAGTACAGTAATCTGGATAAAAATGACAAGGGATAGCCTAATTTTCTTTCCCCAAACAACTTTTACTTTCCTACGTTGGATCGACCTTCAATGCAAATCTTAACCTCCTGAGGAATAAAAGAAGGCTTGGGAAGAGTCAAAGGTGGCTCCTCTTCTGATTTCTCTAGTTTTCGTGTTTCAGGGGCTGACCACCTCCTCTTCCTCGTTGCCGGGGGCTTGCTGGGTTCTGTTTTGGTGAGCAAAGGTGCTGCAGGCAATCCTATTTTGTCCGGAAACTTCAGTTCACCGTTCTCAGCTAACATCTGTGCGCTTCCCTGATTAATCCCGTTTTCCTGCTCCGCATACCTGTGTCTACTCCCAGCTAGACTGTCATTCTTTGAATGCTTCAGCAAGATACTAGCTGAGTCCATGGGCTGGCCCTTTTTAATAGAGCCGTTCTTCAGGTTCTTGAGTGTGAGCGATATGCAGACGTCCCCCACCGAGAGTTTGGAGCATGGCAAATCAAAGAGCTGGCTGGTTCTCTCGGGGCAGCAGGATGACCAGCCTTGTCCAAATACAAAAAAAGGGTATTCTACCAAGACTTCCACGCTGACCTGCAGAAAGAGAGGGGACAACAGACAGAGAGACAGAGGGAGAGAGAGGGGAGAGCATGAGATCACCTGTGTGCCCTCACGCACGTGCACAGCAGGCGACGCTTGCCACGGGGGAGAGGGATAACACCGAAATTGCAAAAGCACTGTTCAGTTTCCAGAAAATCAGTACCTTGACCACCAGACTTCATGCCTATCCTTGTTATACGGGTGTTAATGGTTTCGCTGAGCTCAGCATTTCTTAGCACAAGACCTCAGTGGGAATCAACCTTTACCTTTATCCAGCCACTCAGAGAGGTGTGAGAGGCGAAACAGCTTCACCATCTGGCAAACTCAGGTCCCCACCATCCCCTTGTTGATACCTAGAGCCTCTCGCCCACATCTAAAGACACTTTCCGGCCATAGGATGGCTCAAGGGAAGCTCTCAGTTCTGACACAATTTCCTAACTGACCACGGGAATGTCATCCTCACCTCCGCCTGAACAAGCATATACTTACCCACATGAAATGGTTGAAGGCATGCTGATTTCCAGAGGAAGGCCACAAGTACGTACAGATTTGCAGCCATAAGAGCAGTGAGCGTGAACCTGCCTTCCCCCAGCAGTCCTGTTACCAGTCCAGTTTCTTCCCTTCTCACACCTGCTCTCCCGCTCTGCAGTTAAGTTCACCTCCTGCATTCCCTCAGGGAGAAGATCATCTCTCCTCCTCCTCCAGTTCCTGCACTGGGGCTTTTCTGCACTGTGTCCCCTTTTCCCCCACTTTAAAAACACATCTGTTTATGATCTTACCTAACTGTCTTACAGGGAGCTGCCACAGAGAGAACAGACCAGCAACAGGTGCCCACTGCTCCTTAACCTTGCAAATGCTGGGCCTTGAGGTCCCAACATGATAAAGCACCTAAATACCCACTTATCTCTGCACGTCAGCAGTTCAGCGCTCACTGCGCAGTGCTGCGTCTGCAGGCTCAAACACTTGATGTGGGCTCATGTGATTCACAACCCACGGGGCTGAGACCCCCCAGCACACAACGACGAGAGCAGGAAATTCTGACTAATACTTTTTAAAAATTTGGCACGTGTTTTTAACTTGCTGCGTGTAACACCAGTGAGGTCTGCAACTCTAAGAAGGTGGCTTACACTGAAGTCAGATATCCACTGCTCTGCTCCCAAGGTCCCTGTGTCCTCTGGAGCTCTTCACAGGCATGGGGGGCAGGATCCTGCTCTGACGGTGTAACCCCTATTTGGTAGGGGCTAAAGGGCAGGAGAACACCTGAACACATGTGCTCATCTCGTTTCTGAGCCATTCAGCAGGCACGGAGCATACCAGCTGCATGGAGAGCGTTCCCTCTCCAGGAACGCAGACTCACTTGGAAAGGAACATCGCAGCAGGCTTGTGAAACCACCTCTCACCCTTGGGAGCGAGTAATGCTGTCACACCGAGCATGGCTTTGTATCGTTAAAAATACATTTCAGCGTTAAGGAATAGAAGCAGTCTGAGATGCACATTGCACTCCAGTGTTCAAACACCTTTGTTCTTAATATTGTGAACCTGGGGATGAAGTTGCATGGCCTGTCTCACGGAAGAAGCTGGACTCAGTGACAGCACGGCACCCAGCAGCCCTGCCGCTTCCCTGCTAGTGCTGCTTGCTCTCAGAGGCGCCCTCCCTGCAAGCAGGGCCTGAGGTAGCTCCCCTGGCACCCCACTGGCACCCCACCCCTTTTGGGCAGGAAGACTTGATCAGGGATGTCCCACAGCTCCGAGACAGAGGCTGCAGAACCAGGAAACGAAAGATTCCCATCGGATGTTGACTGTTCCTCTGACTGGTTAAGCCTACGCCATGCACTAGCAGTCAACTGCAGCTTATGAGACAGTCGATTCTGTTGGAAAAAAACTTACAAAGTCTATAAATATATGCTACGTACTTCTGCAACTAGGCCAACAAGTAACACTGCATGTATTATCCTGCCACTCCACCTGCCCAACGTAGTAAGCCACTGTACAAGGAATTTCAAAAGCAGCAGTTCAGAGGCACAAGATACCCTCCACTACATCAGTTTCTGTCATATTAAACCTCTTCCGGCCAGAACTGTCTGTCAACAATCAACTACACACACGGCAATAGTGGAAAGGCACCTGACTCTAGGCCTGGTTTATGCTCTGAACTATGGAGAAAGTGGGGTGAGGTAACCGTGAAAGTCCCATCCCTCCACTTCATTGGACAGAAACACTCCAGAGCCAGTTTGCAGAAATATTTGCCCAGAGTTTGGGATCCTATTCCATACGTATGCATCTCAGTAAAGGGTCTGATTGGGAGAACTGGTGAATATCCAGTATCTCCCATGGACTTAAATGGAAACTGCTGTCTACACAGAGCTGTAGGCTTCTCTCCAGGCATGGATCATCCGGTGGACACAGCTTTCTCCTTTATATTGCTGTCTCTCCTTTCTTTCTTCCTGTCTGCCTGCTGTATTTTTTTTTCTTTCTTCTACTTTCCCATCCTTGTCAAAAGCCATTTGTATCTGTGGGAATCATACACGCTTGTGTGCATCATCCTCACCGACACACGAGTTCCTCTTGATGTGAACACACTTCCACCGCACGTTATACTTTTTTTTTTTAATGTGGCATCCAAAACACTTGCCTGAACTGTCAATCACTGAAACAAATCCCAGAACTGTGGTGGTGATCATGAATAACACCAAATAATAAAGATGGTGAAACGCCGGAATTTCCACGATTCAGTCACAGTGTCCATGTACCACTATCGATTTGAAATGGGTTCCCTCATCGATTATTGAGCCTTGTTTTAGCTGGCTGCTTCTGGATTCGGCTAACTTGGGATTTAAGGTAACCGTTCTCAACAAGCAATAATAGTCAAAGACCTTTTAAGTGTGAAAGTTCAGTAAAAACACCCCTGCGTAACTTTTTCTGACCACCGCATTAAAACACAAAAAAATAATTTTAAAACCTCCCTCCCCCAATATCTTGCTATGATTACTGTAGGAGAGAAAGAAATTTGGTCCCTCTTCAAGCACGCCCAGGCTCTCCTGCAAGCAACGTTTAGATCTCTCTTTTTTTTAAGACTGACTGGTGAAAACACTCAAAACTCTTCGGTGCAGCTGCTGAATATCTTCCATTTTCTATAACCCTTTATAATTTTATTTCTCGGCCAAACTTGGTAGGTAAGGCAGGCAATTCAGACTGCTCAGGAAACCCTGGCTGGAGCTGGAACACGGATGATAGGTGCTGGAAGATATGATGCCCAGAAAATACCCTTCTCATTATTCAGAAACACAGCAACGTTAGTCTTGGGGCTCGCTGCTGCAACCAATGTAACAAGCACTAAAGCAAAAGGTGCCTAATAGAAGTGGTTCGTGTGAACTGTATTTTAATAAATGTAAACATACATTTTCCAATTGAGTGTTTTTCTCCCTCATATTATTAAAATGTGATGAAACTAGGAGTGGCAGGCTGGAAACAAAGAGAAGGAAGCGGTTCTGGAAACAATGTGCAATTAAGTGGTGGAGCTCTCCGCTGAAGGCCTTGCTGCAGGTGCCGAGAGACTCCTTGGGTCCAAAAAACGGATTTGGGCGGATTTGTGGAATAGAAGCTCTCCCTCTCCCAGAGAGAAGTCTCTGCAGTGCTGCACTCCCTCATGACCTCCCCTACCCAGAGATTTTGGGACTCCTCACGTTCCCACCACCCTGAACACCACTGCCTTCACCACAGTGGACTTCCTTTGAGATTTATGGGGCTCTAGGCAGCACCTTGTGCCACGGGGACTACCTGGCACGGCACGTGATCTGGGTGGTCATCCCCCCAGGGCTGCATCTAGCCCAGCTTCAGTACACCATTATTACAACAAACGGATCCAGCGCTTGAAGGTTACGGGCTACTGCTCGCCAGAGCCACATGATCGTACCATTTCTCAAGAGGAGCCACCTCTGCCCACCAGACCACTCGCTGCCGAGTTTATCACAGGACCTCTTATCTGCTGCACTCC
The DNA here is from genome assembly GCA_034782735.1 of Sagittarius serpentarius. Lineage (NCBI taxonomy): Eukaryota > Metazoa > Chordata > Aves > Accipitriformes > Sagittariidae > Sagittarius > Sagittarius serpentarius. The sequence continues at coordinate 19,939,369 of JAVKLA010000028.1, read as the reverse complement.
CAGAATTCAGTAACACACATCCGAAGACAGACCACAGTTGCCCCATCGCTCCGGGGAACAAGGACTTACTGCCGCTGTGACCAGGGGACATGGACACAGAGATCCCATGAAGGGAAGGCTGGGAGAGGTCTCCATCTGCAGCAGCGAACTGAGTCAACACTTCTCTTTCTGTGTCTGTTACGGTGCCAAAGATAATGAAAAGGAGAGCGCGGAGTGAAGAAAAAGTAACTGGTTTGTGTGCATGCAGAGATATAAGGGGAAGACTAAACTAGATGATGGTCTAAAAAGATACACACTAAACTAAACTAGTTAGGGCTACTAACTAGATGCTCTAATGGGACTTTTCCATCTCTAGTGTCTATGATTCTGTTTTTTAAAAAAGGAAAATGAAGAACTGTATGTTTATCTTTTCTTTTTAAGCTATACTTTAGGAGTGATTAGGAACTGAAATGCAGGGATGAAAGCAAGCATTTCAGAGAACTTATTTTGCATCTCCTATGTGTTTTGACCTTAACATCAATGGAGGTAAATTACTGGTTTCCGCCTGTTCCTGGCAGCAAAAGAAAGGATAGGTAATAACGGTGAAAGTGTTACTACAAGAATAGTATGTGGAATTGCAAAGAGATGCAGATCCGTAGGTCTTTTCTTATGGGCAACTTGAATGCAGAGGAATAACAGCTGGACTTTGGGTCCTGGTCCAGTTGTTACTTACATGACTTCTTCCTAATCCAGAGGAGGGATGCTGTGAAATGGAAACCTAGCACCCCTCCGGGGCTAAGGCCAGTTATTTCACTGAAAAGGCACGTAGCTTTAGCTGGGTTAATTTTCCTCTAGGTTTCCATACCTGGAAGGGGGTTGGATTTGCCAGGTGATTGAAAGACGGGGAAAGGAGGGAGGACGACCTCTTTCTGCCTAAGTGCTGTGCTGGAGAGGGGCAGCTGGGGCTTGCAGTGATACGATACGATAGCAGCTGCATGGTGCCTCCCTATTTACACTGCAGCTGTATATGCTCAGCTAAAAATAATCTCCTACCTCTGTCCCTCAGCTGGTGAGCAAATTAGCTAATGTTTGCACAGAGTCTGAAAATACAAATTCATCAATATTATAATGACTTCCTAGAGATCCCTGGGAGGAGTACGTAAGTGAGCCAAAACTTGTGATAACAACACTATTTTTGTATGGCACTTACTCTTTACAACTTACACTCCCTTGATAATACCATTCGAAAAGCTCCCTCCTTCCAGAAGTATGTATGCAACTGAAACTTAATTGCAATAAAATACTGTGCGAAGCCACACTATGCAGGCAGATATATCCCCGCTGTATTCCAGAGTCAAGACATATTTAAGTGCAGCAGCACCACAGTGCCACTGCTCAAAGCAGCACGACTAAATACTGTTCTTTCAACAAGAAGACTAAAGCCCTCTTCTCGCAGCCAATTTTCTAGCGAGTAATGACTGCCGCATGCCTGCTAATAAGGCTAAATGCTTTCATATAGGCACGTCGGGCTGAGGGTGAGGTCATGGAGACTTCAAGCACGTAGAAATGATCTCTCTCTCTGTCTCAACTCAGGCAAGGGAAAACCGGCAGAGCCGTCCCTGCTATGCAGGGACACAGCTGATCTGGGAAGAGACCCAAGTCCTGGAATCTGCAGGAAACCTAAATTAAACTCCCGTTTCTAATCATATCTCTATGTGACTCGCCCTCCATTCTGGAAGCATCCCCAGTGGGAAACACAGCTGGGGAGTATTTCGGCTGCGATGATGTCAGCCCGCTCCTGACAGGCTTCTCCGTAAGGTGACACTTTGCTGGGTGAGACCCGTGTGCCTGGCCCTGGATTTTTACAGCCTCAGGCTCAGCTCACTTTCTGCCAGAGGATGGCACTCCACCCCCTGCAAAGGCGCTCTTCCCCGTGCCCAGGACTGCAACACATCGCCCGCGCTGACAGATCTGCGAAGGAGACATGACACAAATGCTACCTGCTAATTTGTACCTCTTCTGCTGGTGCAGAGATGGGTGGCCTGGCTGCACGGAGAGAAATGAGAGCAAGATGAAAATTGCAGATGGGAGATTGCTACTTTTGAAATCTCATTATTCAAGGCACCAGGGCAAATTATAGTAACTGGTCCTGATCCAAGGACGGTTCCTCTAATCACGAAGCCTGAGATGCACCAAAATACAGTTGAGCGGTGGGGAAAAAGTCACATCTTTATACTGAAAGCACCAGAGGCCTAACTTCTATCAGCTGTGCAGATGCACACACATACATGAACAAAACCACAGAGGGAATCTGCACGTTTGACATGAGAACGGGACATGTCATATATAGAGATTTACGCTGTATGCGCAAGTAGGGGAAGACGGGCCACAGACTGCTGCGACTATAAGAAATTTTTCATGTAATCTGCCTCTCGGTACCATCACTGTTTGTTTTTCTTCTCCAAACTGTCAGCCTGAGGTGCTTTACTACGTGTGTCCATATCCAGCTTCTCTCTCTTTCTCTCTTGACTCTGTTTCTCCAGTGCCGAGGGTGCAGCATCAGGCTTGCAGATGCTGCAGTTCACAGCACTCAAACCAAACCAAAAAGATTTGCAACAAGATTATTTAAAATGAGTACCTCTAGGAAGCAAACTGCTATCCACTATATCTGAACTGCTCCAGCCTCAACGTGGCAGAATCTAAATCGCTCAGAAAATGGACAGCATCAGGATAATGCTAGATGATCAATATGTACTCATTCTCAACCTGAAAATACCTTTGGAAAGTTACAGGTTTTCTTCCTACCAACGAGAAACAAAGGTCAGAAGTACAGCCTGCCCAGCCACCTAGATGGCTTTTCTTTCCAAATTTCCCTTGAACACACAGCTTATGTGAGCCATGCACTGTTTAAACCACCTGCAACCGAAGCTTCAGTAAAACTCTGTAGTGCGTTTCAGTAACTTACGTGTGTGATGGAGCCATTCCCAGACAGCTCCAAGTTTTCAAGCCATGGAAATTCACTGCCCTCTGCCCTACCCGTCTCTCAAGGGCAGGATTTGAGCTGAATCTAACCTGAGCTTTCTGGTGTGGAAGGTAAAAATCACCTATCACAATGCAAAATGTATCCTCTTGTACTGCTTACACCAATTTATATTTTAATCAAAAAAGATGAAGATGATGTAGTCCTGTGGGTTCTCCAGCTATAAAAAAGATCCATTTTATATCCAAGAGAGTACATTTATCATCGGTGTGGCCCTGCTGGCTCCCCCAGCATGGCAAGGGGGATGATTTTTGGAACAGAGTTGGTCTCACAGATGGATGTGAACAATGAAGAACCAACCCCTCATGGATCCAAAGCGACCGAGATGTGCTGAGGAAAGCTGCACCCAGGGGGCCAAAGCGTGCACCCCAGTCCAACCTCCCCACCCCACCATGTGTTACCATTACCTGTGCTCGATGCTCCCCAACTGCAAACTGTATCACGGCAATGCCTGGGCTATGGCTGTCTTCAATCCTCTCCACAGTGCTGGAGTCTATTTTCAGGTCGTTGCTAATTTCCGCGCTCTGTATGAAGTCTTCTGTTTTCAAGTCCTCTACTTTCTTCAGCTCCCCGTTGGCCAGCTGAATGATCGACCCCTTCATAAAGTAAGGGGGCAGCGTGGGAGGCGCAGCGGCGGGGGAAGCGATGGACTGCACCACGGGCAGGTGGATCTGCGCCTGCACCATGGTGGCCTGGTAGGCAGGCTGGGTGGTGAGGGGCTCCGCACTGAAGTTCTCGCTCTTGGGGACGGCGGTGGTGACGAACGTGTGAGGCACTGCTGCAAACTGAGGAGACGACGTGACGATCGCAGGCGCGACTCCTGACGGCTCGACGTCCGCGCTGCCGACCGGTATCAGCAGGGACTGGGTGCCAGGGATCACCAGGTGCTGCGGCAGGCTGCCGGGGTACCCGATGGCTTGCTGCTGACCGCTCAGGTAGCCAATCACCGGCGGCTGGGTCCCAGCATAGAAGGCCGTCGCTGGCAGCCCGACGGGGAGTTGCTCGGAGGCGCTGTGGGTGGTCTGAATGACGGTGTGAGGGGACAGCGTGGCCACCGCCTTCACCCCCTCGTGGCCCAGAGCCTGCTGCGGAGACAAGGCGTAGGATCGGTGGGCTGGCTTTCCTAAGTGCAAGCTTCCCTTGTCGTTGAGGGCTGAGGGAGAGGTCTCACGGTTGGTGGCCTGCTGCACCTCCATGTCTGCTGTGGGTGTGCTGCTGTTGGGGACCACCATGACGGAGGCTCGGACACCTGAGGAATCCCGCGCGCCGTATTCGGCGGGGCTTGAGTGGACCACCACATGCCTGGTCTCGTAATGATGGGGAGCTGGTTTATTGCCTGCTTTGACTAGACCCATGTCGGCAGAGGGCGAAATGCCGTACCTCCGGCTCTTCTCTATCTCACCGTTCAGTACCTCCTTGGCCTGCATCGCCTGCAGCCGGCTGCTCTCGGGCTTCTTGGGGGGATCTCTGGTGACGAAGTGGCCCCCTGAGTCGGTGTACTGCACTACCACTTGGGAGGAAGGGCCGAGGGTGAGGGTGTGTGGGATCACTGTCTGATGGGGGTGCAGGGGGACCGGGATAGTTGGAGGAGAGACATTTCTGACAGTGCTCTGGGAAGAGCTGGAAATGTGGACGTACTGGTTCTGCTGGGTGGGTGGAGGAGATCCGGCGGCAATCAGTCCAGGCGTCCTGACCAGGTGCGGCTCAACTTTGTGCCCCTGCTGGCTTAAGCCGCTCATGCTGGCCAGCAAAGTGGAATAAGCCTCCAGCTGGGAGCGCTGGGATGGAGTGGTCGCAACGGCTGTGGCCGCCGCCATGGCACCGGTCGCAGAATTGGCTGTTGGGGAAATCAGCTGCGAGGGGATGAATCCGGTGTACGATCCACTGTATTGGGGCCCGACGAACTGGAAGGTGTGTTGTAAGTGTGTGTACTGCACGGGGGAAACAGGGGTCCCTGACTGGGAGAGGGCGGGCGAGTACACCGTGGGAAGAGTGGTGGAGGCTGGAACGGACCTGGGCGCGCTCGGCGGGGAATAGTCCAGCCCTGCAGACAGCGACTTGTGCAAACCCTGCTGCAAGCCCGTCTCCACCGACGACGTCCCCCCGGGCCGGTGCCGGGCCCCAAGGCCGCCCTGGCCACTGGGTGTGCTGGGGAGCCATGCTAGGTTATCCGCACGGTGGTTTTCGTTTGGCAGGACTGGCTTCACTTCTGAAGGCAGGCTGGTGGCAGGGATTTCTCGCTTCTTAGGTGGCAGGCATTCATTGCTCCGCTCTTGGTTGGATTTCATCTTTCGCCGTCCCCCCTCCACTGTGCTTGCTTCACTGTCTGGCTGGCTCTGATTTCAGTCTGATAAACGGAAAGTCACATTTGATTTCTGCAAGGGATCCAGTGACTTCATGAGGAATCATCTCCCCGTGAACACAATCCTCCGACAGCTCCTCTGGATTCTGCAACGAGAGGGTGGGCGTCACATCATCAGCGCTGAGAAATGAGAAAAAATGAGCAGAGACCCCAAAACGGCAAGCGAGAAAAAGAAAAATCTCTGGGGAAAAAAAACAGTCAGGCATTGCCACTCTCGTGTCAAAGAGCAGTTGACAGCTGTGCTGTAAACAGCAGTGAAAATCCTGGACATGTCTGCTAATGCATCAGGAAAACGATTAAAACTTCAGACAGATCGGAAACTTTCTGGCCATAATGTGCCACATTTAGCAGTGGTCACCTATTTCCCAAGGCTCGCCTTCTCCTTCCTCTGGGAAAACCCCCTGTCTCTCTAAGGTGCCCGGTTCACTCTTCTAGCCTCTCCTTCCCCTGCAACAATGACATTGCCCTCACCCTGCCGTGTCCTAAAAAGCACAGGAGCATGGCAGGGAGCCCCGAGGAACATGCACGCACAAAATATTTACGTTAGCAACAAGTAGCTATTAGTGGTGTGGAGGGGAGGTGGTGGGTCACTCCTGAACCCTTGAACCCCGGTCACCCGCAGGGTGACTTCATGTCACATCGGGCAGGGCTGCGGAGGCAGCAGCTGCCCCTGTCCCCCCTCCACGCCACAGCTCATTACAGCCACACGTGCCCTTCATCTACCAGTCTGGCAATGAACCTCGGCCACGCGATCTATTTACAGCAGCAGCCCGGAGCCAGAGATGGCTCTGAGCCAGGTTTTTAATGTGTGGTTTGTTCCCCCCACCCCCGTGCTTTGAACTCCCTCTGCTGCTGACACCTCCTGCCCAGGTGTCCAGGCAGGACTGCGCTGGGAGACGCTCCCTGCCGCGTGCAGGTTGGCCAGAGCCAGGTAAGGGCACCATCTCCACCTCCGGCGGGATCCGATCCCCCTGTTTCTTAGCGACTGCCAGACCAGGGAGGCTGCAGGACCCCACTCGCGGCCACAACCACACATCCGAATGCCGAGCCAACTTGGCCCTGGGGATGCCTCGCCAGGACTGCCTGGAAAAGCACGTTTGGGTTTCCTGATCCAAACCAGGAGCCCCCACCACTGTAAAAGCTTACGATTTTGTATTGGGCTACTTTTGCTATTGGAGCAAAACAGCTGCTTTCTCTGCCCTGCATCACTTATTTGGTGACTGCAGCCACCCAAAGGCAACAAACTCAACGAAGTCTTCCTAAGTCTTTCATCATCTGCTAAGCAAAATACTGCAACTAAAACACATCATGCTTTGAAAACAAGCAGAAGGAGCTGGCAGTCTCCCCCTACCTTCCTGAAACTTACCTTGCCTTGTCCCATAACAAACTTTATGGAGAGTGAAACTTCCCCAGCCCCTGTCCAGCCACTGCTTGTCACTGCATTTCTGACTGTTTTGAAAGATATGCAGGAATGGGTGCGCAGAAACCATGCACGTTGCATGACCAGCATACTAACAAGAAAAGCACGCATTATATGAAAGAAAAATGGAGAGAGAAAGAATTAAGAGTGGATGTGAAAGGAGATGGAAATAGGATATAGCCTACTTTAAAGTGAATGCTGAGTAGCAGTAATGATACTTATCTTATGGCAAGTAGTATTCCTTTGGGGGATTTCTTTCCCTGCTGCCTTGCTTCTAATGAACAATAAGCCTGATGTTTATATGCGCATGCAGTACTTTGAAGGCATACTAGACTAAGATTAAACCTATCTTTAAGAGCACTCTTTACGTTTATGGTCCTCCAAGCTGCTGTAAGCCTGCAGGAAAAGTCCAAACCTTCTAATGGTTTGATACAATCATTCTTAAGTTAATTATTCCGTTGTTTAAATATTGATAAACAGTAATGAAACACCAATAGCCACAGAATGGGGGCAGGGAGTAAAGCACTGTTTCAGGGTGGATTCCCCGGCTTTGAGGTGAGAGGGAGGACGAAAGGACTCAGGACAGCGTCAACAGAGCAAGGGCCAGCGATGCCTTCAGCACAGCAGCTCAAGGGCAGCAGCACCCGCCGAGAGGCGGCTCGGCACCCCTACCCCGACCTGCCCGACCCACCGGCTCTGCTGCCTCGGTGCTGCGACCACGGTCGGACAAGGGCAGCCAGGAGACAGCACAGGTCTTCCCCCTCCTCCTAACAGTTGCTCAGCGTGTCTTGGCAACAGCTAAAATTATTATATTACACATGACTTACAGATTTTTATTTTTAAGTTTGACTAAAAATAAAATCGCCGAGCTCACATTTGCGCAGTCATCCTTCGTTAACTTTAGCTCACCGTAACCTTCTGCTCTGGGCAGTCGGCTTTGGCAGGTAAGGCAGCAGCTCCTGGCCGTGGCGGCTGCCCGGGACGCCGCAGGGGGACGCCCTCGCCACGGGGCGCTCGTCCCGCTCCCCTCGCCACGGGGAGCTCCCACTGGCCTCGGACCGTCCTTCGATTGCTCATGGAGATGGACATGAGCTGCAAACTCAGAACTTAAACACACTCCCACGGGGAAACGCTGGGAGCAGAGGGCTGGCCCCTCTGCCTGCAACAGAGCAGGGAGCTTGTACGTGGCCAGTCTCTTTTGCTGTGACAGATAAACCTGGCTCCCCAGAACTAGTTGTTCCAAAAGCCCGAGGTGTCTGAGTTCAGCTTCTCAGCATCAAAAGTACTACTGTGAAGCTGTATGAAACCTGGTGAAGTTTCACTCTGCAGGAGCTGAAGAAAAAGTTTTGTTCTGCTAAATAGCACTGAACCACTGAGTTTTGGATAGCCTCCAATGTCAAAGCTAACATCCTTCAAAAATACCAAATACTAAATCTTTCGGGTTTGGTTTTTTTTTTGTTGTTGTTGTAAATCTTTCATATGGCTGACTTCATGATCACCGGTATCAAAAGGGCTGCCCAAAATCTCCTGCAGAGCACAGGAGGAATAAACAAGCTTAACGGAGACAAGGGATGAGACAGCTGTAGAGCAGTGAAGACTGCCCCACTTTTCCAAGCCCAAGTACTTCACGGTGAGACTTTGAACTCCAACAGACACAGGACTGGATTTGCAAAAATGCAAATGTGCAGCATAAAACAGCCTACTTCTACTTCAAGACTTAAAAGTAAAATGGTAAGTTTTCAGCATAATTCAAGTTCCAGCAACAGTGAAGATAAGACAGGACTGATTTTGCTAGGGAAGCAATGAAAAGGAAACAACCCAAACAGAGTGTCTCAAAGGCAAGAGGTACAAGACCTGGTTAAATTATACTTTGCTGGCTGTCCTAGAAAGATGAATGCCTGCCTTCTGGTGTGCTGCAGGGTTTGTTATTTGTATGCTTTTTTTGGGAGGATCCTAGTAATCTTTCTGACTGTCGAGATTTCCCTTCTCTTTAACTTCAGAGCTGTCGATCATGATCTGCAAGATATGCAAATGAGCAGCAAACACCAGATGATTTCTTGCTCCCGCTTTGTACGTGTGTGTGTCACACGAATGCGTGCGTGCGTGCACGCCTGTGTAATTATGGCTGGGAAGGTAAAGGGGACAAAGAGATCAGGGACAGCAGCTGGACTTTGGTATCTCTGGCAGCGAGTACACATGGAACATTGCTTAAGTGTCTGGACAGCCAGTGTCCGCTGGCAGCCTGCCCACACTCAAATTCCTGGAAAGGCTTAAGGCAGAAAAATAATCACTTGAAGGAGTCACCATCTGGTCTTGCTCTGGTCCCAAAGGGATTGCTCACTGGAGCTCAGGATGTGCATTTTTCATGCAAAACTCCAGTGTCTCTCTGCAAGGCACTTTAAACCTCACTATGTCTCCCAAACCAGTATTTTTCTATTTATTTCAACTAATAAATTTAAAACTCATGAGAGGACACTGAGTTATAGCTTGAGGGGCTGACCTCCTTTATTTATCCAGAATTCACTGCATCAAAGCTAAAACCAGCAACGCAAGCCTCCAAACACACCGTGATCCTACGCTGCATCCCGCCACCCAGGACTGATTCTTGAGGTGCAGAGAAGTTGCGGCCAGACTCACAAACCACAGCAGCACCTGGCTATGCAAACGGTGGGACTTTCACTGCCTTCAGAAATCAGGCACTTTTTTGCAGTCCCATGATGCAGCTAACATCATTTTTAGGTCTCTGAAACAACTTCTAAAATCTGGTCCCTCATCCTCTCTGGTCCCTGACCTTTCTGAAGTTGCTAACAAGCTCACACCGACGTGTGCCACCAGGAGTAAGGGCTGGGACCACGCTCTCGTTTGCCTTATTGTGTGCAGCATCACCCAAAGAGGGGCAGCCACCAGCCTCCAACTTCAGGGATACTCACTTCAAACCAGTCCCTCATTGTCAAAAGGTTTCTTTGATCCCAAACCGTAATAACACACAGATTATTACAACTTTTCAGCTTTCACTTTCCGGCTCCAGGTATGACCAGTAAATTCTCACATTTATCCGTGCAATAAAAAAACTGGGTCTCTCCTCTGTCAGACACCATTGTCCTGCCTGGCAAGTAGGCATCAATGCAATATTCAAAGAGTACACCAAAAAAATAATCCTTTGAATTGAGGCTGACACATGGCTCTTTATGTCTGGGGTATTACCGGGCAGAAGCAGCAGCACAGTCTGATGTTCCCACCTCACATCACTCACCTATCCCATCGCTACAGGATAAGTGGGCAATTTTGGCAACGCTGGAAATCAGTGGGAAGGGAGGGCACTTTGTCCCACCTCTCCCCTCCCCTCCAAGGAAGCTGGCATCTTGCAGGATCAGATTCAGAGAGATTAAAAGACAGACACATTGCAGAGGGCTCCGCAGCTGCATTCTGGCTCTCAGATCTATATGCCAGCTTTCCCCTCCCCACTCTACACCATGCCCGCTGCCAGCTACATATTCATAGTTGTAACTGCTACAGATTTCATTAGCCTTGCCATGTGCAGCTCAGCGCACGCCAACAATAGCTATAGGAGTTTATTGTCCAATCCGACCAATTTCACAGCTCTCTGGCAGATTTCCCAGGAGGGCCAACTGCAGAGATCCATTAATAAGAAACATGAAAACCTCTAATAAAATTTGAAATTCTCCTCCCAAAATGAAAGGATTCCTGATCAACACTGCATCTGCAAGACAGACTGTCCACTGCAGTGTTAACTCCTATTATACTGCTGGAAATCCGCCACAGCAAATTACTACAGGTTTCTACACAGCGAGCAGCTATTCTGCAAGTCCCTCCTCTCCCCAGTCAGATCAGACAACCTCCACGCGATATAAAAAGCAAGTGATACGAGCAAACCTCAGCGAGCACATCACTGCATGTGAGATGCCCAATGGCTTGACATTCCCATGAAATTTTATGATGTAAACATGCAGGTACCAGCATTGAGAGAGGAAGATGTAGGAGGAAAAAACAGCGTAAGATACACTCCCAAAAGGATGGGCAGATGATGGAATTCCAGGACAGCCATTCACTCGATGACATTCATGAATGCAGGTGATAAAAACTGATTATTAGAAAGCTAGTCCAGCAGTTAATTATCCATTCCTGCCACTTAGCTCCTCAGTTTTGAGGATAAGGGGAGATCTGCATGTCTAAACAGGGCACATGCTTCCTGTAGTCCTGTTTTACTACAGTTATGCTGTAGTTAGGCACACACAGTTATTTCGTGTGGTGGGTGCTGGTGAGCTGCACAAGAGCGACAGCTTCTCGCAGTGCTAGTATTAGCTTAGGTTTCAGTTAGGCTAACTGCTGAATTAATTAAGAGTTGGAATTAACTTCCAAAAGTTTGCAGATTTCTGCCATCAGTTTATCTTGTGTGCCATCACCTGTTTCTATAACAGAAAAGATGCCTGCATTGTCAACATCTCATGCCATGCTCTGGACACGACATACCTTGCCGTGCACATGCATAGTGATACAGCTACACGTACGCCTTGTGGGACAGCAGGTGCCACGGGCGATCAGATTAGATTCTCAGCTGCCTACTCATTCCGTGTTTTTTTACCAAATGAGTTATTAGCAAAGGTGACCTCTCCTTTTCCAGCATACTTTGCAGAGAGGTGGTACCACAGAGCACAGCACAAGATGCCAGGCAGGCTGGAAGCAAGGAAGCACTTGCTCTGAGAGCTGCAAGCCGACCCTGCGGCAGGGCTGCAGTCGGAGGGCTGGGCACATCGGCCGCTCTCCCCGCTCCCAGCCCACCCCACGGGCAGCACCCTTGCTCCCTGGCACAGAAATCCCCTGCGTCACAGTTCCAAAGCCAGTCGCTGAAACAGCACGAATTAGGCCCTGCTTCTTATCCCTGAAACACATGATACTGGCTTACAAATAGAAGATTTCTTAAAATTGTAACGGTGGAGTTTATCCGCTTTATTATTATTTTTTCTTTTATCTTGCCCTGTGAGGCCTTTCAGGCTCAAGATCTCTAGCTTTTTCCTGCAACCCACAAGACCAGAAACTTACTATTTTAGCTAAAAGTGGAATTTCCCATCTCATCATTTGACACCAGGAACTGGAGTTTTGTGAAACTGCGTCATGTATCTAGAGACTAGTGATAAAAATGCAAGAGCTGGCGATGCTGATTACAGTATGATTTCTTCAAGGGTGAAGCACTGGACTCCAGAGCCCTCTGCCCCTACAGAGGAAGGGGGAGAAGGATTTAACTGCTAAGTAAGGGCCTGAGCCCTGGGGCAAAGCAATGTGAATGTGCACAACTTGACGCACGGCTTTCTCTCTCAGCTGCACAGCAGAAAGTGCACCTCAGTTGACCCTACGAGAAGCACCTCTATCTGTACCAACGAAGGAAAGACCTGGGGCTGCCTGGGCCTGGGGTTTCAACTCAAGCTGACTGCGAACTGCATGGTCCCACAGGCAGAGCCAATAGAGGTGTGACACTGAAGCACGATGCGGTAGTGTGATGTTTTACCACCATGCCAGGCTGAAGCCTTTACAACCCGACTGAGGTCTGCCAAACCCCTCCAAAGACCTGCTCCCAAAGCCTCTGAGGTGGCCGTGCCAGGAGCATCAGGACCACCAACCCACAGTGCTCGGGAAGGCACTGTCCCCCTTCACACACACTCAGCACCTTTGGTGGCAGCACAGATCCCACACACGTTTTAAACTGCTCCTTCAAGCCCCTGACAGCAGGACGGAAAGGTGGATCTCACCTGTGCCGCTCTGCAAAGGGCCAGATGCAGCATCTAACCTTTTATCTCCTGCATCGCACTGACTGCTGCCAGCACAGGATGTCTGATATCGCACAGCGACATCTTTTACTCTTACACCCATTCCCTAGAGGTGTTTCTACAGCTAAATGAATAAATAGAGTTAATTTATAAACAAGTATAATACTCAAATTACTTTGTTGATGTTTTTCATTTATCTAAAATGTGCCCAGCTACAATGGCAGCTGCCTACATAATTTTCCATTGAAAATTTCACATGAGTGACTATAAACGTAGCGACACCCACTCGCCGCTCATTTTAACTTGTGACAGAAACTGTCATGCCTGTATGAACACATTTGCACCGCAGATATGTCACACAGGTCTCCTTCCATGTGTCTGAAAATGCTCACTAACGTTCTCTCCTTCTTCTGCAAAACAAATTAGAGAGATGCCTGGCTTCGCTGCCAGGAGACATGAATAAGACCCCCACGAAAAATTACAGAAACTGGCGGCGTTCCACCCCTTTGAAGATCCAGCCAGTAACATCAGCAAGCAGCCAGTTTGGAGCAGCCATTTTACAGATAAGCAGAGGCGCTCATGAGGAGGAATGTACCTTTAAGCCTGGCTGATAAGGGGACGGTGTGCGAGCACGGCTTTAGAAGCAGATTTGGAAAGGTCAGCTGCACGCTCAATGCCTTTCCTTGGAAGTCCTCCCTGCAGACTGCTTCTCTGGTAGATTCCACGTGCTAGCAAATTAGACTATAATTAGTCCATCTGTAAAGTGCGAAACGTGAATTGACGTTAAATTCCCCTTGAAATGGATTCCAACACCTCGCCTTCTCTCTCTCAGGCTTCATTCAGCAAAGCTTTAACTTGAAGCAATTTTGCACGAGCCCCTGTTCATAGCTCCAGCACACATGCCTCACCGCATCAGGATCACTGACCATCATCACTGACAAAACCGAGACGCTAGCAGCTCACCCCAGCCTCGAGGCAGGCAGCACGCTCCCCTAGTGCTGCAGAAGGCTGAGACCGAGTTCAACATCCCCCCGCCAGCCACCTCTCCAGTCTTTCTCCATTTCATTCATTTTTTCCTTCTTCATTCAGGGTCAGCTACATTTGGGAGTGCCTTGCAGCACTGCCCACTTGTCCTGCACAGTCCCTCAAACTGGCAATCTCAACACAAGCAACGTCGTAGGGGTCAGTGCATGTATGAATGCACGTGGGCCAAAAAAAGGCCCGACTAACTCTTCTGCACCTCCTCTCCCCATGAAACACCTGTCCTGGCCCTGCAGACCACAAAACCAAGTGACTAGTTACTCTTCCTGACTCAGCTTTGTAGGGAGCCTCTTTCCTGCTCCACGGGGAGCTCGGCAGGGAGATAAAATGGGCACGAAGAGCCAAATCCATCACCAGCGTCACTTGACTGAGGCCAGCGCAGTGAAGGTGAGATTGCCCCAGCTGTTCTATCTGACAAGGCAACGCAGAAAACAATTAAAACAAAATGAAGTAATGCACGTTTGTAACAACATAGCAGGCTCGCAGGCTCACAAGCTCCAGTTGCAATTAAAAAACCCACCCATTCCAACTAAGAATGCAAATCATCAGCGTTGCTCTCAAGCAGGGAACGTTGACAAATGAAGGCGGTGTGCTAACAGGCAGTGCCAGTACTCTTAATTTAAGTATGTGAGAAACAAAGGTATGTACCATCCAGGACTGCCAGAAAGAACTCGATTTAAACAGCAATCAGAAAGAACTGGAAGGGTTTAAAAATTACTTTTCTTACAAAAAACAGATACAAGAAAACCTTTTGCTCCCCTTCTCCCAGCCAACTGAAGAAGGAACGAGAAAATAAAAATCACACAGCTCCCATAAAGGTTATTTATATAAGAGTTTTGAACTCAGGAACTAAAAACATTCCTCCATTGGACACGCAGGTCCAGTGAATCACAGCTTGGAAATCCGAATGGGCCTTTCGTAAAAGCCGCTGATTCACGAACATGCTTTCTCACCACTGCGATCACTTCTGTGAAAGCATCTTACCCATCTGCCACTGGAAATCCGCGGCGCAGAGACAAGTGACTCCCCAACACCAGTGAAATGGACAAAAGGATGACTAGCTACCTGCAGCTGGTTTCAATCGAAAAGCCGAGTAATTATTGCAGCCCTCTCCTGTGGCTCATATGGAGCACAGCATGGAGCTGTAAAGTGTTATGCAAGTCTAATGTGCTGCCAGATCTCTTAGAGCAGGCAGCAGCCAAGTCGCTCCCTCCCACCATTGGCTCAGCTTCATTAACTTAATCAGGTATTCATTCATTCATTCACTCACTCATTCAAAAAAAAAAAAAAAAATTACACTAAACCTGGCAAATTGCCAGTGCCATGCATGCAAGGAGCACGCTCACATCAGCTACCGGGACTGGAAGAAAAAGGGTAATCTAACATCCCTCAAGCTTTGAGAGGGGCATCAGTTTTGCATGCTGCCTGGGCACACACGTACCTTTGCCGCAGCCTCCCCAAAAGCAGAGAGGGCTCAGGAGCTGCGGTGGGGGCAGGTGCGGCACTGGAGACTGTGGAATCGAGAGCAGCCCTGTAAGTCAGTGCAGCCAGCAGGCAGCAGAGTAGAGTACTTCCCCAGAGCAACGGACTAATTAATTAATTTGGTTATTTAGGGGGGGAAAAAGGAATAGTGGCAGGATCTACTCAACTCATTTTGCTGCAAGGCTGCTACGCTTTCTTTCGCACATACCACATATGTTGCACAGCTTAATCCAGACAGAAGGGAACAAAGCAGAACAGAAAGGAAAGAAAAGAAAAAAAAAAAGAAAGAAGAGGGGAAGCATCACACAACCAATGTTAAGAGCAATTGGTAATGGAAATCTCTGTTCGACCCCTGTATCTGTAAACATTAGACTTCCTACAGGTGTGTAGCATCAAATAAAGCATCAAATAAAGAGTCCCCTCCCTTGCACAGCTCTTGCACTTGTTTTTCTTAGTCTTTACATGTAAGTTTGCAAAGAACGTTACTTCTTCCCTCTAGCTGTCATCAGAATGACTTTCACTGCATTTTTTTCCCCAGCAAGCTACAAGAAAGCTGCTTTATGACTATTCCAAAAAGCAGGCCTTGAGAGTCAGCTCTGACTTTACTGTGAAGAGTTTCATGCAGTGAGCCAGGCTGGGCATTAAAGAAAGGGAAGAGGTGTTACATTTCCCACCGTGGAAGCTGAGCAACACTGTGAAAGCAGTCGGCATCTCTCCCCCTTGTCTCATCCTGCCCTGTGTGTAAAAGCACCGGATGGCAGGTTACTCTGAGCAAGTCCATAAAAGTAACATGGAAATACAAAGCACTGAAACTATTTCAAAATAGTGTTTATGGTTATATGATGAAAATGATACACCCTGGTGCAAGCCCTCAGCCACAGACCTCACTGACATGCCCCAAGAGCATCCACACTCCCCACCTTCCTCCAGTGATGCAAATCAGGTCTCACAACCCTCCACCTTCTCTTATTATGGAGAGCACAAATCTTCCCTGTAGGAACTTCAACTGCCTTTGCTCTAGCTGGCCTCCAAGTCTCTATTTCTCTTCAGACAACCCCCCCCCCCCCGATCTTCTGTGGCCACTGCCATAAACCACGATACAAATGGCAAACCAGACAAAGACTTTCAAAAAGGGCTATTAATGTAAGGCCAACATTTGGCTGAAAGTCTGCAGTTCAGATGCACTTAGCAAAGACCCCAAACCAACACCTGTTACTCTGACCCTGACTCTTCCTCTGACGTTACTGCAGAAGCCCATGGTTAACTCATGGATCCCTTCTTGAATTCCTCTGTAGGTGGATGTACTGAAGAGCACCTAAGTACTTAGTAGACAAGCAAACACACAGCTTCTGGGGAACCAGCTCTTGATACATGTTAAGGGCTACAAGTGAACATTACGTATTGCGGCTCATCAGTGAGTGAACTGTGAAGTATGGCTGAACATTGCTTCTTCAACTGCTATGTGACAGCACGTAGGATTTGCTGACTAGAAAACAAAAACTACTCAAGGTGCTTTTACAGCATTAAGAGAATTAAAAAAGAGAAAGAGATGAAAAGGTGTCTGAAGTCAACACATTTCTTAGTCCTTGGCCTTCTGCACTCCAAAGCGCACAGGACATCAGCCAAGCAGCCTCAATGTACTCTACACTCAAGTCAGCCTCCTTCACCAGAAGTTCAATCTTTAGCTAACGGCCTTTAAATTATCCAAGCACATAAGCACTGTCTCTTTCATTACTTTTGTCCCCATCTCTAACCCTTCTCTAAATAGGGTCCGAAGCTTGGACGTTCCTCCTTTTCACTTCACCTCCCTTTCTCTTCCATCCCTGACACAACTAATTCATTCAAGACCCACTGCAAATCCTTCCTCCTCCTCCCCTGCCTAGCTTCCCCTCTCCTGCTTGGAACAGCTGCTCAAGCCTTCTTCAGGCCAGAGGCCTGCTTTCCTGGCACAAGGGCAACAAACCACCATGAGATTCCACCTCCTGAGCCTCTCCTCCATACATGGGAGCACCCAGTGAGGTGCGATTTCTGACACCAGAAGTAGCTACGTGAGCTTTAAAGCGGGCTGTCAGAAGGACAGGAACATAAGGGAGCAGGAGAAGAAAACCAGCACAGCGTTGTGGTTTAATCCCAGTCAGCAACTAAGCACTACACGGCTGCTCGCTCACTCCCTGCCCCCAGCAGGATGGGGGAGAGAATCGGGGAAAAAGCCTAAAAATTGTGGGGTGAGATAAAGACAGTTTAATAGGACAGAAAAGGAAGAAAATAATAAAAATGGTAATAATAACAACAATAATAAAATAATTAGAATGTACAAAACAAGTGATGCACAATGCAATTGCTCACCACTCGCTGACCGATGCCCAGCCAGTTCCGAGAAGCAGGCCCTGGTCAGCCTTCCCCCCAGTTTATATACTGGGCATGATGACATACGGTATGCAATATTTCTTTGGCCAGTCTGGCTGTCCTGGCTGTGTCCCCTCCCAACTTGTGCCCCTCCAGCCTTCTTGCTGGCTGGGCATGAGAAGCTGAAAAGTCCTTGACTTAGTCTAAACATTACTTAGCAATAACTAAAAACATCAGTGTGTTATCAACATTCTTCTCATACTAAATCCAAAACACAACATCATATCAGCTACTAAGAAGAAAATTAACTCTATCCCAGCCGAAACCAGGACACCCAGGAACACTATTTTATCCCAAACAATCCGAACTTGGGCAGAACTTCTAGTTTGGTCTAGATAAATAAAGGGGATGTGGTTTGAGCAATTCTGGTTCTTTATATGAATCATTTCACTTCTCCCTCTGAAACAGTCATTAGAAGAACGTGGGGTTTCATGATTCAAGGTAGGAGAATGAGAAGGCAATATTTCAGCACTGTGAAATGAGGCTTGCGTGTCTAACCACACCACCAGCTCAGAGTTCATTTCTCGCAAGTGTCAAGTATATTTTCCCTTCTGTATCTCTGCAAGCCCCAGTTCTGTCTGTCTGTTGTCATCACTCATGGGATTTACCTAATCCCTGAAACTGCAGAAAAAAATAATCTTTTTTGCTGGAGAAACAGAATCACGTCTGGAGCATACCCTGAAAAATTCAACTTGTACTTATCATTATTGTAGCTCCATTCATGCACCCAGTGTTGACAGAATAAATACAAATGATGCCCATAACAAAATGCTGAACTGTGGTCCAATGTATTCAGTGGTATTTCTTAAGAGATTTCCACTCGCTTTTGCTGTTTCTCTGCTCACATTCCTCACACTTCAGCATATTCAGGCAGCGGCCTGTTTACACAAACACAGCCTGAAAGAGAAATGTTGATTCCCTTCTTCATCAAAGCCAGCAGCTTTAGCTGTATCCACTGGTCTGAACTAGAAAGCGGGGCAGAGGCAATCAAAAGCTAGTGGTTCATTTAAAATCTATTATCTCACGATTCAGCTACAAAGGGGGACTTCACAACATTATAAGCACAGAAATTCACCTTTCCAGAGTTTTATTTTTAACACTAGTGGACTGCGATGTTGACCTTTTAAATTCATTATATCACATGATATAAGGCAGGTACAACTTGCTGTACAGCTCCTTTCATACACAAATACGTGATGGTGCAGTTCCAGATTTTATTGGCACTCCCTGGACCCACACCAGCGAATCCAGCTCATGACTGTGCATCCTCTACTGACAAAGCTCTCCTACCAGCTAGGGCAGCCTTTTGCACAGTGCCCAACGAAACTGCCTAAGCCCTTCTGTAGCAACAGACACGTCCGACTGCAGTTTGACAACGTGTGTCAGTGCGTACTACCTACAGGGCTTTGAAGTGCTCCTCCAGACTGGGGCTAGTGTGAAAGTTTGTCCTCTAACCAACGATACCTCTCTAATGACAGGATTTTAGCTTCTGAGTCAGTTAAGAACCTTTCAGAAGCAGTCGAACTAAATTAGGGGAAGGGAAAGAGATTCAGCCTGGGATCTGAGTGCTCAAAACCTTTGCTTGTTCTTCTTCAAACCGGCGTTTAAGTGCTGTTCTTCCAAAGAAGAAAATAGTTAAAATAGGCTCAGATCCTCCCATTACAAAGCAGAACCCAAAGGGGAGACTTTCTTGGGAGAAGAAAGTTCCTGGGTGAGTCCCTTGCAAAAATGGCCTCATCTCGCCAAGATGTCCGCTCCAAGCAGGACAAACAGGGAACATCGACAGTCAAGTCTGCTCGCAGAGGCACCTTGTGTCTAATTTGCGAACTCTGGAAGCGACAGCTGCGTGATAGGCGTGATGCAACCCACCGCTCCACAGCTTCCCCTGTGGCCGCGGCAAGATTACCCACCGTCACCATTCCTTTGGCAAAAAGGAAAAGAGATTTTTTCCTTGGTTTTATTTATGCTCGTTTAGTCCTGGACCAAGTGATTCTCCAGCATCTGATCTGTTTACCGCTCTCTCTCTCTGCCTATTCTGATTTTTTCTTTTGAATGTGTAATGATTTTACATCTGTTAATCTGGTTTGGTTTCTTTTTCATATGCATTTTTTGACTTGTAGACTCCTTACGGTAAGTATGGAATATAATGCGGTTTCTTCTGCTTTTTGTTCTCCTTGGGTTTACAAAGAAATGTTAAATTTTCCTTAGAAATGTGAAGTAACTACTGCAATGGATGATACATAATCTTTTTGGTACAACAGACATGTTAGAAAAATACAGAATAACCATGAGATCATACAACCAGGGTGACTAAAACAACAACATCATTGGTCACAACTTACTCAACTCCTGAGGAGGAAAAACCTTGATAACACTCTGCTATAAGGCTAGTGAAACTAAAATTGAAATAAGGCAGTCACTGTTGCCCTTGGGCTAAAATTAAGAACTAATGGTTTCTAATAGAAGTGGAAGGAATTTTTCAAGGAAAATTTAGATTAGGAAATGTTGGTTTTCAAACCTGAATCTGTTGGAGGCAAAAATGTTTGAATACATTTACAGTTGGGGAAAACTGCTAGAATTTCTTTGTAAATATTTTCCCAGTAATATAAAAAAAAAAAATCCATTTGCTGGGCCCAAAATTAAGGTTTTAAACATTTAACGAAGGTGTAATTAAAAAATGCTGTAACTGCGAAAGAAATTCGTTTTGAAATGAAGCCATCTTCTAGCTAGAATACAGAGCTATAGGCTTTGCTGTACAGTTTTGTAAAACATTTTTACCTATTATCTGATTTTAACTGTATCTCAGCTTTTCAAGTTTTCCTCCCATTACAGCATGAGACATTTCTTTGAGTTCTTGGAAATTCTCATGAGCAGAAATATAATTTCCTCCTAGCTCTGATTTCTAATTAGATTTAAATCTTTCCTAGCTGGGGCAAGACCTACCCAAGCATTTTGAAACATTGCCAGGTTGATTACCCATGTATATAAAAATTCACATCCTTGCTCTTGCCTGGCAAAACCCATGAGCTGCTCTGGAAAAAAGAGTCTTTCTTCTTCTGTGATGGCATCATTCAACTCACCCCCCAAGGGTCCAATTCTGCCTGCAAAATCCTTCCTTTCGGCTTACACTGCTGCCAAAACAGCACACTATCTTCTCTGATGCGCAGCCAGGTTGAGATGACAGCTACCGCACTGGTTTAATGAGAGAGAAAAGAAGAAAGAGAAGGAAGGGAACTGCTGGCTTGTCTGGTGAATTGGGGTTGAAGGAGCTGCAGCATCTTGGTAGAAGCCATAGTTGCTGGTCCATCCCATCTGGTGGGGAAGGAGGGAGAGGAGACATGTCTCCTATACGTACACTGCCTGAGTTGCTGCTGAAAGTTGCTGGCATGGCTAACAGAAGGGGCATCTCAGAATTTCTTGGCTGTCAGGATGTGGCTACCTTGGCTTTTTGCTCTTTGTAGAAGTGGACTAATGAGGAGATCTTCTGGTGGTCCAAACTGCATTTCTCACATGGGCTGTGTTGCTACAGCTTTATCAGCAAAACCTTGCACATTTCAGTTCATTAGTGGGCTGCTGGCAAGGATGGGAATATGGTTGTTACACCTATCCAATAAAAATGTTGGAGGACTCTCAAAAATTAC
Organism: Sagittarius serpentarius; assembly: GCA_034782735.1. Lineage (NCBI taxonomy): Eukaryota > Metazoa > Chordata > Aves > Accipitriformes > Sagittariidae > Sagittarius > Sagittarius serpentarius. The sequence goes on along the minus strand of JAVKLA010000028.1, from coordinate 19,918,215 downwards.
AGATTTTAGCAGGTGACTTTGACAGCTATGCTTTGTAACGCCACTCAGCAGAATTGTGCTGAAACTACTCCAGTGAGGAGCTACAAAGGTGGGGTTAACATAACTAGTGACTCATCTGTATCACCTAGGTCAAGATCTTGCCCAGGACCCTCACTAAGGTCCATGATAGCTGCTACTCAAACTGTACGACGTGTGAGAGCCCAAGGGGAGCAAAGCACTCTGAAAACACTGTAAGCTGCAGCACAGCCACACTGCACCAGCATGTAATGGCTCTTCCATGCAGTTGTGCTACCTACATCCATCAAAACCCCATACATGTCACAGATAAACTACCAGCTGACAGAAAACCAACAAAAACCACCTGCGTACCACCTACTGCACAGACCTAATGCTCCAATTAGACTAGGTGCCTCCTCACACAGCTTACTTCGTTTATGGAAATATTTCCAGTGGAACATGCAGATAAATCATCCCTGGGATCACCAGCAGCAGCTGCTGCTTTCTGCACACAGAGCGTTGAGCAAATCAACAGAGACGAGCTCCCGCTCACGTCAAAATCTCAAAGATGTGGATGACAACCCTAGTTAATTGAAAGACATAGGATCAGACTAAAGGAAAATTGTCACCCAGCAGCTTAGACTCAAAATCAAGCTGGTCTGACAAGAAACAGCAGCTTTCCCAATTTTCAGTCTGTGGCCAAGTACTGTTTCTACAGTTCTGGTCTAAAATTATTCCCTCCCCCCCTGGTTCTTTTCTGAACTACTGTTTTAGCATTTTTCTTCTTTATTCTCCTCATCTTTGCATTTCCGTCATTCTTGCTCGCTCTTAAATGTTAGTTTCTGTCCTTGCCTCAATATCAATTAAAATGCCACTATCACTAACAGCATGAGAGAGTCAGAATTGAGACTGCGTACTCACTCATTTCTGACTCTAGGAAAAAAATCACTAAAAGCCAAAAAAAGTACTATGGATTACATCCCCTCTCAGCAGAGGGGATTCTATCCCCAGAACAGCAGAATTCCACTAGTACCATCTTTCATTAAAAATGTATACGACTGCTATGTAGTGTTTATTGTGTCACTCTCCATAATTTGCTCTGTTCTGTCTGTTCCCACCCCCCAACTTTAAGCCTGTGGAAAACACACTGAGAGGCTGGCAGGCTGGTATGGGCATGAATTTGTATGTTCAGTATGTTCTTAAACTTGATTGTTTTTGCATTACTCCCATTTTAACCACATAAACCAGTGGTGAAAGAGCCTTCCTAAGAGGGCTTTCTTGTACCCTTGTTCACGTTCGTTGCAGAGAATCCACACTTCATAGGCAGCTGAGTACACAATTTCTGTAAAAACTCAAACTGCTGATCTCAAACGGGGATTAAACAACATTAAATATGTATATGAATTGCCATTTGTTTTGGGTTTAATGGTATTTAAGTATAATGTTTCAAGAGAAGAGGTGATGCAAGACAACCTCTCCTTTTTCTTCACTTCCTACCTGCAGAATGTGGCCTGGAAGACACTGGATGCAGAGGAGCTAACATGACCAGGATGATTCTGGTCAGATAATAAAACTAATAAAACACTTTTTGAGAGTTCCTGCATAAAGTCTTCCTCCTTTACTGCTAGAATTTGTTTATTGCAATAGGAACAACATCTGGCCTTCCTTATACCAGGAATTAATTAATAAGCCTAATCACAGCAGCAGCACACAAGCAATGTGCCTATGAAAACAGCTGTAAGAGCAAACCAGACTTTTAGAGATTTCCCTTGTAAAATGATACATCAAAGATTTCAGTAAGCACAGGCCTAATTTTGCCTCCATAACACTTCTAAAACATTCAAGAACCTCAAGTCCAAAATTATTTGGGTAGGTCATTGTATCAGTTGTTTCCACGCTTATTCAAAAGTACAACCTGAGCCACTCTCCAAACGAAAGCTGTGCCCTCCCTGTAGAGCAGCCTCTCCCTTCCTAGAAGCTCCACCACCCCCTGCAATGCTATGCAACACCAAGCCTCTACGGGCCATATATGCTCTTCCATGAGGCTAACTGAGACCCTTGCAGTAAGATCAGAACTGGGATGGGCTGAAAGCAATTAAATGAGCAGAAACAAATTCCCTCCATGAGCACAGGCTATATTCATGCAGTGGCAGCGCCTGCAAAACGGAGAAGACAAAGCCTGTCCTTCGCCATCAGAAAAGAAAAAGCCAGTGATGAACAACAGTCTTTAAAAATAACAGTTTGGCTGTTACAGGAGATTATCTAATTACCATCATATTTAATATTATATGGCTTTAATAATTCTCTGTTATCATCAAGCTGCTAGCACTAAAAAAAAGATGGGAAATTGGCTCTGATGCCTTACAGGGTAGATAATGGGAAGGAGAGGCTCTGCCCTCTGGGTCCTTCGTTTGGAGCCAGCTCAGGTTGGAAGAGAAAGTCATTCCTGCTGGGCAGCCTCTCTGAAGTGAGCTGATGTTGTCAGGCTCGGTCCAGTTCCACATTCAGAGAACAAAATCCACCACCACAGCAACGGAGTGTGCTGGAGATCGGAATTCCTGAAAACACTGTCTCTAGCTTTTTGTTAGCATACAAACAGATCTTAACCTGGAACGAGGATATTTCCACAGGGGTATTTACTCCAAAGCAAATTTCACCAACGGTGACTGTATGAAACTTCCATGCTTTTCATATTGGTTTAAAACTACAATGACTTGCCTTGCAGCAACAGGGGCATTTTTACCTCTGTGCAACCCCGTTAGTTTGGTGTGGAGCAGCAAACCTAGAGATCACCAGGACTGCCAAGCCTTCAGTAACACCGATGGCTGAATGTGCATCTCAGTATTATTATTGCTCTCATTCTTAAACTATCTGAGCAAGGTTCAGCTTCAAGGTGCATCCTGGGTCAGGCTGAATCTGGAAGACCTACACTGGCAGAAAAGTTTATAGTGGGTCTGTGTTGCCCAATAGGTCACCTTAAATCCAGCTAAATGAACAGTTAAACCCAGTTGAATTAATGCAGGTGCAGGTCGATAAAGAGCTGAATAATGCTTTTTTTTTTGCGGTTGGACGCTGCAAAGTCTAAGCTAACACCACATCCCTCGGGACTGCCCCTTTCTCAGCAAAGGCTGCAGCACATTAACAGGGCACAGCAGCTTGCATTACAGCTGCTGTGCCTGCTCAGTGGATTAATAAAGACTTCGTCCTCCGGGGCTGTCAGTCCCAAACCTTTCAGGAGAAATGAAATCTCCAAGAGGAAAAAAAAAAAGAAAAGCAGTACTGGAATTACAAATAAGTGTCTTTCTGACTTTCAAATGAGACCTGAAGCATCTTCATTTACAATTTAGTATTTTAGTAAGCACTTTATTGGAAGAGACTATGTAATGGGTTAATTTCCAAATGTCATTTATCTTTACTCACTGGGGATGACTTTCTGTAATTCACTTGAGGCTGCAACACTCATGGATTAATACATCATCCTCCAACTTGAGAAGATAAAAGCCTAACAAGCTCTAACCTGCTACACAGGCTATATTTAAGCAGTACAGGGTAATGATAAATATCTCCCATAAAACATGTTCTCTTCACACTTCCTGCAAAAACTGCTGAGCGAGCCAGCTGGTGAGACAGAGCCGACGGTCCTTGCTCGCAGCCCCGCCATCCACACGCTGTGAAACTGAAGCGCTCCCTTCCCAGCGTCCGCCCAACTCCGGGCTGCCCACCAGCCTCCGGAGGTGAGGCCTGTTTTGTCGATGGCTGCTGGTACTCGTGGCTCTACCCGCGCCCCATCAGTACTTCTCCCTCCTGCCTGGCAGACAGGCAGGCAAAGACTGCTGGGGGGCGGGGGGGCTGTGTGTGCAGTTTGTTTTTCCTTAAATGTGCTCCATTTCCCGGGTTTTGCAGAACAAAACGAAGACTGGGTGTCTCCCCAGAAGCACTTATAAAACATGGGGGATGACCGTGGCAGGCAGAGTGGGGGTGATGCAGGAACCGGGAGGAGGGAGACCATGCAGTTGCACGTGCTGCTTGTGGGGCCCGGATGCAAACTGAATCACTTCTCGCTTCCTTCTTTCGTGTACGAGTGGTGCATGCTGATAAGCATGCAGGGACCTCAGAGCATGGACGGGCAGACCGTGCTCCTGCGTCAGGAAGCTAGAGGTCCAGGCCAGTCCAACCAGTCTTTTCAATTTGCATTGTCTCCTGCTGACCAGATGTTACCCCAGTGCTTTCCAGGACTGCTTTTAACATCACAAAGACTTCGCTGCAGCCAAGTACAACGACCTCCAGCTGGAGCTGGCCTTCCTGCCCAGGGCCTGAAGCCTGAGTGACCTGAACACAGCATCAGAATGTTAACCTGGCTCCTTATGCTATGTGGGAACGAACAATCTTGTATCTCTAAGCAATGCTGATACTCAGCATCCTTCCAGCACCACCTTCGTCAAGTCCTCTCCTTACCTTCGTCACTGCTTTACACACACTGATCACTCACGTAACTCCCTGGAGAGATAGATGAGTGCTACAGCCCTCCATCTAGTTTGGAAGAACAGAGAGCAGAGCAAACAGCCTGCCTTTCCGACATGCTGAAGAGGAGTCCTTGGCTACAGCTGCATTTCCCAGACATGAGACCCTGGATGCGTGCCACTGGGAAATGGAAGGGTAAACCATTACAGTTAAAAATTATAGTTACCTTCTACAGATGTAACACATACCCCACCATAAACTTCCTCATCTAATTAATGCGGGAAAAGAAGCCATCCTCCCACCCACCTGGCCATTTTAACAGGCTGAACACATCCACCGTTAAGACTGTTTCAAAAACAGTCTCTTAGGATAAAAGGTCATTTATTTTGTTGTGTTAAAAACTCCCCAGGCCTTCACTAAGCCCGACTGTGTGGGAGCTGCAGAAGTCTCACTGTCCTCTCCCAGGGATGTGTCTTCTCCCAGGGATGTGTCTTCTTCCAGTGCAGCCAAGATCAAAGCCTGGTCTAGAAAAAATGAACTTACACTGGCCTTGCCCTGGGCCTCCAGGCTTTAATGAAGTCCTCTCACCATGGCTGGCTGTGCATAATCCATTCATGTTTACATTTCCCTCTCTCTCTCATGAGTTAGGAGAGCATCAGCTCTGAAACAATACAATCAGATTAAGCCAGTTCCATCTTTTCCTGCTAATGCTACCTACATTTTATTTAGACAGTGCATTTGGAGTCCCAAGGATATTTCTTCTCAGATCACCATGATCTCAAGGTAGGTTACTGTTTAAACATGTCCTTGACAACGTACCACTGACCACCACTTTTTTTCCCCAAACAGCTTTACAGCAATGATGAATTCAGTTTTTCAGCAGTGGCAGAAACATGATAAAATACTTGGTGCAATCACGAGCTAGTAGCATGAACTATCCTCAGAACTGTTTTATCTTTGTCTAAATTTTAAAACATGAAGAGATGCAGCAAGAAATGAATGAACAAAGTATATGAATGAGTAAGAAATCTTCAGTACCTGTCTATTTCCATTTTCTGATTTTAAATGAAGAACTACTGAGACAAAGAGCCTTTTTTACTGATTCTATAAATAGCTTTCTTTGAATACGGAAGGAGACACTAGGCCATAAGTTCACAAACCTAGTATATTTTCCCTGCCACTTTATGCCGTATCAGTTTTGGCTGTATTGGTTTTGGCTTCCTTTTCTTGTTCTATCCATGTGGACTGTAAGCATTTGGTGAAATGGTCTGGCACTTGTTCTGCGCAACACCTCCAGCAAAACAAAGTGAACCCATTCTTGGTCAATTCATAAAGTGCTCCCACAACAATAGCACATCTGGCCTCGCAGGCTGCCAGCAGTAGGCAACATCTGGTACCTCACAGAAATGGAAAAACTATGAAAACAATAATAATAACGCAACTAGGCAGCTATGAACAGTGTAAAGCAACAGAAAAACAGACTTCATCTGACCTCTGCAGTTTCTACCCTTGACTGCTGAATTGCTTGGCTGACCTGAGCGGGAGCTGCTCCAGCGTGTGCGCGCTACTGAAGATCTGGGCAGAAACGCAACCGGGGTGCAGCGCATAATGTACGTACAACTCTTGCTGAGGGAAGGGAAATCATTCCTGCTTACAGTTTTCTTTTTACATCTGTCGTTTTTGGGGAATCACTTGCCTTGCCCCACTGAATGCATAACATTTCTGAGCAGTGGGATGGAGACTTGAGTTCTGACCCTTTTTCCAGTTATCCCTGTTTGCAGTCAAGAGCGGACACACACTGGGAGGCCGAAGGTGCAGTCATTTCCCGTAAGCGAGCTCGTATCCTCCTCAGGGCTGCAGAGCTTCCTGGGATTTAGAAAAACGGATTATATCTTGGCCCCAAAGGAATGAAAGGTAAAACCTCTGTGAAACTGGTCAAGTTCAGGATTTTGCCACATGCCATCTGGCCCACTACCATCAATATTGCTATGCAAATGGCAGTTGTCTGATGAAACCCTGGGAGGTTTCCCTCCGCCAAAAAGCACACTAGTTTTACACATACACTACACCTCGGTATCTTACGATCAGGATGCCGTTTATGTTGGTCCTAGGAATAAAATAACAGATGGAAAGCCAGTGTCCAACAAAAGACTGCATGGAATATGGTATCTTATAGACAGCATCTTAGATGTGTGTGTGGTAAACAACTGTAAAAGGAGGAAAGCATGGGTTATAATAGCACTTGCAGGGGACAGTTATTTCTGTGTAGTTTTGAAACTATTCGAAACATGGTTATATCCCTGTTTCTTAGCAGTGGTTATGCTTGTTCCACATATATGCGTAATGTAGAACTACTTAAGCTTTGGCGGAAAAGCAAACACAATTTTGCACAGCCATATCACCTCTTACACTGCTCCACCCTGTCCTTTTTTTTTCTTTCTTTCTTCTTTTAACACCCCTAAGGAAAACTCTTAGGAATTTTTCAAGGGGAGTTTGCTGGCAGTCGGGTAGATTCATATGATAAAAATGCATCTGTCCTCAAAACTTGTATAAACAAACCTATAAAAGTAAATAGCAGCCATATAAGCAGAATGATTCTCAATTTTAAGTTTCAGATCTTTTCCTTATCTAGTAATGACTTTTTTCCCCTAGTAAACCCCTTTGCCCATGCCCAAACACAATGTTTCTCATATAGATCCACTGACTGGATATCTGTGTGCACAAAACAGCTGCCTGAGTGACTTTAACTCATCTGAGCAGAGATCAAACCTAGTATTTCTCTAGGTCTGGACCTAGCAAACCACTTGAGTGCCTATTAACTTGAAACCACAGGGAACCAGCCTGCTTAAAGTCCCATCACTAAGAACATTTAGTGACCTAGCTCAAAGGGCAGGCTTAAGTCCGCTGCTGAACCAGACCACTGGGACTCCAGACTTGCTTGCCACTGTGCTCGGCAGGGCTAGCTAAGGGAGGGCGGGGGCAAAAATCCCATTTAAGCAGATGAAGACTGTGAATCCACTGCTTTGCATAGCGAGTAGGTTCAATGCAATGCAGTGTTTATTGCCCTACGTAACTGATCTTCATGCAACCAAGTAACTTTATACAAGCTTGAGCCCAAGTTACGTGCGATGTGCATTCCCCTTTTCCTGGGAAGCAAGTGAAGTTGTGACTGATGCACGTTGTAAACTTGCTGGAAAAAGTACACTCTGGTTGGGTTTTTTTTAAGTGAACAAACATACGCGACAAATACGTCTTTGCCTTAGCACTACTTCATACCATGCAGTACTGCAGACTGGGTTGCCAGAGAAAACCAATCTTTCCAGAGAAAGGGCAAAAATGAACAAAAATATCTACAGAAGCTTGACAGGTCTACAGGATAGCTTTTGTTTTATTTGCTGGTATTTGCTATTTATATTTATCTGGTCACACATGCGTTGTTTTTTTTAAATTTAATGCCTGCACTTAAAATACTTTCTCTTTGGAAAGAATGGCTCAGTGGTTAGACTCTCAGATGCTGTTTCCAACTCTCCATTTACTTGCCGGGTAACGATATGTATATGTATCTTTAATCACAAGGAACCTATTCCAAATTTTAATGGTATAACCTCATCACATCCCAGCGGAGTGAGAACTCTTCTTACTAATTCCACTTCGCAGATGGGAACAAATGTGTTGAGTTCTTCAGGGGATGCTGCAAACTGGCACTGGCAGCAGGTTGCATTAAAAGTCACGCTGAAAACTGCAGTATTGAGGAAAAAGCACATTACCCTCTTCGAAATACCAGCAAAATAGGTTGAGGGGAGAGGAGGGAGGTATAGTGCGGACAGGTGGAAGCTGCTGCCAGTTCAGTTACCAGCACTGAATTTCAGTCAATACCCTCATTACTACTCTGTTTAATGTTCCTGCAAGCTTTTCAGTGCACTGGCAGGAGCCATCCAGAAAAAAACCTAACCACCAAACCACAAAAAAACCAAGACACACCTTCATGCAAAGTAACAGAAAGAGTTAAGTTTCATCCATCATCAGAAATCATAATTTATTTAAAAAAAAGTGTTCTATTGCACATCATTATGCAATTGACTTTAACATGGAAGCAAGGTACCTTAAACCCCTAAACCTGAAAAATAATTGCTGATATTCTGTTTTCTCGTAATAATATTGATGATGAAGCCACTGAAAACTCACTCAGTAGAAAACTCTAGCAGTTTTTGGTTGACTCAGTACTTTCAGGGCAACGCTATCTTTCAGATTCGTTAATGACAGATTGTACTCCTGAACCTTGTCCCCTGATGTTTGTGAAATGACCCCAATTGCACGGGTTATCTCCCCAGTCCTGGCAAATCATCCCAGCTTCAGTTTGTTTTAACACTGTGTTTCTCTCATCTTCCACTTCGAGTACGCTGTCCTTACGCCACCCCGAAGAGCAACCAAGGAATTAAGAGGGATTCTTGGGCAGAGCAGAGATAACACAGGAGTATAAAGGCAAGAAACTATTTGTCTGCAATCCCGTTAGTGGAAAAATGCTTTACAAGGTTACCTTGTGGGGAACATGCCCTGTCTAATAGTAAAAAATCCTCCACGTAGCTGCCCTGTAAAATCCCAAAATATAAAACACTTCTTTGAAGCCAAATTAATGATCCACAGCACGTTGGAAAGCATTTCTTCTGACATTTCCGTAGACATAACGCTCTTTCACCCTTTTGCCTTTCAGCAGAGCCTCAGGAACAGACTTGCTCAGATTAATAAAACTCCAGAACAGAAAACACCGGCAGGGATTGCCACAATGGAAACTACAATGAGGAATACAGGGTGTATATTGTGCCCACAGCTGTTCTAAGGAACTCTAGGCTGAACATTTGGGGATATAAAGGAGGTATTTTGTGCCCATTCTAATACGGGTAAGAATAGAAATGACAAAGAATGTAATTCTCTTAGTCTGGTTTCTTAATGCTTCCTCTTGGTTTTATCTGGTTAGTTTCCTTTTTGTTTAGCAGTAAAGTTTTAATTTGTATAATGTGGTCTGTGGAGAACTAGAAGATGGCCTGCATTTATAAACTGCTAAACACTACCATCAAAATCTTCTGCAAGACCTGGATGATTACCTTGAAACAATGGAATTTCTGTAGGTCAAATCTTGCCCCTCCTAGTAAAATAAAATTAAGGAAAACCAAACCATGAAGGCTAAAGAATACGATAACTTACAGGAGAGCCTATTCAGGGACCTGAAGGGGTACAATAAGCTCTCAGCCCTTCAGCAAAAGTCCCTAATAACCAGTGAAAGCTTGGGCCTCTCGGGCAACTTGTAGATCCCGGAGACAATTCCTGCCCCCCAGCCTGTTGCCTGCCCTCCCCTGGCCATGCCTTTCCCTCCGGATCTGTGCACACCTGCAAGGACCAGGGCGCTGCCAGCGGCAATGCTAATAGGATCACCGCTAATTTCCATGTAAGACTCTACAAAACACCTTACCAGGTGGAGTGTACCAAGTAACCTTCTCCCAGTTTTTTTCACATCCTACCTGACCCAATATCCTAAACAGCGCTCCAAATACTGCTGTCCTGTGGGAAGCAGTTGGTTGCACATCCTGCTCTCCCCTTCCTACCTCCCACTTACAAGGGCTCTGGTCCCTTTAGGGGGTGGATCGCATCCAGGAGGCATGTACAAGGTTCTTCCCCAGTTACCGTGCTTCAGATAGAAAGGGCTTTCCAATTCACAGCTACTGTTTCTCTAAGGTGCCCAGATTAAACAGCTAGGACATTGCTTTGCTTCTTTTCTGTAAGGTCAACCCATGCCAGTTTCTCTAGGGCATAAAGCACAGTGGCTCTAGACTGTGCTCTGCAAAAGCAAATCCATGAAAGATCACATATATGAAAACTGTGTCTAAGAGCATCTGAGCCCCAAATGCCACTGAAGGAGGATGTCAATGCTTAGATGTACTAGGGGTTGCTTTCAGTGCCTCTTAATGCTGGGTAAAGTTTGGCTCATGTCGTTTCACATGATGCACACAAGGGCAGCCTTCATGCCCTTGAGCTACCTGCCCAGTGACTGAGGATCGGATAATTTTTAAACAATCTCATAGAAGCTTTATTAAAACTCATTTCTGGCCTATAAAATGGGTGAGAGGGATTTCAACAGTGGCTTCAGACTTGCAGATACTGTGGAACAAAACGTTTACCAGTGCACCTCCCAGGGAGCACTGTACACACCACAGGACAAATGCTGACCTCAGTTGCTGAGAGACTCTCCACTTACCTTGTCGCGAATGCCAGATTTAGACCAGAACAGGTAACAACCTCAGCTCCTCGACCTGCCCTCCTTCTTGGGCTGAGCATATGAATCCAGGGAGTGGGCTTGAAATGAACTCACACAGAGCCCCTTTTGGCCTAATAAAAAACCTTCCCTTCCTCCTCAACACATGCTGGAGCCTGCAGAAAGCAGTAAAGCATCGTTGTAGCGCTTGGTGACCCTGAACAACCTCAACAGGTGCATTGCTCTTGCGGAAAACACATGTTGCTCTGTCACTATTAATACACCAGGAGTGTGAACAGCATATGCACGTTTGTTTGCGTGGGGAGCATAAATTACGGAGTTCCCAGGTTTGCAGTCATCACCTTTTGCAGCTACAGAGCTGTTTCTGGGGATAGCCTAGGCACAGGACCACAGGCACTTGGGCTAAGTGAGGAGTGAAGCCCCGGGGATCAGGCAGTAACGGCGAGGGGTGTGAGGGCAGACCCAGCACACCGTACAGCTGAAGGTCTCAATGCTCTGGTGACTGAGAGGGTTCACGTATCAGGGAAGAAAATAAATTCATCGCGCTGCCTCCAGACTGCTTGGCTGAAGTCAACCCTCTGTTGATAGCCTCCCGCACTGCCACGTGGACAAGCTGCTTGCTCCCTGCACTGTTAAGTACAAGGCAGGAGCCATTTATTGTTTCAGATTTAAGAATTCAAAATGGCAAGTCAAATTGATTTCCTGGGAAGCGAGAAGAGAAGTACAGTCAAGCAGTCCTTCTTCTCAGCATCAGCTATGTAGTCACCATAGCAAAGACATACCCCGCAGGGCTAACAGCTGTGGGGTGACATGTCCCAACAACTGTATTTTTTCTCTGGATAGCTCTGGAGCCATGCACAGCAGAAAAATAAGCTCTACTTTTGTAGCAAGCAAAAAGGAGCTCAGATCATGAACTTGTGGACAGAAATCAGGTTACCTGCAGAAGGCACAAAACCCCGTTCCCTTCCAAGCTCTTAGCCTGACCACGGCCACTGTTTCCAAGCCACAATGGATGAGAAAAGGGGAGAGATGATGAAAGTAAAGCACTCTATGCTCATTTGTCTCAGGACCTCCCAGTTTTGTGCACAGATAGAGGAAATGGTGCCCTTGAAACCTCTCCCTCACAGCTGGAAGATCTCTAGAAGGTGAGAAAGGCGTCGATTCAAACTTCCCCGTGATCTTATCAACCCATGTTTTCATTGATCAGACTCCGCCGCTCCTGCCACATGAAAGCCTTGGCTGAGCACTGCGGAATGAAAACGCAAAACACGAGGCAGGTAGCACTATTTCCACACACCCCCCTCCAAATTCACACAGCTGTGCTACAAACCTGTACCTTCTCTAAATTACTGATGCAAAAGAGAGATAGCCAGAAGAAATATATACACGCCCCACACACCAAGTGTACAGGGCCTAGAGTGGAGAAAGCCTGCATCCCCCAAGTTCATGGAGAAAACAATGATAAAGCAAACCAAAAATGAAAAAAACCACTGCTGACAGCTTAAGGAAAGGAAGACGAGCTTTTTATTGCCCCAAAGGGGTCATTCTTGTGCATGGTGAAACCACGGCCATTAGCAACAGAGAATAGATGCAGGAAGTGTTACCACCCATGACATCCTTTGCAGCCACCAGGGAGTCCAGACCTCACACAGGAGTAACCTTTTTTTCCTGCAAAATGTGCTGGTGAAGAGGGCGTTCCCACACCCCTACCCATTCCTCCCCCTCCCTTGGCAAAGGGATAGACCATAGTGCTTCAGGCAAACAAGGCAAGAATCAGCCTTGACCATAACCTCCCACCAGTGACACAATACACACACTATTGGCCCTGCTGCAAGGAGTCAATGAAATTAGGTCTCTGTGCAGCCTTGGCTGATGAGACCACCTTCGTACTCTCAGAGCAGTCCCACATATCCCATCTCACCTTTTGTGTTCCCTATCTAGGTCCTTTTCTCTTGGGCTCACGTTGCTCCTGCTGGCCAGTCAGTACTGTACGGCAGACTGCATCTGATGCCTATGCAGGAGATCAGGGAAAACCTCTGCTGTCTGCTGCTGCACCAGATCTCTTCCAGACTTGCCTCCCTCTCACCTGCTTCCCATCCAAAATTTACCTCCCAAAGCCCAGCAAAAGGCAGATCTATAGATGCGCCCACTGTGCTGCACAGAGCTGCAATTGCCTAATGCTGTCCCTCTTGTTGTGGCTGTACAGGCCAAGGCGAGCCAGGGAGGGCACAGATCAAGCTGCTCCTCACCCAAGGTGGCACTAAACCACCATTTTTTAGTTTTCTAAAGCACAGATAATGATCAAGCAAAATTAAAAGAGAACTTGACTTTTATAGGTCTTTGGAAAAATAACTATTAGAGCAAAAAAGGCATGAACTTGGTGTTGCTGGGGCAGGGCTCCCTGCTTCTCTACCCGCAGGCAGCCTGCCCAGCCTCTCCTCCTGCCTTCTCAGCGGGGTCTCCCACAGAAACAGTGTGGTCTACAGGCCCCAGAGTCACCATTCGACTCTGCATGGCATCCAGCAGCATGTTGATTCACAACCAGCGGCTGTACCTGCTTCCCAAAAGAAGATCCATAGTGTAATAACACACAGGGAAGGCACAGACCCCAAGCAATACGCTAGAGTGCTGTATCGGTGCCTATCAATTGCCCCATCCCCTCCACAGAGAAAAGGAAAGATGCTCAAAGCAAACCGTCTTTTGCAGGCATGACAGCTGTTACACTGCTTTTTGGCAGGAGCCACGGTTCGTACTGTAGCCTTGTCACTCTCCACCCCTTTCCTGCAGCAACTTTCCCTCACAGACCACCTCCACTGAGCAAGCAACTCGGGAAGGCTGATGGCAGCCCCACGACATCTTGAGAAGACTGCACGGCGTTGCTTCCCTGCTCCATTTTCCTCATGCCTTCTGCCTATTGGCCTCTTTTCTGGGCCACCTTTAAGCAAGGGCAATGAAAAAAAGGAAAGGATCTAGAAACACTGGACTGGGATACAGTCTTTTAACTGCTCGTTATTGGCATTGCAATGGCAACAGGTAGCAGCCATGGCTCTCCAGCCCTCACCATCCAGCTTGCTAAGGCTTACTCCCTGCTTTCATACAATTGATTAGTTTGAAAAAAACGTTTATCACAAAATCATTCATTTAACTTAACTATCCACAGAGGCCTCAAATAACATGCTTCACAGGTCCCATTCTCAGATTCATAATGATCAGCTCAATCCCTTGCAGCCTCAAATCCCTTATTTAACAAGCACCTTTGGATCCCAGCACAGTATCAGACAGCTGAGAAAGCAGCAATTAAAGAGAAGTATTTTTTAAAAGTAGGGATGGTGAGAGAATAATCAGAGATACAATTGTCAGATCCTCGTGTTAACTAAGGACACCAGAGAAGTACGGCTGATCCAGCCTCCTCACCACTTAATGTGAATAAACAGCTTACGAGTGGGAGAGGCTGAAAGGGGAGCAGCCTCCTTCCCTGTCACGGGAAAGGGAATGTGATGATCACCAAGTACCAGAAAAGCTCCCGTTTGTGAAACCCGTGAAGGGAAGGAGCCTGCCATTCCTCCCCGCAGCTTCTTAGTGGTGATCGCGAGTTCCCGGCACAGTGTCTCTCATCATGCCATCTCACGGCAAGTCTCACGATGCAGAAACACAACTGGGTTAAAAGACAAAAGCTTTCTGATAGCCTGTTCTTTCGGATGCCTCTATTTCTGGATGTATGACCACAGCCCTTATGTTTGTGTTTTCTGAAAAGCAGCCTTGAACCTAAACCAGCCTCTCCCAGAGCCACATGGACAAGCCTTCACGTCCTCAGAAAACACAAAACAGCCCCCACACCTCAGGGAGGAGAAGGACCTTCAGGGAACAGTGCAAGGTACCACTGCAGAGTGGCTCCTCTCCCACGATGCGAGGTTTCTGCAGTGGGCATGGGTGCACCGCTAAGTCCCAGGACTCCTGGCACAGCAGCTCCCCACCAGCCACTGGCCGACCACGTGCCATCTGCAAGCGAAGGGTCGATAGCCTTGGATGTACAGCAAATGGCTTGAAGGAAGGGCTGACCGACCATACCCTTTACGCCATTTGCCTAATGGCTGGCGTCACTTAAATTAAAACACTGACCATTAAGTTTGGTCCCTGGCAGGCTGCAGCGAGGCAAGGCTGTATTTTTCAGTTAGCTCAGAAGCAAAATAAACAGCACAGTCTTGACCTCACACTCCTCTTGCCAATAAAGCCTAATGAAGGAGCAAAAGGGACAAAAACCCAAGCACAGAAGAAATACAAAGTAAAATCTTCTCCCTCTAGCTGCAAGGGGCTGGCTCTTCCCCTGCCGAAGTGCTACTGTGCACCTCCACCACCAAGCCCTCCATGGCACAAACAGATGCACAGCCATGCATCTGCAATATAAAGGTCTGCACCTTGCCACTACAGGAAAGAGCTGCACTGCTGTCCTAGAGGTTTCCCCACAAAGGACAGTTTTACAAGGACTGGACACTGGAGAACGGTTTTTGCCAGTTCAGCAAAGCAATTTCTATTGCATAGGTTTCAGAATCGGTCTTCTTCTCAAAAAAGTGGCCAGGAAAAGCCTCTAAATGACACCTGAAGGATAGTTTTGAGAAGTCGCTACCCTTCTAACAAAAAACAAATTGAAAAGATACATATGACGATGGTACAAATATCTCATGCTAAATGACTCCTAAACAGCAAAATCCAAGCTTTCGCAGGAAGGGTTCAAAACTGGACTGGGCTCTAGATCTGAAGTTTGTAATGGCTTCCCGCTGCATTACTGTGAGCACGACAGCATCATGGTCACTCAGCTCAGCCTGTGTTACTGGCCTGTGGATACAGCTCAGCCCTCTCCCTGTGTTACTGGCCTGTGGATACAGCCCTCATTTAGGTTGGCATCAACCACCCTAGCTTCTGTAAACAAACTTATCGCATGTTTAAAAGTAAAACAGAAGGGAAGTGGGCCAGGAAATTATCCACTATGGTTCTGAATGAGCATTTGAAGTGGCAGAGATCTCAGGAGTCCCATAGCTACCACTGCTGGGAAATGATCCCCAGCTAACAAAGACATAAAAAGACCCACCCAAGTAGGAGAAGGGCTGCAAAGCTAAGGAACCAGGAGAAGCCATGAAAGAAAATACATTATTAAGGAAAAAGAAAAAATCAAAGCAAGAACACCAAAGGGGAAAGAAATAAGTCTCCAGGATTAGCAGGGAGAAGTACAGATTTAAGAGACATCCATTGTGTGAGTACAGCTTTATAAAAGCTTACAACACAACGACCTTTAAAAATAGCTTTATTTCTATTGCCAAAGCACAACCACAACCTGCATCAAATAAAGTTACAATCCGTCAAGGAGCTGAATGCACTGGCTTTAATGGGATTTCATGGTGCTCAGTAACTTGCAGGATTAGGGCCCTACCACAAAGCACTAAATTGTCTAGAAAAACACACAGGAGGAAACAACAGTAAAACAACCCTGGAGAGTTACACCGTGCACTATCTTTTACATATAACTGAATGCTATCAGCTGTTACAATAACACATTCAATACCCTAAACTGGAATTGCTATGCTGATGCAGGGTACAGAAAAGCACTGTTTTCCTTAGCTGTTTCATGTGAGATTACAGCAAACAACCAGGCTCTTTCTTGTGTGCTTTGGAGTGTGTGTGTGGGCGTTACCCTTTTTTTCAGTGACTTATTGCTTATAAAAGCAAGGAATCGTTATCGATGACAACGGTTAGGTTATCTCCTATCCCAAACCATACCTCTCCATCACCACCTTGCAAAGCTTGCAAGTCCAAAGCATCGCTTACTCTGGACTGCTGGAGCATGAGGTTAGTGAGGTTGAGGTTACACCCCTTGTGCCCTAGGCCACATTCACATTTAAACATGTTTTTAAACCTGGGACTGTCAGCTTCTTAACACAGTAAAGGCTTGGCACCGAGCGAGACCGCGGGACGACCATGGCAGGACTCCCAAGGTACTGCCTCATTCGCCGCCAAGACTCAACCAGGGAGAACGACAAGGCCCCTGGCAGCACCTCTGCGCAAGGAGGCTGCAGCCAGGAAGGGGTGGTTGGCACCGCTCTGCGCCAGGCAGCGCCGCCAAGCGAACCCCGCACGGAGGTTCATGAGGGACCGCATCCCTGCGCACACAAAGGAGGGACCGAAGTGAAGCATCCACGAGCAGCTGACATTTGACATACCTAGAAGTTCCAGCAGTTTCTTTTGGTGACTAGGACAATTTCTAAATCTTTTTTTGGTAAGAAAAGCACACTGGCACTCGAGGAGCAGGAGTGCGCTCCCTTCTTTCAGGGGTCAGCTTAGAGAGGTAATTTACACAAAAGCAGCACCACATTTTTCATCATTACTGTTTTTTTATGGTGTCTTTAAAGCACACGGTAACAACCACCAGAGGACTTATGCTCCAAATATTCACCTGGAAAAAAAACTGAGTGCACAACTTGCACAAAACCAGGTGAAGAGATGCCAGGAGGAAGGGAACTGCCTAGATGGCAAGCACGCTGTGGTCACCTGCGAAGGGGGGCAATGCTCTGGGTGTCAGTATCACTGCTGGTGGGGCACCAGGGTGACAGAAACAGTCAAAAAAAAAAAAAAAAAAAGGGAGTTGCTTGCCGCTGCTTAGCAGGCTGCTCATCTTCAAGCTGAGCCTGCACTCCCATCAGTGAGGACTGTGGAGCCGAGCCAAGTTTGAACTCACCGGCGTAAGGCTGTACAAGCAGATCAGCCTGGTAGCCTTGCCTGCGTGAGTGTTTGTCACAAGGCTGACAATCCCTGCTCAAGGGACTTGAGATCAGAACTGAAAGGGATACTTGTAGGTCAGGTTTAATCCTCAAGAGCCTGTGGGTGGGTGAACAAAGAAGGGGTGGGTGCGTATGTAAAAATAAAAGACCGCAAGACACCTGGTTCTGAGTACTGCTACTAGCCTATTCCTTCCAACACCATTAATAGCATGCCAGACTTCACAGAAACCAAAGCAAGCAGCCAGGCTCTTCCTCCCTCGAACAATAAAACAGAATAGTAGAACAGAAGCAAAGACGGATTCAATTAGCCCAAGATCTTTTTTGATAAAGGTTACTCAAATAAACCACGTACGGAAGCTCTCCGCATCTACAACATTTCTGCACCATTATTTGTAATAATATGACACCTCAGCTTGCAGAAGGTGCCACGCTGGATACTAATAGCACACTTATTATTAGATTTTCTGCATGGTTACATAAGCCTGCAAAAGGGGAAAAATGTAAATGATTCAAGAAGATATTCTTCTTGTGGTTCTCATGAAGTCTTTAGTATCTGAAGACTGACGACAATACCTCCTGGCAAGAAACGATCAATTTTTATGCTTCATTAAAAGAGTTTCTTTTAAGAAAATGCTCAAAGGCAAGTCAAGCGAAGAAAATATATATATATATATATTTTAATCTAAACATTCTGGGCAAAATTTTACTCTCAGATCTTCCAAACTCTTCTCCTAAAATAAAACGAAGCTGTGCATGCAACTTCGTGTTTATTTCTTCCTTGTAATCTAACTACGATCTGAGGACATTTCACCCTATCTAAACCCAGCTGCGTGAGCAGGCACAAATTTCTAAAAAGGACATAGTAAGGGCGAAAGCAAGGGAGGGACGCACACTCTCTGGTAACACTGAGGCAAGAAGACTCCAGCCATAATACAAGCACATAAGTCAACATCAGCCCAGCCAAAAAACTTACCCATGTCAATGCAATGGCAGTAGGTGCTCAAGAACCTGTCCAGCTGTGTGGCCAAGAGCACATCTCTTCCATTATTCAGAAATGCACAGGCCATAGCAGTGATCTCTTAAGCACGTGGTGACCTTATAATTCCCAGAGTACCTTTTCCCTGAAATCAATCAGCGGCACACACTCACCCCCAAAATCCATTTCTGCACCCACTGGATCTAGGCCTGCTGACCTCTCTCTGAAAATATTGTCTAACATGACACATGCACAAAGGAATGGTGGGCTAAGCCACCGCTATTAACCAAATTTATCTGGTATGAGTTTACAGGTCACTTAGCCATATCACAACACTGCACACAGGATCCGACAAAGCAGCAGATGCAGGAAGGATTTACTACATGCTACAGCATCTGTCCTTACCTATCAATGAGCAGAACAGTAATTTAAGTGTCATGTCGTCTCACACTTCACTGCTGTGCAAATGGCATATAAATGCCGCTGTTACTGGTGCATAGGGTCTGCTCGCAGCTTAGATGAAATAAATCTAACACAAGAGGGCTGGCTGACAAGTAGCTCCGAGGAGGAATTACTGTTGTTCTCCCTTTAAACGTAAATGGTGTCTCACAAACTTACTTTCTGGAGGACTCGGTGTTCTTGCCTTCATGCATATGGAACAGTCCCCAGCCCAGGGCAAGCCTCTGGCAGCAGCAGGGAACTAGGTGGACATCACCAACACAGCGGAAGGTTTTGCCGTTGCACTACCAGCTCATCTAATCCACCTCCAGATCACTAAGACAGCACGACAGCTAGCTCACCTTGTCTCTGGTAAATGTATTACTTCCACAACTCATACACAAATAAATATAGTGCCTTCTGAGACACTCATTTAATTGCCCACATGAGGAAAGTTTTAGGGTACTGTATCACTGTACCTTCACCTACTGAAAAAAAAAATTTTTAAAAAAGTATCAGCTATTGCAAAATCGCTAAGCCTTTGCAGACAGAGTAAACTGTGGCAAAGATTTTTCACATCCTACATCCAAGTCGTGGTACAGACGGCCAAATTCAACCTGGTTTCTTCACCTGAACTACAGCTGGAAGGAGCTAAGTTCTACCTCTACACCCCTGACAAGATGACCCATGCTACCATAGCAAAGCCAGTATGCAAAAGGGTGCTGGTAAGAGGCAACCATTAGATTCTGGAGAAGCAAAAGTGCTTTTTTTAAGTCCTCAAAGACCAGAACTTGGGGCTTCTACCTCGTGACCCCTCTTTGCAAGAAGCAAAATGATTTGGGTACTGCGGGTCCTCGAATCCCTTCATGAATTTCTGTAACTCTGTGAATACAATATTTTGAAGAAAGCGTTTTCTGTCCCACACTGCTCCACGAAGGGCTTACTGTAATGATGACGGGAAGCTCTGCACAAACATTGGAATACACCTGCGTCCCTGCTCAGTTCATTGCTGAAAATGGACTTTGTGTGGACCAGTATTTTGAACCTTGTACTCTTAAGTTAGGCTTCTAAATCCATTTTTAGGAACCTAAAAAAATGCTTGATTTTTAGATGGGCCGAGCAGCCGCACCTCCTTGTTACTTAAACAGAACATGCAGTTGTTCAGTACCTTTGAGTATCAGACCAGCTTTATTTAGGTCCCTAACTTCAGTCACCCATAAAAGAGCAAAGTCAAGTGAGATTCGTATCCTTTTCAAAGTGTCATGCTTTTTATACGTGCAAGCGATAAAGTTGTCGGTATTAGTGAACACAAAACCCGAAACAGCGTACTTGGAGCCACTTGTACCACCAACATCCCACATCTAAGTAATTCCATTCAAATGTAAATGAGACGCAGTGCAATTTCAGGATTATTTACTACATTTGTTTAGTACAATCACCTTGCAAGAAGTCTTTAAGTGTTTTATTTACAAAGAGCTGCAAAAATTGCCCCTAGGAATGTGGATACAATTTTTTGCATTTTATTTTTTTGGAAACACAGAAAAATATGAATAGAAAAACAAAAAAAAGCCCCAGAAAAACATGCTTGGAAACCTGGAAGAGAGGTATAAGGTCCTTTTGAAAATGCAGCTCTCGAATCAGAAGGAAAAATGCTTGCTTGCTCTTCATGCAGGTTGAAGCTACCTGCATTCACGGGGTTACAGGAAGCAAAACAAGATTTAAAAAAAAGGACTAATCTGAAATGTCTTGACTAACTTAATATACCTAGACTGAATTTGTAAGCAGATTTTTATATTAATTATTTACAGTCTTGCCTTAAGAGGATGTAGATTTTTGTGTGTGTATGCACATTTGGATTTTTTTATAAATTTGTAACTGCTGATATAAAGAGGTTTTTTCTTTGCCTCGGAAGAAATGATCTGATTCTGCCTTCATTCACACTGATCTAACTCTTAAATCCAACAGTTACATTGCTGTAAAATTACTATTATCAAGGGGAAGAACATTCTAAAATTATCCCTTCGGCAGAGAGCACGAAGCCTGAAACTCTCAGCGCTTTCAACACCATTTTATTGGGACTGTGATCTCTGCACGGCTAGTAATGCAGCCAGCCAAAGCCATGAAAGGGAGCTTTGTGCCCAGCTACACACCAGGCCATGTAAGACTTCCAGCTTTTTGACTGGCCGATGAGGATGTTGCTCTTAGTAACACAGCAAGATTGATTAGGTACAAGGAAAAAAAAAAAAAAGGCGTTTAGAAAGACAGCAGTGGAATAAAGTTCTTCCTCTATGAGGGCTGCTACAGTACATGTAAGCGAAAAATGCCAAGCTGTCAAAAAGGGCAGAGTGCTCAAACATTCCAGATACTCAGCTAGTAAGGAGATTCAGAGATTTGTTTATAACGGGAGAAACCTCAGCCCCATCTGATCCAGAATGAATGCAGCGTGGTATCTCTGGTGAACCGCACACAAACCTGCAACTCTATCTCCAGTGTATGACCCTGCGAAGGAAAACCCAACTACTCTCACTATTGTTGTGACATTTGCCCTCGAGATCTTATTCTGACTTCTGCTGGTACTTCGCTTCCGTCGGTGAAGGCTGGCCAGCAAAATGACAGAGACCTTCTCTGGAGAGCTGCCCTCCTTCAGGAGGGTCCAGCAGACACATCCCGGCCAGGATGCCAGGGAGCAGAGAGATGGCTGCAGTGAACTAGCCCCGTCTCTGATGATGCCATGTCCCATCTCTTCCCCTTTGGGGCTGTTTCAGGCGATCCAGGCTTAGAAACCGGCTTTTTCCCAGGAAGATGGGGTGGAGGGGAGCAGTCCTGCCGGCCAGCTGAAAACCACAGAGGCAGCTCCTTCACAGGGTGCTCCCACAGCAGAAGGAACGGGGTAGGCCCAACGTTTCTGTTGTATGCTGCGTATGGGAATGCCACATACTCAAAACTTTTGTCGACTTTCCCATCAGAGACCTCTGCACCAGGCATGAACTGCACTCAACATCTGACCCGGATCCACACACAGCTGTAGAATTTACCCCAACACATTACACGGTAGCAAAAATTTCACCAACAAAAGGCCCCAAACGTATCAGCTACTCTTTTCCCAAGATGATTAAGAACGAGTATCACAGCGCTGATGTTTTACTCATCTGTCAAAAAGTATGACTCACCATGGGCAGGTGGCGAGCACCCTACACCACGACTGGTGCGCAGCAGGGCTTCCTGACTCCTTTGGGCTGAGCTGACAAGTAGCTGTCACCCTGCAATCTCCACTCTGCCTCCCTGTGCAAAGCCCGAGCATGGCATAGTTGGTCCTGGCTTTCTCCTGGCTCCTGCCTGCTCTTCAAACCAGGCAGGTAGCTGCCCGCCACAGGAAGAGAGAAGGAAGATGCTGGTCCCAAAGAAGAAGTGAGGTGGCAATGATTCAATGCTCCCAGTGCTCCCCTAGCCTGCGGGGATGGATTTTACATGACCTCCTTCCACACTATCACTCCATGACACCTTCATTAGATTTTGGGCTGGGTAACCCCTCTTTGTTCCTTGGACCTCTCCCCTTCTGCTGTATTCCGAATCCATGTCACTGTTTCTTAGCATTTATATAGTTACTCACAAATACATACTCAAATTGTATACACAAAGAAACGCAGATCGGACCAGCTTTACTGCAAGTCCCCACAGAGACAAGCCCAGCTCGTCTCTCCCAGTGCTATGAAGTTTGCAGAGTTGCCTTAAATATCTCTCTTCAGAACACAGATTGGCTCAGCGAGGTGGTATATACACATTACTCTGTATACTGTGTATGTGTGAACATATGTTTGATAGCTAGATCGCTCTATTCCAATACATAAAATGGTGTATACACTTGTTCTTTTAAAACCTCGCTGCTGCTGACTCTAGCAGAGGGTCCCTCCAGGAATCTCACTCCCCTCTGCCCCTCTCACCCCCGGGAAGGTTTCCCTCCAGCCATCAGCAGGACTTTGCAGCTGGCTCCACAGCAAAACAACGATGCTGCGAGCATCAGCCAGAGGGGGCTGCGAGAGTGTGTTGCGAGATGCAACCGCCTTGAAGGGCTGAGCCTGCCGACTGTGCTAGAGGCTTTTCTCGCTTGCGTAAATCATTCTTGAAATAATAATGCTTAAAATAGTTTAGCAAGTCTCCAGGTTTCTCACTTTTTTATGCATGCAGAATTAGGCAGCTGGGATTGAAGACGTATCTGCTATTAGCGCCGGATACCTGTGTCTGAGACTGTACGCAAAATGCAGTTGGATTCTGATGCCACCAGACTCATAGAGATGGTGCTGTGTATTCGTTTGCCAAACCACCATCACCTTCAGTTTGTTAGCGCGGTCTCTGTCGTTCAGTGTTTTCTTATCCAGCTAGATGTTAACAGCAAAGAAAGGGGCCAGACTTCTTGGGATAATGCATTTGATGGTGATAAAAATGTTTCCATGGAGCTTTACAGCAAAACAAAAATTGCTGCCCTTTATCTGATGTGCACACATTTCATACTTGCAATATGTCTAAAGTGATTTTATGACTAAATCCTGGGAAAAATGCAAAGAATGCTTGGCTAGAAGCATACTTTTCCAGTAAAAACACAACATGGCTTATTAACTGCGGCACTTGGAGAAGGCTATTCAACATGAAGTGCATTTTTTTAGCTCAAGACCGAAAACATGTGTTCAGATATACATTTTCTTTGGCTTCAGGCACCAATTTGACTGACTACATTAGAGGGGTCTCCAAGCCCTTTTAGCGTACACTAGCTTCAGTACAAATGAAGTGGTATTCTATTAAACATGCCAGGGTATTGCAGCTGAAGGCAAGGTTAAAACCTCCTGACTTTTTCAGAATATATTAAGCAGAAATAATGGAAACAAAAAGCTCCATTAGGTACCTCGTTAAGATTTTTGTAGTTGCTGATCAGCAACCTTGTTATGGAAACACTTTTCAAAGTCACTGCAAGAAATGTTAATTGTGGCGATGGCGGGTGGGGACAATGTACAATGAACTGCGGGAGCAGTACTATTAGTGTTACCGCGAGAACAGATTATGCCATTTCCATTCTATCTTTGAATTCTGGTGGGTGTAGGGTGATGTGACTCTGAATGATGTCAGATTACCCAGCCTACATTTTTCTTGGAAAGAGCCTCCTTCCTCCACTTCTCTAGCAGGAGGGCTTGTAAATACTGTGCTCAGGAAATCTCAGCTTCATCAGACTCTGCAACGATCCCTGCGCTATCTGGAATTTCTTTAATTAGACAACTGGAAGGCGTACGTTTCTTGAATACCTGGAAACACCAGAATATGCTCACTTGGGCTTGTGAAATGGTGAGAACCGATAACAAGGGGTGGTTTTCTGTAGTAATCCCCAGGAAACAGGACTTCACTCTCCCCAGTATGGGCTGAAATCTAGACGATCTCAGGCACATTTGTAAGCGGGTCACAACGTTACTCCTCCTCTCTCCCATTAAAATACTAATTGTACAAGCTTTTGTCTCTAATCTGCGGCTAACAAACCGGCAACACTGCACAAAGGGGAAGAGTGCAACTCAGTCCAACACGCCTGAAGGGTACACTATCTCCCGTATGCAACTACGATATACGAAACTGCCCAAGATAGAGCTTGTTAGGAAACGCAATCAAGTGCTGGGTTTTGCTTTGAAACAGCCATGGATTTGCACACCTCTGCTCCCCACTCCCTTCCCCCGTTTGCCACAAAAAGCCGTGCAGTAGAGGGGTTTGTAGGGCAGTGGAACCAGCCCAGCACACCAGCCAGGGCTGCGCACACAGCGGCAGGCACTAACCCTCGTCCTGCCCCACGAGGATGGCAGCAAGCAGCCATCTCCCAAAATGCACCATTAAACGCAAAAAGAGCAAGCAAATTTCCACCCTCCATACCCCAACACACACAGAGGCTGCAGGATGGGCAGCCAAACCATGAGGATTACTTGGTTTATGTTTGAGCCAAAGATAAAAGATTTTAAACCCCAGTCAGGGACAAAACATGCTCCCTCCTCTCAATCCCGAGGTGCTTTTCCCAACCATGTGGATAGGTCATGCTGGCACTGGCTCCACTCAACTACGCGATTTCTTTTCCTTTCCTATCAAGAGGCTGCGGACTGTGTTCCTGCGCAAGAATAGATCGGGACAGATTTTTTATTACCCCTTTTTGTTGCTCTGTCATGGGGGGGAGAGGCAGAGAGACGCTGGTCCAGTTCAGTCTATCACAATATACCAAGAGATTGACATCTCTCCCCACTTTGGCAGCACATATGAGGGTGGGCATGCTCCTTGTCCTCCCCCTTCTGTATGAGGGAGCAACTCCAGTAACACTCAAACCAGTAGCAACAGAACCAGGATCAAGCTCAGAGAGAAAACGAAGATCAAACTCTGCTTATTTCCGCCGCTGATGAACTCACGCAGCACAGAGCCGGGATGAATTACAAAGATGATCTCCTTTCATGCAAAAATCACTTGCACAACACTACTCTCCTCTTTATACCGTGTCAAGCATGCTCCCAGCGATGCTAAAAGGGGAGTGGAGATCTGCTGATGCCAGAGCTATGAGATGGTGCTTACATTCATCATTTCACCTCCAGCTTTTTAGAGGTTTGAAAAAGCCCCCTCTCACAATGGAAAAAGGAACTCCACATGCCATGCTGAGAAGCATTTGTCTCTTTTCTGGAAGTAAATACAGAAATTGAGTTATTCTTTCTCCTACAGAAAAACACAATGCCATGGGTTTTTTCCCCTTGGGTTAGGGCAAAAAGAAAAAACACATCTGATATCCAGAATTTTTAAACTTTTTCTAACATCTTTCCAATGTGCACTGAAGCTTTAAAAATTCATTCTGAAACTCACTGAAAAAGGAAAAAAAGAAAAAAAAGAAAAAAAAGAAAAAAAAGAAAAAAGTCATTTGCAGGTTTGACAATTCTTCCCGCACACATACACCCTTACATAAGCACACATGCGCAAACTTTTCTATTAGAAAAGTCATGCATACAGGGAAAGAAGTCTGTCCCCAGGTGCACACAGAAATCCCCGTCATGCTACTGGAAGGTGGAAGGATGGAGCGACCACCTCAAGCAGCCTTCAGTATACAGCTGTGCCAGGAAACACAGATCTCCTCACTTCTTGTCACAAATCAGAATATTTAAATGTGATGGGAAAGTAAGAGTAACACCATTTTCTTTGAGGTGAGTCTGCTAGTAATTACAGATGTGATAATGCATGTGCATGTAAAAGGCAAAGACTGTTTATGATACACTGGAACATGTACCTTTATTCATCACAAGACTGGTGTGTGGGGTTTTCCCTCTGCTGAATAATTCCAGCCCTCGCGATCATCCCTTGGCTTCTTACGTTTCTGCTTGCTTCTCCTATAACCTTTTGGTGCCTGCTTTTTACTCTTGAAATACAGTTACTGCTGAACCATTTATATCTCATCCAAGATGCTAGTCTCACACTTGGCACAGCCGATGAGTCCTAAACGGAGCTGCTGCCATGTGAGGCTGATTCGCTCTACGCTTAGTGCCACCTCATCCGCATCAGTGTCCCATTTACCTTTATAGTTACAACCCAGACTCACAGATATGCCGTCCGCAAATGTCAGGCCGAGCTCTGAGTTGTCTGTTGCTCACTTCCTCTGCCTCTGAAAGCTGTGAGGGAATCTCCAAGAGAATATTCTGCTGACCCACTGCAATTTTTCTGGTGCTTCTTAATTTTTGTGTGTCCTGATCTTCAAAACAGCACTTTGCACATTACAGTTTGTTGGTGAAACATAGCCAATTTTTCTCCAAGCATCTTTCTCACTCCTTTATTCCTCTCTATTTTAAGCAACTTTCAGCTGAGAACAATGTCAGACTGACAGCTCTGGAGACCAAGGTATTTCAGGGAGAGAAGCCAAACACAACTCCCTTCCTCTATCAAAGCTGAAGGCAAGCTCTCCATCCTTTTTGCTGTACTGTAAGAAACTGCATCCTCTTTCAGTCTGCCTTAGTCACTGAAAAGTCCCCGCTCACCAAGCTGATGTGCTGGGCAGGTACAAGACCAAACCTGCCCACGCAAAACCCTCTCAAGAGTCAGGACTCAAATCCCCAACCAAGAGGGATGAGTTATACTGGTGAAGGGGTTGCTTTCCGTTTCTATACAGTCCCACACCTCTGCGGACGATGAACAGAGGCAGTCCCAGGCAACGTGCCTGCGCAGGAAGGCTTCAGCAGAGAGCTGCAGGGAGCACAGAAATACAAACTCCTCTGCTGCTGCCCAGGGCCAGGTGGAGCTTTCCCAGCCCTCAGTCCAAGCAGTCGAACCATCAGAAGGTCCCTGGCTGAATCGTGCCCACACAGCCAAGACAGGCAGTGAGAGTGAGCACCTCGCTTCTCGCTCCCCCTCTGGGGAGGGCAAGACTCTCTGTTTAGCCTGTGAAGGGGAAAAAATAAGTATCTTGGCCTTCCAGTTCTGCTGTCAGCAGTGCTGAATGCCAAAGTCCTCATCTGAATCTGTATGGAGAGGGTGGTGGCACGAAAGGAGCAAGAAGGGCAGCAGTAATGAGAAGCTACCACCCAGAAACCCGCCAAAACCATTCTTACCAGTGAAATGATTTCTCCACCTGAGAAACTAGTTTCACTGAGCAAAAAAAATATTGCCATACTCTAAAACATTCACTCATTCAGAGACAAACAGGCTGGCTTCTGAAGAGAAAGTTAAGTGTGTGCCACAGAAATCTTGTACCATGCCCTCTGTAATGGCTGCTGAGGAAGGCAGGGCTGCAGTTGAGTCATTAGGTTAAAATTAGTTCACCAAGGATGGGGGAGACAGGTATTTCATAAGATTATTCTGTCATGGTTTAACCCCAGACAGCAACTAAGCACCACGCAGCCGCTCACTCACTCCCCTCCTCCCCAGTGGGATGGGGGAGAGAATCGAAAGAGTAAAAGTGAGAAAACTCACGGGTAAAGATAAGGACACTTTAACAGGGAAAGCAAAAGCTGAGCATGCAAGCAAAGCAAAACAAGAAATTCCTTCACTGCTTCCCATGGACAGGCAGGTGTTCAGCCCACCCCAGGACAGCCGGGCTCCATCAGGCATAACGGTGACTTGGGAAGACAAACGCCATGACTCTGAACATCCCCCTCTTCCTTCTTCTTCCCCCTGCTGTAGATGCTGAGCATGACGCCATACAGTCTGGGATATCCCTTGGGTCGGTTGGGGTCAGCTGTCCTGGCTGTGTCCCCTCCCAACTCCTTGTGCCCCCCCAGCCTCCTCGCTGGTGGGGTGGGGTGAGGAGCAGAAAAGGCCTTGGCTCTGTGTAAGCCCTGCTCAGCAGTAGCTAAAACATCCCTGTGTTATTAACTGTTTCCAGCACAAATCCAAAACATAGCCACATACTAGCTACTATGAAGAAAACTAACTCTACCCCAGCCAAAATCAGCACAGTTCTTTTGAGATCTGACTGTAATGACAGACAGGTCCATTTAAAAACTGTCTCAGAATCTGAGCCTAGCAGGACTACTTACAGAAAAGCTCAAGGTCATATACAGAGGATCGTATTTTGTATCGAATTCTACAGGACGTAGCAGAAACACGGCTCCTGTTTCTTTCCTTCTTTACCACTGCTGCAATTCAACTGCATCTTGACTGTAATATGAATTTAAAAAGCAAATAAAAAGCACAGAACACCTCACAAACATGGCTGAAAAAAATCACTACTTTCCTTCCGGATCTGGAACATGGGCTTTAATTCAAAAGGTTCCCAATCATTTTTGAACTATTTTTGTTTTCTACAAGCATGCACTTAGGAAGCTACAATGCTGTCTGAGAGATGACCCCGACCGCTCCTTTGAAGCAGGCTTACAAACAATGAAAACAACAAAAGCACATTAACAAGCAGAAGCATGGTTCATTATTTGCCGGCATTACTCAGTACCGATAAACACTGATAAAAAAATTAGTAAATCAGGCAATCAAAGCCCAGTGTATTACAAAGTGACAAAATAAATCTTTAAAACCTCAATTTTCAGGCCAGACACTATTTTTGGGTTGTTGAAAGCAGCCAACCAGCCAGCAGCAGACTAAGATGAGCATGGTGACCAACTGCTACATTGGTTCGCCAACATCCATCACACAAATTGATTAAATATCGTCTGCATCAGTCATTTAATATAGGAGAAATAAAGCCATTGTAATAGAATATAGTTTGCAGGATCAATACTTCCTGCTAAGGAAATAAATGTTTTGACAACACCTTGACATATATTTTTCTCCAGTACCCCATCTGTGTTCTGGTACTTAGGTGGCAGCAGGAAATCATTAACCTTGCTTTTCAGAGACTCTGAAAATGGTACAAAACCCAGCTGTGACATCTAAGTCTGTATGAAGCCACACAAATCCTCTTCCCCACTCAGGGGGCTCTCAGAGAGAAAAAACAGTACTGAAACACCCGGCAGCTACAGATGCAGTATGCTGCCAGCCCGGTCCGCACACCGCAGCGCAGTTCTGCACCAGGAACACCATGCAGGCACGTGCGCCTGCTCCCCTACCTTCTCAACACAAAGCATCCGAGGATGCAATCCCTGCAAGCGTCAGGTGAACAGCCATCTCGGCGTCAGACCTTTCTCTCTCTAAAATTTCATAGCATGGACTTGACCTGAAGGAATTGAAAGGAAGAAGGCAATAGGTTTATCTCCGTAGATTATCCATTGAGCAGCAAAGAGAATACAGGATCAGCAGTCCAAAGCCCCACTGCCACAGCAGTGTGGGGAGGGGAAGGTAAACATTTTCTTTCTATGCCATTCTTTTAAAAGTGGTTCTGGTGGATATGGTGCCGCAAACATAAGTAACATAAAAAACTCTATAGGCTTATTAAAAAAAAAAAAATCCCTAGTTTTCGTCATACACATTGTAGCTTTCTAGCCGTGCACTGGGATGTCAGATTTATGTCCAAAAAAAACCAAAAAAGAAACATAACTTTGGAGACCAAGACCCTACATGAAAAGTGGAATTTAAGAACTTATGACTTGCTTAGATACAGCAGAAAAGTGAATGAGTAAAACAGGCCTGTTCTGCCCAGTCATTCTCACTTGTAATGGCTGTATGCAGCTTGCCAACAGCTCTTCCTCAGCCTTCAAGAACAGCCTGACGAGCCTGTTCCAAGTGAAGTATAAAGAAGTTTGTCACTAGGTAGTTTTACAGTAAGGCAACTTCTGCTCTCTTTAGTTAGTCTGGTGTTTTGTTGTTTTTTTGGTTTTTTTTTTAACAGGTACAACAAGCAGAGACAGTTACAGGGCAGAAAGCTGAATAGAGAGGGATTTTTGTTTCTGCAAGGAAGTCCCTATTCAAATATAAGCTAAAATACAGTGCTCTTAAAAATCCCCGTGCGATTTCCAGCCATTGTCAGTGTTGGTATCACCCACAGACAACACAGGGAGGAGGGACGGATGCCTCAAAGGTGATGCTTGGACCCCTCTCCTACACAGGACCTTTCCTGTGCCATATTCGGAAGCTCTGCCTTTGCTCGGTCTAGTTCAAATGGCTCAAGTGACGTGGCTTCCACCCCCTCCCGCCAGGGATTATTCCATAGTCTAACATCTTACTAGCTGGAAGTGTTTCTGGATTTCGGCCTACATTCTCTGCGCTGAATTTTATCCCATTACTCCTAGTCATACTGCTTGGACCACCCAAAACAATTATTCTCCAAACTCGGATATTTATACCCCTTAAGTGCAGGAGTGGTAGTTTTAATATCACCCTGTTCCTTTACCCTCTTTCTCTCTCATTCAGACAAACCGTATGTATTTAATTCTTAATCTTTCTTCTCTTCTCTAGTCCATTAATTACTTTTGCTGCAGCTGTCTCAATTCCCTGCAATTTGGCAAAGTCTTTCTGGTAATGAAAGACCCACACACATATGAACTTTGTATCTCCTAAAGCTCTGTCTGGTAAAAGACATGGACTAATACGCACACACACAGAAACACACCAGACGTTTTCCAAATACATTCTTTTTATAGAAAGAGCTTAGCTTCTTTCACGCAGGAAGCAAAAGGCATTTGTCTTTTTAAGTCCCCTAACAGAAAAGTAACATACTGTACTTTTTTTCAGATAAGGAACTGCCTGACTCCCAACTGTTTTCCACATTGCTCACTCTGCCCTGTGAAAACAGTGTATTTATCGATGCCTTCCTCTTCCAGTTCTTTAAGGAAGCTCACATGGAAACTTCATGCTCTGGTTTTCAGAAATCATTCGATTCACCATCAGAAACAGCTCAGTGAGCTGCTTAACAGTACCCTATACCTGCCCCTCACTCTCTCCTTTGCCTCCTTTTTGCTATAAAAACTGGGCAGGGGGACAGGTCACAGATATGAACAGGGAAACTCAATTCAACATTCCCCTTCCTTAGGGTTTTAGAACCTCACATTGCTGATGAACAATAAAATAACACAGAGAAGAGAAAATCTCCTTTGAGGCCCAGCAAGAATAGGAAAAAACAGGGGGAAAGAGCACATACGACATCCAAATGTAGTTTAAACTGAACACTCATTCACTGCAAGGCAGGGCAGAGGGAGAAAAGTCCTTGTAGGTTGATGCCATTTACCCATAGGCAAGTTCTATCCTCTAGCAAGACAACCGTGAGTATCCAGCATTGTAAGTCATTTTATTCCTTGCAAATGTCTAAGGCATTTTCTTAGCAACAGTGTTGCAAAAAAACCCAAGCAGGCTCAAACAGCCAGTGAAAACCTATTTATTCCCTTTTCTAGTTTATTTGTACGCTTACACTATCCAACACAGGTTTTTATGCACAAGTCACCCAAAATTCTTTACTTGCTCGTTTCATACCAACAAAACATGTACATGCAAATATCCTGAGCGTAAAGAGAAACTCTTAAAGTCATTATGACATTATTTGTACCCTGAAGCGAGTCGTAATTTGTATACACCCTGCCAAGTACTTTCTGTCAAAGCTAAAGTAATTATTAGGAAGTATAAAAACAGGTGTCACTTCTGGCAAGTTGTAAGATGGCTTTATATTCTCAGTTGCAATGGGATAAAAATGATCCCTAAAAAGAGCATAGCAGGCTACTACTTTACGTCCAGTATATATGTGAAACTTAACAGTTGCCGCCTGTACTTCTTTTCCCTCTTTGGTATTTTAATTAAAGATTCAAGCTCCTAAAGACAAAACCTAAAAATATGTGCAAAATCAATCTCTTTTTGCATAATTTCTATTTAATTTCATAACCAACTGTCAAGCCATCTGACCCTCATTTGCATGCGCTGTAAGGCTCGCTTCCACCACAGTGAGACACATACTCTGTCCCTGCTCACTCCTACGTACGAACCTCCGACTTCTCAGATGAATCTCTGCTACAGCACTTCAGGACAGAGGGGACAGTGATTGTTATGATTACAGGGCCAAAACTTCTCCAACTTGGGTGCCTAAATTTAAATGCCTAACCTCATCTTTAGGCATCTGAATAAGCTGCTAGTGTTTCAAAGGTGCTGGGCACCCAGCATCTCCTACTTGTTTCTGTCAAACTTGCCAAAAAGAACATCTGCTTTTAATTAATACACTGACAGCTGCAGGTACGCAGGACCTTTGAAAGCCATCCCAGTTACTTCAGTCCCTAAATATAAATCCAGGTGCCTACCTCTAGGCAGTCAACTTTTAAAATGCTGAAAAAGAAAAAATAGCATTATTAAATAAATAAATGTAAAAAACCCACATGCAGATATATTCAAGGCCCTTGGAGTCTTGCTCCATACTTCACATATGACGTGATGTAAAAGAAAGCAGATCTGATTTTGTCAGAAAGTAGCATTTCATGCTGTAACTGGAGTATGCACATTGCGAATAATTAACGTAATTATAATAAGAAAATGCATTCAGGGAAACTTTCTTCAAAAGCTGCTCCTCTTCCTTGGATAAGCAACCAAGCAAACCAACCCCTCAAAGTAGTTGTATTTATGCTAAGAGTTTAGGGAAATTGCAAATTTACTAGTGTATTTATTATGCAAGTTTATTTTTTTTTTCATTCAGTCAGACACCCACATTCTTGACAGTGTAGAACTTGAAAAGATTTTTTTTTTT
This sequence comes from Sagittarius serpentarius, assembly GCA_034782735.1. NCBI lineage: Eukaryota > Metazoa > Chordata > Aves > Accipitriformes > Sagittariidae > Sagittarius > Sagittarius serpentarius. The sequence goes on along the minus strand of JAVKLA010000028.1, from coordinate 19,885,213 downwards.
TATTAAAAAACTGCAAACGGAAGAAAAATACAGGCTACCACCTGCCTCTGCAAATCTTTCGCGTGTGCATTTGTGCTTCTGAGCATGAAGCAACTGACTACCCTATAAAGAATAATATTCAAACACAGCAGCAATATTCCACGCTACGATAGGGCACTGACTCAAAAGGCAACATGACAACACGCACCTGCGTGTACACAGAATGCTGTCCTGCATCAGGGACCAGGGATGCCATGCCGCAAGACCGAGAGGTGCTCTCCCCAGGGCTGACCAGAGAGGCTCCTGGCTCCGGAAAGGAGCGCTGCTCGCCAGAGTCAATGGAGAGGCTCACTGGTCTGGGGTTGCCCTGTTTCTAACTGGGACTTGCCAGGTAAGTGCACGCACGTATGTGCATACGTTGTGAGCATGCAGGATCATGCCTATGCTTTGGATTTAAAAAAAACTGCACAAACCAGGCCTACAGTGCACACACAACATGCAGTTAGTTTTTACCTGTGTGGGGGAAAGGCTGGTATTGCCACATCTAAATCCACACAGTTTCAGACACTGTACTGTGGCTCCAACTGAGCCACCAGAGGCACAAAAACCTCAGAAGAAAGAAAAAATAAATTATTACTGTTATTATTTTATTTTCTAAAAAAAAAGCCTCAGATCCCAAGCAGGCCAAATCTCTAGGGAAGGAGAAGGAGGAGAAAAAAGAAAATATGCCTGGAGAAATCCAGAAATATATTTACGAAAGTTCTACATAAGGCTCATGTAACGACAAGGGATAGACAGTCCTCCACAAAGGTCTGGTTTCTGCCAGGACCAGAACCAGGACCAGGACAGCGCATGGCCCTGCCCAGTCTGCAGCATCCTGAAGAAGCTGCAGTTTGCCTCATCAAGTGAGCTGTTACCCTTGCTGTCATTTCAAAACTGCTCCCACCGCAAGCCCTGCTGGCACAGTGACCACGTGGGCCACCACTTCCCTGCCACGCCGCACCCCCAGAGCTGGTGCTGCCCCAGGCCTTGGCGTTCCGAGCTCTCCACAGCCAGGGTGGCGCTGGAGGACTCATCGTGCCAATCCTCAGTTTGCAAATGCCGTGTCTCAGCTCTCATGCACAGCCCGCTCACAGGCACGCAGGCGACCACCACCACCTCCTCACTCACAGGAGCCCCAGCAGGCTGCAACCAAGCTCGCTTTGCGGCTGTGCCGAGGCAGGCTAATCCCTGCACCTGCTCCAGCGGCACGTTGAAAATGGGTTTTTAATCTTTGCAGACAGGCAGTTGTTCCACCTGCCCATCATCAGCAGCCATGTCTTGCTGCCACTCGCATCAAGGCAGGGAAGAAACGCCATAACTGCTGCCCAGCCGTCGCCACTGGGCGCAGCTGCAGGGAAACCTGACCTGGTGAAGCAGCCAAAGCCATCGAGCTGAAGCAGCATACCGATCAGATGCTCCTTCTGCCCCTCCTCACGCCACATCTCAGTGCCTCTTGTGGTGCATGGGAGAATGGGAGCCAGGTACAAAGCTTATCTACCACGGTCCCTCTGCTTGCTGCAACAAGACCTGTCTTGCACACCCATCCTGCCCTTCCCACAGCACAAGTCACCTGCCAGAAGCATAAAGGGGCCACAGGGATGGTTTAGGGGGAAGAGAGGCTGGTCTTTCCTTGATACACCAAGCAACTGCTTGACATGGTGCACATGCAAGGGCTGTGCATGGGAGGATGTCTGTCCAAGCATGGAGTGGGGGATCCACCTCACCGCCAAGGATGCCTCCTTCCCTTACTTCAGTTTGGACCTACGGCTACAGCTCTTACACTTCGCAGGGACTGCAGTACAGCACAAGCAGATACTCTGCAACCTTATCAAATAACCACTTCATGGACATGTACACACACTGGGCAAAGCAACAAGAGCTGCAAATATCCCGCCGCTCTCAGGAGAAGGCAGCTGAGATGCCAGCCAGCAACTCTGCCCTGGCTTGTCTCCGTGCCAGGAGAGACAGGAGCCAGGTCACTCCTCCTTACACACAGCTCTGCAGCCTTCAGCACAGCTCTGTCTGGAGAGACCAGCCGAGGGGCCGGCAGTTCCTACCTGGGTGACTTCTGGAGGAGACAGCTGCGCTCCGGATTCACGTAGGAAGGCTGAAGAGCAGCCACCTACCTGCACCCTGCTCCCACCATGGCTCTCCCAGGCTCTGGGAGCTGGCTGGAAATGACAACATTACTTGTTTTTCTTTGACATTCCCAAACTGAGGGGAAAAAAAAAAAGGCAAAAAACCCCCAGAGCAATAGGAAGAAGCAGGGAAGGCTGTCGCATATTTATTTGTCATAAATTATGTTTGGGAGAGCATTAGGCACAAGCCATCACTCATCAAAGCAGGTTTCTGCTGTGTGTCAGAGCACTGCACTACACTCCATTAGGAGCATTAACTGGACACCGGCAGGAGACCGGTCTTTGCTGCTCCTCCTCTCCACCTCCATTCCAATTTCATCAAAACATTCTCCTCGAATTGCTTTGGTTACCTCTTGGAAGAGGAAGTATTTCTTTTAGTGCACAGGACGGTATGATACTTCACGACTTAACAGGAAAGCCTCTACCCAAAACAAACGTGCTTCTGGTAAGAAACTTCTCTACTAAACGCTCGGATGAAGCACATGAGACCAAATGTGCATACCTCCTCAGCCCCATATCAGAGAGAAAACACATCGGTGGTGGGATGTGCTAATGCAAACCCGTGTGCTCTGGGTCCTGGCAGCGTAGGCTCAGAGCGGCCGTTCCTGGTGCTGGCCTCCAAAGACCGGTAATTTTGTCTGGGAGGCAACAGGACTCCAAAAAAGTCTTGCACATTGTTCCCAAATGGTTTCCTCGATGAAAGTCTGCACACCACATGATGCAACCAGCAAACGTTTCTACAAGTGTCCCACTAACAGGCTGTTACCGGGAGGATGTGTTGCTCCCGTGAGGCCAGGCTGATGGCGAGAGCCCCGATACACAGGGCTGGGAAGTGCCATTAAAAGGAGGAGACAGCACTTGGGTTTGATTTACTTTAGGGAAAGTGCTCTCCAACGAGGTCTGGAATGGAAACAGGGCTGCATTTCATATGCAGACAGGCGGCAACCCTTCAGGAAGAAGCACTGATACCTGCAACCGAAATAAACTCAGCTACAAGCTGGCAAGGCCGATTTGAAAGCCTCAACACCTAAAGGCGCAGATGCCTAAGTGTGCTCTTCTGGGCGCTTCTGCAAGCCCTGCTGCTTCAGCTTCTCACGCCACAGGCTTGTGTCGCACAGCCCCGCAACCAAAACATGTGTGTTCTGTGCTACAGTATCCTGTCTCGCAGGGACAGCCGACAGAAACACCGTTTGCAGGGTGACTGAGGAGCATCACTTGTCTTCCTTCTGGTGCCAACAGGAAACTGCAGAGAGCTGCCGACAGAACAAGGACATTGCCCTCGCCGAGGGTATTCCCAAGGGTGCATGCAAAAAAATCACAGGCGCGACCCTATTTTCCCTGCACCTTACTACCCCAAAAACACTCAGAGCAGCCGCTTTAAAGGGGCTAATCCACCCACTGCAGTATTTCTGGTAATGACTCACAAAATCCCACACGGTTCTGATACCATTTTCTTGATAAAACCAGCTGCCAAAACGAAACTATACATTTGGTGCTTAAAAAAAAACCAAACAAAACCCTAAGAGTTGTTATTAGTAGTGAAGCGGTGGAACATGAAACCAACATTCAGCGTGAGATGCGAGAACGAAGCTGATGGCTACACGCAGGCCGTCTGCAGACAGGTCTTTGAAAGATGGGCTCTGCAGCCTGCCACCAAGAACTTGCCTTCTTGTATGTTGTGACTTACACAGATGTTTGCATAATTTCTTGCATATGGACAGCAAAAGGAGCATTCATTTCAAGAATGACGTGATTGTCTGTGTGGTAAGGATAAGAAGGGAAAATTTGCAACATGTATCCAATGATACAGCTAAATGAGAAGCCAAACTGTTCCCAAATGCACTCCAAGGACTTCTCATGAAGTCAGTGACAAAATTCAGATGAGACTTCATAGCACTCTTTCTTCCTCTCATTTTAAAAAACCAAATTAAATTACACTCAAGCATATTACAGTGAGATTCAGGAGCACAAAACATATCAGAGCATCACAGTGTTCACTCACCACCACAAAACATTAACTAAACTTGCTCTGGAAAATGTTTTGACTATTTATAGAGAAGCCAAGAGAAAAAAAACCCAAAAACCCAAGAAGATGCTTGCTGCGCTGTTGTTTTTTGGTGGCCTTTTTTTTTTTTTTTTGGCAGACTTTATTTGAAAGCAGCCAAACTCCCTTCTGCTTCTGTAAGGCAAACTAACAGAGCACTGGGTGTGCTAAGGTCACAGGAAGAGTACTTAAACTTGCACTTAAATTCAGGACAGCCTTGTACCAGGTGCTTTGTCCAACACCTACTGAACTCCTGCTTAAGTCCTGCCTTAAGGAGAGATGCCTCCCTCAGGCTGCTCCTGAGCAGCCCTTGTACGACTCCAGCCCAAAGCCTACTGCAGGTTAGCAGCTGACATTTCATTCACTTCAAGGGCTGCAGGATCATGGCACGGGAAATGAAAAATTCCAGTGCTTCTTTCAGGTGCCCAGCGCCCTGCAGGATGGAGCAGTCACACAGCACCAATGAACTGGGAAGGGATGCTGGAGCGAATTCATCCTTGTGACAAGTAAAGCATACATAGAAATTCTTACTTGGTCCATCTTCACAGCAGAAAGGATAACAAATTTGTGGTCAAATAGCTGGCTGGAGAGAACATGCAGCACGTGAAGGCCCATGCCAAAAAATTCCAATTACTATGATTTTTTTTTTGTTAATTTAACATACTGAATGAATTCCTGAAATGAAACAAAACTTACATGAGGAAAACAGCAGGTAAGGTCATTTCAGAGGCACCTTCCAGCAACACTTAAAAAGCATACATGTCTCTCCAATATGAAACAGACTGCAAAGGGCTCTGAGAGTCCGTTTGCACATTGTCCTCTCTAGAACTGCATTATCACCACCAGAAACCTCAACTGTGCTCCCACCTTCCCTCTCAGCTGGGCAAAACAACAGGTCTTAAGAGCTGCCATTGGTTCAGTGAACTTCAAAGATTATGAAACTGCACCGTCAGCTGTTTGCAATATGTTGCCTGCCCCTGTTCATTGCTCTAATGATCTGAGCACCCAGCACACAAGAATTCTACATCACCTCCTCGTCCCGACGTTTTCTAAACCAAAAAGTAAAAACGAAAAAAGACAGCAAAAGGGAGTCACTTTGAAAAGTTGAGCAGCACCAAACAAAACTGCTAACCTTCTTCTGGCAAGGCGAAAAATTTGTATAACAGCTCCTACTAAATTTATTTACTCTCAAAAATTGATTTCCTCTATCACTATTTATTGCTGCACGTTGCTCAGTGGTTTTGAGAAACTGCATGGAAAATCACAACTTTACGCTTGTTAAATTGACCCTACAGGGCCATACCACCAGTGCATACATCATCCCAAGAGGCAAGCCTGCCAAAGTCATGCTGTGCATATCATCACTAAACCCAAGACAAAATGCAAATTTGGCTGTATCATAGCTGATTTGCATAGCTTTCCATTGGTTTTGTACAACCTTTTTACAAAATGCCAATTTACTTCACTTACCTACAGCTTATTACTAGTGTGAGGTACTTACAGCTTTTATGCAAGGCAGATTTAGTAGTTAAAACATTAAAAGACATAATTAAACGCCTTTTGGAAATAGAACATAGCCTTCAACGTGATGACATAAGGCACAGGACTTTGCCTGGGACACAGAAATGTTAGTACCCCTTTGCAAAGGCGTAGAGCCCTCTCTCTCACATGCTCAAGAGCTGCAGCTTTTTCTGGTTTTTATCTGATCTGCAAACGCAGAAATATTTGCTTGCAAACTATGAAGGGCCTGAATCCAGTTACTGAGTACACATTTCACTCACATTGATATCAGAATGGATGACTGCCAGCTTCGTGTCTTGGCTGGCATTCAAACACACTGATTGCTGAGCCTCCTTGGATTCGGAGTTCATGATTTTTAAAAAAAAAAAAAAAAAATCCCCAAACACGAAACAAAAAACCCTCCACAAACATTTCTGAGATGCTACTGGGCTAATTTTCCCCCTCTTCTCTTTTGTAAGATCAGTCTATGGAATGAACACGTGCAAGTAGCACTCTCTGTCAAGACAAGCAGCTAGGGAGTTTGGACTTTATCTCCAAAGCTATGATACAATGAACATTAGATCTTTCTTAGCCAAGCAATTTTCACACGTGTACCAGGGGACAGCCCTCATTCAAGTCAGCAAGAGAGGAAAAGATCTGTTTACACTTCTATACCTTAACTTGGAAAAAAAAGTAGAAAGAAAAAAAGAGAAAGAAAAGCTTGAAATGTTCCGAGACTTATGTCACAGCCAGGTAACAGGGAACAGAAAGGCTGTTTGCCTTACACAAACCTATTTTTTCCTTCTTTTTTCCTCACTACTTGCTACCAAAATCCACCAGGTTGAAAGGCAAGCCAAGAGCTTCTTGAAGACCCCTGCTCCCAAATACCTCATCTCTGAGCATGTTACTTGACGTGGCTGGCACGCTGTGCGAGCCCTGCTTTCTCTGGCATGGCAACAGACGCTGTAGATCAGGCCACTTAGACATTTCAGTTGAACCTGACAGGTGTTTGTTAACAGGCTCTACAATACATTTGGGAAGGGCCACATGGAATTCCAAAACGGTTCATTACAACAGTGTAATAAGCCCGGTGCAGACAGTTCAGTGCGTTATTTTCTAACGCTGTAAATGTAAGTGACAAAAATCTGAACTGTATGGCAATACACACATAACCTATAACTAATGCAATTAACGGCAAATTCATTCATACAGTATCTGTATGACTGGACCTGATCCTGCCAGGTCAGTCTGGGAACGTCTCTGCTCCTTGCAGGATCAGTCCTCCACGTATTACCATAATTCACAGAAATCAGGTCTATCTATTCAGTGATAACTGCTTGGGCTAATTATTAGAAAATTCAATTTATGCTAATTTGCCTGAGGGGAGGGGAGCATAAAATTAACTTGACACATTTATTTAACTTTTTATAGTATTATTATTATTGTTATTATTATTTAAAATTTATGACAGCATTGTGCCCAGAGGCTTCAGTCAGGATCAGGATCCCACTGTGCTCGGCACCCCACTGCATGCCTGTGAATGTCCTCCCAGCACAGTTTCGAGGCAAAGGCCCCATCCCTGCAAACTGTTACGCAAGTGCTGGCCCCAAAGACTGGGAGTGAGGCCAAGGAAGTTAAAAGGGCATTAGTCTTGCTGAAGTGAAGTAGGCGCATTAAGCCACCACATCCTAACATGCACTGGCAGCCCACACCAAAAAGGCTCCTATTTTGGAAGAAAGTGACAGTCGAGTCACTTTTGTTTTTACCATTAAACACATAGTCACACACATCCCCTCCTATCTACTGCGGCCTTTTCTTGCTTCTATCTTGTAAACGGGGCCATCATCCAGTGAATGAAAAAAATCATGTGTGGGGTAAAAGGCCTCAGAAAAGAGAGAAGATAAATGTCAGTAACCGATCTGGGGAACTGTCAAAAACTCACCTTTTGTTTTAGATCCACAATGTGTAACAACACAATTTTTCCTTGCAGTGAACTTGGAAGGATATTTCCCTGGGAAAAGTAGCTAGCTGTTCCACCTGCCTTCATTTCTGGACATAAAAATGCCAACCTTGAAAGGTCACCATTTGGACGATCATAACCACTCATCGTCCTTGAAGAAGTTGGCCTTTTTATTTATATCCAAGAATGCTTAACTTCATTAAACAACTGTACTGGTCAGACAATATTATCAATATTATCGTATCAATCAATATGCTATTATAACAAACGAATTCAAATATTTTACAATATTTAATCAGAAACAGGGAAAATGTGAGCTTTTCTGAGTTAGGGCCTTAAAATTAAACTCTTCAGAGTACTGGTTGTACTGACATGAGGTATGCAAAAGACTGAAGAAGGAATTGCTGAGAAAGGGAATGGTGCCTCCAGGAGTCATTAGAAGACCATCAAAATTAGGAGAATATTAGGATTAGAAGACCATCTCTTCCTCTGGCTCTTTGATGGTGATTTAGAAATGAGCCATCCATACCACATACTCTTTGTTACTTGCTGGGGCTAAAGGGCACCACACATAAGTCAGCGTGGTCTAACTTTCAAGAAGCTTCAGAGGCTCCTCAGCTTAGGGGCAGGGGAGATGTTAGCAGCATGCTCCACTCCTCAATCTTCCCCACACCCCAAAAAGAGATGAGATTAGCCTGCACAAGCAGAGAAAAAATGGAAACAGAGGAAAAAATTCACTTGAGTGGGCTGCCCTAACAGAAACAACCTCATTTCAGCACAGCATTTCAGGAGGGGCAAAGGTAGGCAAACTCACCTTTAAGGCTGCTCCTCCACAGCTATCTTGCCTCTCTCTGCCCAAACACTGCAAAGACCTAGGAGCAGATTTAAACCTCAAACTCACACACTGGTGTAGCAGGTAGAGCAAGGACTTTTCCAGAAGTGCAGACTTTTATTTCAAAATGTAAATTTGGTTAATGTGTCTTCTGCTATCCTACTTTCCTCTGCTTCTCTTTCTGCTGCAGTTCACTGGAGCTGTTTCAAGGTTCCATTAACTATGTCAAGCCTCTTACATGCAACTGCAACCTTGCAGCACAAAGTGAAAAAGAGGTAGATGAAAGAAAAAGAAACCATCATTTAGCCACACACAAATTCTGTACATTTTGCGTATCATTCCTAACACGGACTGGCAGCCCGCGCCAAAAATACTTCTGTTTGGGAAGGAAGTGACATTTGAGTCACTTTTGTTTTTATCATTAGATACGAAGACATCAAACATCACCTCCTGCCTAATGCCTCCTTTTCTTGCTCCTGTCTTAAGAACAGGGCACATGTTTCTGTGGTCCTTTAGAGCACTGACTGCTTGACTCAGCACTGTGACATCTTTTGGTGCTTGCAGATCGTTCCATAACTGACGGAGTGTGTAAGATGCCACCCATGGCTCTGCTGAGCTGTCATCCTGGCAGGATGTGGTACCACTCTGGTCTTGAATAACAGAAAGGTACATAAGAACAGGTCTCTGAAAGGCTGTTTCTGCTGCCAGCAGAAAGCATCGGCTTTGCTTGCTGCTACCCATCCCCCTTTCACACTAACATTTTCTGGTGAAGAAGAGGTACCTGAACTCTGCTGGCTTTTCCTCTGCGGGCCACACTTTGCCCATGCTAGTCCCACAGGTGAGACACCTTTGGTTAGATTATGCAGTGAGATTAACATCTTGGAAGGGGGAATTTAGTCCTTTTAACCTTTTACTCCTTCTAATGGTTGGCTCCATTTTTTTTAAAGCCCAAAATAACAACAACATCCATTCTCTGATAACAGGCCTTTATCAGGTTTAAAGAAAAAAAAAAAATCAAACTAACCTGCTTACTTCAAAGTCATGCTCTCATAATTTTAGCTGGCACATCATGAACAAAATGGTCTAGAACTAACCTCAAACAGTCATCTGGAGAAAAACAACATATTTTCCCATGTCATCACCACTATAGCACATACTAACCACAACTATTCAGCCTGTCAATTTTCAGCTTATATTATGATAACTTTACCTAAAAGCATTTCGTGGTTCAAAAACAGCAAGTGCAATGCCAAGGAAACATTTGCTGAACTGACGAGCGTGGCAGCACTGGTGTGAGGAATATGCTTTCTGCAGCATGGGAAGCAGAGTAAAACAAGATTTCACTGGGGACAAGGGACTTCTCAGAAATTCCCCAAAACACTGCTTCAGGTAGGCTTAATTCCACAGTCTAATCATGGTAGGCTGTGAAGAAGGAGGCTTAGTTTGGTCCTCAGGTAGTGAATTTTCCACAAAAATCTCCAAGAACTGTGATGAATGGGAAAAGGAAGACATGAATCTTTTTTTTACTTGCATTAGCATCTCCACTTCCACACATAGGAAGGTTTTTCACATCCACTGAGCATTTAACAGCATGGGAGTCTGGACAGCGAACTATATGAGAGGCACAAAAGCAATGCATTTTAAAAGGACTTTAGCAAATACACTTTTAGTCGTGTGATCCCAATGATTCACAAGGAACCAAGCACTATACAGTCTTCGGTTACTTTCCTCATTTTAAGGAAAGGCAAAGGACAAAGGCAAACCCCTCGTTAACAAAGCACTGTGGTTCAAATTCTACACTAAAAACCCCTCCTAAAAACCCCTCCACTTGACAATCGTACGCCCACACTCAGGCTTCAAAAATATTCTCATGCTACAATGCTGCCTGCGTCATCACTCCAGAAGCAAACTAGAAGTCACTGCATCACTCCCCAGTGATCCGAGGCAAGGAAAGGATGGTCATAACTGCAAGAACTTTGGCTGGATGCTTCAGTAGGGACAGCAAACCAAGCAAAAAAACCCTAAATCAAACAAAAACAAACAAAAAACCCTTGAGAAACCTATGAAAACACACTGCAACCTACAGTATTACTCTCTTCTTTGTACCAGTTTGCCCAAAGTTGGGCCACAGTGGCACCATGCAGGTTTCCATAATAAATTAATTGGTAGCTTTGCTGCAAGAGCAGTCTGAGCCACTTTGCTTTGACTGTACCTTCCCTGCCCCTTCTCCTCAGCAGCACTGTGACTTCCTGAGGTGCAGCTTAGACACACCAGAGCAGCTTTACTCCTAGGGACAAATGGGAATGCATTTCCCCTTCTTGGTTTTGGTGGGACGCACTGGTGGTGACGCACTCTCCCTGAGGACAGACAATTTCAATACTGGCTAGACTCTAAATAAGCCTCCTTTAAAGGGCTGCTCTGAAGCCAGGCATTGTTCCCTCCTCACATTTTATGAATTAGGAAGGATGTGTGTTCCTATGTGTCCTCTCTGGACAGATCTGCCTGGAAGGAAGAAGGAAATGGTAAGAAAGGGGCAAGGATGGGGAAAAATGGGTAGGAGCCCTGCAACTGAGCTTGCATTTATTTCAAAAGCGTGTGAGTCGTCACTGCAGTGCCCCACACCCAGGACTTACAGTCTGAGACACAAGTTTGGGCAGATCTTCCATGATCTCATGGTGAGTCTGAGATAGACTGCATCCAGCACTCACAAAATACACAGCTGCGTTCCTCCACTGCTCTGACAGCGATTTATGTCAATGAATGCACTGCTGCCAATATGCACTGAGCTCCCACTGCAGATGCCAAAGCTGTGCTCTACACAAAGCCAGGACTGTGTGGTGCCCAGGCACAGCTTGCTATTAGCTGTATTTTCCCCCCTTCTCATGGAAGCTTTAAGGGAGTCACTACGAGAAAAGCAGTAGCATTGCAAGTTGTGTCCAACCACTCAACAAACTAACCTCAATTTTTTTATGCAAGTATTGCAACTCAGCAGTTCTACTATGGGATCCCAGAAAGCATGAGACTTTCTTAATTTAGCAAGAACAACTGCATACTACGTCAACTACTGAAAATCTCAGTGTACAGCAGAAAATGTTTTGAGTCAACAGACTGAAAACCAAGGCTCCTGGATTTTTGTTTGACTTTACAGCATGTTTGACATTTTCAAGATGAGACTTAAGGAGATGTAGTATCAGATTTGAAATCTTACTTCTCTGTTGAATCTTTCATTATTTTCAGACTGTGCAATACGCTTTAGTTTGATTTAAAAAAAAAATAATACAAAACCCATGTTTCACAGTTGAGGCTTTATCATGTTCACAGTACTTAAACATGTACCTAACTTTAAATCAGTGAAGCCAATCAAAATCAAAGGGATAAGGGGGTGTTAAAAAGTTAAGTGTGCCCTGAAGTGCTGTCCTGAACAGGAATTAGACTTAAGTATGTGATTAGGTGTCTCTAAAATAGGTCCTCCTTGTCTAATAATAAGCACAGATCAAAATACACCTTGTGTATCAAAGGGTAGAAAAAGCTACGTGTCTTGAGGAGAAAGACTGAGCAGAGAAGAACTGGAAGCCTCTGGGCATAAGATGTGATTGTTTTATTAGAAGGAAGATTAACACATAGAGGCCAAAGAGAAAGCTGAAACTCAAAAGGAATATGAGTCAGGGAAGTTGTTCCAGATGGCAGAGCCATGTGGGATGTGACTCCACCATCTACTGTGGAAATAAAAAGGAAGAAATGAAAACTTAGTGTCGAGAGAGCATGTAAGACTGACAGGAAAATAAGAACGAACTGAAAGCAGTAGAATGAAATTAAAGGCAGAATGATGAAATGAGGCCTTCAGAAATTCTGAAGTGCAGAAACACCACTTCAATGAGCCAGTACAAAAAAGGCTCAGTCACTTTGCTTCAGATAAACCTAAACATCTCAAAGTTTTAGTGCCTGTCTAGAGCACATTCCCTCTCCTTTGGGGTTTGACATATCATGTGGACAGCTTCTCAGGAGCATCTCCCCTGTATTGAAGGGACAGACAATCTGCAGTATCCCGTTACTGCTGCTTCCGCCCCTGCTAATACGTCCAATATCATAAATGAGTAAGACAGAATTATGTCAGATGGTGTCTTGGGCAACTTAAGACTAATGGGAAATTTTAAAAAGTGAAAATTAGGCTGAATATGATGTAAGACTTATCAAAAACTCCTTAAGGGAAGTGGAGGAAGCCACGAGGTCTGGACACTGTAAACTTAATAGGGCAAAACATTTAAAAATGCACTGGAGGGAGCTGTCCCATCTTGTCAGGAAAACAGATGTGGCATGATGTATGTAAACAGGTCTTCTGCACCTCTTACTTCAATCCAAACAGCAGGTACATGAAAATAAAAAGTATAATAAACTATGAGCTAACAGACAAAGATCTGAAACTAGTCTAGCCAAATTCCCTTTGATTCAAAGATGGGATTTTCAGCCAGAAGTTAGAGGTGATCTTCCTGGACTAGTTAGTCCATTCACAACAGCCCAGGCTACCATCCGCAAAATGACTGCAAAGGTAGGTTGATTTGGGAGCCAACGTACACACTCTCCGAAACCTCCATTCTCTTCCACGCACACATACACAGGCACATTATGACCTCTTTGGTTTGGAGAGTCTTTTTATTACCATTTATGTATTCAAATGCCTAGCCAAAATGGGCTTTGACTGAGGCCTACAAACCTAATGCCCTAATAGTAGTAATAACAAGTTTGATATGAGAGATTCTTATTAAAATGGCAGAGAAGTACACACCACACATATAAATAATTCCTGAAAAATAATTTCAAAGACATGTCTGATCTTGACTTTCTGTACCGAAGGCCTAACCTAAAGACTACGAAGTCAATAAAAAGACTCGGAGACTTCAAAGCTGACTTTAGGCTACAGTATTTTTCCATGACTGATGCTTTCCAGTCATGTTCCTTCCTGGTCATTGCTTCTCCATTTCAAAGCAACTGAACTTTAAACCTATCTAAACTAACATAGCTGAAAACAACTGACCTGAAGGTAGTTCAAGAGTCTTGGTCTTCACATAATTGTCTTTGCAGAAGCCACAGAGCCTGTAGTCAGCTGGCTGCTTGTTTACCTGTCCCTTCTTCCCAGTGAAAGGATGCTTATGTAAATATCCCTTAAAAAAAAAAAAAAGATATTCAATTTGCAAATCTCTTCTCTCCTGCAAAGTATAAACTTGTTCTTCCAAGACACAAGATGAATCTGACTGCTTTAAACTATCTTGGTTTTATCTGGGTGCATAAATGAGCCTTCTAACTGCTACAGCCATGTACAGCATGCCAGACACAAAAAACTCCTAAAAACTAGGCTGCAACTCTTGCATACCCTTCATGCTTATTCTTTCAGCCTGGAGGATGTTTTCTTGGTTAGTCAACTTTACATCTATCTATTGTATATATAGTACTACTTTAAAACAGCACTCAAGTGTACAAGATAAACATGTGCCCCCACTGAGTTACTAAACACAAGATAATAAATTTGCATCCCTGTGATAATTACTACTACCACGTAGCTGCCTTCAACGTACAGAGCCATACAAAACCAGAGAGCTGTGCCAAGTAAGTGAGAGGCCCTGTGCACAAAACGGCCAGCACTCTGGAGGCACAAACAGAGCTTTGCAAGGCAGAAATCCAGCAGTCACTGAAAACAGGGCCTGCCAGGCATTAAATGCATATAATGAGGACAAAGACAGAATTTCTTCATGAGAATGGGAAGGCTCTTCCACTTGGGATACATGGGGAGAAGCCCCACGGTTACAGGGAAAGAAGGCAGCTCTAAATTTGCATTTACCGCAGAAGTAAAACGTGAGCAGCATGGAGGGGAAGGAGCACAAGAGCTTTGCTGAAGGTGCCAGGAAAGATTCAGAGCTCCTTGTGGCAAAGGAACCCAGCGCTGTACAGAAGAGGAGTGAAAACATCCCAGGAATATGAGGAAGGCATGTTCAGAGCAGCCAAAAACAAAACCACCACCAGGATTTCGAACTGCAAATTCAGTCGGAGCCCTTCTAGTAACATATCCTATTCTACAGAAGAACAGAGCAAGCAGGATTCATGCTCTGCATCTCTGCCATCCCTCCACATTCACCTGTGTCTACACCATCTTCCCTCTGGCACTCTCCAACAGCCCAGCCTTGCTCCACGTCCTGCCACGCTGGCCTGGCCCTGGGCAAGGGCTGCCACAGCTCGCTGGATGCAGCGGTGGATCCCACTGCCAGCCACTGCCAAAGACAGTTAGCAAGGGCACAGCTTGGCTGTCTCTTCCCCCTCGGTGTCAGCACTAACTCATGCCTCTCACCTCCCCTGCGTGCCAAATTTAGCAACAACAAAAATATTTGTAGGAATTTAATTGTCTTTGAGATTTCTACTTCCTGCCAGACTTGGTGGGAATTAGCCAAGACACTCGGTGTTCTGGGAGTGGGGGAACGGAGACGGACAAGCAGACAGACAGACATCACCAGCACCACACACACCTCACTTCCTTGGAATCCCGGTTAAAAACACCCAGGCTATGGAGCAGAAGTACTCATGAAAACATTTCATAATGCTTTACCAAGGAGTGATACCAGTATCATTATCTCTATTTTACGGCTGCAGCACTGACTGGTCATGACACGCCTCAAGTCACCCATCAGATAGCTTTTCCATCTGGCTCTGCCACTGTGTCTCCTAATTGCAAGTCAGTGCCCTACCAGCAAAGTCATCCCAAACTGAAGGCTGCAGGAGAAGGAAGGGCTGCAGGAGTTTATACGTGAATACCTAAACAGCGGCTAGTCTCTTTGCAGACAAGAAGGAAAGGGAAGAATTTTAAAGGTACAATAAAACACAAGAAATGCGATTCTCCTTTCAAAACGCAACACCTGCCTCCACCAGGTTCAGTGCACTAGGCGTTGTAGATGCATTTCATGAAAAGGCAGCATAGGACAAGACTGACTGCAACCAGCATACACCACAGAGGTTATTGCTTAATTTAAGAAACAAGCCAGAACCAACACAGAAACCCAAAGAAGTCTGAGGAAGGGAGAACGTGGGATCTGAAGTCCAGCTTTCTGTTCGGGCATCTTCTCAAAACTCCTCAGGGACCCACTCTAAGAAATCCATAATGTTTCCACTCCACTCAGCACTATGCTCAGCCAAACCTTACCAAGGCTAAATTTCTACCATTTTCCTTTGTTCCCTTCGCATGTGAAAGGATAAAATAATTGGTAATCGGTCAGGAATCATTTAAATGATTCCTTATTTATTAAAACAATGCAATTTCCCTTGTCTTATCCCTTAGGTTTCAAATTTTGCATACCAGAATTACTTCTTATCAAGGGAAGAATATTCCTATCATTGTAAGTTGAATCTAAAAAAATTAGAAAATAAGAAGACAGGAATTACTGAATTTACTTTTTAATGCAAGAAATTGTATGAAAGAGCAGCACGAATTGCCATTTTATTTCGCTAATTGCATATCCTCCTCTGTATCTCCTCCTTTCTTATTGTTTTCAGGTAAAGATCATGGATACAATTTCTCCCCTGCTCCACCATAAAAGAGAAGGCAAGTAATGAACCCAGCAAACCTGACCTCTGCCATCAGTCTCCTACTTGCTGTCTGCCTGTTCGACATCAGCAGGGTAGAAATACCTCAGACTGGATACCACAAGCTCTCCCACACTGCTGCTATTACTAGTCTCAAGACTGATGGTCCACACAGATAATGAGATTTGTAGTGACAAACACTGCTTGAGATAAAAGTTTCTGCAGTGTTTGTTTTGAGCTGCTGCATAGCTACCACTACAAGTTATTGCATATTAATGCAATATCAAAAAAAGTACCATGTAGTGATGTCAGGACACAGCATGACCCTCATTTTGTTACTTCCTTCATCAAGGTATCAAATTCTCCTTCCTGGTACACCTTTGAACTACATTAAAATAAATCAAGTGAAAGGATGCTATCAGAAAGGAAAGACTTTCAAGAATGCAGTGCTTTGATACATGGGAATGGTTCCCCAAATGAGTGCTCCTCTCTGCTGCAAGCATGACCATACTGTCTGCTCTGATCAGGCAGGTAGGCTGGATGAGAGCCACATGTAGCATCTTCAGGGGTCAAATACTGCTTAGATAAGGCACTGGTCTGACTAAGAGCCATGAGAAAGCCTCCTACAGTCTCCGTTCCAGTAAGACAGTTTACAGACAAACAATCATCAATCTGCAGCTCCTCGTCCCCCACACCATCTTTGCCAAAACAAAAATGGAAAGACAAAAAAACCCACAAAACCAAAAAGAGATGCTTTAATACGACAAATCTCTTCTACATCCAATCACTTGGATTTTCCAGCACAATACAGGCACTGAGGCTGAACTCACGTGAGTGCAATTTCAGTTTCAGCTACACCGATACCATACCAGCTTTGCACAACCGCAACCAAGATAGTTTGCCTTGCTCTTTGCAATGTTTTGAAGTCCTGAAGGAACGTTTAAAAAGAAATGCCTTCATTGAGCTTAAATGCATTATGCCATAAGCCTTAAAATACCAACTGTAACTCAAGTAAGGACCATTTATCCTGCTTCCATTTGCTTTCCTGAAGAAGCAATCACCAGTGCTTTACACGTTACCTTTAGCACTGGTCTCATCAGACAACAGGCTTTGTGTTGGCATGGTGGTTTCCTTCTTTGACCACGGATAAACACTTTTCCCTACTGCTTCAAGGCTCCAGTCCTGGCACGCCAGACAGCC
Source organism: Sagittarius serpentarius (assembly GCA_034782735.1). Classification (NCBI taxonomy): domain Eukaryota; kingdom Metazoa; phylum Chordata; class Aves; order Accipitriformes; family Sagittariidae; genus Sagittarius; species Sagittarius serpentarius. The sequence continues at coordinate 19,867,955 of JAVKLA010000028.1, read as the reverse complement.
TTAAGACCGTGCAAAGCTCAACAAGCAGGTTCAGGGCTCAAGTTTGTAACAGAAAAAACAGCTACCACAGGCCTATGGGGGCCATGGGGTGCAAACGCTGGGATTCATCCCCTGCCACGAGCAGTCCAGTTCTCTTCCATCTGCTGCTCCCCACTTTCAATCCCAATGCAGTCATTTCAGTGAAGAAAGCTCTTCCTGCTCTTTCAAACCATTTTTATGCACTTAATGGGTGCAGATCTGGGAGTGAACTGGAAATTGCCAGTCCCAATCTGACAAAAGAGCAACATTTCATCTGCAATTCTGACTGAGTTGTCCTGTTAAGGTGTTCCCGGCAAGATCTTATTAGGCAGCCCGAGTGAAATCAGCAACTAATAGTCGTGATTTAAAACTGATGAAATACCTGCATTACAGTAAAAAGTTATCTACTTACTGTTTTCATGGGTGGTTTATACAAAACAGACTTCCTCTAGAAAATGCGGAGTACAGCTCAGTCTGAATCTAGCCTGTCTTATACATGCTCTGGGGGAGCAGAGCCAGCACACAAGAACAAAACACATCTTTCTAGTACTAGACACTCTAAGCCCATGTTTACACACTGATCTACTAATAAGCAGACCTGGGAATTCCAGAACACAAGATTTATATTTATTACTATTTTACATTACCACAGAACGTGCCAAGTTCAGGCACTTTAAATTAAGGGCTGCTATTGCACGTTCCCTTATCAGTCTTTCACACAACTGCATTACTGAAGCATCCCGATAAGAATGTCTAAAATGTCTGCTATGTTTTAAAACAGCAAATTCTTCCTTTTCAGCTCTGGCCCAGCCATTTCAGTCAACAAATCTCTTTCTACTCTTTCAAAACAATTTCTACTCACTTAATGGCTGCGATCATACTGACTGTCTGGGAAACTGCTACTCCCAAAAATAATACAGCACAGCTATTTATTCATGGTACTGGCTTGACGTGGTATTTTGAGGACTACCATTTCGCAATATGGAATGAAACATAGACATCCATCTTTTGACAAGAGATCTAACTATCGCACTTCAGGCTTCATACACAGAACATTAACGCACCTTTTAAATGAAGAAAATCAGGAAACTGTGCAACTAAAACAAACAACTTGCCAAAACCAGCATACGTTTTTGCACTCACTTTTACATTCCCAGGCTCACCAAGATCAATGTATATATAGATAGGCATGTGTGGATACATATGCATTTGTTCTCAACCACATTTCTCAGGAAGGCGTCAGTCAGAGGAAGAACAGTCAGGAGTGTAAAAAGCCATTTCTACTACAATGAGCAAAAATAGTTTTATTTGTTGTCATTTTGGGGTTGTCAAGGTTTTTTTTCATTGTTTCTTCTAAAACCTGTCTTCTGTAAGCTCAGTCAATGCCTCACTTACCTATATTGCAATAGCTACAGCTGGAATTGAATGCTAAAACACCATATTATGAAAGTCACCTACCCCTGCACTCATTTCATTCTGCAAGAATCCCACTTGGGAAGGAAGGAAGAAGGGAGAGGCAGAGTGAGGAACACACAGCTAATTAGTGAGGTTTCACAATCTAATTCAACCTGCCAACCCATTTTTCTGCCAGTCCTGCACACGTAAATAGGATGAAAAGCAGAAAGTCCAAGTTCTTCACACTTTTATTCCTCAGTCTCACCATTTCTGATTGTCTGCCTGGGTACTTCTGTCCCCTCACCCCTCCCTCTCCCTTGAAGCTCCAGACCACCACCTCCAGAATGAGGGAAGTCATTCACATCCAACAAAACAAACAGGACAAAAGACACCTAGCAGCACGTGTTTTTCTGAGAGCAAGGTGGCTACAGGCAGTTAGTTGTTCAAGATCTTCCCTAACGCTTAGTACCTTTACTGCGGTCCCAGCAAGCCACCCAAGGCTGAGTGATTCTTGATAGCACATCCACTAAATCTCCAGGAAATACCTGTGCTGCACAGCCACATGGCACAGATTCATGGGCTTGTGCTGAGCAGGCTCAGACACTTATAGGGTACACTGCAGAGCAAGGCTGTACAGACACACTTGTTTGACTCTCACCAGTGTCAGGCAGCACCCTGCTCAGTCTAATTACCATAATCAGAGAAGATGTAAGGGGAGAAGCAGGGCTAATTACCGTGAGCAAAGCACCTTGTCAGCCTGAGAATCTCTGCACGGGGCTCGGATGCACAAATACATGTACCCATCGTGACTGAGCCTTTCTTACTCCCTGCAGTCAGCAGGTACTTCATTATGCCCAGAACTACTTACTGCTGAAGCAACGTGTCTTGTCATCTGAGAGCACAGTGGGGCGACTCCTCAGTTCTTAATGCTGCTTTTTTGAAGCAAAGAACTGCAGCGATCTTACAGATCAACATATGATGCTTTCTCCCATTGCATGTGCTTAAGCAGTTAACAGTCTTCCTTTGCATAATCTTTCTTAAGAGAAGATGATCCTACTACGTTTGTCATGTATTTGGTTTTTTTCTCGGTTTCCTTGTATAGCTTTCTAGGTAGCTGAAGAAAAGAAGAGGAAGAACACAGTGCTAACAATAGTTTCACTACTTCACTGTACCTTCTCCATCTCAAAATACTCTCCAGGTGGAAAGAGTTTATTTGCACGTAGGCAAGCGGAAGGCTGACTGAAGAAAAGTGACAATTACATTAGAATAATAACAACAAGAAAACCTAGAGCTAATGAAGACTGCCTGCTTCATTTAATTTAAGAAGAGACTTCCCCCTATAATGAAGACATACAAAGCTCTGCAGCTCACTCACCCTTCCTACAAATGTCATCAGGAGCAGTAAGACTGCTCACTAAGCCAAACCCCTTCAGTTAAAACTGGTTTGTCTGGTCAATGGTAACAAGAAGGAAGTGCTTGTACTTACATCTCCTTGATCACTCTGCAGGCTATCCCTCAGGTTGAATAAAGAATTATACAAACATTTTAATGGATCTAGTAAAAGTAAAAAAAAGAACCCTGGTAATTCTCACTGTGAAACTAACAGACATGTCTTAACTCAGAAACAAGTTACAAGGACCTTCCCACCTCAAACAGCAGCAGTACATGACACAGACTGAACAACAAAGAAACATTATTTTGCCTTTTTTCCCCATAAGAAGTTAATTCTTTAACGAAGTCACTTGCAGAGCATGGTTTTACATGAAAACAAACAAACATCACTCCTTTTAAAAAAATCTAAAATAGACACAAAACACTGTAACTGTGAACATGAAAAGTGTTAGCTCCTCCAGTGCTCTCCCTGTTGCTCCACCCTGAGTGCCAAACTCACTTTTACTTCATCAGAGCTTCATGTTACCCGAGGTTTCTTTCTGTGAACTATTTGCATCAGAAACGCTAAATTAAGCTGTTGAGAAGAGAGGTTTTATCTTCCAGAGAGACAAACTCCTGGCAGCGGAATGCTTAAAGCACAATTTGCCTGCTGCCTCCATTGCAGACACTTCTCCATTGCAAGGAATCTCCCTAGCTCTGGTCACCAATCTCCACCCATCAGGGAAGCCAAACCACATTTTGCCTAGCTTCTTTCAACGGTCACAGCTTTTGTAATGTTTTAACAGGATTCACTGCAGTCCAAATGTTGGAAGTGAGACAAAGGGAATTTATAAATCACCACCCCAATTTTGACTGAAGGTTACCTGGCACAGAAACCCACAAATAACCTTTCTCTCTTCATCTAATGCAGCCCTCATTTCCCAGATTTCTTGTATTATTAGGGCAGTAACTTGGTAATAACTTGCACTAGTGCAATAAACTTGATTTGCCATATTGGGGAGGGTTTTTCTATTACTTTAAGAGCTGCCAGGAAAACCCACTACAAATAAACAAAAGACTCATTACAAATAAATAAAAGACTACAGCATGTCAGGTTTCCTTTGCCTGTCTCTAGTTCTGACACCTCAACAGGGAAAGAAGCTAAGAGCAATCCTAGCAACTTGCTTATCTTTTTCCTCTTGACCTTTGTGCCATCAGGTGCCTCTGAAACATTCATCAGTGTCTGCAGCTGGAAACACCAATGCCGATTAACAACCAGAAACATAAAACTCACTGAGAAAGAACACTGACAGCATCAATGCCAGTTTGTCTAAGACTATCTAATACTCCTTCTCAACATAAGCACCCAGGGGTCAACATGCCTGGCAAGCTGCAAACAAACCTGGAATAAATATGAATGAACAAGTTGTTCAGAATAGTATTCTGCTACAAAGGGCTCATGATCCCTTTTAACTAACCTACCAGGAACAGCAGCCTTTCCTTTGAATGCACACTCTAAACAGAAAATGGAAAAAAACCTCCCCTCTAGGAGAGCTTAATTTATATTCTTTTCCTGCTGCTGCTGCCACCAATATTATCAGCTCTGAGAGAAGCATCAGCAGGCTGCTAGATACTGTTCGGGTCATTGTGGGCGCAGCAAACCAGCTCACTAGTGATGCTCACTAACACAGCAGCACAATAAAGCAGCAGTGAAACAGAGGACAGGCAGAAGAACAGAAGAAGAAATATTCTCACAGGCACGGGACACCTCTGTTTTGGTCAGCTTCACCCTGGACACAACTTGCAAATATGAGAGTGGCTTTCATGCCATGCCATCAATCTGCAAAGGCTGGACTTAAGTTACCAGTGCTTCATCTTGGTTTCACTAGAAGTCTCTTGGACCAAGGAGTGCTGCAAGCAAGGACCTGAAGTTTCTCCAGTTGACACCACCAAGTTAGAAATAAGAGCAACCATAAGCTACACTGTTGAACTACAGGAGATGCTTTGCTCTCATGGACCATGTTGCCATCACTCTCATATTGTAATCATTAACAAACATTCACCTGCCTTCCCTGCTGTGTTTACTCCTTCCAATGCACTAGTACTGCCTGGACTTCTCTAACACCAAATCATGAAACAAAGCTGACAGAGGAAAGCTGGGGCAGCAGTTAAAGTGGCTGCCAAAGAGAAATCTGTTTGCTCAGGCAAAAGCTGTTCTCAGTCCAAACATGGAAGTCATAATCTTACAGCCATTTGCTTGGAAGACAATGAAGGGAAGGCAGAACAGACTGGGAAACTACAGCTTGCCACGGTAAGAGAAGAGAACAATCTTTGTGCCCAGATTTCTTTGCTCTGCAGGGTAAATTTTACAAAGCTGACAACCGGTAGCAACATGTAGTGGCCCCAGGCATCATGCCTGCCTATCAAAGACTTGGATTTTAGCCCTGGAGAAATTACAACTTCTCAGTTCTCTCTGGAAGCTGTATCGGCTGAGAAGAAAGCAAGAGAGTAATGAATGACCTAACTAAAAATTACTTTAATACACAGATTGCATACTGTAAGCCATAAACTTAGGGGTGCAGGGAGAACTAAGGACACAGGGGTGGAGGAAGACATCTTGTATTTGACAGGAACAGCACAGCCACAGATTACAAAAGGCAACCAACTGGGGCTGCTATGACAGCCAAGTCATCCACTGGAGTGCTAGGTGCTGGCACACTGAATGGAAAGCATGGATCCAGCAGGTAAGGCCTGGAGACAAAGGAGAAGGAAGCTCAGAAGTCCAGGCTGGAAAAGACAGGTTAGGAAGTTGTGAGTCGAGGAGCCAGCCAGCAGGAATGTGGAGGAGAGAGAGGTAAATCCAAGAGAGCTGCACAGATGTGAATAAAAAGGCGTTTGGCCCCAAGTTGGTCCCTGAGCACTGGTGGCTTACAGCCCCATTGCTGCACGTCCTTCTGCAGGACTCAAAGCCTCCCTGGCCACCTCTCTGCCGGGTGGCAGAGGCAAGCAGACACAGCCCAGCTCTCACATGCTGTCCATAGGTGCCCACACACTGACCATAGGTGGCGACCCCCATCGCTGAAACAGCTCAGTTGCTGTGTGCCCCCAAGGCAGGTTTCCCACCCATGCACACAGAGGACAGCGGCTTAGGGGCCAGGAGAAGGGGTGAGCCAACCTGACGCACAGAAACACCTACCGCTGCCCCCTTCACTTCTGCACAGACACAGTAGCTCTGTTGTATTTCTGCAACGTCCATTTTAATCTAATGTTCATCAGTTAAACTAAACTGCCAAACCAAAGGCCCAGAGTTATGGTCAGACACTTTTTTTTTTAAGCCCTGCAAGAGACCCAAACTGTTTCAGCTTCCTCTCCCGAATACCAGCCTTGAGCCATTCTTGTCTGGCCGGCGGAAGCATGTGACGTGAAATAAAAGCCAGGAAATAAGACTTTCTGAATAAACATTTATTTGGTGAGAAATACTTCTGATTTTTGGCAGAGAAATGTCAGAAACCTGAAGCCCTATGTATAGCATGCCTACAGAGTGCAATTTCTATTTAAAGGGAAGCTGCAGCTGTCTGTAGCTCTTAATGAAGAATAATGCCTGGGAATAAATTACTGCCATTTCTAAGAGACATTTCTCAAACTACAGCGATTCTTCCCTTTTTCCCTCTCCCTGTAAATACCAAGTGGCATGTACTGGGCAGTTATTTGGAAGAACGGACACAAGTAGAGCTCTCTTTTGTCGGCAGCCTGGTAATTTCTGTAGAAAACCATGATGTGGTTTAGCATACAGATACCAAAGCGATTCAAAAGCAAAGACGTTCAGAAACATTTAAGGCTGCATGTGTCAAAACTTCCCATTGCTCTTCCAAGGTGTGCAGAGCTCATCGCTGTTTGAATAGACACCGGGCATCGCTTCCAACCATGCCACAAACCCAGCACTGAGGTTCAAGGCATGGGCGACAGCCGCTTGCAGAAAACCACTGTAAAAGGCTCGCTAACATTCGATTTTCATCCCTTGTGTATGCCTCCTCTCCGAGGGGCTGCCGCAGCAGCAGCGTGGGCAGGCGGAGAAGGTGATGCTCTGGGGAGAGGGTGTGCCCGGGCTGCCACCAGCCTGGCCAGGCGGCTCAGGAAGCGGCACTGACATCAGCTGCAGGAGCTGTCGCTCCCAGCCCCGCCGCAGGTCCAGGTGCCAGGAAAAACAGCTGGCAGCCAGAGGAGGAGTACAGACAAGATAGGACCAGGGGGAAGGGAGCAAGGAGGGCCAAGGAGTGGAGAAAGGAGGCGGCAGCTCAAAACTGGGATGGGACCGGGGCTAAGCCTTGTGCAGCTGCAGTCCCCAGGGCCCTCTCCAGGGTCAGCCCTTACAGAGGCAGGTTCCCACCGAAGCTGGGCACGGAAAGCCTGTTGGAGCAACGAGCGGGGATGTTTACTATCCTGCCATCTGCAGTTTGCCCAAAATAACAGCTATAGATATGAGATCAACTGAAGACGTTTCAATTATTGACACATACTGGATTTAGAGATTTATTTTCCATTTCCCACAAACTGTGCCAGAGGTTTTCACGTAAGCGCAAAAAAAAAAAAAAGTGAAAAAATGCCTGCGAGTGAGGAACACGAAGAGTTTATTCATTGCTCCTGTTAGAATGTGTTTGTGCTTGTGCAGCTAGCACTCCAAAAAAGCTGTGGCATATGTTTTCAGGATGGAAAAAAAAGCCTCAGGATACCTAAAATCCTACCAGAAAATTACAAAACTGTATGCTGGAATTTGCAAGGTACCCCCCTGCGAGAGCAAAGGAGTCTTGCCTCGCTTCATTTTTAACCCTCACTAAGCGAAATAAACGTTCCTCCTTAATGAATCCTCCTGACATCCCTTTTTGTCTCTGCAAAAGAGGAAGATGGACTCGATTTGTACAAGCTCTGCTGTTCCAGAAATGTGCTTCATCTGAACGAGGAGAGCAGCAGAAACAAAGTGAGAAATTTGTACTGTTTACTAAACAGGCAGTTTCTAGGTGGATACAAGACACCGGTCCCAATTTACTGCCCCCCTCCCTCCTCACACCCCCCTCCCTCTGAAATTTGCCTGGGTGGCAGGAGGCGGCGGTGGAAGGGATGAGAACAGCTACCACTCACAATGGGAAAGGTCTGATCGCTTTCCGCACATCTTAATGTGACAACACCCTGCAAACACTCAGGGAAGACAGAGTAGTATTCTTCAGTAAAATCACCGTATGCCGGCATTTCCTTTCAGGATGGAACACTATCCCTCCTCATCTCTGGTATTCTGGTCTCCCCGAGAGGATAAAGGGAAGAGGAGAGGGGAGAGGAGGAGCCTGGCTGACTGCCTCCTTCTTGCACCATTGTCCTCCAAGCAGAAGCCAGGTGACAAGATGTGCTCTCAAGGAACCTCTAAAGAGCAATCCATCACCTACGAATGACTCCCCAACGCCAGGGTGACAGCCGCTCTCAAGAGCAATTTCTTTCCATCCGTACCTGGTGAGAAGAGCACTGCTTTTTCTGCACAGTCCCCGGCCTCGTGAGTGTAATTCGGGGTTTTGGCACCACAATAGCAGACCACTGTGCTGCCCTTTAAGTGGGTTCATTTTAAACTGTTTAGGACAGGGCAGAATGTAATAATCACACCGACAGCACCTTAGACAGATACTCCATCCCCTGTAATGGCCGATGATTGCCTCCTTCCGTCATGCAGTTTCTCTGGCTGATCTGCCACATCACACACCTTAAGAGGACCCAGAGAATGCTCTCTTTGGCATGAGATGGTGCTGCTGTTGCAATCAGTGGAGGTGATTGCAACATCTTGAACAAACATCTCCTGTTATCCCAACAGCTTTGCATGCTAGGACAGTTTTTTTTTATTATTATTATTTAAAGCTGCCCTCCTCTGCTCTAGGATGTCAGCGTGCAAAGTAAGCCCTTGTGGTTTCAACGAAGCCTTTCAAAGTGTGGGAACAAGCTGATATGGCCACATCTGCTTGGATACATAGACAGTGAGAAGCTCCAGGTCTCAGAGGCCCCTTATTCATCTTAATGAGTTACTAACTTGGCAGCTTAGTGGTACTAGTAACTAACAACTCCAAATGTCAGCTTTGTTAACTATTTCACTGTAGATCAAAGCATGTGGGAAAGGGGAGAGATGATGAAGATTTTTCAGTGTCTTCTCTAACGTTTATTTTGCAAGCAGCTCTTGGGAAAGCAGCACCGCTAGACTCTCTCTCAATCTGCTTCCCAAAGCCTGAACTCAAAGGGAAAAGCAGAGCAAAGGAGAGCATCCGAATTTCAGGGAGCTAGAAGGCATGCCCAGCAGCCAGAAAATATATTTATATTTACTAAATTTATGGAAAGTGCAAAAACTAATTTGCTTGAACTGGAAGAATCTGCAGCTGTTTTATCACTACTAACATCCTGAAGGACCACTGCATACTTCGGGCAAAAGGATTTAAATACTAACTTACCTAATTTTGAAATTCCCATGGTTCCTTCTTAAGACAAAAATAAGGATTCTTTTCAAACCTGGCAAGCAAAGAACTCTTGTTTTCCTCTGTTTGTGAGGATGTTTACATTTGATCTGCACATTTGCCCATTTCGACCCAGAAAAGCAGTGGGCTTCATGAGATGAACAAACAATAACGAACATAAAAATACTTATGCCTTCTCTTTAGCCATCCCTCATGGGAAGTTTCTTTTATTAAATGCCACAGCTGGATCAAAGTCTTGGTTATGTGACTGTGTTTCCCTCTGAAAGGTGTGCTACTCTAATTCCCATGAACACAAAACTCCTAGAGGAGCATCTGTACTGAAAATAAACTAATGTAACAAACTGATCAAAGCAATAGGAGTTTGGAATGCCAGGTGTAAGTAACTACATTTGCATTCCTCTAATTTGAAAGTGGCCAAATAATTTCAACCATTGTATGAGCATGTATACACTCCTGAATCTGACCTGCAGATTGCTGAACTGTTATCCATAATATTTTTCATTCTTGTTAGGCTACACAGTCACAAGCCCTTCAAATGCAGGCTTAGAGATGTAACTAAAAAGCAATAGTAATGTGTTACACAACCACAGCAGTCCAAGGAAAAGAAACCCAGCATCTTTCCTTAGATAGCACTAGTCTGCCCTTGAAGACATTAAAAGAAAGAAAAAGAAGAAAGGGAGAAAACTTCAAGTCTGGCTTTACAGCCCAACCCAGACACACCTGCCTTTGGTTTCAGCAGAGCGAAAAGATGCTCAGTATATCACAGGGATGGGAACAAACACAACCGTGCAGATACCACCCCCCAAAAGACACAACTGCAAGTACACGTTATCGTTGCTAGGAACTCACAACATTCACTATGTTGTTCTTCGGGGAATTCTGGATTATCCTTTAGCATGAAGATTTTTCAGAAACTGCCGGATTGCTCACAGGTCCTCACTGGCTTTCCTCTTTCAAATAAAGTAAGATAGAGCTGTAAAAGAAAAGCAAATTAAGTAAGAAAGGAAAGCAAGGAATAAAAAGAGGAAAATCCACAGAGCTGTTTAGCAAATGAACAATTGATTCCTACATCTCCTTGAAGCAAATGCATTTTTAATGAGCTCCCAGGATGGCGATTCCAGTACAGAATGAGTGTACATCAAACACCAATCTAGGATAGGAAGAGTCATTTGCTCTGTACTTATTACCAACAATTAAAACCCAGTTCAGAGTTGCCAAGGCAGATACATAATTAAAATAGTTCTTGGATACTTCTGTTGCCATAACAAGAGGAAGAAAAAACTACTTGGGGTTGTTTTAAGAAGTGTCTGCAAACAAAGCCCACGGTGTGCAGAGATATCCACACAGGAAGATTTTTCTTCTCAATGAGCTCCTGCAAGGGGATGCAAACACCTATCTATTTCTGTGGCTACCTGTAATATTGCGAGAGGAGTACTGAAACCAAAAATACACACACACACACTTGCTATTCCTCAGTGGGAAGTATTTTTCACATCTGAGATTTTTAATATTGTGCAGTTCTTTAATCTTATTTTTTGATAGAATTTCTTTGTGGACCATCTCTTTATTTTTTTGACCTCCTGTACAGGGTATCAGACTATCCTTCGCCTTTTTACTGGGGTCTGGGAAAACTGCTGTGCTTCATTTTTACGTGAACCCTACACAGAATACTTAAAATAGAGCATGTATTTCCACAGGGCCTGAATTGTACACTTTGTCCTTCAGCCAGGTCTACTTCCCATGGTCTACTTGTGCTTCCTAAATTCTTAGTTTCACTTTGTGCCAGAAAACTTTCCTATCTCTTTGATGTAAGGCTCCTCAAACGTTTCACATGTAATTTCAGGATTTGTGCACACAGATCCCATCCTGTCAGTCCTATGGTGGAATCCATGTCCCCGAACCAAAAACATGTGCAGGACAAAAGTCTACACCTGAGACAGTGCAAGTTCTCTTTACTTTCAGTGGAGGAAAGCAGGCAATCTAGAAACTGATTAATTTGACCTATCTTAAGCATCTGCTTTAGGACAGAATGAATCACTCTCTAGAAAGGTCTGCTCCTCTCCCTCCATAAAGTGAGTCTAGACACTGAGCTCAGATTAGATGGCTACAGATGAATGCAGATGAATCTCACCCTACGTGAAGACAGGAAACAAGTCAGACAGACGGACAGGAGCAGTTCATGGGTGAAAAGCAGAAAGAAGGCAACACAATGGCAACTATACAAAAAAGTTTACAGCCCTGACACAGCCTGTTTTAACTGAACGTACAAAGCAACAACAACAAAACCTTCCAAAATGCAAATCAGTATTTGCCCAGCTGATCCAGCTTTGGTGTAAGACTACTCCTGGATTTACCAGTTGAGGCTAAGCCCTCACAGACCAGCATCCGTGAACCAGTGTCCAGCTGGTTGGGACTCTCCAAGGCGCACTGGAAATTATGATGATGACCACTAGTCTCAGTTACACCCGTCTTTGTCCTCTCCCTGACGGACTGTAGCAATGCAAGATACCTGCTACAAAAGTCTTCCCAGCTTAAGAAACTCTGAGCTGGAAGTACAGCTCCTGTGTGACAGAGGCACTGCAGCCTCAAGATCCTTCAGATACCCAGGCCCTGGCTACACTTCCAGGACTCTGGTCTATAGCTTCTTTCCTCTACTAAAATGGGACTCTGCTGCTTATCTGACAAAGGAGCACACCATCAGACATGATCTCACAAGCTTTTTAACTTTAGATCGCAGACCAAAAAGAGAAAAGAACCCCAAACCTAATTTTAAGTCAACCCTTAAAATTTTCCTTAACCCAAACCAATTTATTTTCAAGCCATTTATTTTTTCTTTAAATTATGTGAATCTCAAGATTGAAAAAAACCCCAAGGTCAAAATACACAAAACATTTTGTTTCTAAATGTTAACCTTTTGTTTCTAAGTGTTAACATTTTGTTTCCAAGTGTTAAAATGAAACATTTCAGCATTTTCAAAATTATTTCTGGTTTTTCCCCCAATAATTTGGCAATCCAAAAATCTCCTAAAAATTCAATTTTTAATCTTCATCTCTTGTCATTCAACATTCAGGGCAACCAGAAAATGGAGTCCAAAAAAACTACGATAAAATATTTCACATTTCTGCCAAAATTAGATGGCTTCCAATTATTTTTAGTAAGAGCAGGGAAGTTTACTCCATGCACACCTTGTCTCCCATACCATATATTGCAGCTCCTGCTTGCACAGATTCCTCTGAGCCTCCCTGGAGAGTCAGCTGCATGTAACGCCAGGCTGAAACCCACCACACTTGGTGAAAGTCCTTCCACTAACTTCAACAGGCAGGACTAGGATTTTGATTCTGTTCAAGTCAAAACAAGGCTCCGATTGCCTACACAAGGGCTCCAATCACTGAAACAGGAGCAAGCGTTGCGTGCTACCTATGCAGTTATCTTGCTATCAGTTTGGAATTTGTCTTGCAGACCCCTGCCAGAGCGTGGACACAGGAACAAGTCACAAGCAGCATCTGTGCGATACAGGGCAGCGGTGCGCTGTGGCAGATATACTTCTTCATGCACTCTTATTTAACAGGAAAGATGACATGAAGCAAGGTAGCCTACCCCTCAGGCTAAAAAGGGCGAGAGACCTTGTATTTACCATAGGGTGCCTTTGCACCATGCACACAGCCGGTTATTATGGAGCAGATGATGCGCTGTAAATTCACAAGCTAGTTTAATCTGCTACAACTTGCTCACTTGACCTTACCCGTAGGCACTTGTTTCTGTGAGGGGCAAGGCATGTCTGCCTGCAAATATTCCCAGACATTTTTATGCTTAAAATTTAAAGACAGCATGGCACAAACTTCAGGATGTACAGGGAGAGACACACTGCTTCTTGAAGCACAGTCCTTGCCTGAAGAGCAGAGCACTCATTCCCTAATTGGGATGATCTTGCAGATCTAATGGGCTGCGATGACATGCTCTTCTTGGAGCATGCAAAGGAGTCGTAACTTGGAGGGACCATCAAGGAAGGCCGGTTTGCAGTACAACCAGGTTTTAACCAGGCTTTGCAACGGAAGTTTCAACATGATCAATGAATCATTATCACGTACACCGTTACCGATCACATCTTGGCTATAAGTGGGAAGTGTTACACAAGGAAGCCATTTTTCATGGTCCCACAGCATTATCGTTATTCAAATATCACAGCATAACCAACCCCGTCTTTAAGGGCTAAAAAGGACATTGGGTTGACAGATTAAAAGTTCAATTAAAAGATGAACAGACCCCAAATCAAAGAACATGGAAGTATTTCTTGGGAGTATTTCGATACTAAAATTGGACCCCAAGGCAATCAACAAATAAGAACCATAGTACAAGTGAGCAACTGCAGATTGGCAAAACTGAAAACCAGAAGTCAGCTCTGTGCAATACCCTGTATTTATTCCAAGAAAAGGTCATGCTCTCCATCTTTCTTTGAAGAGCAGGCAGTGAGAGATCACTATTTTTCTAGTCCTTTCCTGCAGGTTTTTAATTGCCATTCCTTGCTTTCTTGCATCACGTAATTTGGTTTTCCTAATTCACAAATCAGTATAAGCTAATAAAACTGTTTAAGAGACGGCAGAGTTGTTCCCAACTTGTTTCGTTGTTCGCTATTATCCCACAACTAATCCTTCAACTCAAATAAAACCGTAATTCATTTCCTCCTTTATTCTCCCTCTGCATGAAACAGTTTTAGACAGGTTCAATCCTGCCCACTGCAAATGGGAAAGGCAAGGCTGTATCTTCCTGGAGCGTGTGCTATTTCAATTACCTAATGTGCATATCATCTATCATGACAAGGAAAAACTTCTAAATGATTTTCAACAGATTTAGCTGATTTTACATATATAAAAAAGATTCTAATGAAAAAAAAAACCACAACCACAAACCAACCAAGAATTAACTATCTTTTAGATTTCAAGTTAATAAAAGCTTCTCTATGCCAGCCATGCCAAACTTTACCCATCTGAAAATCTCCTGACATTCTGTCTAGTGTAGAGGCTGCTCCTGATGGGGCTGAGTCATCTTTACATTAACTATTCTACTAGTGTAAGAAAGACTTAAATCACAATTATGCCTACTTTAAGGCTACGGTGAAGGAATATCACCTTAGCACAAAAGAGGTTTTGTTTGCATAATACAGGCAGGCATCACTCTGATTCCTGTTTAGCATCCATTCCTCATCTGAAGCCTCATTCTCCACAGCTTTGTCACGTAAACAAGCACTTCCTATGTCTCTGCATGTGGTCCATAGTGAAATGCCCAACTTTTCAAGGTGTTACACCCACTTTGTGCAGGGTGAATAACTGTATCTGGGTGTAAGCGAACAGTAAATCAAGTTTTTAGCACTCTGCAGGTCCTAACCCAGAAAAACAGCATGCAGACCATGGGGCTCAGACAAGGAGGCAATCCATCCTGGCCCACAACTGCAGTAGGGGGAAGAAGATACATGTTATCTTCCCTGGCTCTGCGAACGCATCCATGGGCCACCCCAGCCCAGCACACCTTTCCCATGTGAATGGCATTTCCAGTGCGAGTGCATACTCACCAGGAAAATGAAATGCTGCAGGATGGGAACATCTGGCTGCAAACAGCAGAGAGACAGGACCAGCACATGGAGCTGAAGGGGTAAGGCTGCAGCTCACACCCTCCAGTGCAGGACCCACTACTGAAGACGACCACCGGTTCTGCACAACTAACGTTAACTGTTAGTTGTCTAGAAATCGGTGTCCCAAGATTTAATCTAAAAAAACATTATTCATCATTATTTCACCCACAGCAGGTATTTTTCCTGACTTAAGGCTCAGGTAAACTGCCCCTTGTTTTAGCATCAACCTATGCAAGCAGACTGAGAATGGGATTTTTCAGCTCTACTCAGTGGATATCCGTCCTTGCAAACCTATTATTTGGAAACCATGGAAGCACCTTTGCTCCCAGAGCAGTCCCCGCTGCTGTCGTTACCCATTCCCTAACCTCAACACCTTCGAACAAGAGATCAGAAAACAGATGAAGGTTCATCACCACAGGGTTGTAAATATGAAAACACGCACGCCAGCTCAAACTCACACTCTGCGTTTACACGATGCCTAATATCAATACAAACGCAAATCTGACTAGGACCTCTGAGACATCACCTTTCCACAAATAACAGCAATCGCAACCGTACTTGTTATTTGTACTTCAGTAATACCCACTTTTTCCAGCAAGCCTTGAGGTTAAACTGTGCTGAGTTTCTAAGTTCTACGGGATTTTCCACACAAAGAGAATGCAGCATAAGGTATTAAAAAAGCCAGCAAAGAGATGGGCAGTGGATGCAACACACAATGCCACCAGGTGAAAAGAAAACTAAAAGAAGCACGTCTAAGTTGTTTTGTCTAAGAAGCAACAGTACAGAACTGGAAAAAGAAAAATACCTCACAAATACCTCCTATCAGATGTCAGTGATGTATTTTTCAATAAAAATCCATCACCCCTTTAACATCAGCACCCCCTATTTGCCACTTTCTCATGGCTACCAAAGCAGGAATAGCGGGAGGGAGGAGAAGGAATTTCAACACAGATCTACATTTCTCTTAGCGTGCAAACTTTCTTCACTCTCACACGGAGGTTTTAAGTAAAACCTCTATTGCCTGCATGTTTGTAACACAGTCATTCCTACAGGTCTTCTGAGCAGAAGAGATTGGAAAAAGAATGCAAATGGTCCATAATAATTCAGGCTCAGAGCCAGTAATGTTGAACAGATATAAGCAATAAAAATAACCACTCTGGATGCTTCTGTTACATGACACAAATATTTCTCTTTTTCTTTTGTGGAAGCTATTATGCAAAAAATGCAGCTCAGCCCTGAGTTGAGACAATGAGCCTCCTGCATATTTGAAGAACTGCGGTACCCTTGTTACAGATGAGAACGAGCTCAAGGGCTAAGCCTTTGTTAAACGTACAGATGTCTCACCGACGATGGCCACAGCTCTCCTGCAAACAGACTGTGTTGAAGGGGGAATCCAAACGCTGTGAGTCCCAAAGCGTAGCAGCACCAAAACCAACGACTTGAGGTTCTGTCTATTTGCAATATTTTAACAAGCCAAAGATAAAACCACCTGAAGACGATAGTTCTGTGGGGTGCAGCACTAACAAACACCAGCAAAAAAGCTTGATCTTTGACGGCAGCAGTAATCCCAGCGGATGCCCACTGTACTGATTCCCTGGTGCCAGTAGGATTTGAGCTGGGGCCATGGCCTCTGCGTCACTGGGCTCAGCCACAGGTTCCCACAGCTATTCGTCTGCCTACTTACACAAAGCTTTTAGGGAGCAGCTTCCCTGTAGCCTATACCTGTGCAGCAGGTTGCGTTGAGAAGGACCTGAGGAACAAGAGCTGCCAGGCCGGGGACACATACGCGGGCGCAGGCACAAACAATGCCACCACGTGAGCCTCACTTCCTTAGGAAGCCAGCCCAGAACCCACCCTTAACCTTCTCCCCGCTTCCAGCGTGGCCACATCTTCTGCGCTGCTGATGCAACATGAAACACAGTGCTGGAAAACAAAGGCACTATTGACTAACTTTTTTGCAGGATTAAGATGACTATGCTAGCTTACAACAAAGATTTCAACAATTTCGACACTGAGCGCTAAGTAACAGGAACACGGCTTGGCAGTAAATCCAGAGATTACCTGTTGAAACATTAATGGCAAACATCTTTTGATGTGGGCTGCTTTATGTGGTGCAAAAGCCAGCACTGTAATTATGCATTTCCTTTCTATGAATCTAGTATTTTAAAGTCAAGTATTACTGGGGGGGGGGGGGGGGCACCAGGCATAAATTTGTTTATGTGCATGTGCGTTGC
>JAVKLA010000028.1:19820932-19850711 GCA_034782735.1 Sagittarius serpentarius | reverse complement strand
CCCCCAGCAGGCATAAATGTGTGTATGTGCATGTGCGTTCCTGTGTGTTTCTGTGTGTGTGTGTTACAGGAAATACTCTACAGCTGAGCCTGCAATTTACCAGCGTAGCTGCATGTAGTAAATCTGCAACAGGGGACCTCAGCCGTTTCATTCATCGTGCACCAAGCAGAGGGCTAAAACAATTGCCACACTTAAGACAAATGCCAGCGTGAGTCATACCAGCCAGAGTGCAAACATGTTTGCTGTCGGGTGAGTCAGAATATCACATCCTAAATTCGCAAACCTTCCTATAAATAATAATTTCCGAAATTGTTGCATTTTTTTAATACAATGCAATTTTAAATGTGATGCCGAATCTATAAAGCCTTTCCTGATTACAAAGAAAATGTTTTTCTCCTCTTCTCTTTTGTTCCTGATTACATGTACCTACCTATAGTAGTAGGCTGTCTACAGTGACTGAAGTGGTAATTGCGTCGATTCATACTTAGCAAAATGCAAACATCGCTCAAAATGGGTGACAAATGAGAGATACACCCAAAAAAAGAAAAAAAGGAGAGACCTGAACGCAAGCCACAGGACCTTTTGCTTGCTTACTGTGTATGCTTTCTATATCAGCACTTCTTTGATGCTCTAATTCTGACATGCTTTAGCATGTTCAGCATTCAGAGAAAAAGAACGTCATGCTGGCACGGGACACAGACCAGCTGAGAAAAGGGGTGAGAAATTCCGGAGAAGTGGTGAGGGAGGCCGTGGCAGCACGCTGCACGTGGGCAAGGAAGGACTGGGCCTGCCACTGTGCTCGATAGCATATGTACACACAGCAAAAGCATGGTCCTTCCTTCAAGGAGTGCCCAGCCTCAATCAGCATACAGCGATCATTCCTCCCCAAGAATAAGGACATACCTGGTAACAAAACTAACGCACTGTAGTAATTGGTAATGATTATCCAGGACTGCCTTTAATTCAGGAAAGCATCTGAATCAGAAGTCATGCAAGTGCCTTTTGAAATAGGGCTGTACTTAAGGATATGACCAAATTTATTCAGGAGAGCGCTGATAAAGACATGTGATGTCTCTGCAAGCAAGGAAAACTTTGTGATTCTGTGTAAGGTTGCGGGGGGGTGGGTGTTTCTAACTTGATTTTCAGTTAGGAATTTATTCTCGTCTTACACAAAAGTGAATTCATACACATACAAATCTCCTTACATCAAATCAAGACAGTCTTGCTTTCTCCTAATTGTTTTGTGGAATAACCGCTCAGAAGTTCATTCTTGTTACCTTTCTCAGGCAAAATAAAAGGCCTTTTAGAAAAATTTTATTGCTAAAACAATGAATTTCTCCTGGGAACGACTTCGTTATGGAAATGAAGTGACAGCTTCTTTTATCTAGCCAAGCAGCAAGTCTGCATTTATAAAAGGCATTCTGTGCACGAAGTACAGTGAGTGGGAGGACATGAAAATGCTATTTTTAATTCAGATTTCAGCGTTCCTCCCATACAGATCTCCTGGAATAATAACAGCAACAACAATAATGATAATTAATAATGCCAAAAAAGGAGTATCATTTTAAAGGTGAGTGGCATGCGAGAGAGGAAATTGTAGTTAAGGATTTGTAAGATTTAGGGACAAATGTAAAGTTCTTTCAAATAAACTGGCATTGCACCATGAATTTCACAGGATTTGAGATTTGCCCCCTAAATTTTATACTGCAATTTAAAAAGAAGGCAATAAACTATCATTATGTGCAACATATGCTGCATCTCTACCATTTTTTTTCTTGCAGCAATTGTTATTATCAGAAACACCACTACATGAGCAGTTAACCATGGAGCTGATACTGTCACTATGTTTGGGTAAGTGACCATGACAGCTTTTAGACCTGGGGAAGAAAGCAAACTTTGAGAAAATCCAGGGCCAAACACTGTTTTCAAATGCAATGAGAAGAAGGGTAGGATGCAGACTTTGGCCCAAAGCTTAAAAAAAGACACTGGAAAGATCCTTTTTTGCTTCGCTGACCTTTGGACCTGTCCCTCAGGACACTGTCACAGAGCAAAGATGTTGAATTAACGCATACAGAGAAAGTGTGGGCCAAATCCTTCCTCTCTACCAGGAATACACTAGCTCCAGTGAGCCTGGTGTGTAATTATCCAAGGGCAGAAGATAGCCCTGATTATCAGAAGACTGTTACTCCGTTGTGCTATCATCTACCAGTGGTAATTAGGACAAGGCTTTGCGTCTCACACCTAATAAAAATTAATGAGAATGAGCAGGCAGTAACAAAATGCATGGGAGCCACACGCACGCCGAGGTGCAACGTGAAACCTGCTGGTGCGATCGCACTTGGGAGTAACCCCACCACTGGAAAGCCTCCATTTCACGCAAAATTAGAGCAAGCTGGAGAAATCACACACGCTGTCTCTCCCTCTCTTACACTCAGCAGCTCTAACACAGAAACACATCGGAGTCTGGCACTGACTCATGTTTCAAATGCAGGAGCACCCCCCAACACGCATCCTGGCACACAAACCCCCTGCACACACACCCTGCACTTCCCCTGTCTCCTGCTGGCGCCACAGGGTACAAACCACCAAGTCATTTCCCTACATGTTTTTAGTCCAATGTAAAACCCTCATTAGCAGTAGTATGAAACGTGCAGGAACCAGCACCCTTGGCATGCTACACCCTTACCCCCCCAACCCCCACCCCCCCGGTGAAAAATAAGCCACCTAACTACGCAGGTACGATCTGTTTCCGAAAGCTATTGTTTAAGGACCATTCAGGGCACGCTTGGAGGCACTTCCACTCTTTCACCCTCCTACAAGACAAATTTTCATGCCATTAACCTTTATTTGTCTTTTATACAGTAAAATTTAAGTCTATTAAAATATAGAGTTCCAATTTGATATTTTGATCACCTCCATCTGCTTCATGGGAAATGTACGGTGGTAAGAGAAAAAAAAATATGTAGGACTGGAATAACTTAGCCCCATTTTCCTTTTTTGTCTGTTGCTTGCTGCCAAACATGCTTGCTGCTGGTCACTTGCCTAGCTCACTGCCAGCAAATGCTCAGCTGGGCATGTCACCAATGTTTAACCCTCAATAAAATTAAACTGCAATAATACTTTGCACTCATTTAGGGTTTTACATATTACAAACACTGTAAAAAAAAATTTAACTGCACGCTCTGCAACACCCCTGCAAGGTAAGTTGAGTATTATTATTCATACCTTATGCAAAGGGGAATTTCACTAGAGAAGGGATAATTGACCTGCCCAAAGCTATGCAACACAGGTGCTCCTGTTTCCTGGTTCTCTCCTTATTCCAACAGACCAATTTCAGGCTTTCCTGAAATTCATAGAGTTAGAGTCCTGCCTTCATTTCTGCCCCTTCCTGCCACTGAAGGAAAGGAAGGAGCAGGTCTCTGTACCCAGGGGTACGAGTGGCACATGGGTGGTGTTAGAGTGGTCCCTGGTTGCATTCGTTTGTGCTGGGACCAGAATGGACTGGACCCACGGCACTCCGGTTTCCACCTCCCTGCAGCAAGTGAGGATTAGCTGCAGAGAAGAATTTGGTCTGTGGGAACATTATGAGCCCTTTTTGTAAAAGATAACTGTTTTAGTCTCTGCAGGTGCCTTCCAATACCACAGGGAGGACAGTAGAGGACTCAGCAGTGTACGTATACCACACACTGCCCCTCATACTTTCCGCTTCCATTCCCCTCAACTGCAAAAAAGGGTAAATCTGAACAAATAAAGGTTTTATCCAGGATAAATGGTGGCAGGAGCAGTGCCCACTACCTGCTCTTGTGGGCTGCAGCCACCCCTGCCAAACGTCACATGGCAGAAAAGGCCACGCTGGGCTTGCCTGCAGCCAGTGCTGCTGCTGGTATGTTGGATGGACTTGAATTTTTTAACCACCTCTTTGAGGTGAAAACCCTCATGTCACAGGCTGGACAACAAAGTAATGTAGTCAGAGATATCCTGTTACAACACCAGCTGTTCATCCTACACCGCCACAGATAGCCACAGCGTAGGTGGGACCCAACCGCGTTTACTACGTCAGAAATCACAGTTTTTCTACCTGCAAAAGATCTGTACCCTTATGTGCAGGGACAAGACTAAAGCAGAAACCTTACCTACTAGCACTGTGGATGTAATTGTCCTAGCTAAAAAAAGGGCTTTTACTGGCAAAGCTCATCCCAGTTCACACACCAAGTAAGCCCTACCTTTGATCAAAGCAATTAGACTGGAAAAGCACTTCAACACGTTGATCAGCTCTTGAGCTAAGACAAGACTTAAGCAGAGGGGTTTATCTCACCTAACCTCTCACATTTAACCACGTTTGGTTGGGTCAGGGCCAACTTAGTGTAACCAGATCCTCAGCCCTAGCTGCAGGTTTTGATTGCCCTGAAGCACTAGCTCAAGCCAAAGCCTCTTTAGCTATCCCACCTAAGAGCGCTGTCACTCCTGCAGATCAGCAGATGAGCTCCACAGTTTAAGTGGATTAGCTGTGCTGAACAACACTGCTACATCCAGTTCTCGCGTCGGCAGCACTCAAGCTTCAATCAGCAATGATCTTATATTCAGCTGCTCCGGTAGGTTTTGCTGCAGAGGACACAGCTGGGTTAAGGACAAACCTGAGCCATCTCCAGGCCCTGGAAGAAAAACAGGCTTGCAGCTCAGGCTCGGTGGGCATCCCAAGGGGCTCAGTGAGACAGAAGTGTCTGCAAAGACTGCCCCCTCCCATACCCCCTCTGGCACAAGGGTTTGGGGTTGGCTTTCCATTACAGTGTGCAACCAGGATGAAGAATATCAGCCTGACACACCACACACCACCTTGTCACGACTTCTTATGCAAAGTCCTCAGCAGTAGCACACAGCAGAGGAGCACTTAAACCGACACACTAACAGGATGCCTTCCTGGTCCCACCGTCCCTAGCCACCTATCTTAGTCTAGGAGGAACAGCCTCTGCCGTGTCTTAGCAGCTAAAAAACTCAGTTCCAGCTAAATTCTATCAGAAAGCAATGAATTGCAATTTCCCAGGTACGCAATTCCCTCCTCTCAGCCACTCCTCCCAAAGGCAGCAGGCAGAAGTGCCACATAACATAACATAATCAGTGTGAAGTTGTAACAGTGTGGGAGAACGTGGCAATTCATGGAAAATGTCATCGACCAAAAGGCAATTAGCAGTGAGTCTAAATGCAGAAGCAGAAGGGAGTGGTTTCCTAACAAAACAAGCCTTGTTAAAAAAAAAAAAAAGAAAAAAAAAGCCACCCTAAAACTTGCTTTCCTCAAAAAAGCAGCATTCTCAGAAGACTGAAAGCATGTGAAAAAAAATACCTCTGTAAAGATTATTCTTTACAGACAGATTTGGCAGCCCTTTCTGCTCTGTCTCCTAATGCTATTGAGTATAACTATGTTAAGTCAATAAGCAAAGCCACTCAAAGTTAGGGTTTTTTTGAGGTTTTCTAGGCCAAGAGAGGAAGCAGTGCGATAGGAAAGTTTTCAGAAGTGGGAGTTGTGCTTGCCTTGCTTCTAATTGTAGTGAAACTGTCAACCTCTGTGTTGTGTTTCAAGACTTTACACTTCAAAATCATTCCCTCTGTGCTTTGAATTGCTATACTTTTAAGCTAACTACTTCTAAAAGTGCTGTTTAAAAAATGACATCTTCAACCACATTTAACATTGAGAATAAATCTAAATTTGCAAAGTCTCATTGGGTCCCTGCTAAAGTGCAGATTTTTTCTATCTTACTTGACAGCCAATCTCTTGGAAATGATTTGTGCAGAAATTTAGTTTAAATTACTTCATATCAAGACATTTAAGAGAAAATGTGGTTTTCATTATAAGCTAAAAATGTTCTTTTTACCTTAGATAAAAACCCCCAC
Organism: Sagittarius serpentarius; assembly: GCA_034782735.1. Classification (NCBI taxonomy): domain Eukaryota; kingdom Metazoa; phylum Chordata; class Aves; order Accipitriformes; family Sagittariidae; genus Sagittarius; species Sagittarius serpentarius. The sequence goes on along the minus strand of JAVKLA010000028.1, from coordinate 19,844,825 downwards.
AACATTCACGTAGCACACAACATGGAAACCAATTAGTAATCTTACAACCTAAAATCCTACCTACGTGCAGGCATGTATTAATCGTATTTCAGAATGAGCTCCAGATGCACGTGGCTAAAAAAACTGAACTAGGCTGACTTGCCTTCTCCCTAGTAAATCACCAAAAGAGAAAGAGGGTCCATGACTACAGTGAGAATTACAGGCACTCACTGTCCTGAGCACTAAACTCAGGGAATCACCCCACCAGTGCCAGAATGGTATATTCATAGGTAAGCCAATGTGCTAAATTTCTCTTCAGTGCCCAGACCCAATCAAGTAAGGAGCCAGATACCTGCCTAACTGCAGGGAGCTGAGGGAGCCCAGCGCTTTCCAAGTGCCCCTGCGTACATTTGAATTTCAGGGTTATTAGGAAGCCATGCTCCTTTCATGCTGTCATGAAAAAAAGGAATATTTACATTGCTTTGGCTTTAATGATTTTAAAATACAGAAGATATTTCAGGAGAGTAAAGACAGTTAGGTTCAGTAAGCCTCAGGTATATTTACACTTTGTTGCTCAATGTGGTAAAACCAATTCAGGGTAAATGTTTACTGCTAAATATTTGGGGAGATGGAGAACAGGCATGTAAGGAGCTCAGAGTGTGCAGGCTCAGAGTCAGCTCAGCCAAGAGCTATCTTCTAGCTAGTGTGACAGTGCCCAGCACAAGGAAGCCCCAAGCCTGACTCTAGTTCCCGAGTAATACTTTCACCAAACAGAAAATTATACTGTACCTTGTGGGGCTGAACAACTTGAAGTATTATCTTGAGGTCTGCCAAAGTTTGAGATCTTCCAGATGACAGGTTTCAATTTAAGCTGATCTATTTTTCGTATCCTTCTCCCGGACTCTCATCTCTCTGGTTTAAAGGAGGACAGCACAGTACTTAACTCTGGGAAAAAAGCTCCTACCACTGCTCGCGAATGACTCCCCCTTGTAGTATTTGGAAATTGCACTAATCACCTCGCAAGGAAGGCTCACCCCACTCTTCACTCACTGCACGATGAACGCTTGGCTGGGCCAAGCTGAGATGCTACAAACAAGCTCCCACGTTGGCATTGGTTATTTCTGCACTTGGGAAGCAGGTATATGTGGCCTTCCCTCTGCACTCCTCTCATCATGTATGCGTATGATTCCTCCCCATCTCTTGCCAGTCCAACAAAAAAAAAGCCTTAACCAGACAGGAGCGATGCTGGCAAAGTGCATTCTACTCCAGACTCCAGCACCAGCTTGGGCAAGAAGCGAGGAAACGCGGCCATGTCACATGGGAAACAGCTGAGCTATCACAAATGACAGCTAGCAGCCCTTTCGACTAACCAGAAAGTGCCCAACCCAATTCTAGTTTCCAAGCGGAAAGGCTGCCCTCCACTCCCCCTGCAGACTCTACCACAGCAGGATCACCTTCTCAAATATCCGTTCTCTGCCACAGCAGTCCAGCAAACATTACCATCTAATCGTTCCACAGTTCACAAATCCCTTCCTGGCTTGGTGCAAGGTGAGTACAAAGTTTTTGCTAATCTTGCATTTATTTTAATCCCCTCCCCCCCACCACCCCTTTCCATGTCATGTAAATCATCCCTGTTTCCCAGCATCAAAGAGTTAATGGAAGAAAGAACCACCCTAGCATGTGCTTCACGCAAGGGTAAGTGGACTGGCCAGCTACCAAAGCAGATTGTTAAAGACTGCACTGAGCTCCTGATTTTTTTTCCCTCGACTGCAATAAACTTAAGAATTGAATTTGGACATAAATGTAAACCTAGGCCACATCTGCTCATAAAGCAAAGCCTTTGTACTTGCACAACTGCCGTTAACTGTACACAAAATACTTAAATTTTTGAATTCTCCTACATTCAAAAGCTGACCTGCAGTCCGCCCGAGGCAGCCAATGTGAACTGCACGCTCAGCAGAATTGCACATTAAAGACAGAGGGGAAACAGATTATGCTATAATACAAAATCAGACTGCTAGGAAAGTGAAACATTTGTGCAAGCACTGTTAAATGCTCAGAGTATTTTGGGCACACTTCACCACACCAGATTAAAACATGTCTACTGAGGTTCTTGTCTGAAAGGCAGCACAAGATAACAGGTTTGTGTTACTTTGCCCCTTTCATCACAGACACGAGCAAAACCGGTGCCTTCAGGACTCTTATGATACCCCACTATTAAACTTTTCTTTTGAATTAATTGAGGCTACTCTGCTATTCGAAGATTTTTACATTCCCGCAATTGCATTAATAGCTTGGAGGACAGTGTATGTGTGTATGCACATTATTCTTCCCAAGATCTCTCGGGAGAGTTCAGCTGGAGATCCTGGCCATCACCATTCACGCTTCTTCTCAGCAGATAACTGAATTCTGATATTGTATTCTAATTTTAACTTATTTCTTGGCAAGATACTCCCTCCTTACATGTATACATGTCAGACATGGACTGTGTTTTAGCAGAGTTCCCTTGGTTAATTATTACCAAATTCTTTGAAGTTTTCTCCATCACAAGTCAGGTATAAGCAGCTAACCTACCTAACAGGACTCCATCTCCACGCAGTTTCATTTTGAATGGCATAAATGACCTTGGGCCATCTTATTTCCATGTTGGTTCATGCTCTGCTCTGCTGTTACCTCCCCTGAGGAAGACAACTCTGGGACCCACTTGTCCCAAAACTGCTCGTCTCTTGTTTTAGATTCCTTCCTATTTCAAGTCTACTGTAACTGACCTATAGGCATGAAATCCACCCTGGGATGTGACTAGCAACCCTTTCTACAGTCTGTATTACCAATATTATTTACATGACCATTATTAACAACAGCAAAATATTTTAATTTGCTAGTAAATTCACTTTTCATATCTGTAATCTACAGAATTATGCATACAAATAGACATTTACTCTTACATGCTGGGCTTGGAGGCACAAAAAGAGGAAGTGTATTTCATAGCTGGTCCCATGGCATCTATACCTAATACTGCAACCTCAAGCTAAGCAGAAGTCTGTGGTAACCCAGTCTATTTTCAGTTATCCAGTACTTTCCTAGTTCATTACTAGTTTAATTTAAAAAAAAAAGAAAAAAGCTGATGATCATAATTCATACCCAGATTTCAAAGACCTAACTGTGTTGCAAGGTGCACGGGAGATCACACTCAGAGCATTTAATGCATAAGTATCAATCCAGAATTTTGGGTGCTTCCACTGAGGCGTGCTTAAATTCGTGGTTCAGTCGAGGGCCATCTCTAACAGCAAAGAAAAAGACTCTGCAATAAAAATGTAAAAATGAAAGTTGACTCTTTGGGTTGAGAAGTGCAATGATTTTGCACAGGAATTGCACACACCCCATCTACTGGCTTTTTGGAAGACTGAGAATTGTAACAGCAGCAAGGCGAGTTTACCTTGCACTGAAGTTATTTACTGAGCAATGCCTGGGAGCTTAGTGCTTGACGGAAGATACAGGAGACAACCATCTGTCCCAGGTCAGCCCCAAAGCAATCCAGAACTAACAAAACCATTCAGAGCTTACAGTGGTACAAACATAGGTCATAGGCTAAAAAAAGTCACCCAAATCATCACAGCATCTTGCACGTTACAACCGAAACATAACAGAGGAGTCGGAGGAGAAAATACTCCAGCTGACAAGAGGCCTTGGTTGTGCTGCGTGCCTGCTGTGGGGCCTGCCTTGTTGCCCTTAGAGCAGACAAAGGGGTAACATCCAGCAGAACAGATAAAGGCAGCGGACATGCACCCACAGCAGAGACTTCCGTCAGCGTTGCTGTTGTAATACCACTGCAGCACTCAGGGAGCAGAGACACTGTAATTTTTAATTCAAGAAGGTTGCACACCACTTCATTAGAAGAATTCATGACAGACTTAAGTCACCAAGTCAAAAAGGGAACTCGAGTTATGCTGTGGCATTCACAATGTTTGATCATGGCAAATCAAAGAATCTGCTCAGCTCTTCCGAAAGCTACCCAAAGCTAGTGCAATCTCCCACTCCTCTAGTAGTCTGCAGTGCTTTAATAGAAGACGGCAAAAGCACTGAGATTAAATCCAGTGCTAACAGCAGCTGGGAACACCTACAGTTTTGCCACTGAAGTGCCAAACTGTGACACTTTTTTTCCCGATAAATTAGTAAAGTTAATATACCCACACTGCAATGCCAAGGATATCAGCCAGAGTTTGCCTGTTCATTTCTAACTCCATAGTTGCAGGCAGGGGCTCACAGAAGAGGCCAGCAATAACCAGAATGTCGATCTGTAGTCTTAGGAGGCTAAATACATTGAAATCTGTCAATACATTCTTTCTCTTAATGTGAAACTTTCATAGGCAAATAGGCTGTTACTGACAGTTGTCCTGAAATACATAGTGGTCCATGATGTGGATTAGGGGGAGTCTCAAGCCCTTTTCACTTGTGACCTACCCTGGATTTCAAATTAGTTTCTTTAAGAAGCACTTGGTATTAATATGCTAGTGCTTTGTCACACAGATGCATAATAGATAGGATTTCTAGCAAAAGCCGAAATCACAGAAATTTTATTTGCATATAGGGTCAGAGCTGTTTTGAAAACAGACTTTTCAGTTATCTATGATGTTTGGAGGAACTCACTGTTGCAGAAAGAAAATAATGTTTTTCCTTCATTTGCTACCATCCTCATCACTGACCAAAGTCTGCTCTTGCATACAGTGCAACTGCAGCAGAGTGGCCTGGGGTGAGAGCGATGTAATGCATTAAATGTCCAGTTTTCAAATAACAGATCCAATTTCTTTTTAAAATACTGTCTTTACTCAAAGCATTTAAAACCAACCATTTGATAAAGGGCTACTGTTGCTGTTGACCCCTTGTTTGCATTTTCTGTGCCAAAATTGTGAAGGTATAGTACCGTTTTAAGCTGTACACCAGCCAAGGAGAGCACAGTGATGTGACACTGGTATTTGTGTTTTGTCAGTACTAGCAAAGGTGTGTTTGCAGAAAGCCATGATAACTGTCAGCACCTCAAAGCAATTTAGATCTTCACTTGTTTGTGCGCCAGGCACTCTTAAGAGCTGCAGATCTCTCGCTTCTCAGCACTAATACCTCAGTAACTTCAGCTATATAAGGTCTCCAAACTAAAATAACATATTCATCAATTTCTAGGAATACACCACAGTCTGGACGACACAATATTCCAGTGCTCAGTTTCTTCTGGACACAAAGGCATCTTAGAGGTCTTAAAGACCAGCCCTTCTTCAGCTCCAACTGGAGCTGGACCAAGTGTCCAGTGCTGACACCAGACCCACTGCAGTGCCAGAACATTTCAGAAACTAATCAGATAGCTGGGGAGGCGTTTTTAGGAACCCTTTGCAGAAGGCACCTCTGCCAACAAGGTTGAATGAGGTTTCTGCTGGTGACTTATGAAGACATATTGAATGTCCACTGGTATGTTTATCTTCTTTAAACACTGAACTTCCTTTCAAACAACACCTAATAGGGCAGATTACTGGTTTAATACTAATGGAAACTGATCAAAAGACCCTAAATTATTTGGCTTACCTTAAAACCTTTTCCTGCTTCAGTTTCTGTGTACAATATATCAAAAGAGTATTCCATAAAATAAGCATTTAAGGAGATGGGGAAAACTACATTTAAAAATGGGTTGTGGATAAAAGTGCCAGAACCCCCCCAGACCAACTTATGGACCAGCTCCACAGATTTTCACAAGAGCTACTTTGGAAAACAAACCTTAGGGAACCATGCCATATAAGGACATTTGAAAATGCTATTCCTTATCTACAAAAGGCAGTTTCTTCTCAGTTGCCATCACGGTTCATTTGGCTAGGGACAAAAGCAGCTGGCAAACTAGCGTAAAAAAGGAACAAGTAAATACTGGCATTTTAAGCACTGTCTTTAAGCAAAGATAAACAGCAATGGTCAAATGACAACTGGCCAGCTCTCTCTCCATGCCTATTTGAAGGGACAATGGCTGGGAACCACCTGGATCAAGGGTGTCAATCCATTCAAATGCAGAAATGCTTTCATGATTTCAAGGCAGAACAAATATTTCTTTCTGTCTGCACACTTTTTAGAAAACATGAACAGTAACTACAAAGCAGAACATAGATGCCTATTAACAAAGCCAACAACAATTACTGCTATGTCTAAGAATCAACAGAAAAAACACATACCAGCGTATTCCAAAGGCATTCGCTCACAAAGCAAACTCACTCCACGCAAGCCCAAGCACAGAAACCCGATAGTATCTCATGATTTATGTTCTCTCAGCAGGTTGTACTGGGTCCTCCAGATTCCGGGCTTGCCTTTGAAAGCAATTAAGTTTCTAGCACTTCTGGGAGTGACAAAAGCTCTCGCTATGAAAACCTGCGTGCTGCACTCTCGCTGAGTCTGCAGCCTGGCAGACTGAAACAAGGCGCTGAGAGGTGTGAACTTCCCCCACAACTCATCTGGGAGCCTTAGTACTTGAAGGGCCATCTCTAAACTTTGAAACTATTTCCAAATTATGTCTTTGTCCAGCCCCCAACCAGCCAGCTGCCGCTGTGACCTGGAGAACATTTGCAAAGCACCCTCTCAGCCTGGAAAGAAAAACCCCTTTCCTCACCAGCCCGCATGCAGGAAACTGCAAGTTCAGCTACCATGAACTATTCTAATTACTCAGCAAGACGGGGTAAGCTTACATTACAGCATGTCCAGAAACCACGACGAAACCTGGGTCCTGCTGTGCTACACACTGTACAAGCACACATTGGGAGACGGCACCTGCTCCATGGAGTTTACAACTGTACCTAAGGAAAGGGAAGGGCAAGAAGCACATGTACAGAAGTGAGCAACAAGTGTTTCACACAACTAGTGTGTGAAGGCTGCTTCTGAATTTTTATAGTACAAGAATGCTGTCTGATCAAAAAATAGATCTGTGATATGCCCCTGGCTGAATAAAACAAACAGAACAGCACCAAAGTCCAAATACTAAACATCCCGGCCCCAGCAACAAAAGCCCCAATGCTGCTCAAGTACCAGACTGCCTGGACAAGGCACACCGCCTTTACCTCCTCAAGAAAAAAAAAGTTAAAGCCATTTCCCATCACTGTGCTTTTTCTAGCTATACTACAGACAGAAATGATCTTGTGAAGCCAGTGCAAGAGCGGTGAGACGGGCTGACAAAAAAGGCAGCCAGGTGCACGGAAGGGCATATGCCAGCAGTATGCCGACGGGCTCTGCAAGAGCTGCCCAGACACTGGATCTCAGCCCTGCGTAAACGCAGAAGGGCAACTGCTTCCAGGCAGGGTGGTGAGCCACTTCTTGTTTACTGCAAGGCACCTTGGCCTAAGAGCGCACACAAGAGCAGTTACTAAGGGGTCGCTCTTACACGGGCAGTCACGCACTGTTTACTCTGTGGCAAACCAACTTGCAAAGACCAACATTTTCTCACGTCAACTTATTTCTGTGCCTTAGACTCTGTGTGTTTGGTTTTCAGAGCTGCTGAATCCTCGTAACTCCAAATGAAATCAGCTGGAGCGATGCATACTCAGCACCCTGGGAAGTCACCAACAGGTGTCCTGATAATTTTATTTTTTACTTATCAGTGTACTTGTCTCCTCTGTTATACAGTAAGACACCCAACTCCTTGAACACTGCGCAAGTAAGACATAGATAATTTCAAATAGCGTCATTTTCAAAATCATTTAAGCCTAGTTATGAGAGTTAACCGAGCTCTATTTCCTTGCTGACAACATCCATGGTTTCATAGCCGTATTTTTTTTCTATCTCTTGCTCACCTATTGCTATGCAAGGACTTACAAATAAAAGGAAAGGATTTATCAGGGAGACCTGCAAAAAATGACCAGACGTGATTTTTTATCAGATTTAGAAGACAGTAAGTTAGAAAAAACATTTCCCCTCTTATCTCCTTCAGTTAAAGTTGCAGTCATTTTTAACAACCAGAGGTAAGCACTTCTGGGGACAGAAATGTGCTTAAAGAAGCATACTGGCAGAAGTGTAAGATTCTCTAATGTCCTGTAAGCCCTCTTTAAAGTTCTTAACATCTTTGGACAAAATAGTGAGCAACTGCAAACTTGGTCACAAACAGTTCATTACACAAACAAATGTATACAGACATGTCAAAAATGTTAAGTCACGAACTAAAGGACAAGGAAATACCAGAAATATGGCCAATTGTGCAACATTTCATCTCCCTTCTTAATTTTATGATCACACAGGAGTTTTTTTCCACAGGAAATGGTGCCATTCATGGTATAGTAGAGCTGGTATTACTGAATAAGCAATGCTCAATAGTTAGCTTCTTTCTCACTATTAAAAATGGTCCTAAACCCCATGCTTTAAAGACAGAACAGACTATTTCCTTATAGGTTATTTTCTGGCTGTCACCATATTACTTAACTGCCTGATATACTAAAATTAGTGCATGATCGCAACCCCTGTGAGAAGGTTTTTTCCCCATCGCACAGACAGAACCGAGACTCGGAAAGACTGAGGTTGTGGACAAAGGTCCCTTCCAAAGCCAGCTACGACACTCAGTGAGGTTTTCCTCCCACACACGTGCTCCGCACCAGCTGCCCCTCTTCCTGTGATGACTGTCTCCCTTCAGAAATGCTAGCAGTCTGGTGTAAAAGCGTTTTGTAATCCATTATGGTGAAAATAAACTGGAGCAGCTACAAACTACTCTTTACATTCTTTTATGCTAACCCAGTTTTACCTCCAACCAGGTGGGGAGCACTCACTCCACCCCAGAGCAGACCAAAGACGGTCATTTCCAAGGGGAGGTGCAGTGAGCGCGTGGAAGCTTGTGCTGACACAGGCAGACCTGAAAGAGGACATCTGCATGTAGCTACAGGTAAAAATCATTACCAGGACTGAAACTTTTCAATGCAAACAGACCTTTTCCATTGGAGACACTGAGATAACTGCAAGCGGGAACAGAGGGTTGGACCTCACGTGAACCAAAACTGCAGGGTTAAGACACACAATTTGCATTCACAGATTCGTGCTGCCAGCACAGGGACAGCAAGACTAAGGGGTATGAGCAGGTAGAAAGAGATGCATTCACAGGATGTACTACTGCCAGCAAGACACTTGTTGCATCCTCTTGTTGGAGATTGCTTCTCCACCAGTAGAGTTGCTTGAACAAACTGCATGAATGCTCCTCATCCACTTCAGTGCGAAGCTAGGCACTTTGAACAGACTCAGCAGTAGTTTAAGCTAAACTGTGTGGTTTTACACCAGGGGTTTTGCACTGATGCAGAGGGACAGCACCTGCATTATTCAGTCTGCTGTCTCAGTAGAGCTACGAGGCTGTATCAAGCACATGGGACTGTAACAAACAACCAGAGGTGGAATGGTCTTGTACCTTCACAGCAGACACGGCAAGAGGCATCCAACTGCAGCCTCAGGAATCACAAACTCCATCCCAATGTAGAAATTTCCCTCTGACCTTCTCTTCTGTGGCTTCTGTCCTGCTGCTTCCCTCCTCAGACTCTTTACCATAGTTTTCTTCTGGGTCCTCATCTTAATCCTGATCCCATCACACAATCCACCCCTGACAGTCACACCACCTCCAAAATGCTGTCCCCACACCTGGTGCTTACAGCCATAACCACCCCCACATTTCCTTGTTCAGACAGTCCCGTGTCCCCCAACGCTTCTCCTGAACACACCTCCCATAGCTTGTATTCTCTCTCCATCTCTTCCTACAGCTCCTCCCTGTCTGGGAAACCAACAGCTTTACTGAAAACACGGGAGGACAATCTCCTTCCTCTCGCTTCCTATGTCTAGGACCACAGCACTCCTCAGGAGACAGATGTAGCAATATCAAAGCAAGTCCTTCAGCTTTAAAGTAACAGTATGCTCAGTGCAGCACTACCTAATGAGCTCCTGCTGTGTAGGTACAAATGAGACATTCCAGTTTATAAACTGACTGATTATGGACAAATCTTCCTGCAAATGAGAAGGTAGATCCCTAATACCGGCGCACTCTACAGCCAGATTTCAAATATCCACTGCCAAATGTGAAGGTGCTACACAGCTACTCAATGAAACAGCTGCCCTATTTTTAAAAAAGGTACAAAAATACAGGGTTTTGTACGTCGTTCTCACAAGAACCTGAATCATTCATGCTGAAACGTAAAAAGGAAGAAAAATCAACATGAAACTGCCACTGAGTTTGGAAGAATGTCACTTTAAAGGTTATCCTGGAAAAATACTAGGTGTTGTGCAACGCTGATTGTAGGCAGTTCAACCAGCTTGTCTTACATTACTTGCTATTTCCTACAGTTATTACTGAGAAAGTCCCTTAAACAAATCCATGATGTGGAATAAAAATGAAAGAAGATTACAGGCTCCAGTAATGCCTGGACATATCTCAACAGGAGAAATACAGGCTGTAATAAAGACAATGCCTATTAACGAGGCAATAGATGGTGAACATGCAAGAGAAGACATCGTTGTGTGCAGAGTTTTTGATTCAGATATGCAAGAGACAGGAAATCCAAGTGTGACAGTCACAGCCTATTTACAAAAATTAGGAGGAAGTATTGATTCGTTTCTATAGACACAAACATTGATAGTCACACTAGAATCAAACAATTGTTCTTATGACTGGAAGCAAGGTCAAACTCTGATCATCGTTGTTCAGCAGACAGAAAACCAGCAAGAAAATCCTGTTGATACATAACCTTCACCATCTAAGAGTCAAATGATTCAGCTACAAGAAAGCAAATAAAATTACTTTAAAACAAACATTTAGTTCTTTCTTCATAAAAATATGTCGCTTTTCACCAGATGACTCAAATGTGAAAGTTTGTGGTCTTTGCTCCAGCAGCCAGGCGGGCTGGATTCTGATCCACTATGCAAATGACTCAAGAGTTTTTCATTTTCTAGGGTGCCAGTTGCGCTCCTGAACCCTCTGCAGAGGGGACCGCCACTGCTATTGAGCCTCAGAAGAAAAGAGCGACGGGATATGAAACGTTTTTTCCTCAAAGGTGACTACCACCCAGTTTTATGGCATGACAGAGAGAGGAGTTGTAAAGTCGCCTTCTCCTCGCGTAACACTTCTGAAATAGAGGCAAAAGGCCTAACTTTCTAATTTTATTGAAAGAGAGGTAGGCAGGCAGATTCTCCCACGGAACATTCCAAATCTGTGCTTTGCAGAGCATCCTTTCAAGACATGCTAGACCTCTCAGGTGATAAGAAAGACATACAAGCAGAGGAAGGAAGAAAACTACGAAACAGGTCCCACTTACATGGGATCTTTCCCTTTGTTGGATGGGACCTTCCTATCAGGACAAACTTCACTTGCAGGCCTTGGTGCTTACTACTTACTCTCCTCCCCGCCACAAGGGGCAAAGCATGTGTTGGCAGGAAAGATTAAAAAAACAGAAGAGTCTTAAAGTGCAGCAAGCAGGCAGCCTCCAAGGGCAGGGGTAGAGCAGAGCTACAGATGGGCTGATCTCTTAGGCCCTCCACTAGGAACCAGAGAGCTGGGAACAGGTCTTTGAAGGGTCTTAAAGCACTGCTGAGACTTTCTGAAAGCCTCTTAAGATAAAAGTCGGGATCTAAGCCGCATTGTACTGTATGACACAAACTTAGTCTGTTCAGATGTCTTCAAGTATCACAAAACCCGCCTATTTCTAGCAGTAAATATAGAAATACCTGACTTTTACTGCCCATAATAGACTACATCTACACTGGGAGAGCATGAAGCATTATTGCTGTTTCTGTGTAACCATGATGAGAGCTGTAGTATAAAGAAAGCCTGTGTTGTTTGTTTTTTGTATCTCATCTGAACACAGCTCTAAGTGCTGACTACTGTATTAAGTTGGGCTTCCTGCCTCTCACCTATCTGAATCAAACAAATGTGCTCTGCAAACATTACTGTCTTGTCTTCTGCATTCACCCATTATATAGGTCTATTATGTGGACCAAGCTGAACTTTTTCCTCCACTGGACAGGTAAATATAAGCGAGAAGAACTAAAATGCATGCAGCACAGGTTACCAGGCTTTCCTGATAACCCTAAAGAGTTAGGCAAGATGAAAGAAGCAGCAAGGAAAAAGGAAACCTTCCTCCAACTGGAGATGAAATGAAACTAAGCCAAACCAAGAGTGTTCTACCACAGTCTCATGGTGAGGTCTCAGGCTGGAGAGCTCCATTCCTCCATCCGGTGAACGTATCTGGACTAGAGAAAGAGTAACATGGTACAAGGGAATGTAGCTGCAACCTGGTGCGAGTACCAGGCTGTGCAACAGGCTCACCCAAATACTCTTACTTCCAAACAGAACTGCTGCAAGAAAGACCAAACCAAGTCCAAAGATATGCTTATTTTCTGAAAAAGAGTAACTGTTCAGATCACAAGACAACATAGATGTGTATGGCCTTTTATTTCATGGGTCATACTGGAGTTAATTCTGACTCACATGAGTTTTGGATACCCTACCTAATAACATCTATATCTCTCAGTGTCAGGCACTTAAGTCAATAGCTGAGGCAGGTAAGCAGTAACAACTCACCTTCCATGTCCTTAAAATCATCCTGATTTTCCTTTGAGTATTCCAGGAAAATCAGATATACAGATCTCTCTCTCTCTCCCATCCTGACCATTCGTCAGTCTCTAGACTATGCAGCAAGCCCCCGTAATGTTCCACTCTGGCTAGCAAAGCAGTGAACAGATGTGGAAAAAAAATTCACTGACTAGTGAAGAAATTCAGGGCAAGAAAATAATCCAGAATTACCTGGACTGTGTCCAGGCCTCTTTACAGCTTTATGAAGAAGGTTAGGAAGCAGACGATACATGTTTCAATCTGAGAGACCTAGTTTCCTAGATGCAGCATGAAAGAAATGTGGACTACCAAGGGGTGTGAGGACGATTTCCATCACCATCATTCACCAGATAGTGCTATGGTACAAACCCACATGAGTTTTTCTAGGTTAAGGAGCTACAGCAACTTATGTCAGATGAGAATGTGCCTCCCTGTATCTTACGAAACACAATTATTTAAGGTTCAGATGGTTACAGATCTGCCACGAGAGATACCCTAAAACATTAGCAAGTTTGGAACGGGAAATCTCAAGGGATAGCCTACCCAGCATGTCCGAGACAGGCACAGGACAGGAAAGCAAATGGCTCTGAGGAAAAGGGAGGTTTCCTGGAGCAAGAGTGAGCATCTGGGAAAAGCATCCTTGAGTTTGAGAATACGCTGAATGTGGTACGGGACAGGTCTGGGCTCTTCCCCTCTCCCAGCTAACTCAGAGCAGGCTTGAACAAGGAGAACAGGTCACCATTCATACATGGAACACAGGTGAGAAGAGCCATGCACAACTCCCTGGTGAGGGAAAACAGCCCGGGGTTTAACCTCTGCTTCCATGCTGTAAAACAGCTTTGAAAAGCTCTAGACAGAGGAGAGAAATTTGGGACGAATGGCTTGATTTGTTACCCATACTTTTGTTACAGGTTTGGGGGTTTTTTATGACATCCTAGCAAGCAAAGAGAAAGAGAGAAAAATAGTTACTGTAAAGGGTCATCTGAAGGTCTGAGTCTCCCGACAACTGCTACCTAAACTTGGAAGGCAAGGCAGTAGCTGACTGAAAAAGAAGGAGAAAATAAAAAGGAATTTGCCTAAGTGGAAGCTTCATGGACAAGCACTGTCACTCCATTTTGTTTTGAAACAACAAAGCAATTCAGTCAAGTGCAGAAGTGAAATGCAGGGGCTGCGCTGCAAGTTAAGACGATTGGAGGTCAGGAGTTGATACACAGACTGAAGTCTGCTCCACAGCCCCGAGGCAAATTTCGCTTTCTGAAGCAGTACTTTAGAGGCAGAAACTGTTCAGTGACGTGCCACTGTCTTTGAGTGCATAAATGCTCCTAGTCAAGGATGCAAGTTAGCTGAGGTAACTGAGCTGTGACCACGCTGGAAAAACGGGAACAGAGGGAGCAACTGAATGACACTGGCACCAAACAAAAAACATTGAGGAAGGATTCGAGCAGGAGGGTGCCCTACAGGATAGAACAGTTGCCCAGGATTTGGGAAACTGACGAAGTCAAACCTAAACATCACTGAGCCTATCCTTCAGCTTTTCTGTACCTCACCGGCAAAATTATGCCAGTATCGGAGGGCAGTAATGAGCACACCTATGGGAGGTGCGCCCAGCTAGAGGAACTCCTTCCTCTTAGTGACAGAGCTCCAGGAAGAGGTGAGTAGGTGGAGGAGTATCAGGGAGTGCGAGAGAGAGAGAGTGAGTACTGGAATCACACCCGACCTTCCCTGAGACAGGCCCAACAGGCAGACAGGATGTATGATACAGATGATTCCCTATCCTCTCTCCGCCTGGCTGAACACAGTGACTTAAGGGACAGGGAGCAATGGTGTCAAGTTCCTGCCTGGTGCAACAGGCCCGTCTCCTCCATGAGTACCCCACCTTCCCAGGTGCCCTTGCATAACAGGTATGAGACCCTGCAAGTGGAACCAAACAGTAACGAGGACAATGGTTCATCTAGCTTGGAGGTGTCACCAAGGTTAAGTCAGCCTATACCCTGCATCAAAACTGCTTCCGTAAAGAAAAAAAAGATGGGTCATTGTCATAAGAGACTCCCTTTTGAAGGGAAGAGAAGGCCCACTATGCAGACTGGACCCACTTCTCAAGAAAGTCTGCTGCCTCCCTGGAGCCCGGGTTAAAGATGTGAAGAGAAAACTTCCTACCCTGCTACGGCCCTCAGATTATATCCATTATTGATTTTTCAGGCAGGCAGTGATGAAGATGCAACAAGAAATCTGAGGGCAATCAGGATAGACTTCAAGGCCTTGGGATGACTGGTTAAGGGATCAGGAATACAAGTAGTGTTCTCCTTTATCCTTCCAGTTGCAGGGAATGATGACGGAAGAAACAGGAAGAGCCAGCAGGTCAATACTTGGCTCTGAGCCTGGTGTCACCAGCAGAATTTGGGTTTTTTTGATCATGGGTCAGGTTACATGACACCAGGCCTGCTGGCAACAGACAGGGTACATGTGTCTCAAAGAAGGGAAAGGATCTTTGCACAGGAGTTAGCAGGGCATTGAAAGAGCTTTAAACTAGATTTGAAGGGGGGAAGTGATAAAACCAGGCTCACTAGACAAAAGCCTAGAATTGCCACCTTGGACTTCCAAAGGGCAGACTTTGGCCTGTTTAGGAGACTGGTTGACAGAGTCCCTTGGGAAACAGTCCTGAAGGGCAAAGGAGTCCAGGAAGGCTGGACATTCTTCAAGATGGAAATCTTAAAGGCTCAGAAGCAGGCCGTCCCCACGTGCTGAAAGACGAGCGGTGGGGAAGACGACCGGCCTGGCTGAACAGAGAGCTTTGGCTGGAACTCAGGAAAAGGAGAGTTCATGACCTTTGGAATAAGGGGCAGGCAACTCAGGAGGACTACAAGGATGTTGTGAGGTTATGCAGGTTGAAAATTAGAAGGGCCAAAGCCCAGCTAGAACTTAATCTGGCTACTGCCATAGAAGACAAAAAATGCTTCTATAAATACATTAACAATAAAGGAGGGCTAAGGGGAATCTCCATCCTTTATTGGATGCAGGGGGAAACACAGTGACAAAGGATGAGGAAAAGGCTGAGGTACTTAATGCCTTCTCTGTCTCAGTCTTTAATAGTAAGACCAGTTTTTCTCCAGGTACCCAGCCACCTGAGCTGGAAGACAGGGGTGGCGAGCAGAATGAAGCCCCCATAATCCAATGGGAAATGGTTAGCTATCTGCTACACCACTTAGACACACACAAGCCTAAGGAGCTAGATGAGATCCACCCAAGGGTACTGAGGGAGCTCGCAAAAGTGCTCACCAAGTCCCTCTCAATCATTTATCAGCAGTCTTAGCTAACTGGGGAGGTCCCAGTTGACTGAAGTTAGCAAATGTGATGCTCATCTACAAGAAGGATGGGAAGAAGGATCCAGGAAACTACAGGCCTGTCAGTCTGACCTCAGTGCTGGGGAAGGTTATGGAGCAGATCATTGTGAGTGCACGTGGCACATACAGGACAACCAGGTGATCAGGTCCAGTCAGGATGGGTCTATGAAAGGCAGGTCCTGCTTGATTAACCTCATCTCTTTCCATGACAAGGTGACCCACTTAGTGGATGAGGGAACGGCTGTGGATGTTGTCTACCTAGACTTTAGTAAAGCCTTTGACGCCATTTCCCACAGCATTCTCCTGGAGAAACTGCTTGCTCATGGCTTGGATGGGTGTACTCTTTGCTGGGTAAAAAACTGGCTGGATGGCCGAGCCCGAAGAGTGGTGGTGAATGGAGCTAAATCCAGTTGGCGGCTGGTCACAAGTGGTGCTCCCCAGGGCTCAGTACTGGGGCCAGTTTTGTTCAATATCTTTATCAATGATCTAGACAAGGGGATCGAGTGCACACTCAATAAGTTTATAAACACCAAGTTGGGTGGGAGTGTTGATCTGCTTGAGGGGAGGAAGGCTCTACAGAGGGATCTGGACAGGCTGGATCGATGGGCCAAGGCCAATTGTATGACGTTCAACAAGGCTAAGGGCCGGGTCCTGCACTTGGGTCACAACAACCCCATGCAACACTACAGGCTTGGAGAAAAGTGGCTGGAAAGCTGCCTGGCGGAAAAGGACCTGGGGGTGTTGGTTGACAGCCAGCTGAATATGAGCCAGCAGTGTGCCCACGTGGCCAAGAAGGCCCAGAACATCCTGGCTTGTATCAGAAATAGTGGGGCCAGCAGGACTAGGGAAGTGATCGTCGCCCTATATTCGGCACTGGTGAGGCTGCAACATGAATACTGTGCTCAGTTTTGGGCCCCTCACTACAAGAAAGACACTGAGGTGCTGGAGCGCGGCCAAAGACGGGCAACGAGGCTGGTGACGGGTCTGGAGCACGAGTCTTATGAGGAGCGGCTGAGGGAACTGGGGTTGTTTAGCCTGGAGAAAAGGAGGCTGAGGGGAGACCTGCTCGCTCTCTACAGCTACCTGAAAGGAGGTTGTAGTGAGGTGGATGTCAGTCTCTTTTCCCAAGTAACAAGTGACAGGACAACAGGGAATGGCCTTAAGTTGTGCCAGGGGTGGTTTAGATTGGATATTAGGAAAAATTCCTTCACCGAAAGGGTTGTCAAGCATTAGAACAGGCTGCCCAGGGAAGTGGTTGAGTCACCATCCCTGGAGGTATTTAAAAGACGTGTAGATGTGGTACTTAGGGACATGGTTTAGTGGTGGACTTGGCAGTGCTAGGTTAAGAATTGGACTTGATGATCTTAAAGGTCTTTTCCAACCTCAACAATTCTATGATTCTATGATTCTAAAGCAGGAGTAAGAGCAGTTGCCTAGCTCATACAAAGCTGTGGGAATGAAACCATAAAGGAGACCAGAGCACTCAGAAGCTGAGCTTACAGCTCAGTGAAGAATGGTTGCCCATGCAACCGGAGACTCTCCCTGCCAAAGGAACTTAATTTTTGAAGTGGTTGCACCCCACTACAGAAGCTCACTTAAAATTGAAGACACTTGCTTATCCCTGGGGCAGAGAGTGTGTGTGAGAGATTTTCCATTTCCTTTGGCATTACAGGATTAAAGTAATTTCCTTCTTTTCATGATTTTCTCACAATTTCAATTATCCACATCTAGATTTATTGCACACTTAGAAAAGAAATACTGTTGAAGGGACCACATCCATCAAAGTTCTTATTTCATCCCTCTTGAACCTGAAATTCTCACTAAGGCATGGCATGAAGGATTTCCAAGCACAAGGCCCTCTGCACATAAAGAACTGCACAGACTTTAACATCTTAACTGCTTTTAACAGACTATAAGATCTTACACATTAGGAGTCCCTTAGACATTAAGTAACATTATCCATAAGCAAACACTGTAGGAAAGCAGAAGACCTGAAAAGTCCATGAAACAGGGAAATGTATTTCAACAATACAAAGCACATGCTCATAGAAGTCAGAAAAATAAATTCTTGCCCATAATATTCCTTAGTTTCAAACACAAGCTACTGGAGAAACTTCTGCCTCAAAGCAAAGTGGAAAATACGGAATCCGACTGAGCTATGTCTCTATGATTTCTTAAGATCAGTTAATTGCAGTAATTAATTAGATCACTCTTTTGTAGTCGTCTTTATTAGGTCACAAATTCACACAAATGATTAACTTCTTCCACTACTTTCAATAAGGATCTGCTTGAAGTGAAGTCTTTGGCAAGTTCCTCAGTCTAATACTTATGTTGCAAATGCACCAGTTTACTAAGGAGTGTAACAAAAATATCAAAAAAATTCTGACACGGAACAGCAAATGTTAGGCCAGAAATGCATTGGTAGTTAAGAAGAAAATACCAACAGTAGAACCAAAAATAGCTCTTCAACCATTTGTCTTTTCAAACCTCTCTGTTTCTTCTTTTCAGGATCCATCCTTCTCATAACTGAATGTTTCTTACGCTTGCACTGGGGCCTCTCAAGAGACTCCACCGAGATAAAAATATGTCTTTTTCTCAACCATCTTATTAGCAATCATAGCAAGTGGTTTTATTTGTTTGTTCTCTATGACCTTCTCGCGTTCTGCCTACTGTTTATCTAAAAGTAAAAGCTGGTCGATGCTTATCATTTTTTTCTTTTATTACATATTCAAATGAAAAGTGATGCTACCTCTTATTCAAATGTATATTCAAGCCATCTCTAGTTGGGGAGGGTGCGAAACTAGGCTTTCCCACTGGCAAAACTGTGCTGTATATTTTCCTCCAATCTACCAGAATTTCTCATACCACATCCACCTCTACTTTACTCTTTTATTTTTTTTTTTTAAATGTGTAACTTGTTACCAGAAACAAATGTCCTCCTTGGCCTCACAAAAGTCAGCTTTTATGCTACCCAAACATAAATTGAAACGACAGCCAAAGCAACAAAGCAGCAAAACCATCAAAAGTCACCTGTCAAAACAAGAGTATGTAACTGCTGGTAAAAGTCAATAAATGCTGTATCTTTTGCAAAATGCTGGCGTTTTGTTATACTAATTCCTCCCCAATAACTAACAGATGACAGTTTAGTTTTAAAACAAAGGCATTTTATAATCAGTGACCCATCTATGCTGCTCAACGACCTGATCTGTCTCAAGGTCACTGTCTTCAGTAACTGGGTAAGAATTACATCATCTGTCCTACTATAGGATGACAATTACATCATTGATCAATACCAGAGATCTGAGTTATCAACAAATTCATGTTAAGGATGAGTTACAACTGGGCAGATACCACAAAATGAAACTCCTGTTTGGTTCAACCCACATCCCCATTAAGACTACATTATAAAACTATCAACTCTATTACTATTATTTGTATTACAGTGCAAACTGAGAACTAAGCAAAGATGCAACGAAGAAGGTGCCACAGCAGCACGCCCTTTGCAAAGACAGAGAAGATGGTCTTTGCTCTGAAGAGCTTACAGCAGCCTAAAGTGACAAGAGCAACGGAGGGTGGAGGAAAGAGGTGTAAGCAGATCGCAGCAGACCACATGTTATTTCTGTCAGCTTTTGGTGGCAGTGCAGTTTGAGGCAGTCACATGTTCACCTTCAGCAGCGGTAAGTATTTCCTCTGCCTTGAAACAGACCTGGAGCAAGCAAGCAGCAAGCTACTGTGTCTCAGTGGAAGATGCGCAAATAGACAGTCCTTGGGTGTTCTGCTCCTCTGCAGCTGGTTTAGTAGTGAAACATGAGGTTCTGCATTCAGTGAGAAAGAAATAAGCTGAATGGAAGGAGAGTGAGTGAAGGTCCGAGCAAAAGAGCCGGGTAAGAGTGAAATTGAGCAAAAGAGGCTCAGGGAAGAGGGGGAAAGCTGGACCAAACAACAAATCAGCTTAGGATAGAGAAGATTTATATGCAGTTTGGGCCCAGAGTCTGTCTTCTGGCTGCTTTTGCCATTGTCCCTCTTCTGTCTCAAGTCTTTAGGAAGAGGAACTCCCTCACTCCCCCTTAACGGGAACCTGTTAAAGTGGTGGAGCTTGCTCTGCTCACCTTTGCTCATCCAGGGCTCAAGCAGCCCTCAGGACTAGGGTAACCCAAGCAGAGCCCCACTAAAATGTTTCAGCAAAAACACCTACAGTAAGATTCAATAGATTCAATTCCCGCTCCCCCCCCGCCCCATGGGGGGGATATATAATATACAGTAGTACCTAGAGGCACTGACCTACTTGGCTTTTGTACAGGCAGACAGTGAATGACAGCTCTCATCTCAAATACGAAGAACAATACGGGGAACAGGAGTCCCAGGGAGAGATAATACTAAGCCGACATTTTCACCCCCTGATACACTAAATTAGGTACCAATCCATACTTCGAGACCTACATAGCTGGCCTCCTTCACACTAGTGCTGTGCCTGCCCAGAGGGCCATGAAAGCAAAGTGGAGGGTTGCAGGCGACTTGCCTGCTCTGGAAATCAGGCCAGGACTAACCAGATTTGATAGCTCTGACCTTAACAGATATGGTTGTGAAACACAGACAAGACTCTAGCACCAGCACGGAAATTGTATGACGTTTCTAAAGCATGAATTAAACGTTGAATCTTACAAATACGTACAATGCAGCTGCATGTCCTGAAATGCCTCTAAGGGCAAGAACTGATTTGGCCATTTAAAATGCTGGATTTTAAAACACTTGATTTTGCAGGGTGTAAACCCGTAACCTGAAGGACAGGCAGCCTTCTCTGTCTTGTACTGTCAGATACACACAGAGAACATTTACTGCCTATCACTCTGTCTTCTCCCTATAAACATACAGACAGAGTGGTCATCTTTAACATAAGTCAGTAAAAGCATGGCATCAGAGAAGAGACCGCAATGAACTCACCTCAGAGCGGAAGTTTTTTATTTCAGGTTAGGGCAAAGGTAGTTAATACTAACTTTGTTTTTCTGGTAGGGCCCGCTCCTGTATACCTCCAACCAAGAGGCAGGCAAGCTCATTGCCTTTGGAGTAAATAGCGAGGCAAGGTTTGCCTCTGTGGGGCTTATTACAGGGTAAGGGCATTAGTCTCTTTTTCTTGTAATAAATCCTTGGTGTATTTGCAATAACAAAAAATTACTTTCAAAGTTTTGTTTGAAGTACTTAAAGTTCAGTGTTCAATGCCTCAGATCACATTCGCAGCAGATTTAATAGGACAGTGCTGCTGGCCCCCAGAAGGTAGTTTTTACCCTTGCAGACTAGAGAGTAATTACACACAGACAGGCTAACTCTGCCATCCCTTGTGCCAGGTTTATGCTGAAACAACTCCACTGACTGATGAAATTAAGATGGAATGAGACCACAGTAATCTAATACTGAATCGGGCCTTAAAAAATAAAATCTGCTTTGTCAAAAATGTAGTCGACTCAAGAGATTTCTTTCCTCATTCCCTATGCAGAAAAGCTCTTCTTCTATTTTCTCACATGAAGAATTTTGAAAAAGCAAGGCCTGTAGGATTCCGGGCTCTTTTTTTTTTTTTTTTGACTATAATGTTATGCTCCCTGGGGAAGCTCATCACAAAGTTAAGTGCAAATTCCTCACTGGTAACAGGAAATTAAAATACAATAGGAAAATAACCTGTCCATACAGCTTACCAAGCAGATAAATATGAAGTTAAATAAAAAGTTAAATGCTGCTTCAGTTTCATGACTGCTAGCTCTTTATCCCTCTCTCAGAACCCAACTGTGCTCTGTGGAGGAGGAAACATGTCAATGCAGCAAATTTTACCTGCAATGAAAAGTAATTTATTGTGCCAAACTGTGAAAAGCAAATTGATATCATCACCTAGGAGTTTGTATCTCACAAGGGTTGTTTCTGTAATTTGCCTTTCTTTTGGAAAGAACTAAGATTAGAACAACAATGCAAAAACTTGCAACTAACATTAAATTAAGCTGGATTTCATGAGAAGTTGCTATATGAGGAAGGTTGGAAGGAGATGTATGTATGGCACAAAAAGAAGTACAATACGGTTATGAAAAATAAAGCTATTTCTTAATTGCTAGTGAGATACCTTAGTCTCAGATATCACGAAAATTCCAAGAAAAATAACCTTCTCTCTCAAAATGTGTTTCTAGTAAGCCAGTTTGTTAATTTAAGAAAAAAGAAGGAAATAGCAAAAGAACTGTAGTTGTATTATATACTAATTTGTATTATATAAATTATATAAAAAATTGTATTATATAGTATATATTTGCATTTCATAGTTATTTGTATGTTGCCACTGGAGCATTAGCTAGCTAAGGTTAAGAAAACTCAAAAGGATGGGGTGGGACAGGAGTTAGGACAGGAATTGCGTACATCTCTGAATGTTCCCACTGCTTTACAACTCCCTTGACTGCATGAGACGGACAGAAGACAAGACCTTTCCAACAACTGGTTTATCTCTGCTGTGGCAGATCTCTTCACTCTGCAGCCACTCTGTTTCCAGGGAGGTAAGATATAAAAGCCTGAGCTCTTATTAGCCCATCAACAAGAAGAAGCTCTACCCTTTTACACTGCTGAACTATTATATACAACTAAGGAGCCTCCTGCTCCTCAAATCCACTGCCAGCACCTTCCGATACACTCGCTTTCCACTCTCACCTCTCTCACTCTTCCTATCCAACATTTTCAGCTATCCCATAGGCACTTTACTGATGCTCTAGCTCCCATCTCCTGTATCTTCCTAACGCAACCTTCAACCTGTAGCTCCTTCCCATTTTACTTGGGCTTTTCCATTTCTCTTCCAGACACTGGTTACCATCCTGCTGCTCCTTCTCTCTGCTGATAATCTGTTTTTAATAATGTGCCCTGTTTTTTTTACTAAGACCAAAAACTCAAAAAAACCCCTAACAGGAATCTGTGGAGCTAATATCAGATTTAAAGCATTGCCTTTGCCTTTACTTCCTTTAGAAGGCATGACATGAAAAACATCATCAAACATACAGATCGAATTTACAGAAGCTAACTGGAAGCAGTTTTCAGGACAGATGGCTTGACACGCCTTCTCATCCAGTTAAGCACTGGGCTCACAGCACCTTGCTATTACATGATTTCAGAAAAAAGGCACCTTCATCAGTATACAACTAGACCTTCAGGCTGCGTTGCTTTGAATCGAAGATGGAAAATGCCACCCAGCTGGCTCCCACAAGAAGCCTTCTCATGTATAAGGGGAGGGGATTTAAACCCCACGGCACAAGAAAAAGAGGAAAAGAGGCGCAGACTGATTAAGCTTAATGCCCCCAAATGAGACTGCAAGTTAGCAGCAACAACACAATTACAGAGAATTCAGGGCTTCTTGGATCTTGGCTACACCAAGCAGTTAAGAAGAAAGCTTTTCTTCTTCCTCAGTTGTGAAGTATGACAAAGCTGTAGAAGGCAGCTGTCCTTTCTGACTTAACCACAGACCTTGGTTAAAGAAAGATGCTATATATCACATCAAAGCCAGAGGAACTGTCCTCTGGGGGCACATCTTCTGTTGAGGTTGAGGAGCTGGGCTCCTCTGGCTGCCACTTTTTAATGAGGGTTTCACCCTAGTGGATCTCAACAAATTGCAATCTCCTCTCCCAAGCTAACCTTCATTGCCAAATGCTGAACACACTGATGAAGATGATGAACAGTGAAGTGGTGTAATTGCTTAACTGATGGCTGATACAGCAAGTGTGTTGCATTACTTCAGTGACAGCAGCTTAGAGCATGAAAATTACTCTTTTCACCCTTTATTATTCCCCTCTGTCTGGTTTCAGCTGGGATAGAGTTAATTGTCTTCCTAGTAGCTGGTACAGGGCTGTGGTTTGGGTTTAGGATGAGAAGAATGGTGATAACACCCTGATGTTTTCAGCTGTTGCTAAGTCGTGTTTAGACTAAGTCAAGGACTTTTCAGCTTCTCATGCCCAGCCAGCAAGAAGGCTGGAGGGGC
>JAVKLA010000028.1:19791544-19812946 GCA_034782735.1 Sagittarius serpentarius | reverse complement strand
AAGAAAACTACTTGACTGGGCCTTAAACATGAAAACAGTCTGAGAATGAATTCAAACATGGTCTTTCTGCGCACCCCCCCCCCCTTTTTTTTTCTTTTTTCTTCACAGTTCACATATCTTTGCTCAATTTACTGAATTGAGGTTTACAGTAAGAAAAGAGCCATGAAACTCAATTGGGATTAACTGGTAGTAACACCGCAATTATAGCCAGGAAAAAAAAAAGACCGCTTAAAACTCAGTGTATTTTTATCTACACATGTGATTAGAAGTGACTTATTTGACACTAGATATGCCATGCATTCTGTGCAGACCGCTGCAGCTTCAACCATGAACTTACCTCTGCTTAACCCTTTCAAACACAAGCAAACTGTTACACTAACAAATAAAACCAAAACCCAGAGATCAACCTCCTCGTGGTTTCCTTAACTAAACTACAGCATCTTGCCCCATGCAGGGGAAATCTCAGTGTTTGCACACCTGTGTATTGCTTTTTATGCTTCTGCAGTTAATTCAAACATTTTTCCCCATCCACATCAATCAAGCTGTCCCAGACCAGGCATGCCAATGGCTCACCCAGGGACAGCATAGCAAGCATCTTGTCTACAAGCCTACGTACCCCTACACAAACAACATGCAGTTAAGGTTAATTAAGAAGGGTCTTTGGTACACATTTGGAGAAAGCCCTGAATTCCTGTCTCTGTGACACAGTATGTGAAGTGCTTTATCACATGCATTCTGTGCACTTGATGCCAAAGCTGGCTGGAAAACAGCTGCCAGCACTACCCTTAGCTCCGTGTTCCTATGGTCAGCAACCTCTCGTAGCTGAAGCCACGTGCTCCTTCTCAGCAACGTGTGACACATCACCCAAAATACCAGCCTGTAAGGGGAAGGATCAGCATCAGCAAGACAGGGGGTTTTAGGGGGTCTGGGGTTTTTTGAGCCAGTTCTGACATATTACAATGCTAAACCAACATCACCAATGTTAGTGAGTCCAGTGCAAACCAGTGTGTCAGCTTTGGTGTTTTTCTTCTAGTAGGAGGAGAATCCCTTAACTTAATATCCAATACATTAAATCTACTTTAAGTAATGTACTAGAAAATGATATGTAACCAGAAGGCTTAAGTAACAGCTCTATATATCGATCACAGGCACAGCACAAGCAGCCATAGCTCACGGTGCCCGTAGCAGGTACTACCCGTACCTTGCAGGCTTGGAGAGGAGAGCGGAGGCCTCACTCCCACCCTCTCCCCCATCAAGTGCTCAGTTTGTCAACAGAGAGAGATTCTGCTAGGAAATGAAGAGACTAACAACTCAGTTCCATCAAATCACTGGGCAATAATAACAAGGGGTCCAATACAGGAGGTCAGGATTCAGAGCTCACTTAAATAAGCACAAATTAGGGTAACAAATGTAATTTCAGAGGTGTTACAAAAAGAGGAGATTTGTCCTTCAGCTATAATCAATGAAGACCAAACACAAACTTGCAGTTTGGCACGGAAAGGCCTCAACCACCAGGGAAGAGGTCTTCAGTCAGTATCAGTTCACTGACTGATGAATTAGGCTGAGAAGGTCTCCGTGTTTTGAACTTTCTTATATAAAGGATAAATATAAACAGTCAGGTAGAGCAGACAGACAGCTGTTAAAAGCTCCATAGGTAACCCTCTGGCAGTACCACCCACACAAAACACCAATACTGAGGAAATTTCATAGGCAATAGTCCTGGAGCTCAGATACCGTAATGCAGTTAAGATGCAAAGAATATGTTTTTAAAGTGGCACAGATGACTGTCCATTTATTTCCTAAGAGAAGGCCAGCCACATCCGACAACGCACTCCACGAACCATTAACACAGTGGAATTCATTTATTGCTTCTTGTCCTCAGTATACACACAGAGAAGGAATTAATAAGTATCATCAACCGGAGCAATACCAGCTTGCTAAATGGTGATCTATTTAATTTCAAAATGCTGCTCCTGCTAAAATTTAACAAAAACATTGTCCCTCCTGATCACTTCTCAATACAGTCCCTGTAAGAGCACAAACTGACGCAAGTTGCAGTCTGCAGCATTGTGTGCTTCTTTAGCACAGCATGTTGAGCTGGGAACTGAAAAGAAGCTATTTTGAAGCACATTTCACCAAGCAGCTCACAAGAAAAAGGCTGCAATCCCAGACTTTTATAGACAGTTAAACCTGTAATGCCTCACTCCCACTATTGTTCTAAATGCTGAATAGACAACCTCCACTCCGCACACACTCACACACATACGTGCACGCTCACACACGCTCAGTGTCACACTGTGTACTTCACTTCTAATAGTAAACCTGACAGAAAGGAATTTTATTTTTACACTTTCACACCACCCACTCCTAATTAATGTCAATCAGTGTCTTCTGCATAGTACACACTGCAAACATACATGGCCTTATCTGTGCTGGGGAGGTTGGCAAAAATTTCCACTGTTGCTAAACACTGAGTGGGCTCCGCGTGATGGATTTACCCAGGAAGAACCTGGAGACGCACAACCCTCCTGGTGGGTCATTAAAATGCTCTGACTTCTGGGAGGACATTCCTCTTGCTTGGTTTGTGCTTCTTCCCCCACAGGTATGAATAGGAAGTAATTCTCCAGTTCAGAAGGGCCACTGCAGGCTTCCCGAGGTGCAAAAGGGAGCAGGGACTTGCCAGTACACCTCAACAGCTGCCAGGAACAGTGGCAGCAGTGGAAGGGACAGCAAGGGAATTTTGCTAGTGACTTCAGCAGAGCCTGCATTTCAGTCCACGCTGTTTAGACAACCGCGGACCAGAGCCAGACAATTACAAACACTGTCAGCTACCGGGTATGTGCCTATACTTGCGCTCCCCAGCTGCCCAGATAACCACCACAACAGCAGAAGTGAGGGTGGGAAAACCTTGCCCCCAAACCCAAAGCAGACAAACTTGGTTTCCCAGCACACACACCACTCACTTCTTTTTATAGACTGCTTTTCTCTCAGATGCAAAAGTAAATCCAGCTCAGATGATTTCCCTGCTTTAACTTTTGCACAAGAGGAAGACAGAAAGCTAAAAAAAGAAAATTAGACACTTCATGAAATCTGTGATTAAGACACAGAAACTAACAAGACAGATGGGCTGAAACATTCAGGGAGCTTCAGTTCATCAGCCCATGTTTTTCCAAAATACACAGTAAGCTATTGTCTTCCCCGTTTAGAGTTTTTAAATTCCATTTTGCATTGCAATAATTTAACACCATTTCTAAACTTGGAGTCCCCTTGTTCGGTAGTCCAAAATAAACCCCAATATTTACTCAACCAGCACATGGCCCTAGAACCTAGCTATGGGGTTTTTCTCCCCCTTTCTTTGCCTTTTTTTGGGTGAAGATAACAGACACTGCTGCTGGCTCAGAGAAGGTGAGCTTGCTGGCAAAGCAGAGCGGGGCAGCAGCGGATGGAGGGGAAAGCAAGAGGCTGCTCTGACAGCACCCAGCTGCACCTCACTCTGCTCCGCTGCACACTTTGCGCCCTTGTGTGCACCCACGGGAGGAGCTGCTGTCACTGGCATTAGCCAGGTTATTACCGCACAGACAGAAATACGAGGCCAGCTACACAGCTAACTCCCTCTTACAAACATTCATCGCCATGGGGTAAGAAAAAGGAGCCAATATTGCATGCTCTGAAGTGAAGGGCCAATTGCTCCTAGCAAGGGTGGTCTGCCCCTTCACAATCTCCTTGCTTACACTAAGAACTCAGGGCTGGTCCATCCCCCCCTGCATCCCTTCTTCCATAAGAAATTAAGTTCTCTTCTCTGCAGGGTGCACAAAGCAGCCACCCACCCAGGGAAAAAAGGAGCGGGGCAGGGAGGAGAAGAAGAAGGAAAAAAAAAACCCCAAGGGAATCTGTGACTCCGCACTCGGCAAAAGTCAGCGATCAGCAACAACTACTGAACGCTGAGTCACTTCTTTCCCTTCCACCTGGCGAGTGGCTGCCCGGATCCATTCAGCAGAAAGCCTCTTTTCATTGAAACTGGCATAAATCTGGAGTAATTCCCTCCGTTTCAATGGAGCTGCTCAGGATTTACGGCAGCATGACACGACAAGCAGAATCCCGGCCATTAAGAGCTACAAGCCCAGGTTTTCCTGCAGGAGACTGTGCTGCTCTGCTCTTGCAGGTTGTGATGCTAACCATGCAATGGCACTGATGCCACGGCTGGTTCTATTTTTCCCGATGCTGTCATCTCCAGCAGATGCTCTGCGAGCAGGACCTTTGGAGAAATCACCCTCTTTCACATGCTTCAGGAGAATTTTGACAATCTATGAGCAGAAGAATGTTTAATAGCTTGAATTAATTATTTTTTCAGATTTAATTTTTTTCTCCCGGATTTCATTTAATGCTCTAATTTCATTTTGCAAAGATTTATAAAATTATTATCTTTTAACATCTCACTGGACTGTGTGAAACAGAGTTCAGAAGACAGCAGAAATATCTTCCGTGCAGATGATGTGTGAATAAGCAAGGGATGAGATCAAGACTTAAGGAATACCAATCAGCTTTACCAGACAATTATCTACTCTATCTCTATTCTCCGCTTAAGAAAAAACATTGCTAGGGAATTTATGCATGTACTGGAAGGTTTCTATAAGCAGGAAAAACCCTGAAAAAGTTACATATACTCCCCCCCAGTATGCAATGCAGCGGCAACCAGAACAACAAATGGCAAATGAACACAAAAACCAACCTTTGAAACAGGACTCTTTCAACAGAAGAGTTTTGTCTTTACTATAAACACAACACCTATGTAAAAAAAATGCATTCATACATATACCAAGGGGCTGACAAAGTTTTTCTAAACAAATGCAATGAATCTTGCCTGTCCTGGTTAAGTACATTTACAACATTCAAGAATAGGATGTAAATGCCTAGAAACAGCGGCGTTCATGCAGTACTTCAGTATGGGGAACACAGTGTGCTCTACAAATATTAATTTAGCCTGAACAACCAATGAGGTATGCAAATATTACTCCCAGCTTCAACGGGAGAAGATTGAGCACAGAGAAACAGCGAGGGGGCTTTTCACCAGTGCTTCAGGGAGCCAGCTCAGAGGCAGGGAAAGCTGGGACCTTGCATGTCTGCAAGTACTTCCAGTAAGTCCTGCCCTGACTGACTTCCTAGACACGCAGTAAGCCACAGTCTGAAACTGAAGCCCTGCTTTTTCTCTTCAGGAGACTGAGATGAGCAAACACTCTTCTGTATCCTGACGGGTTATGCTGCCAAAATCAACAAGGTGGTGTGCAGACATGGATGCACCTTCCTGAACACCTCCCAGGTCCTGGTTGCCCCAGCCACAAGGCCCGGCTGGGATGTGCTGCTGTCCCTTCCCCATCCCCATGCTGGAGCTCGCTCCCCATAGAAACCCAGCGATGAGAGCCGAACACATTGGTTTTGCCCAAAAGTAGAGGGTGGCCTGGAGACAACCAGAGACAGGACCTTGACTCACAACCTGTAAAGCAGGAGCCTCACTGGTTTTGACATGGTCCAAGAAAAGCCACCACAGCCGTTTAGCCAGGCAAGAGGAACGGCAAACAAACCCCCGTTGGGCATCGCTACTTCTACGATTGTCCAAAAAGCATTGATGGGGTAAAAGCAGAGCAAAGCAGCAGGAGCTTCAGCAGCTGCCAAACGGCTTCGTGTTTTTTGAGGAAGGATGATGCTGAAGAACCCCTGGGGCTCAACTGATGAGGACACGGCCAGAGCGTGATGCAGTCCAACAGGCCTTCCTGCATATTTTGCCCTTTTAAGTTCCACCTCTAATCCAAAGGGAGGAAAGAAACATTTGTGAAGTCAAAGGAAACAGACAAGGAAAGGAGACCTGAAACAATAAGGATCTAAGTGATCTGAAAAGAACGAGCTCCTGGGCCAATTTTTTCTACCACTCCACAGAACATCAGCAGAGGAGAGTGAAAGGCAGAGAAGCGTGTATCTCAAAGGACAGGGTATGTAAGTGCTGCAGCTGCTTCCACCTGAAGACACCACCTTCAGACCAGCAGCCCAAAGACAGTAATTCTCATAGCAACCATGACACTTCAGACTATTTAACCCTCTTCCTCAAAAGCCTTGGGTTTAGCTTTTTACAGCTCTGGCAAATATTTTAATTAAAATCTTCCATGCTAACATCTGCCTCAGACTGATCAGCAAAAAAATTTCAGCCATTTTGGAGAAAGAGAGTAGGCAAATAAATATGTAGCTTTAACTGTGTTAAATTTACTTCTGCTGCTGTTGTTGTATACTAAATTATTGAGATATAAAAATGGCTGTGGAGCCAGCCTGAAAATTTGGCAAAAGGGTTACTCTGATCAGAGATGTGTTTTTAGCTATTCCTGTGAAAAATCACCTACATTTGCTTAACTTTAAATCCCTGGGGTAAAAGAAAAAAATCTGCAGCTCTAGTCGTCAGACCTTTCATCACTATAAACTGGACACCTCAGGCTTTGACACAGCTCCCTACAGGCCATGGCATCTATGAAAGGGTCTGTCCTCACAGGGTTCACTGCAGAACAAAAGACTGAGCTCTAAGCAGCTTTGGGACTTTTGAAGTCAAGAAACAACAGTTAATGAAGAAAGACAGTTATTTCAATGTACTGTTCTTTCCCTGAACATGTACAGAAACAAGGAAGAGATACAGAAAAGCAAGGAAACACTTGGAGTTTCTCATCTTGGTCTGCTGTTCTCTAAAGTATTCTTCTCTTTCAGGAGCAACATTCAGAGAGGGTGGCACTGCAGTGCCAAGTTGCCCTCCCTGTACTCCAAGACGGCTCCACTCAAATGCCCCCAAATGCCATTTCTTCCTTGTCAGAAATCTTTGTTAACAAATTTCCCTTTTCGGTTTTTTTGTGAACTGCGCTTTTCTGTTTTTGTTTGTAAACAAAGAAACAAACAAAAAGCCAGAATGTTTAAAGGCTCTGCCAGAACTCAATTAATAAATAATGAGCATCGAGTGTTTTTGATCATTTCCTTCTGTCTGAGTCTCACAAACCGACAGTAAAATAGTGTATGACCCTTTACAAAACAATTTTACTATCATATTACATCCTTATTGGAAATTAAGCAACACAAATCTGACATTTTGAATGGGAATGGCTCATCCAATTTGGTGCAATGTTACCCACTGGGAAGTCCAGACAGAAATACACTGTGAGCCTGCATAGCAGGATTTGTAAAGCATCTATCTAGTCACACAGCAAATGCTTGCACAACCTGCACAAACTTTTTCCCCTACTCTGCACTACAGAAATGTAACTAACACTTTTCAGCTCACAGAGCCGTACTATTTTTCTGGGCTTTTTGTGTTGTGTAGATGAAGACGTAACTTGAGTTTGAGTTCAAGCAGTTCTTCAGGATGTGTGAATCCAGACGGATGGGTAGGGAAGGGCAGGAAAGGAAAGGAGTAAAGACATCCTATTCTGCTGCTGTAACTGGAAACATCCGGATAGGAAAATTTACTTTCATATTCATAATTGGAAAATGGGAAAAATGGAAATAACAGGAGTTTAGAGAAGGGGAAGAAGGCAAGACCTGCTGGAAAAGCCTGGTTGGTTGCCTGGGAAAAAAGAAGGATGACTACAGAACACCTTTTGCCACAGAGACAGTATACGAGAACAGAAGAAACACATACAGAGACAAGTACACAAACAGTTTCCAGCATTTTCTTTAAAAATAGTGGCCAGGAGGACAAATTCCCATTCCACCTCTGTTGGCATAACTTTACTTGATGGGAATATGCCAATTTATACCAACCATACACCTCCCAGTTTCATTTATAAGATACAGGAGACAAACCCAGTATTAGCATCTTTTTATGTCCTGGTGTTCCTGAGCACACTATCTATTTACATTTGGAAAGTGCAATGAGTGAGGTGCCTGCTATACATGCTAAACTGCCAGGATTCACGAAGAGAGCAAAAAATCAAGATTTCCATTACTTCAGCCCTAATTTGACTAACACCAGCAACAAGTGATCTCTATCCAGAGCATAAACACATTCCTTATAAACAGTTTAAACGCCAGTACTTTAAAGGTACAACTGTTCATGTGTTGTAATCTCTCTAATGAATAAAATTCAACCACATCTACAAAGAAAAGAAATCTGTTTGTTGACACATCACTGTAAGTAAGAAAATAATGGCTCACAATACTAAGAAATCTGATGACAAATGTAAGGGAAATTATCCTTCAAATAATTTGTGTATGACCTGTAAGTTTTGGTGGGCTAAAAGGAATACAAACTCAACAGCTCCATTTTGCTCTCATACTGATATTTTTTTTTTATATATCCTTTTCTTAATGCATACTTACTCTCTTTCTTAAACTCTTTAAACACTGCTTTGGGTGCAAGGGAAAGACTGGATTTGACCTCTTGGATGAATCACACACAAGTTTTCTCAAAAAAAGCAGGTGGACAATCAGATAAAAAAAGAGGAAAACTTTCCTCCTCTGCCTCTTTAAGATACTGGTGCCTTTCAGGCAGACAGTGAATGCTGCATTCAAGTAACAGAACACGGATTTCTCTTAGTAACTGTAGCTATAATTGTAGCTACTGGTTATACTGCTTCCATCCTATTAGTGTTATAATTGTCCAAAGCGTAACACTCAACTAAATTGCTGTAATTTTTGATAAACATCTAATTTTTTATGTAACAGAAAAAAAAAACACCTTCAGAATGTTACCCCTTTCCTTATTCTGCTTCTTTGGCACCAAGAGCACCAAAAAGCAATACTGCTTCCCCTCCCTTCAATGTCTGGCAGCCCTTTCTTAAACCAAAACACTCTGATTCAGTGGATGCTCTGCCCACTGTAACAGATAACATGCCTTTTCAAATCTCAGTCTTTTAAGGACAATGCAGAGTAGCTTTATTTTTAATCATTCATAAACTAGTATCCCATTTAGTATCTAGTAAGAATTGGCTTTTAGCATTTTCCTCTGCTGTATATGGTATTTGCATGTGGTTACTGCATATTACACAAAATAGTGATCAAAATAAATGGTCTGTGTTGTTGTATTTACTCATACACAGACTACGTATCTTAGGCAAGGGCACATTTTGCCTCTCATGTATTTTCATTATGACGAATAAGGCATAGGCATGAAGACTCCATCCCTCTGCATGGAAACAGCATGCTTGGTGAAGCAGCAGCAATAAGAAACCTGACTTTACCGTCTCTTATCTCCCTATACTGACAAGAAGGGAAAACTCCTGCAGTCAAAATGCCAGACAGTTACATCATTTAATACAATCAGTTACTCCTCCTAGGTTTCAGTTTGTTTCACTGTAAAGTAACTTTTTAATAGCATTATTAAGGTAGCACACAATGGTCTAGTCTTGCTTGTCGCTCTTCAGCTAAAAGTATTTTTGCCTCTTGTGTTTCCTTTTTTTGCTTAAAGGAAGGATGGCCCAATAAAAATTTCATGAGAAAAAACAGCATGAAATACAACAGCTCTGATTTATAGGGTCAGATTAAGCGATTGGAAATGTCCATGAAATCCAAACACTACTTCCAGTCTTCCTTCCTAATCATTTACTATTTTGCATATTTTCCTTTATACCCTTGCCATAACATACAGACAGGCCAACCATATCACACTTACTTGCTCTATGTAACAGATTCCTGCTCTATCATCATCTTACACTTCCAATAGTTGTGTGTACTCTTGATACCCCATCACAATAAACTGTCAGAACAAGGAAACAGACTTCCGTGTGCAGCTCTGTGGCATTTTGGCAAGTTTAAGAAAGACAGGAAAAGCGAAAGGGGGGGGAAAGAGTGGAGAAGGGAAAAAGAAGAGCAGCATTTATTCTTTTGTGTGGGAAGGTATGCCAAGAGGACAACCACAGTGCTTCACAGTAAAGCTCAAGAGATCTAAAAGGTCTGCAACAAGCAGAGTGCTGTGCACTGATCTGGGGTGTCGAGCACCTGCTGTTCCCACTGCAGCTACAGAAAGCAGATTGCTGCCGCACTCAGGATCGAGCTTTCTGGGCCAGAGACCATCGTGTTCCCTGCAGCACCCAGAAGGACAAGAGATGCATCAGCTGTCGTCCACAGGTGCTTCCAAGCCCCTTCCTCACCACCATCACAGGCAGACACCTACGCCACACGGTGGGAAGGTGACCACACAGCCACTGTGACAAAGATCAGTCAGCTCTTCTACCCTGATGCAGAGGTCAAACACAGCAGCAATACAGGAGCCACTGGTTTAGTGATACAGTGCTAAGAAAGTCAAAGGAAAAGTACAAACTTACCACCTAATGGAACTAAGCCCAAGTAATCTTCCTTCTCCGAACATTCTGAAGGAGCACTAAGTACCCTCAGTAACTGAACTGAAACAAGTCATCTAGGAAGCTACTTCTCAATACTTGCAAAAGATTCCTGGACGTTTTTCAAGCATCATGGGAACACCTGAGTGCATTTGTTCACCTGCACATCTAACAAGCCTGCATCATCTTCTCTCATTGAAACCAGCTGCCCTTAATTTGAACAATAGGAGATCTGGGCCTTTTCTACTGCTGTGTTCCTTATCAGAGCTCTATAAATGTCACACCTTTATTATATTAGTGAAAGATGTATTTTATAAATTAACACTAAAAGCATTCCTGTATGTGAGGGGTTTTTGGCCCCTGTTGTGACTCTGAATTCTTGAAGGTCAGATAAAGTGGTCTGTAGAACGGGAGAGAAGAAAATGCCCGGCAATATCCTATTAAAGAGCCTCCGCAGTAAAAAGACAATAGCTAGCTGATTTGTTGCGTGGCTTTGAGGGCAGCCGCAAATGCTAAGACCACAGTTAAATGAACCTGGTCATGAAAGGAGCAGCAGCTTGTCCAGTACTGTATCTACATCAGTTAACTCTTTTTGTGATTCAAGTCCAAGACTTCACATTGTTCTATTTCCGCCTATTCCTCTGCTCTAGATTCCCTTTGTGACACTTTTATCAATGGAAAAATCGAGGGAGGGGTTTCCAGCTGGGAGCCCAACAAAAAAACAGGAGGTTCAGTCTGGTTTTCTCACTTGCACTGCAAGAGCCATTTTAGCGCCAGTAATAAAAGAAAAACTACACAAAGAAAAAAAGACATGACCTGAAATTATTTTATCATCATAAATGCGGCACTGCTCTTTATTCTCCGGTACAGTTAGTCTCACACATTGCCACAATAATTTGCTAGCTTCAAGAGAGCTCCTTGCAAATAACCTATTTGTATTAAGGGACGATGTCAGCTAGAATTCCAGGGAAATACTAAGAAAAAGTTAACAGCACCATCGGTCAGATCTACTCTTTGTCATGCCCTTGCAATTTTTAAAGATTTATAGCTGCAATACCACAATTTAAAAAAAAATTAAAATACAACAGCCTGATTGTCCCCTCTGCGAGAGGTGGGAAAAACACACACAAACAACAAGGGGAGGTAACTGGCACGCTGGGAGCTGTGCAAAATGGATTTTGCACAGGCACATCTACATGGCTACACCTGGGGTGTCATTACAGCAGCCGTGGTGCAGGCACAACCGCAGTCAGTTGGGTGCTTACATTAGAGTTGTAACCTTAGAAGGTGGTTTTGAAAATGAGATCATTTGCACTAAGAGGATTTTCAAGGTAAGTCAACGGATAGATTTGGTCTCATTTAAGACCAGAAAAGGCTATTAATCATACATTGGAACATTATGGCAGCACAGACCATTCATCTTGGGAGGCACTTTGTGTAATAACAGAGCTCACATAAATGTCCAGGAGCATCGCACCACACAGACGACAGATTCCTTGAACTGTGGGGCTATCTACTGTAGCTATTTTCATACACCACCAAGAAGCCCTGGCCACCATCTTCTCAAACAAAAGGACAGATGCCTCAAAACCTTCAACAGGCCATTGCAGGCTCTGCAAGTGTCCCGAAGACAAGGAAAATGTCTTTCTCGCACATACGCTGCCTGAATAAGATGGCTGATTGGCGTACAGCGTCTGTAATGGCTCTGCTGAGAAAAGCACCTTTAGATACAACAGAAATGGAGGCTGCTATCACCAGAAGGCAGCAGCAATCATCCCAACTGCCTAAGCTTGGCAAAGCTACAGTAGGACAAGAAGAGCAAAGCCAAAAGGAAAATACAAGGGTGGAGAATCAGATGCAAAGGCTGTCTGCTTAGACACACAGAATACTTAAAGATATGTCTCGTGATGAAAGAAAACTGGTAGTCATCATCATCAAACAGCCCGAGAGTTCAGAAGGCACCTGAGAGAGCATGGTATGGTACCCAGACTCCCAGATAGTATATTTTAGCCTGTTGGACAACTTTTAATAATATTTTCAAAAGGTCATATGGATCTCAGGTACCTAAACCATAAAAAAAAAAGTAAACTAGTAAACCTTGAGAACTGATTGCTAGCATTCTCTGAATCTGTATCGCAGACTTGTTATGAGGAAGAAGTGGGGGGACTCAAGGTACCTGCCCTGTAGATACCAATACCAAGGGAACACGTCAAGCAAGAGGGGATAAAACACTTGCAACGTTTGTGATGAGAATGGTGAGTAACTGTCTTCATTCCTAATGCCACAAAACCCGAAGTTTTTTAAACAGGCTGCTGTAAACCCAGTACCTGCTCTGTTTTACACCGAGCTTTCTTATCTTTGGTTATGTCCTCCCTAACTAAACACGTGAACTTCAGCAGTGACTAAGGCAAACCCACAGATCTGGGTTATGTCTCCAGCTCCAACCATTCACTTTATTGTCATCCACAACATACAGCACAATTCTCATTAAGGAGCTGAACACGAAGCAGCTCAGTAGAGTTAAGGAAATGCCTAATCCAGAACTAATCTAAGGGGGCAAACTATGTGTGGAAAAATTTAATTCAACTTGTGTGAAGTCATACAAAGTAACTGAAGGAAGCCTACGTGATTCTAGCAGATATGACCTATACCATGTCACAGACAAAAGGGACAGGAGGAAATATCCTTGCAAAAACAGAAGGAAATATCCTTGCAAATATTTCTTCTCAGCTCCAAATCTAGAAATCAGCACATGGGTAGGTCACATTAATCAAACTCATCAAAGAAATCTCCATATCATTTCTGATCACCACTCCACCCTGTCTAGGGTCTCACCTTTCATCGTGGCCAACCTCCCAGAAAGACATCAGAAAAGAAAAAAATTTAAAAAAAGGGGGGGGCGGGGGGAACCACCACACCCACAACTCAATCCTAACAATTACAAGCCAAAAAACGAAGTGGGGGAAAAAATCATTTCCTGTCCCTGCAGGTAAGGTTGAAGTCCTGAAGCACCAGATCTGAGAATAATTAATTAGAGATCAACAAGTTAAACAGCCTAACAGGGTCTTATTAATTTATTAAATATATTTTGCTTTAATCACATTAATTTTTCAGAAATGTACAATAATCTTTGTGGTTTAAAATGACTTTGTGTTCATTTTTTAATGGAGAGTATTTTTCTTCATCTAATACATTATCCTTTCAAGAAAATTATCATACTTGACTACAAGTACTTAATGAGGCGCTAATTAATACTCCTATTTCTCCCCATTTAAAACTCCTTTGAGAAATGAGGTCAGAAACCTGGTTTAATGCACAAGACATTTCTCAGAGGCTGAAGGGGAAGGGACCCAAAAGGCACCTGTCACCCTTTTCCACAGGGGACATCCCTCTTGAAAACTGAAGCCCAAGATGACAGCGATCCCTCTGGCTGAGCAAGCAGCTGATGCTAGCCCCCTGCATGGCAGCCACGGGGGCACGCTGACCCAGCAGCACACCCCTCTTCTCTGCAGCTCATGAATGACGAGAAGGAATTCCCCCACTTTTTGTTTAACAGGATAAGATTCACCTTTCCCACTCCTGCCAGCCTGTGGCAGGCAACCTGCCTGCCTCTCCCTGGGAACACAGCCTAAAGGGTTTGTCCTACTACAGCGTGCTTGTGAAGCCACTTACTCCCGTCTTGTTTCTGCTGAGCGCCGTAACACAGGGACAGGCAGCTCCACCTTCCTCCGCACAGAGGGCCTGACAGAGCTGTGGAGCCCTGCCAGCCACTCCAGCCATCCCCACACCTCGCCAGGGGCGCGGTAAGCAAATTCGGGTTATGAACACCTCCCAGAGCAGGAGCAGTTGCTTCGGAGTCAAGGAGCCGCTGCAGGTTTAAAGAGCAAAAGCAAAGACCAAGCGCAAGCATTTCTGAAGCTCTCAGGAAATTTGCAGACACTCACCCACGAACTTCACTTCTGAGTTTGCTCCGCATTGTATACTAATTGCAATTATCTAAAAGCGGCTCCACGATGGGAGGAGGGGAGGAGAGGAAGGTTTCCTTTTGGCACAGCTTTCTTCAGAGTTCAAAGGACACATATGGCCTGCAAACACAGCGCAGGGGATAATGTGAAATTAAAGGACGGATGGGAGGAAAATGAGAACTCAGCAGGGACAAGCAGTGTTGTTCTGGATCTGCTTGACTGGAATTTAAAATAAAGGAAGGGGGGGGGGGGAGAACAAAAACCCATCCTTATTTTCATTCCACTTCCAAAGAGAGGGAGAGACCACAGGAGGGATCCCATCTGAAGGGAAGACCTCCAGGGAGCAGGACCTGAGCACTTCTGCCTCGGCCTGAGCACGGCCTCGGCCAGGCAGCAGGACCCAGAGGACCCTGCTCAGAGAGCAGGACCAGAAGCAGCCAGAGATACAATGGCTTCAGGAAGCGTACCACCGACACCTCCAAAGAGACAGGAGGGGTTTATTTCAGAATAAACTCATGTACAGTACCAAACCTACAGGGAGAGACAGCATGTCTGCCCACAGAGTAAAGCAAGAATAAAAAGGTGTCTGAAGAGCACGGGTCCCAATTTGCCTTGCAGTGCCCATATAGCCATGCAAAGCGAGCCACATAAAAGTCAGCAGCATGCAACATGGTGCCTGTTCCCACACTGAATCCCGACACCTGCTTGTGGCCCTGTTCTTAGTTAGGCCAGATACCAAAGCCTACCCTTCCCACCGCAGGGCATGTCAAGCGCAAAAATACATAAAGAAACAAAGCAAAAAAAAAAAAAAAACCATCCACAACAATCCTCAGTCGTAATTTCTACATAATTGTTGCACAACAACCACCCATAATGAGAGAATGAATTTATAACCACACACAAGCTATATTTACCAATGAACTGGTTACAAAGCAAAACAGCAGGAAACCACAATGTGTGTCTTCATATTAGCTCCTCGGCAGTGGTGCAGAGCAGGGCTGCCCATGCAGCGAGGCAGGCTGGGCAGGTGAAACCCAGGCACACCAGCCAAAGAGCAGCGCAGTCCCATGGAGATGGAAGCTGGACCCAAGAAGGCACAAAGATGTCACCAGGTTTTCAAGGGAAGCTATGCAGAGGTGGGGCTAGAAACACCTGTTTGAATTTGGGGTTAAATAGCTGGCCACCCAAGCAAAAACTGAAGGGAGTCTCGCCTCCCAACTTTCCCAGCTTCCATAGCTTTTGATCCCTAGAGGGAATTTAAAAAAAAAACAAACCAAAAACCAACAAAACAACAACACAGAAAACAAACAAAAAACCTCCCCACCCCACCCTGGAAGTGCAGCCCCACACCACAGTTGGAACCAAGGAGGTGAACTGTTCCTGCCCCTTGAGATGAACAGTCATCCCCAGAAAGCACTTTGCATTCCTCTCCTGTCAGCTGTTTAACAGATGACACACACCCCCCCCCCTAAATGAGCACAATTCAACCCCAACTGGGACAGCAGGATGGTGCCTCAAGAGGAGGCCTGACAAGGTCAGCAGCTGAGCCCCTGCTAACAACTTTTTATCCCTGGGGAGAGTTGATTTGGGTCTGTCTACCAGCCACCATGTATTGCTGAGCTCAGGGGATCTTCACACCTTCAAACACTGCCTTTCAGGCAAATTAGGCAAAACCACCTCGCAGCTTCGGAAGTTACTGGAAGTGCAGCCAGGCTGACGGACTCAAGGAAAGACAGGCAGCACATTCAGGAGAGCCCCGTTTCCTTGGGCCAACACCACATGAGCAGGCAGCGTCCCTGCTGCCAGCAGCAGCACACCCCTGACCACCTCACCCCGGCTGCTCATCCCCACCTTCCTCTGCACCAGTACAAACCCTCACACTTTCCAGGGCAGTGTGAGAGCGATGGTGTGCTAGATCCGGGAACAGATCCTGATGAAAACATACTTTTTTTTTTTTCGGGATTATTTTTGACTTGGCTCATTTCCCAGACCTGGCTCAGACCACAACTGCACAACACTTATGTCAACACAAGGAGCCCATCTAATGAGTACCCACGGAGGGGGGCCAGGACAGCTGCCATCACCATCCTGGCCACCTTAATGAGCTTGTAAAACAACAACCTACGGACAGCAGGTTAAAAAGTCACAGAACTTCAGCTAACCGAAGAAGGCAGATGAAAAAATAAAACAAAACAAAAACCTAACAACATGCACACAGGTTACCAGCTCACTGCTGTGTCAGGCTGCCAAACACAGCAAAAGCACAGGGCCTTCCCTCAAGGAAAAGAAACCCCATGCTCAGCTCTGCCGCAGCCCCAACGCAGAAGGGCGCCTGACATACACCCAGGGAAAATCTTGCTCCTTACTAGATCCTAAGCAGGATACGCAGCAAAACATGCACCTCATGAAACACTGGTATCTCGAAATGACCTGTTCTCTTATCTTTTTGGCTAGGCATGCTCTCCCTGCCCTGCTCTATCCTTGGAAAGACACCAAACAGCCCAGCCCCAACTCAAGGTGGAAGTGCAAAGGCAAGAGAGAGGGGAACGTGAACAGGGAAAAACACCTCTCCTTCTCCATGGACTATGGGTGCAAACCCACCACAACAAACAGCGTAACCCTGAACACATGCTACAACAGACACAAAAATCCATGATTACTGCTTCTAGTGTTTATGCTCACCAGAGCGCTATTATTGCTCTGGTGGCAATCCGTGAACCTGTCATGAAAAGAAAGTATGCGTTGGGCTTGCTATCAATCCTTGTAAGTCCTGTCTGAGTACAATCATGCTGTCTTGAAATGTAGCCCAAAAGGGCACTGTTATTCCGGAACCGAGTTGCTTTCAGAAGATGAGTCAAAAGCAGTTCCATGCACTTAGATCTCTTCTTCAGGTTGCTGACAATTCTTCCTGGCTTTACAGCCACATTTTCTGATCCTTAATGTATTTTCTTTCCCTATTGCTGAGAGAAAGAGCCGAACAAATAAAGAGAAACCTGACTATCCCAGGAAATTATGTAACTGACTATACACACAGGGCTGTCAAATACGCACAAAGTAAACTAACTGAAATAATATTTCCCCCCCCCTCTAATAGCCTTCATTTATAGGAGTTACATGTAACAACAGTAAGTGGAACAATTTCATACAGCACTTTCCATACTGAGACAGCTATTCTACATGCCCCCGTGCAGCAGACAGTTTCTATAACTCACTTTGTATTATGGCAACAGAGCAAGGCACCTCAAATTAAGCCCAGAGCAGTAACCATTCCCTAGAACCAGGGCTAAAACCTAGACTAATGAGCGGCCACATCTACAGCCAGACCAGCTCTTTCTCCCCAGTAAAGTCTGGACATCGCTGGCAGCTGGTAGGCAGAAAAAACACTCAGCTGGGGAAAAAAAAACAAACACAAAAACAAACCAACACAAAACACACCCAACTCATATCCAAACCAAACCATGAAAGACAAAAAATAAAATGCATCCTGAGTACCCACTGTATTTTATGTTCTATTTGTCATCAATTACAATTCCCGTGATGTTAATAATGTGTACAATGACAAATAAACTCAAAGTACATGGCAAGACACACAAGGAGGAGAAGGTCAATGCATGCCATCAGACATGATGTGCCACAACACTCAGAAGATAACACAAACCAATGGATTAAGTATCATTCAGTACCAGTCATCATATTACTGCATTCAAAACTGGGCTTCAAAATACATATGAACACACATATTCCAAGCATGGCTAAACCAATAGTACCAAACAAAACATATGATAGTAATTCAAGTGTTACGACAAATTGTCCATTGTAGCTGGAAAACAGAGAAATATGGCCCTGAAAAAGGATAACACCACCAACCTAACAATTGTTCAGTGTTCATATTTAACATACATTCTAGCATATTCATAAACCAGCTATTTCTGATGGTAGGAAAAAATATGAGAAAACTGGTTAATGAATTAAATATAAATAACAAGGAAAAATCAAAGACATAAATCAGAAGAAATTTTGATCTATGAGAAGATTTTGTGTGCACATGCATGTGAAATTTAATACAAATCCTACTTTAGGTCTCTTGGATCACACCTGTCTGTGTTTTTCAGACCTCAGTTTCAGAAGTTTGGGGGGTTTTTTCATGCATGGTTTCAAAGGGACTGCTGTCTCTTTAACCGTGAAGTTCTGCCCTCCAATTCACACAAGATATTCCCACTGACTCCAACTAGCTTAAGGTTAACTACAAATACAATGGAAAATCTGAGGTAACTTGTTGCCTTTATTTTCCATTTTTTCTGATGTGCTATTAAGTTAGTCATAATGAATATAAAATGAATATTTTCTTGAATTAACAATTAGGACAAACAAAGGCTCTAATATTTTACAAATCTATTTGATGCAAAATACTAGATATGTGTTCTAGGCCTCAATTTTTCAGACCTTTATTATTGAATTCTTTCTTCTTTTCAATCCATTAGCGCTCTCAACAGCTTATTAGCAAGGCTCCGCTTTACGTTAATTTGCAATAATATTTAGGATACCTACTCTAAATTAATGGAAGAAATCAATAAATTCATCAATCAACAAAAAGGAACAGAAAAGAAAAATGACAAAACACATTCTGTTCTATTACTGCGGCAATCCTAAATGGTGTTTTAATTATTCATACAAATATCTCTAATGCATTAATAAATGTGACATATAGCATATCTACTACTTTTTTTTTTTTTTAAATGTCTTGGTTTCCAGTTGAGGAACATGGTTCCTTTGAGGAATACAAGGAGGCATCTGAATACTTTTTTGTATTTGATTCTACGTACTCAAACGCCACCCTGCTTTGGATCCAGAATACCGCACAATTGCTTACTCTCCAGCACTCTCTGCTGAGAGCAGACCCATACAGAAAGTCAGGCAATGTCGCACAGCCTGTAACAGACCACACAACACAACCGCGGGGCAGGAGCACCTCTCCATCACTCCTGCCATAGCCAACAAGCAAATTCCCAGAGCTGCAGCTTGAAAGGGGATGCAGCCAATATCCCACATCTTGACTTCCCACTGAGAAAATGAGGATAAAACAATGAGCTAGGGAATATCTTTAAGAAGAGAAGCCAGGGTCTAAATTCTGGGCCTGGCTTGCCAAGTCACTCCTTTTTCATCAACACATAAAACTGTGCATCTTCTGTACATAGCTCCCCAGGCTATGCCATTCTCACTCATTCACAGACGTGTTCAGGCTGCCCGCCCAGTAGCTATGTGCAGTTAGTAACTGTGCCTCTCATCCCAGGAGAGACACCAGTAGCACAGAGAAAGCTGCAAACCCTGTGAGTGAAATTCTGGGTAGAGGTGGAGTTTTTCAAACAATGATGGTGAGCTTCAGAAGGAAGACTTAAGTGCACAGTACTCCAAAAATACAGCCCCTTTTCATGTCAGCAGGGCACACAAAGGGTTAACAAACCACTACTGCTTATATTATTTACTAATCTCACCCCTCCCATTTTAGCAATTTCCTCCTTAAGTCCTGGCATCTCTTCTCCATTTCCCTCACAATTTTGGGTCCTTTTCCTCCTGAGATTATCATCTGCTGGAAGTTCCTCCTCCCCTCCACTGCCCACATCCCAGTCTTTGTCCTGGTTCCCTACAACGCTCGGCTTCTGGCCGGGCTCCACGCTTACTCCAAAGTTATTGCTCTCCTGCTCTTCCAAGCCTGCAAAGCACGTTTCCACTCAGCTGCCCTCGCCTGCCAGGACAAGGAGCAGTGCATGGAAGCTGGAAAGAAGAGCTCATGAGCACCAGCCACCAGGAGAGCAGGGCTTCGTCACTAGAAACCCAAGGTGGAAATCCATGCCTTGTGTCTTATTTAGTTCAAAGCCGAAATGTTTCTGTCTAGGATGTCTGTTTGTATCTCAAGTCACAAAGAAGCCATTAGTACCAATAATGTGTCATTATGGGGGCGTCAGCAGAGACTCTGCAGCTAAGGTTAATTTGAGATGCATAATTTAAAGCAGAACTAAAATCCTTCCATTTCACACTTTAATGACTGAATTCAAATCATTCTTCAAATTTGACACAGCAGCTCTTAAGGGGACACTTGCAGTTTTTCCTTTTCTCTTTTTTTTTTCCAGCCAATTTTAAATAAAATACAAGCTGTCTATTGCAGAAGAAAAAGGTACAGCCCTTCACGATCACTTTAACCTGTTTCCCCCTCACATTTCTTTTCAGCAGCTTCATACAGCTTCATACTTCACACATCCATTCCGACATGTCAGAATATGCCTGATAGAGGAGACTTCTGCAATTTAAAAAAAAAAAACAACAAAACACTCAAGAGTTAAAAATTTCACTCATTGTAACCCCAGGGATCTTGCCAAGAACAGCTGACAACACTGCTTATCTTAAACATACCACATCACTTAGGTAACAGTAGTACCCGCACAATTCTCTGTCCTTAGTATTTCTACTCTCAACATCCTGCTAAAATACGTAAGAGACATAATCTTTGTTTTTCACACAGAAAACTGAGGTAAAGACAGAAGGATGCTGTGGTTCAACAAGTGCTTCAAGCTGGTCCAAGTCTCCCAAATTCACTGATAATTTGTTTTGTCAGACAACTTCCCTGAGC
Source organism: Sagittarius serpentarius (assembly GCA_034782735.1). Taxonomy (NCBI): domain Eukaryota; kingdom Metazoa; phylum Chordata; class Aves; order Accipitriformes; family Sagittariidae; genus Sagittarius; species Sagittarius serpentarius. Next base: position 19,792,055 of record JAVKLA010000028.1, on the reverse strand, counting down.
ACAGCTGATAAAACACAGAAAATAATTAAGCAAAAACTCATCACAACGTAACGAAGCAGCGTGATAGATCTCTATACTTTAACAAACGCCTCATGTCTTTTACTTTGGATTCTTCAATAAAGCTTACTTAACATTACCAAAACGTGTAGAAACATACAACGATTTTTGTTGTCTGACAACTCAATTTTGTTCTGAATTTTCATGAAACTACAGTTCAAGCACACAGACATTCTTTGGAGAACTGCCCTCCATGCTAAAAATGGCAATGGAATTGCACAAGGGGAGGGAGGAGGGAAAAAAAAAATTCCAAGAAAACTTTGACTCATCCACTGTTATTCATCAGGTTTTTGGAGCAGAGAATGGAATGCCATCAAGCTAAAATTGACAGCACTATTTTCTGATCTCTAAGTGATGTCAATCCTTCACAAAGCCACAAATGCTGAGAAAATTTTTCTCTGCAAAATTCTAAGAATGACTCTTAAATTTTTTTAGTGGGGGGGGGGGGAAGAGA
>JAVKLA010000028.1:19742438-19791534 GCA_034782735.1 Sagittarius serpentarius | reverse complement strand
CCCCCCCCCCCCCCCCCCAGAGAGCTAAAAGAGGTACTTGACATTAAACTCCTACGTAGGTGTGCTTTTGAATACTGAGAGTATTAGGCTTCACAGCTTTGTGCTATCTATGACTCAGACTTGCTGCCACAGGTGTCAAGAGACCTGGGACCTATCTGGAGCTCTGTAGAAACCTGCTGCTTTGTGGTTTGGGTTTTTTTACTATATAGTAAAAAATTCACCCTCAAAGACAAAAAGCGGGCTTTGGCACTCAGTACAGACCTGAATCTTTTTAGTCAAGAGATTTTACTGTCCAGTTAACTTTCACCTAGCAAAGCAGATTTTTCTGCTCTTTCATTCTTAAGGTTTTCAGAACAACATGATGTCAACTAAGTCTAACAGTCGAAATGGCTTCAATAAAGTTCTAAGAATAACACATCTACGCTGGCACGCCAACACACTATTTTTAATTGTAGCTCATTAAAGATGTACTAGAAGAATTATATTCACTTCCAGCACTGTTCCGTCAATGCAGTGAGATAATCATGCTTCTGTATCATACATAAAGCAGTATTTATGTGTAGTGGTTTAGGTAATGTAATGGAAATGCAGAAAGCAGTGATTCACTCCTTGTTCTATCTGTTGCTGCAATATGGCTTTTGCCTATCACAGGGCCCAAGTAGGCACATGGAGTGATTGGCTGATTGGTTTCAAATGTTAGTAAAACAGAAACCTGGAAAATGAAAAAAGACAAGTCAGTTGAAATGCTATGAGGGGAAAAAAAAAAAAAATCTGGATTGCAGATGAGAAGTACTTTACAGAACAGCGTACAAATGCAGGCCTCTGAGGTAATTTAAACCAAATGCAGACTGAAACTGAAGTAGTTTGGTGAGTCAGCACAGTAAAAGGACACTAAAATTACATGCGAGAAAAGTGCAATCCTTTCTGTATCACACACTGTATTTTACTCCAAATTTACCAGAAAACAAATTCATTGTCTCCTTTGTGTTGTGCCTCCTTCGTTTCCTTTTGGACTCAACCTCTACCTTCCAGAAACAAACTGCGTGCAGGCTGACTAGCTGTGAACTCTTATGTCTAGGACTTTAATTTCCCTTTCACAAAAATTTCATCTCCAGACCATGACAACGTTAACAAACAATCGTTGGCATGAACGCTACTGACCGTCTTCCAAGTTATGATTACTTTCCTCTGGAAATAAAATTTTTAAATTTAATAGTTAAAATCAAAACTGCGGAGAATCATTACAGGCTCTGACAATGCTAAGCGCCTCTCAGATTCTGCCATCCCAGAGGTTTCAGCCACATACGGCTTGATGCAGACCAGGACATCAGTGATAAATATGCTTACCAACAGTCAAAGAAAGGCTTAGCCTCATATCTGCCTCAAACATTTTAAAAAACATAGCCATTTTTAAACTTACAAAGTAATTTTCATCTTCATTTTCATCTTATTCTTGCCTCATACTTTCACAAGAACGTACTTCCATGAAAGCCACAACAATTGCTTGTTCAACGTAAACTGCCGCTCTCTGAAGTGCTTTCTGAGACAGATTTGTACGGACAGCCGTGGGTAGAAATGAATAATCCAAAAATATCCACAATAGACAATGAGCAGAGTCTAGAAAAAAAAAATACCACGTACTGCAAATGCAGCCCAAATTGGAATGAATGCCTACAGTAGCAACAGCACAGGAAGAGCAAAATGTTATTGTACATTACTGGCATGCAGCCCATAATTACAAAAAATACTGCAGTATTCCACAGTAACAGCGTAAAATATTATCATTTCAAACAAAGCAGCTGCAGCAGCCTGCCCACAGCAACCACGTCGCAGAGAGCCAGGGGATGAGAGAGAGACCAGCTGCCAAAGGACTCCCCGCTGCAGAGGGTAAGCAGGCCCTGCAGGGTCAGCAAGCCCTCGGGATGGCTCCTCCTCGCACCCACAGCTCCGTCAGGGCACAAAGGACTGCTGCTCGGCAGCAAAGGGCTCCCACATGGGCTCCAGCTGCCGAGCCCTCTAGCAGAGGGGAAGCACACTGCTTGCTCTGCATTTGGACTCTTGCTGTAGTGTGCCTTCTGCCAAATCTGCATTTTCACAGTGCCTCAGATTCAATAAAATCTTCCCATTCCAGCTCCTCTGTGCTAAGCCCTGTGTTACCCAGCCCCCTCCGACACTCTGGCAACAGGTCTTGACGGTGGGCTAGCAAGAGGTTCTGAAGCATCAGTTGACATACGCTGCTGTTATAATGGCTCTCATTCGCCTCCCTAGATGGCGAGCAGTTGCTCCGTTACATTGTCAGCAAAACAAGAGACAACATGCGGAAGAGTTTATTGGTGACGCTCTTCTCAACCGCTCTACCCAACGACCGCCAGCACAGGACACAGTCCCACTGGGGCAAACAGAAAAACCCAAAAAGTTACAATTAAGTCTGTCTGCTCACTGGCATGCACAGCACAAAAATCACAAATCAGGAGTCCTAGCTCATCATTGGTAGAAATAACATCTATCACATTTAGTTTCCGCATGGATCATGACAAAAGACCAGCTAAGGAGCCATATGTTTTCTCCAAACTTCATGCATTTGCAGAACTAGCAAGCAGAGGAAAAGAAATGCAGAACCCTGAACAGCGAGGTTAGCAGAGAAGGAAACACTGTTCCAATGAAAGGTACTTACTTCTAACTCATGCTTCCTATACAGGCTGCGAACAGTACAGATCCTCCAGACAAAATTGCAAAGCCTGAGCTTTGCCTCAGCTATTAATGCTGCCTCAGGTATTTGGCATCTCCCCACAGTCTGACAGCTCTGAAGTTCAGAGTTTGAAATAAACAAACCCTGTTTGGGCAGTATCTTTTAGAGATGTTCGAATCATCATGAAAACTGTTTTGTGTACTGCCAACCAGAAAGATGATGTTTTTAGCAGGGAGCAAATTAACTGCCATACCTAAATACTTCCCAGTTCACGAGCAATTCTCGGCTTTCCCATACCAGCTTTTCTCTGCCAAACACAAAGGGGACTGTAGTATATATATGCAATAAACTGCAGTAATACATGCAGTAGATTGAAATACTGCATTTTTGTATCCTCATAAGCCATTCACTGGCTTATGGATTCAAAGTCCCATAGGGAATGCTGCAAATCCACGTAAAGTCTCTGGGTGCTAGATTTGACTCTCTGACGTATGTAACAGATGTGTAAAGTAACACATTACCATATGCCTCTCTAGTAAACGCACAGCTAGAGACTGAAAAGTCCTAAAAATGTTGTGTCCAAGGGCAAAGGAGAAGGGGGAGACTAAGAACAGAGTCCCATATCTATCACGGAAAGAAAAGTTTATGAATTTCTTGTCTACAATGCTGTAATTTTTCATGTCTGTAATTCAGCTACAGTATCAGAAGAGAGGGCTTTTTAGGAGGTGGGGAGTCCAGCCGCTGTGGCCTGGCTTCCTCCAAGCCAGGCTGACCAACTGTTTCTCGGTATCTGTGAAACTTCAAGGTCCTACCTCTAAAGCCTCCACTGTGACTCCAAAGACCTACATCCAGAAGGGAGGTCTAACTCCTCAGAAGAAAAACTCTTCCGGAAAAAAAGCATATGGCTGTATAACGATAATCACCACAGAAGCCCCTCTCCGCTCCCCAAGTTGGTGTGTTCTGACCACAGTAGCTTGGAGAGAATAGCTGGTGTGCCTTCACAATAACCTTCTGAGGCAGAGGAGAACTACGGGTGAGAAAAAGGCAAACACTTCTTTAAAAGCCTCAATTTAAAACTTCTGGCTACTCCCATTTTATGGAGTAAGTTAAAACCACTCTACTAGAAACTGTGTGAACCACTGACTTCAGATCAGGATCCTGCCTTTTGCAAAGCTGCTGGTGGGCTTGGATCCAAGGCTTTGGTTCAAGCTCTTATCTACTCTGTACTAAAATGACTTATACCATACATCCTTTATAATAAATAGCCTCACAGTGAGGAAGCACAGTATTGGCATGGTTCATATTTACATCACTCTTTTGAAAGCCAATGCACATGGTTTAAGAAAAATGTTGGAAATATTACAGCTTTTGAATATTTTGCCTTATGTGATTTACAGCCAGCATAGTCAATAGCTATGTAAGCTTCACCCATTTTCACGTGATGTGCTAAGCAGCGCAAGTCCCAGGTAATGCCCACCACAGCTGAGCAGAACGGGCACGTTGGCAGCGGCACAGGCACGGCCACGTCCCATCACAATGGTGCCCTGGGCTGTGCCACTGCACTCTCCCAGCTCCCCGCAGTGAAGGTTTCCATTCTCTGTCCTCATCACCTCCTCTTTCAAAAGGCTCACATATACTTACAGAAACAAATGAACAATTCCATTATATGCCGGGCAGCCCATGCACTTTCTTTCTGATTCACAACAGAGGCGCCCCATTGAAAAGATCCATATATGGGGCGCAGGGGGGCAGGAATCTAAGCAAGTCTCCAGCAAGCACACATACTACCAAAGCCTCATTTCCACTTAACACAAGTTGCTTTGGGAACTAATGCAGCTGACTTGAGAAGAAAACACAAACAAACAAACAAACAACTTCTTTTTCCATTAGCTGGGGGTGGCAGGGGGCGGGGGGAGAGGAATCAAACTGGTGCCATCTTTGTTGAAGAGCTCCACAAAACTAATGGTTTAGGAGAGCTGAGGAGCATGGACAGGGGACAATTTGTGACTGATCACTGCCATCTGAACATGGCATGCTGACAGCTGAAAGAAGAGCAGAGAAAGGCAAAACAAAACAGGCATGTGTTTAATCTGGGCAGGCTCAGTCCCCTGTATTCACTCCCAATGAAAAACACAAGGCAGGAGAAAGTCGGTCCTCTGCCTGCTCAGCTCAGCGCCCACGTAACTCCCTGGCACACACCACAGGACTTTCTCCAGGCCACAAAAGGGGGCATTATTTCTTCACGTGCTGAAAACACAATCAAGAAAGGGCAGGAGTAGCAGTACAATTTAGTATGTCTTAAAATGCGTATTTCACCACCAAGGAACTTCCTTTTCTTTAATACTCTGCCAATGAGTTCCTGCACTCTCCAATACAAAGAAAACTAAAAAAGATTCAAGAATTTTGTGACTGCAACAGAGAGTTGATCAAATGATTATAAAAGCCACACAGATGCTACAAAGATACCTTCCCCTGAACTTCAATGTGCGCTTCTTCAGAGAGCAACAAGAAGGCGGTTGTGAAAGGAAAATCATGCACGTTAACCTGGTCTGACGTGAGTGAACAGACAGGAATAAAAGTATTTGGATTTATGCTCTGCAGAGCTGAGAAGGAATGCTTGCCAGCAGGAGAGTGGGGCAGAAAGAAAGCAAAGGTGGGCTGAAAGCGATTACATGTGGGTCACTGGGGTGTACTTCTCCCTTTCTCACCAGTTTGACCAGGACTGTCACCCTACACCTGAAACAGGGCTTGCTCCAGAGAGCAAGGCATTTCCCTATCTGAGCCACAGGGATGGGGGAAGAGAGGGGAGGGTAAGAACTGGAGCCCCTAAAGGTCGTACAGCGGCGGTTTCAAACAGATTTGCATTAATACCTCATTTCACAACTACAAAAATCGCCTCAGACTCCTACTGAAAGAGCCTTGTATTCCTGCTTGGGCTCACAGTCCGTAGTGCAAGACCTGCACGTAAAAAGGAGTTGGCTACACGGATTTGCAAAAGTTTTTAACTTTTTGGATAAATCAGTACAAATGCCTATGGGACTATTACAATTTCCCAAGCAATGGCTCTTGTCCACTGACCAGAAAGGAAATATTTAGCTCCCTGTAGCGAGCCTGTTCATTTCAAAAGAAACTTAATAGCTCTATTCCTACAAAGCAAATACAGAGCAAGCACCAGGGGCCGGCTCTGCTTTCTTCTGAAACCTGGTAAGCAACAAATGTCTGCAAATGCCACCAGCCAAAGGGTTCTGATATTCTGCAGATTTATGGGATTATATCCCCTGCTTCTTCCATGTTATGTGGGTCCTTTTGATTCTGCAGGTTTCTTACAGTAATTTTGTCTCCTTCAGCACACTTGTGGGGCAGAACAGAGTAAATAACTTGAAATTTGTATTTAAGAAAAAGGCTGGTGGTTTTCAGTTTTCATTTCAGTGGTTAGAAGTTTTACAACTGTAACGTTTTCTCTTTACTAGACAAAAAAGATTCACAGGTCATTCTTTTCTAATGAGACATGAAAACAAAAAAAACGAAGACTAGAGGGAAAAGGTGAGCTTTTCCCTGCAACTCATGATTGCCTTTACTAAAAAAAAAATTATTAGCTCAGGACAACACAATTCAGCCTCAGTCAGGGAACTCTTAGTTCAGCTGCTATTCAAATATCCAAGTGCAATTTGCAACTCTAGTTACAAAAAGGGACATTATTTTCCTTACACATTTAACTCTACTTTTTCAAAGACACACTGATGAAGCAATTAAAGTAGACATATTATTAAAGCTGGTGTAGAATTTACAGGCTCTGTTAAGAAGTTTGGTATTTCAACGAGGTGTTTAAACATAAAAATGAAAACTATGTATTTAATACAAAAATATCACTTAAGAACACTGTAAAATCAGATTACTCATGACATTATCACCAACAGTAAAAGAATTGTACATGCATTTTTCTGGCTGTGCGTTGTATGTTCTTCAATAGCTTTCTTCAGCCGAGTTCCCATACGATATAGATTCCAAACTTTGAAATATTTAGGCACATGCCTAACTTTCAGGGAGAACAGCCTCATTGATTTAGACAGGGTTTAACCCTTGAATATGTTAGAAAGACTGCCTGTTTGCAGGATTGGAACTCGTGGGGCCCATTTTCAAAAAGATAAGTGCACTACATATTTTTACTGCTGTTTCTGGGTTTGCCGTTAAAGTTCTCTTCCTCCCTCTCCCATCTGTTTTTATTGCCTTCGATAGAAATATCATGACACTCTGAAGTAAATAATGATTAATTTAATTACAAACTAATTGTAACTTATGACAAGACCCTCCAATCACTTACCTCAAATGAGTGTTTCAAGATGCAGTTGTAAATCTCCTTTTTTCCCCTCTGTCACAGGAGACGTTGCAGCCTTTTTTTGCTGACGTTTTGCATTAAAACTCTTTCCCTGTGCTCCAGGATCTTAAACAAAAACAAAACAAGAAACACTCAGAATGAAAATGTCATTTCAAGCGATTGGTGGGTGGCTCAGGGGAAATCCCTGACCTTTCTCCAATGTATATTTCATTATCTAAAGCAAGTGTGATAACTCCCCCCTGCAGAAGCAGCATGAACACTCTTCTGTGGGCTGTACTTTAAAAAAAGAAAAAAACAAAAAAACCCACACACAAAAAAATCACTATTTTAGACCACTCAAAACCATATTATTTTTAAAATCTGCAAGATAGTACACTACAAAGTATTCATTTAAAGCACAATCTAGCATATACCAGACTCCACAAATTTATGATGGTGATAAGGGAAGAAAGCCCAGAGATACAAATCAGAAGAAAAATCATTGTGTAAAGTATCAAACTGTTACACAGGAGAGTAATCATCAGTTTTATTATTATTACTTAGCACCGTTATTACCACTAATAATACGTATACAGCCAACTCCCTAAACGTTCACTGAGTTACTGTAGTATTTCTGTTGTAGCGGCATGGGGGAAGTAGTAGCTGTGCTGGAGAAGCAATGCAGCATTAGCACTACAAAACCCAGCCTGGCTGACGAGAGAGGAAGGAAGGGAGGAGGAGCGACGAAGCAAATGAGTAAGAGAAACTGGCAGGTCTTTTAATACAATCAATTTTGACATTCTCCACCATCACCAAAAAAGGTCTGAAGGGTTTTGAATTTTCAGCAAGTGCTGCTACCAGAACACTTTCTCACCACCCCCCAATTTTACCCTCCTCCCTCTCCCATACCTGCAGCAAGGCAGGCCAGGAGCCGGCTGGGTACATAAGCCTGCAAACCAGGCTCAGTCAGCAAGAAAATCCCCTGACTATGAGAAGCAAACGCTGCCAGCCAGTGCAGAGTTCACTTTCCCTCTGAGAGCGGTGTCTTGCATTTGCATGGCCCCTCTGGATTACAGGCATCCCAGTTATTTCTCTACAAACAATTTTTAGGACCAACAACTATATTCATTCTTGCTCTGTAAAAAGCCTGAAAGACAAACCGCTCCTGGGGCTACACCTATGACTATCCCCATTGAAGCCAACAAACTTTCACAACATGGCAAAGAGCAAGATTTGACCTTGCATACATGTAAGCCAGACTGCTTTGGTTTTCTTCCTCAGCTAGGACAGACAGACAGCTCTGCATAATATTTTCCATTGCTTTTAATTAAGAAACGGAGACGTTATCCACAACCTTCTGTGGCTGTTTATAGTTCAGAAAATACAACTTTTCCAAAAGCAGTCAGAAATTCAAAAAGTACAGCTTTCTATATCACAGTTTACACCGCCAGAGAAAACAACCCAAAACTCAGAGCAAAGACCACCAACACACAATTAAGGGGGAAAGTGGGCTTCCCCTGACACCTGCACAGAGGCTACACCTATGTGATCACTCCCCAAAGCTGCTTATGGTACAAACAAATCCAAAATACTCCGTTTAAATCACCCTGCTCCCCCACTCCACCATGCTTGTTTCTTGCTTACGTGGTGTTGCTGCTTGCTTCAAGGAGCCTGCTCTCACTCAACGTGAGCAAAGGTTGCAACAGCCAAGCCTACAGACCCGCAGGAAGAGGACAAAGCCTTCTAAAGCTGACACAAATCCAGGGAAGGCTGGAAGTTCAAAGTGAAATGAGGACACCCTGCCCATGACTCATGCCACCTAGAAACCATTCTTAATTTAAGAAAAAGTGTTAAAAGGGATTATTTTACAGTGTCACCCTGCTGAATCAACTAGGTTCTGCCTCTCATTTTTTCCCCTGACTCAAATATAAGGTGGCCGGAGATTCTATCGTAAGATCAAAATCACCATAAAATCCTCCTGTTCTCAAGTACATACTTACATTCTTAATGCTCTGTTTAATGAGACAAATAATGTTGTTTGAGGGACAGATTTCCAGCTATCCTCCTGGCTTTTTGGATGACCTATGGGCAAATGCTATGTGACACTTCCTGAAGGGCTGAAAGAGCTCTGAATGACACTTGAGCTTCTACAGCGTAACCGAAGTATGAGAGTTTGGCACCTAATGCATATCACCACTTAACTCCAAACTTCTTGTGCCTCAGTTTCCCCTTCCTCTACAGCAAAGATAACAGTATTCCCCCATCTCAGAGGGCTGATGCGAGGAACACAACACCCATGCTGATTTAGTGGATAATCTGGTAACATGGACAAAGTTAGAGATCTCTTAACTCTTGTGAGGCTGAAACTTCATGTCCACAGAAAAAGACCCTGTAAACCAAAACGAGGAGTTAGTCATCAGCCTGTCCCTCTGGAACTGTTTTGCTGGATAATTATTTCACTAGTACAACTCTTCTCCTGGGTGCTCCCAGCAAGCATGGGGGAGACTGAATGGGTTCACTGTAGTCACACAACAGCTTTACAGCTGCTGAAAAAAGGCCTATTGTAGCCCTGCATTTTACTATCTCGAGTAGCATACATTACTTTGCTGTACAGCTTCCATTACCCATCTGATCCTTACAGAAACAGGAGCAGCAAATCAGGGTTTGTCAAATGAAAAGAGATTCAACTGTGATGGAGGGAATTTTCTAGTTTTCTTAAAAAAAAAAAAAAAGTGAATTTATACAGCAGAGGATAAACCACTAAAAATTCAGTGTAACAAAAATACCTTAAACTCATTCTGCCCTCCTCCCCCACCCCATATCATGATACTGTGAGCCGAATTTCACGATCAGACAGGAGCAGCAGGCCTGCCATACGCACGCACACTCTTCCTGCAGTCACAGTCCACTCATGGCTTGCACTTCTGTGCATTTATATTTGCTCAGTAACCTGAATGGTATCAAAACCAACTGTGAACTCTTAATACAGAACTACAAAGCCTCACTCGACAGTCAGATAATGCTGGACTTTGCAAAAACGCATGTAAGTAGATTTGACAGCCCCTTTCTAAATGTCTTGATTTTTCTCCGTAGTGGCTGTTGAGTCAGGGAGGAAGGGCAGTCCTGAATTAGGCGAGTTCCTCTCAGCATTCAACTACTCCACTCTCCCCCTTCTGGAGAAATGAATGCAGCTTCAAACAAATGAAAGAAGTAATTTTGTCAGCTCTTTCATTCTTCCCGGTGCAATAAATGAGGCGGTGCTCGGCTTCTCTGCCCCCAGCAGAGCCAAATGAAGGCACACTCTGAAGTACAAAACCCCCTTCCTCCTCCCATACACGCAGCATTAACCCTGCCAGCTGTGAAGAAGCTCCATTCAGCCAGGGTCCCCTGAAAACAGCAGCATATCACACCTGCAGCATGCTCTACTGCTAACCCCCAAGAATTAAATGATGGTCCATCAGCACACATCTCCCCAAACTGTGGTACTTCCCTCAAAAGCTACGAGACTGGACAAAAATCATGGGCTCTTTTTCTCTGCCTTCTGGCTTCAGAGCCACAGGAACGCAACAGGTGCTGTGCTGGCCTGCACTCAGAAGGCTGAAATATTTTGCTTTTCAACAAAAGCCAAGGCAGACAATACCCCCTGCTTTGGCAGCCTAGGACCTTAAGAAAACCTCGATTATCACGAGAGTAGCAGCCTGATAAAATGCCACCAGTGGGACCCCTCTTTTCCCCCAGCCTTCCTTCATTTCACAGTGGTGCCTCCCTCAGAAGGCCGATGGAGCTGAACGGCCTGAGCTGATTCTCCATTCTAGTCAACTTGTACATTTGCTACGATAGCATGACTTGACTCTGATCAAAACCGATGAAAAGCCACAGCAGTGGAAACAAAGAATCAAGTAAAGAAAGAAATTAAACCCCAGGACAAAACCCCCAGAGAAAGACTCGGCTCGTATTTCTGGATTTGGGCAGGCTTGTCCACCTCCAAGTCTGGGCGACAGACGGGACTGCCAGCCTGCCTCACCATCCCCAGGGCAAGCGGTTCTGGGGCGGGACTGGACAACACCACCGTGGTACTATCACATGTGACAGGACAGAGCCAAGGCCAGATCGGAGCGAAGTGGACTGCTAAAATACAATCTCATTTTGGGACCAGCTATGAAAGATGAAGAAATGGCAGCACCAGGCTCTCTGCGCACCTCCTGTCACAGAGACAGGAACTCTTTTCCCCGAATCTCACAGGAACGGGCCTGCTGCCCTCCCTTGCCTCTGCCTAGGATTGGGCAGGCTTAGGCACATGTTCCCACCTGGTATTTACCCATTTTCTTGCCTTCTGCTCATAAGCATGAACACCATAAACTCCCCTCTTTTCTTAACAGCCTCTTAACAGACTTTATTGCATGGTTCTTGGAGCGAGGACTACTGGCCCGCACTCACTGCCCCCATGCCTCGAAGCAGCCTGTTTGTCATTAAAAGGTGACGCAGAGCCACACTCTCCCACTTACCCAGAGGGTTGTTAGGTCTTTGCAAGTCATAATCATCCCAGCCTCAACAGGGACTGACCTCGGGCTCTCCCTGGCACCCTCTTAAGTGCCTCCTTATCCCAGTGTCTGAGCACAGCACAAAGGCCTGGGAGAGACTGACTGCACCACAAGTCAGGGGCCTCATCCTGTGGCCAGTGACTCTGCCATATGCCTGCCTGCGCCCACTGAGGCACAACCCTCCTTGGCTCCTGGATTCTAGAAACCAAGAGTGCCAATACCATCCACCCACTCTCTCACTGGTCAAGCTGGTCTAGACAGTAACATCCTTTTGTAAAACTTCAGTGTGTTGCCCATGAAAAGCAGCAGGTGAGTGTGCCTCTTTGCTAAAGGGCACGTATAGTTTAGAAAGAGATGCTGAGAAAATGAAGTGTTGCATGATTTGCAATGTCCAGATACATTCTGGGTTCTTCAAATGAAGGGCTCTAGAAAAAAGAAATTTCATGTTCTTTGGGACAGATGAGTCTGTTATTTTTTTCCTATTACCTTCTGCTTTACTTAGCTCACCTACCTTCTAGCTGTATGAGGTTGGATTTTGAGCTGTAGTTGTTTGCTGCTATATAGAAAGATTGAACAATCAATATTCCTTATATATTTACCTATCTCCAGTGCCACAGAGTACAGGACGCTTCAGCAGAAACCTGTGGCGACCTTTGTTGCAGGAAACTCTGGAGGCCTGACCATCAGCCTTTTTAGAACAGAAATTTGACTAAGCCACAACCAGCTCGGCACCACTGTAATTTGGTCTTACTTTTTCAAATTAGCAGGACTATGCCAGCAGCTTGGCCAGCAACTGAAATCTTCTGGGCAGAGGAAGAAATGTTGTCCTCTGCCTGGATTCAGTGAGTTGGTTGGCTACAAAAGCTACTTTTTCAATAGAGAGACAGGACACTGAGAAAGACAAAGCTTTTGTGCAAGTCTACTTCTCCAGACTTTTCTTTAAAAAAAAAAAAAAAAAAAGTTGTACTACTGCTTCTGTCATCTCTACCTCTATTTCCTTTTCTTCGGCACAAATAATAACATGAGCATTTCAGCAAATACCAGGTTTGGTAGTAGGCTCTCCAAGCTGCCATCTGTCAGATCCAGAAAGCAGGACTGTCACATCTGCCAGAATGGCTCTCACACCTACTCTCCAAGGTAACATCACATATTTTTCCAAGTCATGCTAGCAATAATACAACACTGCATCTCACCATACCATACGTTCCTTATCTGTCTCAGGAAACACACCAAAAAGACCCTACACACCTTTAAATAAAGGATGCCCAGCCAGTGTCTTACAATGACCAACAGCCTCAGTTCCGTGCAGTATCTGACCATCTTTTCTAATTTAAGCGCGTAAGCACTGTCTCCAGTGGCACACGCTCATATCAGCAAGTCAAGCACAAACCACTAGAAAGGGGTCATTACTGGTTAAGCATCTGATGTGCACTCGACATTGTATAAGCTCCTTATAGAAGATACAATCCTTCTTTCGGTAGAAGATTTCTTCTAACTTCTCAAAACAGCCTTCCTTCTCTGAGACCTACTCATATCAACCTTCCCCTTTCAGTAATAACTACGAACAAAAGGGAAGAAAGAACATTAAGAAAGAAAAATTACGAAATGTGTTTTATTAACTGGTACAACTACAAGATCAGATCACTGAAACACACCTGCCTTTCCATCCCTTCATCCCACAAGGTCCCTATAGGGCACAGCTACCTTACTGCTTTTGTTCACATCAGGCATGTAGCTTTTGAAACAAGTCTCCAGATAATCCATCCTGCCTGGGCTACTGGTTGCATTGTGGGGTGGACCTGGAGCATGTGAATTGAATCCCTCTTGGGAGGAACTAAACTAGAAGCATCATGTTCTCCAGAGCGGGCAGTCAGCAGCACCAGACTGCTCAGAAGTAAAACCAACCCTGAAATGTGCCTGGTGTGAACCTCAGGATCCCAGCACAAAGTTTTTGACTATATAGATACTCCCCAGTTGGTCCACACTACTTGCTCATGTAGGCATAATCATAAAAACTAAATATTCTGCTGTCATTCATCTTTATGCCACCAATAAGAAAATGATATTGTATTCTACTGTAATATTGCAACAGTATAATAGTGACAGCAGCAGAAGCATCTTGAAGTGAACAATGCAGAGAAGAGAGAATAGATCAAAGTAGTTTCAGCTACAATAACTAACCTAATTTCTGTAGTTTTACAATGAGTTCCTCTACTCTTCAAAATATTTTCTCTTTGTCTTGTACCAAAATAGTAAATAATGGTTATAGAAGAGTAAAAGTAAAACAAACTGGATAAAAAGACAGAAAAAAGTACGACCTTTCCCCCACTAAACCCCATGAAAAATAATAAACTTTAGGCATTAGTTGTAAAAACAGACAGCAGAAAATTTTAGGCGGTAGTGCTTTTTTAAGGTGACTATGTTGTCATTTGAGCTTATGTCAAATATCCTCTGGTATTTTTTCTCATGATGGATCTCACGTTCTCTTTCCAAATGTCATTAAAAAGACCCCAAAATTCTTGAAATTTCTCCAAACTAATTCAAGTAATAAGTCAGTCATCACACCTTTTTCAGTGTATGAAAGGCTAAGGATCCTACGGCATGACATCTAACTTTCTCTGTTAACCTTTTGCCACCTATTAAGAAGTACCTGCTGAGCCTATGGAGGTTTGCAGGCCACACCGAAGTCTGCAGACCACTGGCTAGAAGCCACCTGTCTACACAATCCACCACAGTTGTTGAAAACATTATCAGGAAGGGGAAAAGGATCTTCTCCTCATAAGCTGTTTGTCCCTAGCAGTAATAAGAGCATAACACTCGAGAGTTTCACTGGAAGTTGCTAAGAAATATCTTGTGATGGAAAACTCCTTGTGTTCCCAGTCCAGGAAACCAACTAAACCTCGTTGCTCCATCTGTTCAACTTCTGCTAAACCATTCTGGACCTGGCAGCAAATTCATGAGCAAGAGTGACATAAGCAAGAGTGACACTGACCACTGTGCTGAGGACCTGGCCGATGCCAAGTGAAATGCTTTCCTAATACTCGAATACTTCTCGAAAGCTTCTCTGTTCCTTCACATGCCTTCCACTGGCCCTCCACGCAGGAGACAACTCCGAGCTCACTGTGAGCAGGAAGCCCAAGTGCGGAGGAAGTATGTGTGAAAATCCAGAGTCTCACTTCACCACCACTGTCCATTTTCATGAATGAAAAGGGCAAAGTCAGTAGGGGAAGATGGGCCCTGTCACAACTGCTACCATGCAGTTTGTCCTCTCTCTTCAAAGCATTGTGTTCTTTTTCTTCAGAGATAATCCTCCTATGTATTAAATCAGCCACAGACATGGTTTCTCATGTAGCTTTGTGCCTAACACCTCGTCTTGCATTTCTGAGACCCATCTTAGAAGGTCCGGACCTTTAATCACTTATCTGTGCATTTAAAACCGCATTCACTAGTGACTCTACCCACAGGACAGAAAAGGTGAGTGGCTGGGCTCTAATGTCCCAGCTCAGCTGCATAGGCCAGCGCCATGTTACGTCTCCCATATAGCCCTGGTCACATCACTTTGTCTCAGGCTCCGTTTGCCTCCTGCAGAACATAGGAAACAAGAGCGAAGGTGCTGTTGGTTTAGAGCAGACAAAAGCTGGAAACCTAAAACCACTACATTTATTAGGGAAGTGTGGGAGAAGTAAAGGGAGTTAGGATACCATCCCTCCTTAAAAGACCCAGTCGTCCCATAAGCAGTGGAGTTCATGAAGGCTGGTTTCTTGTGGCTTTGCCTCGCACAGGTAGGTGACCCCATGCACAGTAAGATGCACGTTCTGAGCAAAGCTAGCCCTGTGCTGGGAGCACTCACAACGGCTCACACCTCGGTGCGCTCTCACATCTGTGGTAACAGCGGTGAGCCTTTGTTTCAAAAAGGTCACTAATTTCTGTTGTTGACCTATATTCAACTGCCTGCTTCACAAAACTGCTACAACTTGAAGGACTTCGTGATCGCAACCTGTCTGTTAAATTCAGCTGGAGCTGGCCAGTAGATTCCAGCATTGCTGCAGGGAAACAGAGATAGTGTGCTCCAGAAAGAAAACAAACTAAAATATCTGTCTTGGCCCATGAAAAATGATGCTGAACTGGCAAGAAAGGTAAACAAATGGATCTGATGTTAGAACTCGGAACTGCAGTGCCAGTTCTGCAAGATTCATTAGGAGGTTTATTTTACTTATGCTGGTTACTTTACTTAGGCCCAGATTGGTTTATTTTACTGACGCTGGTTTGAAACACAGCTTTACTTTTACTTACTGTGAACTGCATTCTCCTTATGAGTAATAAGAGGTATATTTTCTGGGTAATTAAATTGTAATCTTTCCTCCATTCCATTTCATTAACACATCCAGTTTACTACTGTAACTTGTTTGTGATACTACTAAATTGCAACTACAGAAAGTGGGACAACTTTTTGTTCCTATGCAAGACAGGAAAAGTATATCTGTAGACTTCAGTACAGATTAAGATTCAAATCTGCTTCAGATGACACAGGACAAGTAGGTGTCTGGGGTTTTTGGGGAAAGATGAGATAGAGAAAGGGTTTTTCCCCTGGAGGATCGAAACAAGATATTTTTCCTTAATGTAATTCATAATATAAGATAGATAATGACATCGGGAACAACGCTAAGTTTATGAAACATTCACAATGTTGCATATGGCTACATATGTCTTACTAATTTTGGTTAACAGAATTTGTAAACTGAAAAAAACCCCAAACCTCTCATTTATTTATGATATTTTACCTCTTTACATACACATGTGTGTACTAACATGGGCTGCAGTGCAGTCTAATCTCCAGCATTTATCCAGACCTAGGACAAAACTGCTTTCAACCTGCAAATATTTGTCATGACAAACCTAGCACTCAAATGTCTTATTTTCCAGCACCAACCAGTGTCAATTTTAATATTATACTGTCTTCTCCAACATTCCTCAATCTTACACCTAGGGTTTCTCTGCATTGTCTACAGCTAGTGACTGCAACACCCCGTAACTTTCCTATCACCGCCGTCCTGCAGAAAATGAAAGTAACCCTTCAGCCATTCTCTGCAGGATGACCAAGGTTTGCAAGGAAACCAACTGCACAACTTTCTTTCAAAAAGCAAAACAGACAACATCCTGCTTTCAGTAACTGGTATATTACTAAAAAAAGCCAATGATCATTACATAATTGCTTTAAAAAAAGTAGAGCAATGTCTAAAAATTACAAATACACCTCCTTGTACTAGTCCCCGGACTCATATTTATGCTAAAATGCACGTGCCTCAACATACAGGTATATACTTCAATGTAGTATAAACCAGATTAATCAATTTAGGGCTTTAAGCAAAAATTAAGAGATTCTGAAAGTCTGCAAGGACCATTATGGTCCTTTAGGCTTATGCTAATCCATATGACAGGCCATACAATTTCAGCTAGAATCTCTTCCATAGTGGGAATCATCCCTCCATTGCATATGACTGAGCAGCATCGAGCTCAAAAATTTGCAGTGTGGCATTTTCAGAATGACATCCAAACTGTATAGAAAGATTTCACCCACCCGTGAATGTACTAATTTCCTAGGCCTTTTCACAGTTATTACTGGGATCTTCTCATTATCATTAAAACAAACTGTTAATCATCATGAAAGTGAACCGCTCCCCCTGCTCTATTTCACCAAGCATTGACACATTTGTACTATAGAAAAATGTTTAATTAAAAAAAAATCTTTCACTTTCATTTGAGTATTTTTCAGAAGTGCTTTCCACATGCTTAAAAAGTGCTTAAAAACTTCCTTAAATTAACATTTGCTATTTAAAATTTCCATCTTGGAAAAATAACAGCAGCTGATCTGCACACACAAAAACATAAGATATTTTAATCTGTTCCACCTTTTTTGAGCATTGAAGATTACTGACATAATGAACAAACGGACATGGATTCCCTCCACTTCATATCCCACTGACATCATGAGCCACTCACTGGAAGCAGGAAAAGACATGTAATTTGGGGGGTTTCCTGCATCATAAGGTTTTGCTGCAACCTCCCCAGAATGAGCCAACAAGGCTCTTTCAGGCCCCAAACCATTCATGAGCTTAACTTCAAGGGCTTCAGGAAGTGAGCAGACTACTCAGATTTGCAAATTAAACACCCTCACAGCCAGAACTGTAACCCAAGCCAGTCAGCGGTGCCACTATTAACTGCCTGGAGGAGCTGAAGTGGAGGAGTGTCCCCTCTGCTCCTCCAGCTCTCCCTCTCTTTGTATTTCCAGGAGCAAGAAGGATAAATGGGCCTTCTACTATTTGTACTAATCACCTGTTAGTCACAGTAGTCTGAAAGGCAAACTGACACATCCACTCATTTTTACTGCTTCCAGTATTTATAATATTGTTTCTCCAGGACTGTGAAGTAGCTGCCAATTATTACTAGAATTTGGCATGCAGAAGCTCGTGTATATGAAAAAACATGATCAAACAATATGCAGCTCATTAAAGGAAGTTTATAACTCCATTCCCTGCCCTAATACTTTGTTTTTATCTCTTGGAAGTATTTACCACACCACCTGATTAGGTTGAGCTGCTTATGTATTTTGAAAATACAAATTATGCCATCAGTCATTCGTTGCATGACAGTAAACTTGCAATTACACAACTCCGCAAGCTCACGCAGTGCACCAAGGCAGGCACAACCCAGCCCCAAGTGTCAGCCCAGCACGAGACTACCCAATCTTTACTGATCTTAAAAGAAAACTCTGGCAATGAAACAGCTCACGCTCTGAGGAACAAAGCTTGGACCAGCTCTAACCCTGCGCCACAGTAAGCAGAGCCATGTCTCCCCGGTTTACCTCTGCAGGCAAGATGAGAGGGAAGCAGTGGCAGGAGTGGCTGGCCCACTTTCCTAGGTGTGCAACAATGCTACCTTAAGAGTCATTTCCTAGAGTTGGGCATCTATGCCAAGAAGTTATTGGACCACAATCCTATGCTAAAACCTACTGTCATTCTTTCTCTTCCCTCTGCTCCAGTTTGCCTTATGGTCCTCACACAGAGGAGCACTGAGGATTCCGTCCTTCGCACGTGTGCAGGAATGTACACCCAGGGTGTCACCCTTGGTTGCCAGGAGCAGGATCCAACTCTTTTGGACTGCAATGGCTCAACATAATTTGCCCCACAACCCCTGGGAGAGATAACCAGCTTAAGGACCTTGAGAAATCTACCCTTAAACTTCTACGTTTGTCCTCATTTCTACCTCTCCTATCACACTTAAGAGTAAAGCCCTTCCCTATACAAAACTGGCAATAATGCTTGCAGCAAAATAGCGAGCAGAAAAGTAAGACATTATGGTGTATGTATAAAATTCACACTGCTCAGTATTTTATTTCCAGCCTCGCATATCTGTCCTAACACAATTAAACAATTCCCCCAATGCTAACCAGCTGGTTTCCTCTCTGCTGATGTGATATACTATCTTGATTCACATGATACTGCATTCGCCCAAGGCTGCAACTCATTCAGAAAGCTAGCACAAATGCCACGTCCCATTTAAGATCCAAATGAGGCTTTAAAACATTAGCCTAAATCTGCACAAGCCTCATGCCTTACTCCTTCAGAGCAAAGAGCATCATCTGAGCGAGCCTTTCTGCCCTCAGAAGTCCCAACCTAATGGGTCAGCATTAGTGGCACAAGACAGGCAGCTGCAGAGGACTGCTCTTCTGCATCTCCTCGTGATGTAGAAGGCAATGGCGATTAGTCCCGCACAGATCTGCATGGTGCCAGCGATCTATTTATACAGCCCTAGCAGGCTGAAACTCTGCATAGAAACTGCAGCCATCTCTTGAGCTCTCAAACTGAAGAGGGCTAGATGTCTCTAATACTGATTCCGATGGTGTTCCCTGCAAAAATGACAATCATTTTAATTTTGCGTGGGGGAGAGCTGCTGGTGTGTTTTGTATGTCTTTCTCTACACCAGCTTCAAGATTCTTACACCTCAAGGATGATCAACTTTGTCACTGGGTTTTACATTCCACATCTGCTGTTTATAATATGGCCACCCAAATTAAATCCAGGATAACACTTCCCCACTAGGTCCAATTAGCCAGTAGGCACTGTGACTTTCTCTCTTCTTTTTTTTCTTAAACATATGACAATAATAAAGCAACAAAAAAAAAGTCATTTGGAGTCATACTATATCCAACTGTCATTTGTAAGACTGTAAGACTCTATTATTAGTCAGAGCTTCTGGTGACAACATAACCCACAAGACTGAAACCTGAGTGGTTTATACATGTCATCAGAGCCTTAGATAAAAATGCCACCTTAGAAAGTAGGAGTATTTAATTTTTTATAATACTTCTGTACTAGTATAAAGCATTCACTTAATTTACATCAGAGACTTCTTTTCTTAAGGTATTTGTATCTGTTTGATCTTTTACAAATACCTAGTTCTTTTCTTCAGATCTAATAGTGCTGAGTACTTCGAAGACGTTTTGCTAGGGCTTATTAATTAGAATTCCTACAAACCTTTAGGGTTTGGGTTTTTTGTTTTTCTTCTTTTCTCTTTTTTTTCCCAAACCAAGGCACAGCATTGGAAATGCAAAATTGTAACTCCCCGCCCTCAAATACCGAATTCTTTTTATAAAGAGGCATGGGTTAGTTACGCTACTTGGTAACAGCTGCATGGCGTAGTGGCTGGTACTAGGTATCTGTACAAACGTATGTCCACAGGCTGTAAAACAAAAATGGACAAATTCTCAGTTTCTGTAGAATGGCTAAACCCCACTGAAAACCGGCTGTGAAGGAATGCTGTCACTAAAATTCGTCACAGCCATAGTTGTGAACATTGCAACTGGTTATACAGCACTAGTAAATACATACCAGAACTTGATTACTGACTTTCTTAGTATTGAAACCACTCATAAAAATGTAACGTTATCAGAGCAAAACACATTTAAAAAAACATCACTGGAATGAAAACTGGAAGAATCGGTTAATTTTATAGCAGTTTTCCATTAGCTTGTATTGCTCCACTGCAGCTTTGCTGTATTCAAGGGTGCATGCACATGCGTGCATGCACACGTACGCATACAGAGTTTTGGGAAGTGGAGGACAAAGAAAGAAATAGGTTTTGTGAACAACCAAAGAAGTAGAAATTAAAGAACTGATTCAGCAAATCAATTAAGCACATGATTAATTTCAGTTATCTCCAGTAGAGCTTGACTATGGTTAAAGTGCTTTGTTGAAACAGGGTCCTCAAAACACAGTGCTCCTCAACCCGTTTATCTGATCCGGGCTTTAGGTGAAATAAAACACTTGAAAGGGACTAAATGTAAGGAAATGCTCAGGTTTAGCGAACTAAAGCCTTGCAGGAATTCTACAAGTTAGGAAAAAACGCATAGTGGCTTCGTAAATATTCATCACCTCTAGCAGTTTTTGAATAACGCAATGGTCTTTTGGCAGCTTCATAAAGCTGTAATCTGCACAAGAAGTTCTACAATGTCTCAGCACTTCCTGGGGACTCGGAGCAGTAGGATAGCCTTGCAACACAAGCAGAGATTAATGATTTTCTAATGCACAGTAATAAATAATGTATCCCCCGTAGTACATAAATTAAAGCTGTAATTCCATCCCGGTTCTGTGATGACACCAGAAGCCCAAGATGAAATTTCAGCCTCGTTATGAACAGCCACGATAAGCATTATTCCTAAAATTAGGTTCTGAGAGTTGATAATGAACTGAGAAGTTCTGAAGGCATTACCAAAAAGAAGTGACGTGTAATTACAAGCAGAAAGCAAAATTTTGCTTGCAGAACTTGCTAAAGTAAGCAGTAAATCTCATCCCTGAAAAGCCCAGTCAGCATTATGTGTAGCAAGACAAGCAAAGATCACTACTACTATCAAAAAACTCAAAGTTGTTCTAGTACCACAGAGCAATGCCCTCATCATAGTAAACAGAAACTACATGTTACAGATGAGGTTTGTACAGTGCAGAGTCCTTAAAATGCTGAATATAACTCCTCCTACAACCATACACAGTATTTTACTCACAAGTCAAACAAGTATCCTACAGGTGTACAAGCATAAAATCTCAGGAGAAAGTCACAATATGTCCCAAATCCACACTCCTATTGGACAAGAAAGCTACTGAACAAAGCAAAATACTCATGGTAAGTGTTTTGTCTCTCTGATGAATGTATATACACATACACAGTTTACGCATTGTAAACTACCTAAAAATTTTTCATGAAGAACATGGTCCTAATATTTTTCCTGCAGACAATTTCAAGAAACCTTATGAAGACTCTAAAGATATTTTACAAGTCTAACAACAAGCATTTTAATGGAAGTAAGTGTAGAAGTAGGAAGACAGAGAGCCAAAACAATCATCCATCTAGAGTTACCTGGTATAGTCACCCTGGACTTTGGTTATCAATTCCTGTGATTTTCAGCAAGTCCCGCAAGATTTCAAGTAGGTCTGGAGCCAGTTTTCTTTCAGAGACAAGAAAATAACTTCCTGACCATCTTACACAAATAAGGCACGAAACTTTACAGGATCATCCAGGGCCTGGAGTGGTTCCAGGTTCTGAACTTTTTGCATGGTATTATTCACAAATTTATCTTCCCCACCCCCCTGATAACATGAGACTAAGTCACACTTGCTCTTTCTTCCTCTCCCCCCTTAGGTTTCTAGCTTACACAGCTGTAAAGAAAAGTAAAGAAGGGGAAGCCTGAAGATGATGACAAAAAGTCAAATAAATTGGTGCAGGAAGTTGATATTTTTAAAAGCTGAAAACATTTAAGCCTAGAGTAACTGGTTTTGAGTATCTGATGCTTTCCCACAAGCCACCGTATTATTTGTTCCTTACCTCCCAACTCTTCCTCTTTCCACTTCCCCTTTTTATAATGTTAGATAGCATTCAAACCTTAACACTTGGACTTATATTTCCTACATTCATATTTGAGCACCTTAACACCAATGGTCTCGTATTCAAGAGGCCACTCACCTGGAGATACCTAGTGATTCTTCTATTCTCTTTTAATCACTCTGATAACCAGCAAAATTTAAAATCTGAATATAACTATTTATGTGCCTACATGTGCATTTAAGGACACGTGTCTTCCAAGAACCCATTTTCTCCCCTTTTGCTTTTCATGACTATTCATACAAACAAAAAAGTATCAAAAATAACAAGAAAAGGAAAAAGCAAGGAAGACAATCAATGCCTTAAGCATCTTGCCTCCATGGTATCTTCACAAGAAGCATATCATCACCTCTAAATAGCAACCTGAAACCTACTCAAGAGACTTACGTAAGTCATGACTCAAGAACTAAAGCAACGAGTGTCAAAACATTCAAAGACACAGTACCCTCTGCTCCTAGTAGTAAAGGAATAACTACTGAAAATATGCAAAGGAGATCCTTGCACTGGAGAAAAATAGCAGCAAAAACTTCTTAGAGATCCACAGAATCACAGAACAGTTTGGGTTGGAAGGGATGTTTAAAGATAATCTATTCCAATCCCTCCCCTACCATGGTGAGGGACATCTTCCACTAGGTCAGGGTGCTCCAAGCCATCCATTCAAAACCATCCACACAAGCTAAGCTACACACTTCAGTGACAGTAGTAGACTACTACAAAAACATCAACCAGATGCATTCTTGGAGATTTCCTATGTCTCAAATAACTGATGTAAACTCCAGAAAAAGTGATAACCTAGCACCCAATGTATGCCTCCATCTGCCTTTTACTAGGAACTCAGAGAAAGAGATGGTTTTCTCCAGGATCTCTTAGCCAGCAGGTTATAGAGCTCCTGAGATTTGTTCGTAAGTAATGGCAATCTAACACAGAGACTAAAAGGTGACCCTGTAAATAAATGTCAGCTGCAAAATCGAATACCTGTCCTGGTCTGAGCTGAACAAACACCGCTGTATTGACAATGTAAGCAAAATGCTGAGAAGATAAATAAATCTGCAATGAAAAAGAAAGAAGAAAACCTCTAGAAGCAAGAAGGAACACGAGAGGGAAAGGGCACATTGTAAACTTACGTTAGTGCAACTCTGACCAATTCGAGCTCTTCCTATGCTCATCACCGCACCATCTGAGCTTAAGTATAAATGGAAGGGTTCCCTATCACATTTTCTTTCTTTGTGCAAATATCATATTCACATTCACATATTCTGAGGACTATGTGACTTATTAATTCAGAAATTAATCTAAAATGATGCTTATATAAATCACACCATATTGATTCACAATCTCATTGCACTGGTCATAAAAATACATTCTATAAATTTTTGTTCAGAATGCTTTTCTTCCGATCTGGGAATTACATTACAACAGTTGCACTCTAAATTTAAAGACTTCATGTACACCAAAGTCTGAGCACTAGCCTGTTCATCGGTTTTCCTTCCTTGCTCATTAGCTCAACACACAACACAAGACATGGGTGAGGACTCACACCAGCAGCAGTGAAAATTTCAGTGCTTGTAACCCAAGGAGGGGAGCAGGACTTCAGAATCATGTAATTACAAGAAGGAAGAAAAAGTATGATTACAGTCCCTATTTCTGACACAGCACAACTCAGAAGAAACACACCAGCACTTGTCACAACAAACTGTGTGGCGAGGACTTCCCCAGCAATTCCATACCCAAAGATGCGGGCTTTTCACCACAGAGAATTCAGATTTCCCTCCTGGAAAAACAAAGGAGGAGGAGAAAAGTCTTTTTTCACAACATTTTTAAATTATTTAACTCTACTAACTTAAAATACTCATTGCCAATGAGTTACTGGGTTGTTCCAATACCAGCATTAAGAATCCAAAAGCAGAAGCTCTTGCTGCCCTTCAGATTACTGGTGGCGATTTCTTCCTGACAGAATATAGGACAAACAAACATACTGCTAATGCATACTGTGTTAATTATTCTGCAGTGCCATGTAGTAACCCTGATGGAAGTTCAAACAAATTCCGACAGATACAAACAGTATTATATGTAGTTTAAATTCGTATTCTGTCAAGTTTGAAGCTATAGCATGTGACGACTGCATTGTGAGGCTGCGTTACTGCCTAAGATGATCTCACGTTATGCTATTAGATTAAATACTCCCATAAGCTAAAACACTGTAGAGGGGTGAAGCTCAAAAAATCAATTTCAACACTGTTTTGTAAACTTCAGTATAGCTCCAATTCTCCATTATTGATAACCAATTCAATGAACCACATTTACACTGTAAGCGCAGAACAGGCTTAAAAAGTCAACTAGTTAGTGCATAGCGCTGAGAGCGCCGTAGGGAGGGCAGATACTTACAGACAACACGCTGCCAAAACAAAGCTTTAATTTAGAGGAAAAAATTCTGGCCTCTGGAGCTGTAAGAACCGCCCCAAGATAGGAACTGGGAGTACATGGATAAACAGAAGCAATGCTATGAGTCTACACAGAGTGATTTCCAAAACTCTTCCTCCCACAGCTTTACCAAAAAGCACCTGGGTGAGCTAAGCAGCAGCAGCCAGTTGCCATTGGGGACCCCTGCAGGGCCCTGAAACTGGGCAAAACCCCGCTCGCTGCTCAGCCCAGCCACCCAGGACACCCACACCGAGCCTACAGCCCGTGGGCCACAACGCTGACCCCCAAAATGCCCCAATTCAGCCTGCCACCCACTCACACCCACCCACCCTCCAGCATCCTTTGCCCCTGGGGAAATGTGGTGGGGGCTGCCTCACCCCAGGGCACCTCTGCCTCAGCTCCTGCAAGCCCAGGACAAGTTGAGGGTTCAAGCAGGATTTGATACCGAGCCTCTCCGAACACAGCAGATCCCACGGCAAACTCCACCCACCAGAGAAGAGCCAGGGTCGAACCACTGAAGCTCACACTTGCCGAGGTGACACAATGCACACCTAAACATAGACACATCTAATCATATAAACTGTACATATAAGCTATCGCAATAAAAACACATTCGTGTGCATTTACAACATACAGTCTTACCTTCTGGTGTTGAAGTTTTGTTGCTTTCCCCACACTCCTGGGAAAAAAAAATCTCCATTGGCTTTCCTCAATCATTAATCATATTAAAGTAATAAACATTCTGGCACCAACACTGTTTAAACAGCCTTCTCTCCACCCAAAATCCACTGGCAAATATTTTCACATACAAGATGACCATCCCACAACCTTGCTTCTGAATGCTACTCTAAACTTAGTTCTCCAAGCCAGCATGGTAAAGAGTTACTCTTTGGGAGGGGGAGTGCAGAAAAGAAATGAGAGAGGGGCCTTTAAGATGAAGTAAAAATAGACTGCCTTGATCCCACCATGACATGGCCCAGACATTTTCCCTGTGGGGGAAGAAAATGTTTCTTACTGCAGTGAGAGTTTTTATAACATTTTCTTCTCCCCCCCCCCCGTACAACTTCGCTTCCTGAAGAATGCTTTATATAAAAGACGCGACATTTGGCAACCCAGCTCTGCTGCTCTGTGAAATTCTTTTGGCAAGAGCCCTATGTGCTGACTGCATTAAGCACATCAGTTTATTTATTTATTTATTTATTTAGGCAGAAGTCAGAGGGAGCAAGCCACGCAATTAACGTGCAGCGCAGCACTGCTTCATCCAAAAAAATGGAAGAGGAGCCAGGGAGGGAGGGGCCGGAGCCTCTCCTTTTGGGAAACCTCATGATAGGAGAGGAGATGGTTCTCCAACCTCAAAGTGTTGCTGCTGCTCTGGGGCATATGCAGTGATTCTTGGATCTCAAGGCATTTAGCGAACATCAATTAATTAATTAATTAAGCCTCGATTCCACAACAAAGGCAGGTATCATTACACACCTATTTTGCATATGGGTAAAACGAGCCACGGAATAAACCTAAGCCTGTACCGATCTTGCCCAGTGTCCCGAGGCAGGAGGTGCACTACCTTGCGCTTGCCGAGGTGAGAGGCGCCCAGCAGTAACCCGCAGGAGGGCATGGCACCGGCTGCCTGCACACCCACACCTCCTCCCTCGTGCCCCAAGTGAAACGAGAAAATGGAGAAGTCTCCACATGCACCATGTTCCCAAGGGTGCAGCCACGGCCCATGACTGCGAGGCACACGGACCTCTGTCGATAAGCACCGATCTCCTTTGCACCACATCACGTGCCCATGACACCATTTGCACAAATCAGGGACAGCACCATGAATATATACTATCCACGGTCACATTCTTGCAAAACCTCCAAGGGTCAAGGACTCAAACGAGCAACCCCCTTTTCCTACTCAGATGCCACATGTTGGGCGGGAGGGCCATACATTTGTGGTTTGGAGCTATGGAGCGTATTATTTTAGGCTTACAAGAAAACAAGATGCTTCTCAGAAACAACAGAATATTTTGCTTATGACCATGATTAGCCCCATTTATTTACACCAGGGACCAACAAAGCTCGGCAGCACACTGCCAGGGACACCAAGCAACAGCAAGTTCACAGAACCATGAAGTTTTCAAGCTAAATAGGAAGGAGAGATGGGAATGGGGGAGGACACGACATACTAGCCCAGAGACTGAAGCCAACGGCTGGCCAGTCCCACAAGCTTGGAAGGGTAAAGCTTCTGCACTTACCACATATCCCTTGATATTTTCAGGCCAAACTGCTAGCAGAGAAGGGCCATCCAAGGCATTGTTCAGCACACACAACACGAGGGAAATGCTGAAACATGGTCTGGCGCCTTCCACAGGAAGGAGCTACCAAGTCTCTAAACAATGTGACCCCTTGCAGATCGGGTACAGAAAAGTCTTTTCTACATCTCAGACAGCTGAGACAGGACTGGAGAGTCTGCTTGATCAGGTGGTGCTGCTTCAAAGGCTACATCCAACGGCACAGATAAATGTGTAATGTGCTCAGCCTTTGGAAAAGTTTTAAGCAGCTTGGTCTAAAAAAATGTTACACGTTCAATATTGAATAGTGTGTCTCTTTTAGACATGTGTGTAGAGAAGCTGTATGTTCTCATCATTTGTGTGTGCCCCGATACAAAAGAAAAGTCTAATTTTGTTCCTAGAAAACTGACACAGCAATCTAAACTTGCCTAGTGTTTTGCTGAAAGAATATGAGGAAAACTTTTTTTTTTTTTAATAAAAGTATCTAGCATACCCCCCCGCTTCCTGTTCTAAAACTTTTTCCTAGAATTTCTGTCCTTCGTTTCTAGGCCAATTCTATGATATCAAAGTAGTTATCACAACAGCAACATACAAGCCCAATTCTACAAGGTTTATTCAAGGCAAACAGGTTTTAACCAGACTGCCAGTTTTAGCAAAAGTTTGACATGACCAAGGGCTCAGGACTGTAAGATACAGAACTCAGCATCAGTTTAGCTGTACAGCAACCTTTGCCAATCGTCTGTCCTCAGTGGAGCATATATCAGGCTCTCCTTTGAAAAGGATTTAGGGATCTCAGCAGTGAAAGAGGCCAAAGGGAAACAAACCTGTCCACTAAGAAATCGCTGGCAAAATTCCCCTCACCTGAAGCAAGGAAATGCCAAGCCTTCAGTGGCACAACTCGATCGTTCTTTTCAACCTGGAAACAATACACTAGCACTTCCAAGTGAGGATTTCAAGCTCTGTGTACTGCGTTACCAGCTGCCCATGCAGGATGCATGCCGTGGTCTACAAGCTGATTCTGGAAGTACAGGCCAAGAACAAGCAAGGGAGACCTCAGCACCAGTTGTCTGAAGCTGTGATCTCGTTAGCCCAACGTGCAGGCAAATTTTAAGTCGAGGCTTTGGATCTGTGTGCATATACTACATATGAAGATATGAAAGATGCACATGTCCCAATGCAAAATTTCACACCAAAACATTAATAAACATGCTTTTTCTTTAAGCAGAGGAAACAAAAATAAAAAATACTCTCCACCAAACATATCTGTGAAGCCAAGTAAGAGGAACTAACATATTTTAGGACAAGCCTGGCAATCTCACTAGCATGAGGTGCACCATGCAGAGATGCTACAAAAGACTATACAGCTTAAAACTTAGTTACAGGTGGTTTACTTGAAGGGAAGGACAAGATTATGACAGAGGGACAAGACTTGGAGGTAAAGGACAGAACAGATTAGAGAGGGACAAGACTGGGTTGTTTTTGGCTTGACAGTTGCCAAGTGAAAAAACAACTGTGAGTCATACTAAAGGTAACTCAAAGTGTGAGGTGACTGCAATGGAGAACTGAGCAGACTACACTGCATGAGTCAGCAGCACAGATAAAAAGGGCGATAAGAAGCAGCAGATGGGACATGCCTTTACTAAAACAACGCTGCAGGACACAGGCCTCCCTCGCTCTAACGAAATGGTTGTGCCAAGCTGCCACGTGCTGACTCGTACACTTGCAATCCCGTGAATCAAAGAGCATCAGGCACAGAGGTTAGAAAAGCAACAGGCAAACAGGTGCAGACAGATCCACATGCAAGAAAGCACAGAAAAGCAAAGCAACAGCGCGCACACACACACACCCCTCCCCAACACACACACACACTGATGAGCGCCCTGGGACACCACCCCCAAAACAACTCAGGCAGCAGGGTGGGGAGGACGAGAAGAAGGGAAGGAAGCTGTCACTGGGATCATGGCATTCAACCTGGCTAACGGCCAGCTCTTCGTTCCTGCTAGTCAGACTCTGTCTTCCTGGCAGGCGCCGAGGGCAGGAGGCTGCAGCACTGCAGGTCCCCCGGCCCCTTTCTGCCTCCCCAGCATCCACCTGCAGAGCCAGGAGGCAGCCACAGCCGCACAGCTTACAGCCGTCCTGAGAAGCCAAAAGGGCAGCTGGGGCTATTTGCGGAGCTATGCTCCAGTATATCTGCGACTCAGGTTTAAAGCTCCACCTTTTTGTTCAGGATTGCAAACCCCGTTCTGCTGTGAGATCAGACCATGCAGCCCCAAGAGACCAAGCACCGTGTTCCTGGTTAGCAGAAACCATACAGCCATATGCAAGGACACATTACCTGCAAAATGCAGCTGCTGCCCTGACCACAATAAACCACCGGCAATGGTGGTTCTTCACTGTCAGGATCCCTACTCGCTGCACTTTTGAACCTGGTCAGGAAAGACAAGGGCCCTCTGTCGTGAGCTCAGAAGCAGACACAGACATAAGGCAAAGCTCAAATCGCCTTTCATCTCACTTCTTGGCTGAGGTAGAATTATACCCTGCCTGCGAGGGGCAAGATGGAAAGTAAAATGCTCTATTTTTAGACACAAAATCCTGCTTCATCAGGTTCATCTCATTTCTAAGAAATAAACCTTGGCAAAGGTCCGCATTTGAGGGGGATGAAAAATGACTTGTTTCATTTTCTTTTAGTGTAGCTCATAGCATGACTAGCATAAATCTAAGAAAATCTGCTTTAGCCACATATACATGCCAGCTGTTTTATTTGGGAGAGATAGTCCCTATATTCTAGCAATATATATAATTTTTTTTTCATTTTTCCCAATCTGTCCTGCCAAAATAAGCATGTTGTCTCCAAGTATTTCAATGGAGTTAGAAGGTGTGTCTATTCCCCTCACTCCAAACATCCTTATTTATAGATTTCAAAAGTTGGCAGGTATGCCGAGGAAGAGCAGTTGCTGAGCCTAACACACTCTGCAGAGCAACAGATCTGTTTTAACAGATTAACAGGCAGAGAGAGAGAGAGAGAGACAGGAAAGAGCTGTACTTTCCTTCTTTTAACACACGTCCTTGCTTTCAAATGCAGCTTTACGGAGGTAATGACAGTAACTGTGTGTCTAAAATAAAGCTGGACCAAGAGCCAAGGCTCATGCAGCCCCACAGATAGCAGAGCTTGGCTCTGCACTTTGGTCATGCACTTTTCTAACCCGAGCGTGCGCCTTCCAAGAAGTAGGTAGAGGAACTGCTCTCCTACGGACATCACGAGCATTAGCAAAGGGGGAGGGCGGTCAGCCTGTAAGAAAAACAGTGAAGTCAGTTTTCATTTCCTGTCGGTTTTAATCTTGTCTAGAGGCTTTGCTAGCTGCTACTTCCATTTTCTGGCCTGCCTGCAGAGGAACTGCTTTCTTTACTCGTTCGCAGAAGGTCCCTCTCAGCTGCCTGCAGTCAGTGTCTCTCGTGCTCCTGAAGTCCACCCCACCCTGCCCACCGTTCGCTGGCTGCAGCAGCAGTGAATCCGGCTGCAGCCACAAATCACTGTGTTGGCCTCCCCTTGTAGCTCTATGAACAAACATACTCCTGATTACAGCCTCCACTGGCAGTCTGCTCTTAAAAAAAAAATAAATGCACAGGATTCATGGAAGCTGTTGCACAACTGGTTTTTTTCACAGTCTAATCTTTCCCTTACCCCCTGAAGGGTATGGTCATGCAGAAACACCCTTATACCATTTTACTGCTGGTTTTCAAACTCCATGGGCTGTTTGGTTTTCTTTGAACTCATGATGCAAGTACTTCCACATATTCTGCAGGCAATTCCTGAAATGCACTGCATGATTTGCATGTGGACGTAGAGCGCCGACTAACCCAAAGACAATTAGCAACAAATTGTAATCAGAAATCAGACCGAGGCTAGTGAGGACTCCCTTGTCCTCAGCCTGGAGAACGCGCTGCACCTATGTAACTCCCACCACGGGGCTCTCGGGCCCTCAGCACGGAGGCTGCTAAATGGTGACGAATCGATGACAAACCATTGCTGATAATTCTGCAAAAAGGTTCCTACGTCTCTTGGCCACAGCCCGCTGGCAATACATGCACTTCTGTACATCTGCTTTCAAAAGGAGCCATCACATGCACTCATCCATCTAACCTGAGGTGCAAAACACAACTAGGCGAGGGTGACACCTTGCATCAAAGGTGGCTGAGGATGGGTGTCAAGCTAGGACAGCAGAAGGGAAAGATCTAAGTGATAGAGTGCAGAGCTCATGTTGCTAAGAGTTAACCAGCGCAGTACACGCCAGGAGCAGTAACTTCTCCCCCTGCGTGAACTGTGACCAGGAGCAATGCCAGCAAGTGTGCACAGCAAAAGAAGTCATGGCTAAGAGGTGGAAGAGAGGGAATCACCTGATCCTCCGCCCATGCACATCTCTGAAGATTTATCTCAGCACCACAACCTTAATTCCTTCCCCAGTTTCCAAGAACTGGCCTTTCACACACACGCTAGAGAAAGAAAATGAGTTTGTCTAGTATCTTTACTTCCAGCTCATGTTTGCAAAGCTCCCCGAGAAGAAAACTGCCGGACTCCACAAGTGATCAGTGTTACCACACTTGATCAATATGTGTCTTGAGCTTGCTGCCCCTCATGGGACCAACAGTCATCACTGCAGTCCTGAAGGGATGGTGGCATAAAACAGGAAAGTAGCATTTTGCTTGCCTTTTCCTGGGAGAGGTTATGTAAAATGTCAGAAAACAAAATTACTAACTTTATTCCTAAAATCTCTCAACAGTGCTCAGTCTCACTTCCTCATTTACAACTGGATGAATCTGAAAGACGGAGTCACTTTTGCAAGATCCAAGAGCATGACTGGGAACACAACAGCAAAGCCCCAAACCCTGTTCCTCTCCCCGGTCTTCTATGCAACCCTCTTCTCTCCCTCTGGGCACAGTGGAGCTAGGTCACCACCTTCCACATACAGACTAATATGCAAGTCACTTTTCTCTCATGCATTTATGTATGTAAATTAAGACTTATTTTAATCTAGGTTGTGACAAACCATATTACGTTCAAATACTGTATGTATAAAAACCGTTTGAATTCAGCTTTCTTTTTAAGTAACATTTACAGAAGGATGTGTTTGTTGCTGGTGTCTCAAAGAAAATCAAACCTTGGACCTGATAGCAGCTACTGGCTACACTTCTTAAAGCAGGACTGACTGACATCCTACATCAGCTTGCAGTAGCAGTCTCTTCTGCCAGGCCAGAGAGGGTATCTTTGTCATTTCAGCACATTTAGCAGGCCAGGTTAAATACTTAGCTCAAACATCAGAAAGGAATTGGAAGTTGCAAAAGTAAGAAAATAGGACTTCAAATAATTTCTTAACAGAAGTGATGTGCAAGAGTTCAGGATCTACGATTCCCAAAACTCTTAGATAAGATCCTGTGACCAAAAAAAAAAAAAAAAAAAGACTTTACTACAATTAACTGTTCCTTTTAAAAATGGCTTAATTTTAATGCAAAACAAGTTCAGTTTTTTTCACTTTTTTCCCCTTCCATTTCCCAGCTCCTATTTTAAAGAAGCATTTAGTTACGTGACAGAAATGTTTCAAAATCTCCTTTTTGTGCATTTTTGCTGAACATTTATTTTCATGTGAATGTAGCCTGATGTAAGTCACATGCAAAAATATAATCTAGTAAACAGTGAACAGAAAATCACCACTGATTAAAATAAAAAACAGAAAAATTAGAGGTCCACAGTAATCTATATTAGACCAGATTACTGGTGGAACATCTGTAGAAATACAATGTAGTCTAAGTTAAAAAAAGATATATAAAATTATTTCAAGTGCTGAAAGCGTTCCCTTCTTTAAGGACAATAACTAAAAAGAGTAAATGCAAAACAAGATTTAGAAGCTGATTATTTTAATAGTTTTCCTGCTTGCTGATTTTAGTTGCAATTGAAATCAGCAACTTAAATCCCCCTGAAGAACCCTCCACAGGAGGAACAGCGCTGATTCATTTCTCCTGAGATGGGACACTCAAGATCACGAAGAAGAATGCTAGTTTGATGATGCATGGCAGATACACTGGGAGAGACACAAATGCACGCTAGTATTTCAACTTAAAAAAAGGCAAGAGGCTAAAACATATGCACATATGTGCACATGTGAATGCATGCCTTCGTTTTGTTATCACGCTCGATCAGGACACAGACCTGCATACCAGCAGACTAGGAGGAGGAAGCTTTTGCAAAGAGGTAATAACGGCCAGCAACTCTTGAGCGCTCACAGGGCAGTTCTTCCAGATGCAGAAGCACCAGGGCTGGCTCAGTAGCAGGTTTCATGGCGTAAGCACAGTACTACGTGGCCAGAGCCACAGGGCCAGGGACATGAACGCGTGGTAACATCTGACCGCTTGGGGTTAGCGTGGATCCTGCCAGGATTACGATAAACCTTGCTAAATCCATGCTGGGCACATGGTGACTCTGCATCATCCTTCACCAGTGCTCCTAGTCCCAGGATGACAGGGACATACCACTCCTCAGGGCTGTCAAGCTGGGAGCTGCGCTGAGCGGGAGACAAGGAGCCTGGCTGCTCTCACCAGACCCAAACTGCCTGGCCCTACCTATTCAGAGTCTCTCCTACGGGTCTCCTGCAGCACCTCCACCACCCCAGGTTGTTCCCATGGGCTGTAACAGCACAGACCTCCTCTCCCCTGCCCTGCGCAGCAACGAGGACAGGGAAAGCTGTGTTTAAGAAGAAAAATACTTTCCTGTTCTATAGCAGAAACCGAGTTAGAAGGCTTCAGGGCACCTGCAGAAACTTGCGAAGTCATGGAAGTGATGCTCCAGTGAGAACAAAAGGAGAAGGGAAGTATCCATGGGGACACCATAAGCCATTTCTCAAGGGAGGAGGTTACGCTACGGGGAAGAACTTCTCCCCTTCCTGCGTGCCGCCCCCATACGTTGAATGGCAAATGCATGGGGAGATGCAATCACGGTGGCTGCAGGAGCTGCCAAAGTGCTTTTTGACTTAAGAAGCAAAGGACAAGTTTGAGGTTTGTTCTTCAATTGCTGCCTCATGCACTTAACGTAACGAGACCACGGAGAAGAATAACTCATGTATATAGATAGCAATGAGGTAATTAAAGCCTAGTTCTTCTCAGCCTGCTCCCCAACTCCACATAAAAGACGTACACAAGTGCACAAACATCTAGGTTGAAAATACAACATCACGCTCTGGTGTAGAACTCCCGTGCCTCATGGAGTACTGCTGGTTCTACTACGGCCACGCTATGTATTAGCGGGTACTGATCGTGTTTGCACAGTATCTCAATAAACAGAGCCAACCAACATCACTTCCTCTATTTCTGTATAGAGTAATATATTTACAGGAACAGCCTTTTAAAATGTTCCCAGTAAAATTAGCTTACTCACAGATACTTTTTTTTAAAAAAAAACTAGAACAGAGAGCAGAAGGATATTATCATCATCGTTTTTTGTGCATAAATCAGCTATTTACCACTGACATGTTCCAATAATGAACGGCCACTATCTTCCGAGTTATTTCTTGGGTTATCAGAGATTACGTAAGCTCACAGGATCACCAAAAAAAAAATAAAAAATTCCTTCACTATTTCCTGGGAAACGACCTTCAGAAGCATGTATTCCACCTCCTTCCCCAAAGCAATGCCCAAAATATTCCTGGAGGAGGTTTGTCTGTTTTATAAAAACCTCCAGTGATGATGCTTCCACGACTTTCTCAAAGGCAAATGACTGCAGCACTAAAACACCCTCATCACTTGAAAGCTTTCTCAAATATTTACTTAAGTCTTGCCACCTTCAAATTAAGCCCTTTTCTTCTCGTCCTAACTCCAGCAGTTGAGCAGTATAGTTTATTCCCTTCCTCCCTGTAGGAACCTTCCACATACTTGAACACTGCTATCATGTCTGTTATGGCCTTCTCCCCTGTAGACTAAACAATCCCAATTCTTTCATCTTCTTTCCCAGGTCATGTTTTCCAAATCTTTGATCATTTTCACTGCCTTCTCCCTGGACGCCGTCCAGCTGGCTCTTGACTATGTTGCGCCCCCAACTAAATGTTGAGCCATTTCCAACACTGAGTGGAGTAGACGGGTTATTTCATGCCTTTTCTTTACACACCCCAAAACAGCGCTTTTTCGAGGGACAGGGATGGGAAAACTTTGTTCCTTCTATGACACCCACAGTCTCAGGTTTACGATCCCCTTCACTCTCAAATGCTCTGTCCTGCGCACACGGATCAGGCCTGGGAGGAGACAAGCTGGGGCTCTTCCCCACAGGCGCTCACGATGGAGCTGCAGGGTCACCAGCTCCAGGGTCAGAGCCGAAGCAGGCAGGGGAGGGAAGGAAAAGCTGCCCACTCAGCAGAGCGCTAGCAGCCCAGCTCCCAGGGGACAGGAAAGCAGGACATGCTGCAGGCTGGTTTTCTCTGGTGGTCTGGGAACCAGCTGTGATTTTTAACACCCTATTCAACTAAACCAGGCCAAACTGCCTCCAGCACAGCCAACTCCAGCTCACAAACCTTCTTCTGCAGGACCACTATTGAGTCAGCCATTCCCCATCCTGTGTCGTGCAACTAGATATTTCTATCCCTGTACAGTGCTTCTAAGTTTGCATCCTGTGTTTTTTTCCCCCAAACCATTTCTCCAGTTAGCCTCAGCAACTCTGAGCTTTAATCCTGCCCTCCAAGGAGCCTGCAGCCCCCCCTCCATGCTTCTTATCCTATGTAAATTTAATAACTGGTCTCTCTGCTCCATCAATCATTTCAATAATGAAAACAATGAGTATTACCAAAGCCAGGACAGACCCCTGGGGAATCTCACTCACTCCAATCTTAGAGTTTAACAGCAAACCATCAATAACTACTTCGAATAGCGCCTGGTGAAATTCTGTGCACCCACATTACAGACCAGCCAACCAGACACCCAGCCCACTTCAAAGAAAGCCATGTTAGAAAGCATCCAGAGCCCCCCATTAAAGAGGGACTAATTTCTATCAGAGAGGTCCAATTACATTGTCATAGGCGCTGTTGGAAAGTCTTTGCTAAACACTGCCATAAAAACATAATGCATGCTGATAAGAGGAATAGGAGGGTTGACAACCCACCTTTAGGATGACAGGAAGAACTTCAGCTGAACTGAGACAGCAGGAGCCTGACTTTGCTTGCAGCAAGAGAGCAGCTTGGAAGAACCAAACTGAAACGCAGTATAAAAATGACAGGAATTTTGTACCTGCCATCAACTGCTGCTGACTTAGGAGTTAAACAAGGTGCTATCACAGAGGTGTGGTTTGGGGGTGGTTTTTTTTTTTCTAATAAAAACA
Source organism: Sagittarius serpentarius (assembly GCA_034782735.1). Classification (NCBI taxonomy): domain Eukaryota; kingdom Metazoa; phylum Chordata; class Aves; order Accipitriformes; family Sagittariidae; genus Sagittarius; species Sagittarius serpentarius. Next base: position 19,755,008 of record JAVKLA010000028.1, on the reverse strand, counting down.
ACATTTTCTTAGCTCTTCCAGATGTTTTTTGAATTGCATTCCTTACTGCTCCCTAATAGCCTATCCTGCTCAGGGATCACAAACAAGCCAGACAGACAGCAAAGACCATGGCTCCCAAAACCCAGATTACTGCTTTAATCAACCACTGAAAGCAGCCCCACACCAGCACTAGGAGAAGCAAGTGGCAGTGGCTGGTGCCTGAAACAGGGAGAAAGGGTAAGTTCCATGGAAAGTGAAAGGTGAGGCAGCTTTCCAAGGCTGGCTCCCTCTTCTTGCCAAAACAGCAATGCCCTGCCCACGCCACACTCTGACTTCTGCAGAAGATGCGCTTGCTTCCCAGGAGAGTTTACTCTCGCAATGCAGATGTGCTTCACTGAGGCAATCGCGTTCTGTTGCGTAATGCAACATGGAATTAAACGGTATATGCTATTTGGTGCACTTTTAAAATGTAAACCAGAAGTTACTGCGGAGCTCAGTGATGCTGCCAAGAATGTTAATGCTATGATTTTAGCAGGGAAGAATATATCACATCCTCCCTCCTCCCACAGCTTACTCTTTTGAGTCGTAATTTTGCTAAATCCTTTTGTATTTGTCAGTAAAATACAAAGTCACACATCTGTGTGACATTCATCTTCGGTGACTGTGGGGATCATCACCTCAGGACCTAACACAGCCGCACCACTGGAAGACACAGGGCAGCTCTGGGAAGAACCTGGCAGGTGACTGCACCAAGGTGCAGAGTTGAACCATTTACCTCATGTCCTAAAGAACTGCGGTAAAAAAATAAAATAAAATCAGAAACAGAACCCGCAACTAACCATTTCCAGTCCCCTATGTGAACCAGGAGGAACAGCACTGCAGATGCTGAGGCATACTTTGAATATGAATATACATACATTCAGATTCTTCTTACAGTTTCCAGAATTTGCACAATGCCATTCCTCTTTATAGGAATACAGGTCTTTTCTGAAATATATTATGCATAACCCACTTTTCCATAGCGGAAAGCTCACCAAGGGAATACTATTTGCTCATACCAGAAATGTATCCCAAAATTACAGTAATTTATAGCCTCATTTTCATTGACAAAAGAAATAATATCATTCTCTTTTGACATATACCAGTACACTGAAAAAGTAACGAATAAATGCCTATAAACAGGTATCAAATAAAGCCAACTATCAATCACTGCAAAAAAATTTTAAGTAAATCATATGTTAAGTGAAAAAAGACTGAAGTAAAAACAAGCCATACTATCTGGAATCAAAAAGAAAAATCTATCATGCCAAAGCAGAAAAACACAATTCAGAGCACTAAAATACCACAACCTGTTAAATGACCAGTCATCTAATTGTTATCTGTAAAGCTCCAAGTATGCTAAATGAAGCCAAATGTAGAGATTCAGTGAAGTACTTGGGCACGTGCCAAAGTACATATGTATTTTGAAAACATTTTTTATGTGACAGAGAACTTAAAACTCTGGAACTGTTCATGTACACCTCTACAATGATTTATTTTTAAGAGACAGAAAATACTCAGAAAGCCATTTGCACTGTCCACATTTTAGTATTACAAATCAAATCAGCATTCATCCTAAGCTGAATACATATTTCTGGCGACACATCAGAAAGAACCCCAAGGATTAGTCCTAACACAAAAGGATGAGGGAGTTGCCTGCTGTCATCATGCCAGTTTTGCAGAACAGAAGAGTTAGCAAATGAGGCATGAAAAGATGTGAGCAAAGAAACTCATACCTGCAAAGAATGCAGCAATATCAGGTGTGCAAGAAAATTACAGTAAGTAGTATCAGGCCCAATCACAAGATCTGCTGACCAGCTGAAAGTCCTTTTGGCCTCAGCTGGAAATACTTAGCACTCTTAAGGCTGGTTAAACTCATAAACTGTCCTAATTTAATGCCATAAATTAAATTTGAATATTCAGCATTTAACTTTTTAAGGCTCTGACCAATCTGAATCAACAGTAAGGCACGAGAACTAGCTGAAGCTCTAGCTACATTAAGAAAATCTTCCTGTATGCCTCCATTTCTGTTACTGTAAAGGAAAGGATACAGTTCTCTTTTTTTTAATTCCTTATAGTGATAGTAGTATCAAATGTACCTATCTTTCTGCTTTAGGGAAAGCTCAAAAGCTCCTGTTTTGGGCTTTGAAAATCTCTCGTTAATGCAGCTGGCAGCTTTCAGAGGACAATGACAAAGGGAGAGCATTATTGAAGTGTATGGATGCATGCACACACATGTGCAGGGGAAGTAAAGAAGAGGGACACACTATATATTGTAATTCTCCAAACCTGAATATGGCAACTAACTGCATTCAGTGCAGATGGACAGTCATGTTATGAAACGACACAGTTGACTCAATGCTACCATGTTTAGCAAGGTGGGCTGACAGGTTTCATATGGCAAATGCTGCCTCTGGGGGAGGGGGAAAGCTGAGGTGGGGGATGAGGAGTTCGGCACCTGCCTGGAGATATCTTAAAAGTCACTTTAATTAACCTGGTACATAAGATTTAACAAAAAAGTAGGGAAAATAAATTAACTGAAGAACAAAAGGCTTAACTTACTGAGTAAGATACCACTTTCCCTGCTGTAAAGCACTTCTGAAAAATTCAGCCACTGAGCTACTGCTTTTCTTGACCTTTTCGCTGAAAGGCAGCAGAGTAAAAACAGGAAAGAGCTAAAATGATATGCAATAAAGGTGCTTCATGTTAGGAAAGTCTTTTGAGTCACTGTTGCAAATTCACTGTGTGTCAGATTTGCCAATACAATGCTTGCTAAAGACTATCTATTAACAGCACTAGCAGTCACAGCGAGCGTAATTGTCTCTCAGCTGTTGCAGCAACACCGTACGCACCATACGGTGCAGCTATGTAGCACTTGCATCTGTTGCTAGTTTTCCACACCCAAAAGATCACTTCATGTCTTATGATTAATTTATAATGCCCTGAGCCCCAAGGAGATTTGCTCTTCTGATTGCCATTTTCTTAACAATAATGCAAACAAACATGGAAATAAATCTATTGTCTGAGGAACCCTTCCACTAATTTTGTTCTTTGATGGTTTGGTTGATTTAGTATAGCTAGGAATCAAGAGTAAAGTGGATCGTAGCTTAATATAGAGTGTGGTTAATCTTCCTTTTGCATAATGCTGGTACACTACGGCCCAAATACCAGAGATTTATTTGATGTGTACATGCTTTCAAGCATAAGTAAACAAGTTGCAGCCCATTATGAAAGAAGAGCAGATCCAAACAGTTGTGAAGCTCTTTATGTACTAGATTGACACTGGTAGTGCAATATACTTACATCTGCGTGTGTATTAGCTTTATAATTTTGGAGACTATTTCACCAAGAAGTATCATTTTTTAAAATATGACTAAAAATATGACTGAGATCACTTCCCATGTCCTGATGCACTACTCTGAAGCATGACAGAGCTGGCAGAGAGGCATAGTCTTCTTTTTCTCTTTTTCTTTAATTGATTTTATTCCTTGTAACATAGCCAAAAAGAGGAAAAACATATACTGGAGCCTCACAAATGTGTAGACACATTAATTCCCATGAAAAAACAAAAAGCTTCTCTCACTTCTCATTTCTTGCTACTTTAAAGAATATGCTACAGAACATACAGAAGTACTCTACCAAATATTACAGAATTTTTTACTTTACTAGACCTATAAGATAAATTATTATCCTACATTCTGTAACTAGAACATTTTTGTTGTTGTTCATGTACTAATTAAAATAAATCGGCCCTTTAGAAGCTGGTCATAAGAGCAAAATATTAACATAAATAAAAATAATGTTTAATAATGCAGTTTCAAGCAATGGTACAGCGCAAACACTTAAATGCACAAAAGTTACTTACATGTGGCAGTGCTCCCTGGATAAGAGACCCAGTATGAGCCTACAGTATTTTAACACACACAAGCCAAACCACCCAAGCTGTACTGTTAGGTATCAATAAGCCATCTCACAATACGGCGCATTTTTTCTACCTAGTAGAAGAAATGTGATCCCACGCTAAGGGACCAGCTTTAGACAGGACCTAACTTGTTGCCTTCTCACATACATACGTGATTTTCAGCAATTCTCCCAGGGTTTATACTACACTCACTGACCCCCCACATAGGCTACAACTGGACATCATCAGTCACTTGCTGTCTCTGGCCTAGATTTTATCCTGTTCTGTGCTGAACACTAACTTGAGATGACTCAGGAACAGTTGCCTCTGTTTTTTCTCCCCATAATAAATGAAGGAGCCATGACAGAGACAAAGTCGGGGCTGGAAGGGGAAAGACCTTTCAGTCAGACAGCAATTCAAATATCTACAGAAGTGCAGAAAACCTACAGTCCTGGAGCGAGCTCTTCAGATGAAACCTCAAATCTTGGTGGCAACTATCAAATGGACATAAAAGTATATGCCTGTGGAGGAGGTACTGAGGGAACAAACACATCAGTGACTGAGAGACACCAGAATACCACAAAAAAGTAACACAGTAAGAAGAAGAGAGGATGCCAGTGTCTCAGATAAGCAGTTATGGCCATGTTTACTTAAACTGTTCTGCTGAATTGTTCCCATTTCAGGCAGAAAACTTTGATTTAAGGAAGAGACTTGCAGTTCTGTCTTCGATTTTTTTTTCTTCAAAGCATGAAAGAACTTCCTTTTTCAAAACCAAATTAACAAAGTTTACGTCCAAATCCTGTCAGTCCCAAAAAATCTCAAATCTGCACTCTATTAAAAGCAGGAGTTAGTGCAGCCAAATGCTCCGACATTATATTTAATAGCCTATAATATTTCTAATGCCCTACTGCCTGAAGTCTATGATCTAGAGAACCAGCCAAGCACACCCACCCAAAAGCACTGACTGCTGCAGGGAAGACCCTGTTATCTCCCTTGGCTATGGCCCTCTGCCACCGCTGGCATGACCAGACCGGGGACTCTCCAGCTGCAGACAGCAGGCACACAGACCACCTCTCTGGCACCAGGAAGCCTGAAGGAAGGAGACAAATTAGAAATGAAAGTTGTGCCAAGCATGTAAGCACAGAGCTACTCTTTCAAACTTAAGGTCCTGCAGTTTTCTGGGTGTGTTTTATTATTTGATTTTACTGGACCCTCCCTTCTCCTAGCCTACTGCTTCCCTCGTATCACTTAGGGCTCCTCCCATCCGTTCCTACCTCACATCCTTCAGGTTGGAAGATTTCTCAGATCACTTCCCCAGTTTGACTGCTAACAAACTCAGTGGAAAAACTCCCTTGACGCCAGCGGGGACCAGAGCAGGCATTTACCCCGAGCTCAGGGTATGAGCATCCTGCACACCCAGAAGTACTTCTCCCTAGTTGGCCTAAAGGATGCTTGGGAAAAGCACTTTGATGCAGACTTCACACTTGCCGGTCGTGACACTGGAAAATACAGTTCATGCTGTCTCCTGACAAAAAGCCACACCGCATGTTCTTCTATATAAGGCATACATGTAGGAAAGTAAAAATATCTTTTCTAGTAAGTTATGCAAAGCAGAAACAGCCTCCTGGTAATATTACAGCCGACTGGAAGCTAAAATGATACTAATTATACAGTTCACTTGAACTCCAGCAAGGCTCCATGAGTCCTAGCCATCCTAGCACAAAGAACACTGCCTGAGCGAACCCCCCCTGCGGGCACCACCCTGCCACAGCACGTGGGCAAGACCCACCGAAGCACCAGGGGAACACGGCTAGGAAGGGTAGGCAGCTTTCCTGCCTGCCCTGTGGGCACGACCAGCTACTCCTCCTCTGTCACCCTGCACCCTGGCACCAACAGGCACGGGACAGGAGCAAGGCCATCCCCATCCAAGTGAGAATTTACTCCCATACGTGGCACAACTCTGTACTCCATCTCAGGCTTTTCTAAGCATCAAACTTCCTGCTGAAGAGCATTTTCCACTCTCTTGCCAGCCGGACTGCTCAAGATTAAGCAAAGTTGCGGATGACTCTGCAGCTCGTTCCACGTTATCATGCCAGTGGGTTGATGCGAGTTCACCACGAAGCGAGAGGTGGCACGCTCAGATAGGAACCAGGCTGAACTTTCAGGACTGGTTTCTCCTGTTTCAGGCCCATCTACTGGGGGTGCAGTGGAATTTTTAAAAAGCTGTCAGAGATAGCGCAAGAAAGGGAAAAAAGGATTATTTACATATATCTAAATAATGAAATGAGGGTTTTTTCACTTCCACACTTTAGTACCTCAAAAATGGCCAGGGGAGTACTATCATTTACTACAGGGTCTGACAAATGGATGGATTCCCACAAACACAAACAGTAACAGTTTATTCCCCTTCATAATGAAAACAAGCAGAAAATATTTTACTCCAAAGGATGATTTTTCCAGCAAACTCTCACGTTCTCTGAAAACAGCCATAACTATAACACTGCTCACAGAACTTTACAAAGATGTTGTATGTTAAACATTAACTTTTAATGCTACTCTACCATGTTTTCAAAGTCACTCCATTTAATTACTTTATTAGATCAATAAAGAATTTTGGGTATCAAAAAAATGCACATATATTCAAAGAGAAAGAGCTATCAATTGACTCAAAATGGACAGGAGAGAAGCAGGAGAAATTATGTGAAAATTAAAAAAATACAATTAATAATCTACAAAACAATCAGCGCACCAAAAAGATAACTTTACGATTTCACTTCACCTGCAGAAAGGCTGAGCAGGCTTCCAATCTTTTTCCATTTGCAAGCTCCCTAAGGTTTTCCTGGTAAAAGTGAAGCCCTCCAGAGAACGAATGGGTGCTAGCTGACAGCCAGCTTGCTTTCCTGAGTCCCTGCTCTTCAGAGGCAGGCGCTCAGTCAACTGGTTCACAGACCACAGTCACTGGTCACTACTGCCACCACAGAGTACAAACTAAAAACCACTGTTAATGGCAAACCAATTAACCAACGTAACCAATGATGCTCTGCAGTATGCCAGTATGCAACCTCTAGCAAAGACTGCCAAGGTGTGTACCTTCCCTGCAGTTACGCATGCGCGGTGCAACACTGTTGTATCCACTACACCCAAAACGGGCAACGTTCCTCAAAGACAGAAAAATTTGGGTTACAGACATTATGCAACATTTGGAGTGTATTTAAACAACCTCCAGGCTTAGCAATTAATTGCCTCAGTCTCTTCCAGGTACCCTGAAACCGTGCAAAAGGCCTGCAGGCTTGCAGGCAGCCCCCACATGCCTCATCCCTCTTTCTACCCTCTTTCTACCCCATGCCCCAGCTGCGCAACCGGCACTGGGCACCCACAGTCGCACGGCCTCGAGACAAACCTGACCCTGCAGCAGCACGGAGCAGCGGAAGAACCCCTGCGAGGAGCAGCCGCCGCTGCGGCGGGAGCAGCAAGCGCAGCGTGGTCCCGAAAACAGGGAGCACCTCGCTGCATGCCCACGTGCTCCAGGAAACGCGGCGGGGCTGGGGTTCAGAAAGGCAGGCAGGGCAGGGGAAGCGGCCAGCCTCGAGCGTGCGCCCACGGGGAGACGTGGGTGGTGGCGTTCGTCCAGGAGCCCTGCGGCCAGGGGCAAGCCCAGGGCCTGACCCCAGGAGCTTTGGGAAAGGCTCGACAGGCCCTGCCACCAGCATATCCCCACGGTGCAGCTCGCTCAAGGGTGGAGTGGGGGCAGGAGACACCCCTGCCCCGTAGCCCCCTGCAAAAGCCAAATGCCCAAAATGTGGTGGACTTGCTTAAGGTGGGGGAGGGATTTATCACTAAAGCTAGCGGGACACCTACAGCAGTGAGATACAGGTATAACAAATGCATTTCTCTTTAGTGTTCTTCATCACTCAAAAATCCCACAAATACCACACACAAATCATGCTCACCAAAATGCAACAACAAAGGGTGGGGAGGGGCAGATGGGAAAAACGAAAATCTGGCCGCCCGCTCCCAGGCAGTTCCCTGTTCCTCAACAGCACACAGGCAGGTGAGGCCCCAGCTTTCACAGATTCTGGTGAAAGACCCCTAGCACTCCCATAACCCATCCCCCCAGCCTACAAAATGTCTGCCCGCGAAGGACAGATGTCAGTGTACTTCCCAGGGCTTGAACCCCTACTCCCAAGGGTTCACATGTAATTAGGCCGCTCTGACCAGAGGCATGAGCAACTTATTTCTCCTTGGCCAAGTGATGCCAGGTGAAACATCTCCAGATTAAACTACATGAGGCTCTCTGCTCTTGCATGCACCTCTTCTTAGCTGTCTATCCATTTTTATAAAAGACAGGGTAATAAACTGCACTCGGGGAGGCAGGGCGTTTGGCTAACAGGCTTCGGTACTTCACATGTAGTAACGAACAGGACAGCAATAAAGTTAAAAAAAACCAAAAAAAACTTTATGGGTCACAGTCCTGACTGTAAGGTTTTAAAAATCACTAGCTGGGAAACTCACTCCCCAGCTGGCTAATGATTCAGCTTTGAAAGCAAATATTTATTTAGTAGAGGGAAGTTGTGGACAGTTACACCTCGGGGTATTTCCAGAAATGACAAGTATTTTAAAATGCAAATTCACAAATTCTGCAGCATACGTAATTTGAATATCTAGTGTACATCCTGGCTACGTACCATATTGCTAGCAAATACCACAGTGCAAACAGTTTTTCCAAGACTACATATATCCCCAGTGACACACAGAATGTAGTTTTAAACAATAATACAAAGATAAAAGCATGTTGTATATGGCATGCTTTGGAGCAGTTACCATATGCTCTGTCAATAATCTATGGATTAATAGGGCCCTGATGTGCAATAACATGTTGGCCACTTACAGCTCCATGGAAGATTATTCCATTCACCATGGAAGTTAGCTGAGCATTAGGCGTATATCACAATTTTTCATTCATATTTTTAACATGGTCAGCTCTAAGATACTACTGTTGGGTTTTAGGGGTTTTTTTATTATTCTTAAAGGTCTGATCCTAATTCCATTAATTTGCACTACCATCAAGGGAGCAGGTTCAGGCACTAAATCAGAAGATTAATGTTATCTTAACAATTTACTTCTGTGTCCCTAAGAGCACCTATACTAGAGCGTTAAAAAAAAAAAAAAAAAAAAATTCATTTAACCTATTATCCTACCACTGACAGTAGATATAGCTGATACTTTGGGAAACAGTCGAAGAAACAGAGGAAGTATAGGATGTAAAAAAAGTAATTTGTTTCAGTATGATTAATCCCAGTTTGGGCTGTGTTTCTGGGCAGTTCAAAGTCAAGGTGCTTTTCTAAATCTTGGCATTAGGAACAGTCAGTAAAATAGATCTATATAATCATCCACAACAGCAACCCATCTTGTAACAGGCCAAAGTCTCCCGAGTATTTTCTTTTTTTTTATTTAGAACAGGGGTCTGGATCACCAGGTGAATAGCTAGCCACAAAATAAAATGTCATTTACTAGTTACAACCTAACCTAAGGTGTGGAAGATTCACATTCCACTCTTTGTAGCTCTAGAGGCTCCCCATAAAATCATCAGTATTTGAGCCTGGGCAAAACGACTTCAAAATAATAAACTGGAACGCTTCCAGGACAACATTTTCCATCCACTCTCTACATGCTGTGAATCACCTTACAAACAGCACGGCCCTGGAAAGTAAGATCTCCATGTGTTGCTATCTTGTCCAGGTCTCCTTAGTGAAAATGAGATTGTCCCTAATGAATTCAACAACTCGGGCAGGCTAAAACATCATCGGCACCACCTTGGGGTCAGGAGTCTCCCCAGTTTGTACCTGCATAGCAGCAGCAGGGGATTTGCATTTCTTAATAGAAGTGCTGTTCTTTCACCCTTTGGACAGGACTGCTGACGACTGCCAGGGATCCGGGATTCCCCAACATCCCCCTGTGCAAAAGGTACCTCAAAGGGGGTGTTTCTGTGTAGGTTACCACCTCCGAGACACAAAGGCATTGCAACGGTTCCAGTGACCTGCCCAATTTCTCTTCCTACTTAAAATGGGTAACACACAGCTAAAGGGAGCTGCTTACACTCGGCAAAGCAGAATGGTGCCGCTTTGGCATAAATATGTTGCAGCACCTACGACTGTGAGTGTATAAGTAGTCCAGAAGGTAAACTGTATTTGGGCTGGTTTTTAAATACATACCTATCTTTTTAATTTGTCTAGTAAGCAGTTTGTGCAGAAAGGGGTATTACACAGCACAAAAGTATGCTAAAATTGCATTTGCGTTTTAAAGATAAAAGCTACCATTAATCACGTCTGAAAATAAGAGAGTCTGAAAGTGCAAGATGTATTTTTGAAGAGAAAAAGAAGTCACAACTACCAAAACACTTTCAGAAAGGAGGCTGACAAACTTTTCCTTCCTGTCCCCCAAAAAAGAAAACTCCTTTAACTAGCTTGCTCGTAGCTAAAAAGCTAGAATCAAACTGGCGCAACCTACACCAGCAGTACAAAGCCAAAAATGTGCTCTACATGCTCCGTGATAAGGAATTTTGGAAAGCAATGTACCTATCAGAACTATCACCAGGTCAGTGACTTACGAAATCATCTACATAACTACATAATTGCCAAAAGCTATCAAGAGATTTATCAACAGTGGGGTACCGTCCCCAACAACACTGCACTACACAGAGCGACAGAACAGAAATATTCCTGTCCCTCACATGGGCTTGGCTTTGGCTGGTCTCTTCTGTTTGCAAAGTATCATTAGTGTTTTTCACCTGTCTCCATCTTTATTTTGCATCCTCTTTGGGGGAAGTTTGTTACGCTGTGAATGCAAAGAGGCAATGGTCCTTGGGCTCCATCATGTAGGTAGGCTGCAAATTACTGTGTATTTGTATGTGAAGTGCTGTAGCTGTTTTCTGCTGATCTCACCACAGATTTTTGTAAGAACCAGGCAAACCATAATGAACTTACAGTAAGGGATTGTGCACACATTCATCTGCACACAGGTGTGGGGAAAGCAAGCGTGCTTGCTAAAAAAAACAAGAGGGAAAGTCAGCCCTACTTTATGCTTAGAGAAGAAAGGTCTTTATTAAAGTAACCCATAGCCAAATCTTGTTGTTACACAAGATAATTTACAGTACATCTCAAGCAAGTTTGAGAATGGACAGTAAAGACTATACATCCCCATGCATCTTTTCTTGAACCCACATATACTCATATATTTCTACAAGCGAATCCAAAACATTTTGTAGCCCTGTGCTCTTAAACTTTTTGAGACAGTCTTCATCAAATAGCAAATGGTGGAGGAGGGGGAAAGACAGAAATGACAGAAAAACACCTCTTTGCTTCCAACTTTACCTGTATAGGGATATTTCCAAAACTGGAGATAAAATGCCCAATCCTGAAAGGTAATTTTGCCCCAGTTATCATAAGGCATTTTTTCAACCTATCTGAAGGGCTTTAAAACTTTTCTGTCTTTATCTGATCAAAATGCTGTTCTTCCTCCTGCAGTCCTGGCATTCTTTATGTTGAGACTGTTTCAGTATCAATATTAATATTCAAATGTCAAGTTTGTGACACTACCTTTCCTGTGCTATTTAAAGCATTCAGAACAATTATTATCCATGAAATACTAAACAGTAAATTTTTGCTACCTGCTTACAATTTCAGCAGCCCTAGCTGTGACAGAACAGCACTTACACCCATCACATGCAATTTTACACAGAGAGATATTGTTCAGTTTTCTAGCAGCACTCATACATTTCCCCAAATTGGCTTTTGTTGTTTTTAGCAAAGATACACACTTACTCTCTTTCTGGGCCCTGAATATCAACTGAATTTATAGTATTTAGTATTTCAAACTTTTGTTCCACATATATTCCCTGATAGCAACTTTAACATATAGTGAACCACTGAGCTTTTTTATTTTAATATTTATGGAATAGTAATTCTTTCTTCTATCGTTTCTACTGCTTTTAATTTATTTTTTTTTCCTTTTTTCCCTGTTTCAGTACTTAGGTGTCTCTTTCTTTTGTAATTATCTAGACTATGGTTACATATCTTTGGCTATAAGGGGTATTTTTATTATAACATGTAGGTGTGTTTAAAAACAACATACATTAGAGCTGCACAGCTGAAGAATGCACTGAACTGCTACTCCTTCCTACCAAGCTGCCAAAGTTTTGGAGAAGCTTTCATGTAATAATACAAACTGAAAATAATGAATGCCTATTGCTGTATACAAAAAGGTGCATGCTAATTAGATATATACGTTTTTCTCTGTCGTGGTTTAAACCCAGCCAGCAACTAAGCACCACGCAGCCACTCACTCACTTCCCCCCGCCACCAGTGGGACGGGGGAGAGAATCACGGAAAAATGGTAAAACTTGTGAGTTAAGAACAGTTTAATAGGACAGAAAGGAAGAAAATAATAATGATAATAATAATAAAATTACAATAATAATTAAAGGATTGGAATATACAAAACAAGTGATGCACAATGCAATTGCTCACCATTTGCTGACTGATGCCCAGTTAGTTCCTGAGCAGCGCTCCTCCCCCCAGGCCAACTCCCCCCAGTTTATATACTGGGCATGACGTCCCATGGTATGGAATACTCCTTTGGCCAGTTTGGGTCAG
>JAVKLA010000028.1:19723668-19742338 GCA_034782735.1 Sagittarius serpentarius | reverse complement strand
TCATACTAAACCCAAAACACAGCCCTGTACCAGCTACTAGGAAGACAATTAACTCTGTCCCAGCCGAAACCAGGACATTCTCCTTGTCAAAGAACAGCTTTATGAGGAATGCACAAAAACCACATCGAGCCTTCCATTAACAGACAACACTACAAGCTACAGACCAAAATTAAATATCCCAAATAACTCAAAGAAAGCTTTATTTTCAGTATATAGCTTGATCATGCCATAAAGTTCTTCAGTATCATCATACAGGTCAGTTATTTCCACTTTCTCCCCTCCAAAACTGGAGGCTGATTCCAGAACATGCATGCTTCTTTCAGTCTTAATTAACTTTACTCCAAATTTGAGCCAAAGGGGTCTGATCCTAACCGTCCGAAAGTCAACAGGAGGAACGCCAGTGGGAACAGGGCCTAAAACAACATGTCTACAGTAGTCAACAACTCTGAGTTATATAAATACATGCTACTATCTCTATACTGACTGGTCATCAACATTTCCATTATACTCCTTGTACTTGGGGACATCCATATGTTGGATGCTATCCATACTTCCCTCCAGCCAGCTGAAAGGAACTGGTTTTGAGTAATACAAGGCACTCCCTCTCTTCCGGAGACCTGCAGACAACTAACAGAATCCTCATTTTTCACACAAATCAAGAGGACCCTATCATCTCAGGGTGAAATCTGGTTTACCTGCTTTGCTACAATGTGCTTTTGCAGGGTCGTAAAAGGAAGCTTTGGTCTTGTTTCAGGAAATCAAGGGCTACCAGCTTTTTCATGCAGTATGTCACAATGTGAAATAATCAGGGCTAGAAATGCAACAATGAGGTTTAAACAACAGCTCATGAATAATATGCCCTGCAGTTGTTCTTCATTCTGTTTACACTGCACTGAGAGTTATAAATGAAGTAATAAACAGCAAAATCCAGTCTGCAAAATAAGGAGTCTGTCACAAATGCTTTTTAAAAAATAGCAGGGGTAATACTAACATCACCACTAGTATTCCTCCCACTCTAATCAGCAAAACCATCCTTGAATTTGATCTCCTGCTGCAACCAGAAGGACAGCTATGCTTGTCTACAGAGCCACAGCACTATTATAGCTGAACTCAATATTTTAAAAAGTGTTTGAAGTACCTTGAGCATGACAGAAGACATAGAAAAACAAATTCCACTGGACAATATGCAGTTCATACTAACGTTAATTAATTCACATTCACAACATAAACTGAAGCTGTTCCAAAAAATCAATTATGGTATATTCTGAGAACAAGTACTAGGAGCAAAACACAAAACTTGGCTTAGTTTAATCAACGTACCAACACAGCTTTATACATCTTTCTAAACTGAGCCCGAGTCCTCCATCTCCCTTCTGCTCCCAGATGGATGCTAGTATTAGGCCCACCAAACTGCACTGATTAAGAATAGGCTCTAGAAGTAATTCTCCTTCTTTCTGCAGAAATCAGTTCTTAACGGGACCAACAGTTTTTAGAAGTAATGCAAGTAAAACATGAGTGGAACTGTTTCATGCCTTAGTTGAGAGGTCTAGCTGAAGGAATGGGCGTACCTGCTGCCCTAAGCTTTTACAGTAAAATATGACTGTTCCTTCTCTTGCACTTCCAGGACTCCCCCGCATCTCCTCATTCATCTTCAGGCCTCCCTGCGTGCCTGGAAGCTGAACCACGTGATGGACAGGCATTGCAAAATGGTCCTGTCACTGCCCCCCCCCCCCCCGAATTTCCAACTGCTTGCCCATGTAAGATATAACCCTGCCGAGAAGAACTTGCTCTGCGACGCCAGAGCACTATGCTCTGCAGAAGCTGGGCCAGAAACAGCGTGACGGACACCAGTAACATGGCACTAGTTAGGTGAGGTGAACCCTATGTGGAAGTTCATAGCAGGCTCTTCCTCCAAGGCCGAAGCTTCCCAGTGTTTTGTCTGAGGTACAAACACTCAGAGTTTATACACTTACGTTGACAGGTCAGCAGCTTTTCTCTCAGTAGTAACCACAATTTCTTTTGAAGTCCTGAACTGAAGTTAAGAGAAGACCCAGGTCAGTATTCACATACCACATACCACAGCCTCTCTCAAACACAAGACGACAAAAAAACAGCACCAGAAAGCCCAGCTACAGAGTAAACCCCACTAACACACACCACAAAAGCTCTTATTTTCCATGCCCATCCAAGAACACAAATTGTCCAAAGACTGAACACCGGCTCTCCACAAAGGATCTCTGAGCCCATCAGAGTGTCTCAGCTGCCTACCAGCCTGCCGGGTCCAAACAGCCAGGCACCTGCACGTAACAAAAACACCCTCACCCAGCTACAAAAATGCATCCAGACAGTGGCTTCTTTTCACTGCATACCTACTTGTACAGGTCTCTGTAAAACACACACACGAAAACTTTACTAGTACGAAGGGAAATCAGTGGCTACAACTGCAAAGTGCCGTGTTGCTAGCCAGAAATGAAGAACACACAATCCGATGCTGAATGACTGCCAGCAAGGAGGAGTCCCAGCTTAAGGCCTCAAAACCGCTTGGAAAGCTGTTGCCTGGCTGATTACGTCCCTACTGAAAGGGCAAGGCTTCAGAGCAGTGCGCACAGCAGATTAAACGCGTGGCTCCCAGCACCGCCAGCAGAAGCTGCAGATCTGAACCACCACGCATACTCGGCAAATACACCCTGGTGAGTACTCGCACTGTAACGTGCCTCTGAGCTCCACTGTTACAAAAACAATAGCCACATCAGTGAAAATGTAGTCCATGGGCACTGACCACAACACGTGCTAAACTCCCTCTGAAACAAACTGGTCCATCAGAAATTTTAAAAACCAAGTGAGGGATGTGGTAAAACTCCTATCAAAAAAACAGTAAGGGCAGCATCTCTTTGGAAAAAAGGGACAATTTGGCATTTGTAGTGTGTACAAGATGTCTTCATACACTTTCCTGATTCCTTGCCAGTAACTATTCAAAAAAGACCACTTAACAAGCAAACAGGTCTTCAGCACAACAAATAATAAAAAAGAGAGCAAAGCTTGTGCTATTTAAATATCATGAAACATTCTGCTAATCACGCACAGATGGAAGTACAGACGCTTCTGCCAGACGCCTTGATCAGAAACTTTGCTCTATTTTTAATTATTTGATGCACAGAGGACCTGTTTGCTGATTAAAAGGGCACTGCCTTTAAAAGGACTCCATCAATATGGAGTCTAGTCTTGTTTTTAATGGAGGATTTTAAAAGTAGTAACTCATACCTCCGAGCTCCCTGCACCAATTTTTATAATCTTAGAAGCATGTGGCTGTTTTTTTTCAGATGCTTCTCTCACCTTGGGAAAATGTCTACATAAAGGAAAAGTGAAACTAACTATACTCAACCTATTGTAAAATACACTGAGTAAATCCATTTGGAAAATGTGTATTTTCCTCTAATATCCTTTAGTTTGCATCTTTTTTGGTGTTACTTATAACAAGAATAGGCATCAATTTTCAGATAAAAGCATTATTTTTGACAGTTTGCCGTTCAGTCAAAAGCCTAGTTTTTTGAGAAATCACCTCCAAAATTATGAACCAAAGTACTTATTAAATTGGGGGGGGGGTTTAAATCTACTATAACCACATTATCATTCCAATAGTCAGTTCTTGACAAAAACATAGTGATAGACAAAAAAAAAAAACCCTCACATTTTTTCTCTTCATACCTTCTGTGAACTTCACTCATTCAGTGGGTACTTCATTCCTGTACTTCTCCATAGCAGTCCAAGAATTTTTCCCTCACTGAAGAGCCTCACTCAAAACGCATACCATGTTCAATTTCTTTTCTTTTTCCTGAATGAAGTGTTTTTCAAACATTTTTTTGTGGTTTAGCTTACATGTTATCTTTAAAGTTTTGCACCTGTTACTACAGAACTTTGTCACTGGAGCAGAGTCACAGTATGAGAACAACTGGAAGCCCAAGGAAAACTGCCCAAGCTGTTGCTTTTGTGCTTTTGTCCCACCAATATGACACATGAAAATTGTATTATATTTCTAAAGCTTACTAACGTTAACAATTTGAAGTGCTGCTTTTAACACAGTAAAAGATTCTTTTGATTAGCAGGCCACATGATACGATAACAAAGTAACAGTGATCCCATTATCTTATGAACAAATGACCCAAAGGTGGTGGCTCCTGGCTCCCGCTCAGGTACAGAGAAAACAAGTGAATGATTATTTTTTTTTTTTTTTTTTTTTTTTTTTTACAATGCTAGCATGTAATATTATACAAACAAATACATGCAACTGATTTGTTAGAGACCAGCTGACAAGCCTGAAAAGCAAGATGCCTGCTGAAGAGACACTGCAGCTGGAAGCCAGGGAAGACTGGCAGGGGAATGCGGGACTGAAAATACAATGTTCAGCCAGGGAAACGGGCACCCACAGTGAAGCTTCAGAGAAGAAATAAAGGGTTATTTCCCCATGAGGAGAAGGTCAAGGCTGTATGGAGTGAAAGGCTTGTCCAGGCAGATCATGGGGGTTGCAAAGCTCAGACTCCAGCTATGACTAACGAGGAAGGAAGACAGGTAGATGAAAGAACATTCAAATTTTTAGTTCTGCAGAAAATTACTGAGATAGTGAAACCCTCTGAGCAGAGGTGGATTTTAGACACATAGAAACACACACCAAAAAAAAAATCAAGCCAAAGAAAGGGCCAACACACAATCAAAGTATTGTGCAGGTAACAAACCTGGTGAGGGAGCCGTACAAGTAGGTCAGATACGCAGCAGGGAGAACTGCTGAGCACAGGAGAATCTCGGTAGAGAAAGGGGTGAGCAGAAAAATTAATTGGCCAACAATGAAATAATAAAGTCTGGAAAAGGTTAAAATGGGACAGAAGGATGAAAGGGCAAAACACTGCTTGGGCTGTGTAACGGAAGATTAGTCTAATTCACCAACACATCCACCTGAAGCATGGGAAGGAAAGAAAACCGATGACACTTGACTAACATTTTTTGTTCCCTCTTCACTTGGAGGAAAAGCCAAGTGAATGCTCAACTGCCATATCTACCAAACTCAACTACCAAACCAGAAGCGTCTGATCAGCAATGCCGACCTGCCAGCAACAGCTCTGAGTCCAGAGGGCCCCGACACACCCAGAAGACCGCAGATCAGATCCCATGCTCTGTCATACCACGTTTACACCCACGTAGTTCCATTTAAACCATCCAAGCAAGTAACAGAGGTGGGAACCTGACCCCTTATTCCACCACAGCCTTTGGCTGAGCGCCTTGGTGCGATGCAGAACACGCACAGTTCACGTTAAACAAGATAAGGACAATAAAAGCCTGGTTGCTGCAGCACAGGCTGCACAGCTCTACTGGTTTCATAGAGAAACTCTGGCTGAGCTGTATAAACAGCACCAAACACTGCAGCAGAACTGCGTCTTAGTTTGCATTTCTTCCATTCCATACAGCCAATGTGACATTCAACAAGTTCGACTCCTTGGGTAACAGAGAGGTACTTGACTGCTGCTGTTTAACGTCTTTCAGATGCTTACTATAAACCTTCTACCCACCTCAATTTTCTTTAGGGCACTTTCTGGCTGTACTCTAACAGATAACAGCATCTGGATAGTAACGTCATGTAACAAATATATTTCCACTCAGGAATTACTTAAATTCACTCAGTCACTACACACCGTACTCCCCCTCAATCTGCTGCTGAGCTGCAATCAAAACGAACTGGTGGTCATCAACGAATGGTAGGACGTACCCACACCAGTTTATATCATTCTCACAGTTGAAGACCAGGCACCAGGACTGAGTTATTCTGTTAGCTTGTGCAAATATGGAACAAAATACAGACTTTTACTCCCTCTTCAGTCCTTCCGGCATTGTAGTATTACATATATTTTAAGACACTACATAACGTAGTTGTGCACTATCCAGACAAACACACAGTGCCATTTTAAACTATAGATTATTGGTCCATAACATCCATCATCATCTTCTTTCCCCGCATTACAGAGACAGCACTGCCATGTCACTTACCTCCCCACAATTTAATTAATCAACTGCCAAGTTCACAAAGGAAATCACAAGTGATTTCCAAGACACTGTCATTAACAACAAAAATATCAGGCCAGATCACAGCAGAGATCCAAGGAAATTTAGCAAGAGTGGTAAGTAGGAAACCTGAAACTCATCCCTGATTCAAAGAGGAGACAGACGAGACCTAAGCAAAGAGGCGAAGCAGCTTCTTAGCTCTGTAGGCTAGGAAATGCAAAGGCAAAGCCTTTGCCCAGATCCACCAGTCTGTCTGTGGCTATTACATCAGCAAGTGTTGCTCACAGAGGAGTCATGTTAACATAGGCCAGGGTAGCTGCTGGGAAAAAGGGGAGAGTCCAGGGGAAAGAAGTATAAAATCTAGGCTGTATTAGTTCTCTCATTTGTAATAAAGTAGGGGGGGAAGGTACCATTTCATTTGGGTATCAGGGAGACAACAGCAGTTAGCAGCAGAGAAACCTGCACTGTATGTTAATGAGTTAGGTTTTGTTTGTTTGTTTTAAACCAGATGCTCAAATCTTACCATATTAGTATGCAATTAACAACCTGTATTAGCTGAAAGATCACAACATTCATACTGTAGTCTCTCACTTGCGTAAATATTGATAGAAATACCAGTATCAGTGTGGCTGGGGCCAAATATTTTACTGGAAAGTTCAATCTCAATGACAAGCTACATTACCTCCCCTTGCTGAGGGAAGAAAATACCTTGGGCCAAATTTGTCCATCCTTACGCACAATCTCTTCTGAAATGATTCTATGATTCTATGAAATCATACGCAATGATGCCTGACTAGAGTGTCAGTCTTTGGGGAAATGCTGCTAAGCCCAAAGAGGAAGGTGAACAGAGGCTGGTTTGAACAATTCACAGGCAGACGACTGCCACTGCAACCTTTCCCCTCTAAGCAGGCAGTTGGAAGACCAGCTCAAGTCACCATCTAATAACTCTTTGGTTGCCTCTGTAAAATGAATCCGACACCAGGGCTCAGGATACACGTCCCTTCACAACAGCTGTAACGGTTTGTAGGAAGGAACTGTCAAGGCACAACTCCCAGGTGTGTAAGCGAACCTTTCAGATCACAGGTGGGGCATTCTGCTCATGGTCATAGCTTTCTTTTCTGATTCTTATGGAGGATTTCTGGTTTTGGCAATGCCTGTACAGCACTACCCAAGATACCTTGAGTCATTAAAAAAACATAAATAGGAAAAAAAAAACAATAAAAAAAAGAAAAATGGATCAATGGCCTTCTGTTGGGTTTTACTTGCTTATTTTATTATGCTCCCTACTTACATAAAATTTTACATTTTGTAAAATGCACTTATCTTACCCTCTTGCATCTTTGCTTTTAAAACATGACACATTCTGTAGAAAAAAATATCCAGAAAGCAAAATGGAACTTATTTTTGTATGAAATAAATTTTTAAAATAATCACCCAAGCTACAGAAAACATACAGAAACATATAAAGTAATTGTGTTCATATCTGAATTTTGTACTTCAAGCCACCTTTGATCAACTTAATATTCCTTTCAAAAGATTTTATAGCTGGTGTACTTCATGAACACAATTTATCTGTTCTGAATTCTGTGTTTCATAAAATTACTGTTCCTCTGATTAATTTAAAAAAAATAACACCACCACACGTAGCTATGTACAAACACATTTTTCTCATTGATAAAACAAGCCTGTGACACAGCTTCCAGTACTGGCCAAAAGATATCATTGTGAATATCTAATAAATCACCAAGCCTGATGATGCAATGTCACGTGAGCTAATACACAAAATACTACACTTTTTATTCAAGTAAAAGAAAAAACAGCCCAGTTCTCAGCTTATAGCACTGGATCAGCTAAAACACAGCTCTTCACGTATCAGTATCTGTGGGACAATGCCACCAGCTAGTCAAAGTGACTGCAGCTGATCCACCAACCTTCCTCTACTGAAGTCAATAATAAAATTTTAATCAGATTCAATAGCATGGTTTTCCATGGTTGAATTTCAGAGACACTGGGTCCGAACAGGACCCATCTGACTCCTCATCTGCAAGAGAGACTCACTTTGACCTTACCAGGGCTGCCATAAGCAGGCTGATGTCACTTCACCCCATAAATCCCCTCGCCTGGCACTGTAGCTAAGCACCACTGAACTCAGGTACCCTCTAGGAACACTGAGATGTTGTAATTAGCAGTGAGATTTGTAATGCATTCCCCAGCCAGGAACAAGGGTTGCTGTGGCCACTAGAGTAAAAGAATGTGAAAAGAGATTGGGGAAGAATAAAAAGGACAGGTAACAGTAGAAAAAACACAGTGATAATTTATTTAAGGATCTCTCATTAAAACAACACAAAAATCAACAGCATCAGCTGAACTGTCTAACAGATATTGCAATAAACAGCGGATTTTTTTTAAAGGGTAAAATTTCCTTTAAATTGATTATTTCAGTGGAGAGGAGAAACGATACACAAAAATCTGACACAAGCTTCTACTTCTTAATGTCTAAATTATCTTAGGTTTTGTTTTCATTTTTTTGGAGAAATGATGTATTTAATACCCTGTTTGTAGTGCAACACTCATCTAAACCCCTCTTTTTTTTTTTGGCAAATGCTGCGCATCACTTACATTAAGTTTACCATTAACTGTGAACTGTTAACATGTCTTAGTGTGGTTCAATGTTCCTACAGCAAGGCTAAAGAGCGTTTAGAAAACAATGATATCCCCAGGCCCACAGTGTAGTTTCTGAAGCACAGATCAAGCATGGTATTCTGCTCAACAAGCTCATCACTGTTAAGTAACTCATCAGAAAATAAAGAGGGAATTATCAAATGGGAATTGCCAAGTAATTAGTTCTCTGAAGCAGATGACATACAACTGTTAGAGGGAGGGGCTTCCCTGTTAGTCATATGTCAGAGTAGAGTCTGCTAATCTGTAAATAAAAATGCATTACATATGATTAGTGCTATGGGTTTTTAACCGCTAGTGGTACATGGAGAATAAATTTACAACTTCTTCTAGTGCAATAATCTGCTGGGATTTTTTTTTTTTCTCTTGCATACAGTGAATTTTCAAACCATTCTGGATCTACTTGCTATCAGACTATCTGGGGAAAGCTATGAATACTGCACAGTACCGGGCAGGGGATGTATTCAGGGACCACAGAAGAGAAGAAATGCATTTACTATCATATCAATTTGAAAAACTAGTCTCTACTTGGCTACTACACATGGCACTGAAAAGGAACCATACCAATGAGAAAACATTCACTAGCGCAGTAAAGGAGGATTAAGCCTGCTTTTTGTAATTATCCTTCTCCATTAAAGCCTGGTTTACTTTCAAGGAGCTGGCCTCACAGAAATGTTAAATTCACAAAACTACAAGGGCCTTCACATGTGGGTACCTGACAAACAAAAATGTGATAACAGTCACAACCACACTCCAATACGAGTGAGAAACACTTCAACATTTGTACTTTTTATAGAGCAAAGAGTAACTCAGTAAATCCTTAAGTCGGGTTCACAGCTAGTCCCAAAATGCGTTGGTCACAGCTAAGTAACTGACCAGAAAATAAAGAAGAAATTATCAAACTTAGGGTTTGCCTCCATCGCAGTATCTCACCATGAGTATCTCGCCCTCAGCCAACATGTTCAAATCCAGATGCTGCCACCTGGGCTAACTTTCAACCAAAACTATACCCCTGGTGTCAAGGGCTAACTTTCACCCAAAAGCATAACCCTGGTATCGTGGTATGGCAAAACCCACCGGCACGCTCCTGCCCAACACACACAGCTGAGGAAGAGGGCACGAGGAGGGCATGCACAGAAGCTGAGGCTCCTACCCAGCTACACATCACATCTAGTCATCTCACCACTTTCGGCCCTCAGCACGTACAAGTCCTCCGTCTCTCTAATGCTTACACTAACATCCAAAAGCCCACACTTTAAAGTAATGCTAACAAGTTGCAGTGCGTGGGACAGCAAGCCTCTTACTCCATTTGCAGATACACTTTTTTAAAACAGAAGTTGGAAGGTGAATCAAACCTCAGTTCGTGGCTTGTATCGCATTATGAACGTGAGCCTTGTGTTTTTATGTGGACAGATCACTACACCCAACTGCATTTACACTTTAGACCATGTTACACAACTTTCAGTCAGTCAGACACCAGACCTTCAAGATCTGCTGAAGGAACAGAGGAAAAACGTGAAGGGTCACAGCTGAGGTGACAGGGTAGGGCCAAGGAGACCACAAAGCCTCATTTCTAAGACATCAGTCTGCATTCACATCACTTCATTTAATTTACCTTTGAGTTGCTCACACACAAAACAAATAAAAAAATTAAAATTATTTCTAATTACTATCCAATTATACCTAGTTCATATATCCATTTTACTTGTGCTCTTAACACATTAAAAATCTCCACCGCCTACCTTCTTTTAGCGCTATAGCCATCACAGACCTTCACAAACAGTATGAGAAGGAAGAAATAAAACCAGCTATGATAAAAGGACATCGATATGGCAATCAAAAAGCCACCACTGGACACACTAATATGGACACGGATTAGCTCTTTTTATGTTCACTACAGAGTATTTTAAAAGGACAGACTGTTGTCCGTTTACAGAGAGCAGTAGTCAGAAGTCTGCATAAAACAGAAGTTACATCTTATGTAAAAAATAAGCCACATCAGGCAGTGTACAGACATACTTCAGGAAAATTCAGCAAAAAAAAAAATTCTTACAAATGGGCTGCAGCTGTAAATTCAACCCAGTACTATAATATGATTAATAGATATCGAGTGACTCGACAGTGGAAAAGATTAAAAAGAACTCTCCAGTTGTTAAAATGTCCAGTGTCTCATGCAAAATCCTCTCAACACAACTCTTTAAAAGAAAGCACTGAGTCATTTGCCTATGTGGAAGGAGGCAGTACACGCTCTGAACAAATAACAATAACTGTAAGTTTTGTAGAGCAGGCTAAAATTAACTAAAGTCATGATAAAAAAAAAAGCTATTTATTTATTTAAATTTTATTTTTACTAATCCCAGTTTCCTTGCTCTGGCAAGATGATCAGCAGGCTCTGCAAGAACGCTGCTTGAACTGGAAGGGTATGCACACCTGGAGCTCGCACACAACAGCGACGTTACTCCCTGAAGCCACATGATTCCTCAAGCAAGTAAAGCCATGAACACACGTGTAGGGCCATTAGACCTGAAGTAAGGTTTCTGAGATCTCATTTTGGATGCGTTCAAATGACTCCGATGTTTGGTCCCTCTGACAGACTCCATGGTAATGACCCAGGTCTGCCTAAGACGGAGCGGGGCTGTCACCACCTTCACTCCGAAACAAACGCGAAAGCTGGAAAGACAATGGGTCTTAGCGTGCGATGCTCTATCTTGAGCTCTGAAACCTATCTGTGGCTGCTCAGTGCACAGCGCTGGGTCACATTTCTTTCATGTGCTACTACTGCAAACTCCCACCTGTTATATCCAGTGAGAGAGAGAATGTTTGTAAGCAGGCAGTCTCTAGACCTAGACCAGTAAGTTTTATTTCATTTATTTAGTTACACAGTGGGCCTGATTTTGATCTTTCCCTAGAGAAAATGAGAACTAACTAATGAGGCCGACACAGGTGCCCCAAACTCAGCAAGTAAAATATCCAACAATTAGAAAAGAAGCCAAAACAAATCTGATGTAAGGTCCTCAAATACAAAACTATACTTCAAGCCGCACTGGTACAGAAAAAAACAGTATAGTACTATATTTCTGTCATGCCTCTGCACCAGACTTAACTAGGTTACATTTTTTATCCAAAATGTTTGCTTAACATCAAATATAGTCTTTCTCTTGCAATCACAGGAAATGCCAGATGCTAAAATATTCGAGGTGACTTAGCAATACATTGTGGATAACACACTCTGATTATTCATAGATTTGATCAAAACACTATAAATGATTAATTCTTCTAATTAACAGATATAAGCCTTTCCTGGAGTAATCACTTCTGTGGATAAATACAATTTCATACAACCCAAGCTAATTCTGAAAAAAATGAAACGCTTTGTGGAAACGATAATGTAATAAAAAGTTTCCTAAAATTCGATCTCCCAAGTCAACAGCTCCTACCAAGTCAGTTTTCTTCCAACATGGAAAGACGAAATGTGTCAGCACACAGGCACTTTGTCTGGTTTTTCACTCTCAAGAAATTCTTACTGCTCCAAAGAGATACAGTGGTTACAATCCACCCCCACCATTAAAGCTCATTTGTAAACCATAACAGGCATGTCTTTGCATGTAACTACTTGCTTAGACAACTTCCCTTTAAAGCAGAGTACCCTTCCCCGCAGCCACAATAAAATGTAAATTACGTGCTGCACACTTTTCTATGACTTGCTGTACACATTAAAAAGTTATTCTGCAATGGAGATTTTCTGATCAGCCCCTCAAAAATAGAACGCTATAGTAATTAAGTTTTCTGGCTCCAAATAGGGGAAAAAAAAAAAAAAAACAGCTTTGATTTTCTGCAAGTAACCACTACACTTCATTTTCTTTTATTTAAAGACACAGGCAATTTTTTTACAATGCTTCATCTTTTTTTTTTTTAAGCATTAGCAGTATTGCCAATCCCAAGCACTCAAAAATCATATAACAGGTCCAAAAAAACCAGGCTGGCTTAATGACAATCAGATTAAAGAAATAAAATAAAAATTTATGTTCTTTTTATTGGCAGTACGATCGTTGAGCCTTGAGACTTGGTTTTTTCAAGGTATTCTCCACAACCATATGGGAAGGAGAGAGAGGAGAGGGAGAGCAGAGTGATATATGTGCACTATTACATCCTGTCTGGCTACAGCATTTCAGGGGAAAAAAAAATAATAAGAATTGAAAACATTCCTCAAACCAGAGTAAAAGACACCCAGGCACGTCAGTAGTGACTAATTATCCTGGGAAGTATCCCTATGCCAGACAAAGTTTAGTGCACAGGAGGACCTCAGGACACTGGAAAACTCAAGCAGCCTGCAAGCAACAAGAACCACTGAAAACATTCATAAACGTGCAGGAAGGATTTATACAATTTCACGCGTGGCATTTTACAACAAAAATCAAAGCCTGTAAACTTTTCCATTCATACTATCATCTTTTAGTAACTGAATATGCTCTGACCTGAGGTGAGCGTAAAACCACTCATCTGGAACCCACTGTCCAGTAAGTCACCGAACTGAGTCACCAGAGTTAATGGAATTTTTCTGATGAGAGTTTCTCAAGGACCTCTACTGCCAGGCAAGGGAAGTACAAACGTATCACAGGTAGGTAATCATACAGACACCGCTAAGGTGTCCACGCTGATTAAAGCCCAGAGCAGACAGCGTACACTTGTTAGGGGAAATAAAAAGCATTATATTCTTACCTTATTGGCAGTGCATATCTGTATGATGAAGATAAAAATGAAGGTGGTCACTGTCCTACAGGGTCAAGAATAAATTCACAGCTTGTATTGCTTGCCCATCTGGCTTGGCCTGTGATGTGACTGTTGATCCAGGAGTTGAGGAGATGTAAACCAAAATAAAAAGAAACAAAAACACAGTTAAGAGTCAAACAATTTACAACACACTAAGATATCCTAACGAAGGCTGAGAGAGAATGCTTTTGCTGTTACTTAAGCACAAATAAACTATACATTTAATCCTGCAGACAGAGCACATACAGTAGAGAGCGGAGCCCATTTATTCAAACTGAGCGCTCTTTTCCTAAATGTGATCTTAATGAGGTGAAGAATCATAAGCGACTTGAGATGACTGTCTTCACTGCCAGCAGAACGTATTTTATTTGAGGAGGGAAACATACTGCTGCAGCTACTACTATCTGGTGAAAAATAATCAGCTTTGGGAATGCGACATTACCTTGTGCACTATTTTGTCATTAACAGTGGCATGCTAGAGTCAATGCATATTACTGCAAATTCCCAAATAATATAAGCAAAGGAAAACTCTATCAATGTGAATTTTTTTTCTATTTCTGTATTTTTGCTCAGTAAAATTACAAAGAACCAGCACTGAATTTCTGCTGACATTACATATTAAACAAAATACATTGTGTTTTTTCACTTGGAATCTCACCAAATATTTTTATCACCCTTGGGACAATAAAAGGATTTAGTGGGACCATTTCTCCCTCACTCAGAAGCATTTTTGTTGTTTCAGTTTATGAGCACACTTACTTGTTCCTATTTATGGAAGGATTTACACACGTACTTAACTCTAGATAAGTTCTTTAATCAGTCCTCATTCAGCAAAACCCTCACTGGGACATGTACTAAAGTAACTTTGCAGACTGGGACCAACGCACACACGCAGATTTACATGTGCTGTACAACTACCTCAGACTACAGCTCTGAGGAAAAAAACGAAGCATTACATTCTCAACACATGCAGCAAGATCAAAAAGGAACTATGATTATTGATCCGGTTTTTGTCTTTTTGCAAAAGTCAGGAGTCTGCAAAGTTTCTTACGTTTTAAAACATTAGTCATGTATCAGCTCAGCCAAAAGCAAGTAAAAATCTTCAACTTCTTTATATAAAGAATGCGAACCACTGAACAAGACTCCAAAATGCAGTGCCTTTGTCCAAATACCTATTTGTTTGTTTATCGCACTTAAGAGTCTTGCATAAAAGTAAAACAAAAGAACGAAGTCAGAATTTTCAGTTTGCAAAGCTTAGGCTACTGAAGTCACTGGAATATAGCAATTCATTTCTTTGCAATCAAATATTTACTGTGCCAAACCTGTCGTACATCCGTTTCTCACGTTAATTATATTTTCATTTGTTAAAGCAGAGTTGGTTACAGCAGTCTCAGGAGAGACTAAAAATTAAATGTGTTACCTGCACTCTGTGAATTGCACACACTGTACCTGTACGGTCCTCCAAAGCAGCCAAATCATTCACAACCTGTACGCTTAGCTAAGGCTGCCACACAGCCCAACTCCACCCAAGCAGCATCAGCGCGAGCTGCCTCACACACTGGAGTAGGGTTGCAGCCAGCTAGTGTTTCAGACGATCTATGCAATTCTGACACGCATTTCCTTTAGAGCTTGCCATACTTCTTTATTGCATTTCCCCTTCAATTAGCACACCACAACAAAAGCAGCACACTCTATGAACAATGACAATGATAATCCTGGCTGCCATCTACCAAGATGTGCTGCTAAACTTCAGCAAGGGGAAAACTAGGCCTTGATTTTGTTTTACTACATTACTAAAACAATTATTTTTAAATTCTAATGTTTAAATCCTTAGTTGCTTTTCAGGTAACTGCATTTAAGTGTCTATTTTCTTAATTAACAGGAAACTAGGCCACTGGATCTATTACATAAAAATTTTTGTTAAGTGAAATTCCAGGTCTCTTGTAAATGTCTTTTAAAACAAGACTAGTTTTTCCAACCTTTCTAAATAAATTCAATCAGGCCAGAAGGGCAAGGGAGAAAAGTTGCACCGTTTATTTTCAAAAAATCTTTTAACTATGTATATATGGCCTTTTTGAAAATAATTACTTTCTAATGCTCTTAGTCACACAGGTAGTTTGTCTTACAATAAGGTATGTATAAGCAGCACGCGGCACACAAAGGCTCACTCTACAGGAGTCGTCCTGCGTGCGATCATTTCACTCTCTCCAGCCAGCCCTCCTAACAGGCTCCTCCGTTTCAAGCCACCTTCTTGGTACGGAGGCCCAAAACAGAGGCAGCTGTGCCAAGCAGAAGGTATTCTCTCCTAACAAGAAGGGCAAATTAGTCAAGGCACTGAAAAGCTGCACTTCGGGTGTAGGAAACGGCCGGCAAACTCCCCATCCCATCGCCCCCTCCAAGGAGAAATGCCCCTGCTCAGCAGGCAGGCTGAGACCTGCAAACTCGTCACACCGAGCCCAAGACTGCCAGCTGCCTGGCACCACAAGAGCTAAACCACCGACAGGCTTTTCTCATTACCTCCTCCAGCTCCAGTGCTTTACCATCAGAGCGATTAAAATATCTGTTTTACTGAGATATTTCTGGATTGCATTATGTTCCAGCCTGGTACTACAAACGCTTGGGAGCTGTGGGTGCTGATGATTTCTCATCACTGAGACACGAAATCCTCCGGGCCAAGTTCAGTATTAGTGTAAGTGCACGCAAGATTAGTGACTGGAATAGGGGCGTTAACCGCTTCTGCAGACGCTTAACGCAGCTCCTTAATCAGGCAAAAATCCTATTTAAGCCCACGGTGCTTTTTGCCGCAAAAAGATATAGAGAAAATAATGGTGATACGCAGCAGATCACTTTCTGAGCTCTGTTACTCTACTACATGCCTGGACTAGGTCCAATAAATGGAGTTATTCTAGATATACACCCATGTAAGTGGCTCACAATGCCATCCCCTGGAGTCACTCCAGATTTATGACATTAGAACAGAGTGTCAAATTTGGTGCCTTTAAAAAATTATACCTACGTTTGTGAAAAGCGGCTCAGAAGAGTGATGTCCAAACACTGAGAATTAAGACAAATATACATTCCTTGGTTAAACACATTTTTAAGAGCAGTATGCAGTTCAAAGCTAATCAGACTCCTTATTTTTGCAAGGTACTAACTTTGTGGCAGAAAAGTCTCCTCTCTACGACTATAATATTTTTACCAGCACAAATACCAAGAAAAAAAAAAAGGACAAAAAAATACCCATATTGGAAATGAGTTATTTACTGATGAGAAAATTGTTTTTAATTTTTATCACAAGAAAGTGAAGTCAGCTTTCACCTAAAACACAAAAGGGCCTAGACCTTGCTAAGAACTATGAAGAGGCTTAACAAAATTAAGTGACAACAGCAATACCAGGTACCATTGATTTTACTTTTACTGGCCAGAAGGTGTAAAGTACAGTACACGAGTGGAGAGTAACAAGCCTGTGGCCTAAAATATGAATGCTGAAATGGGAACCGTTACAAACTCACAAACACCGTTACAGCCACCAAACAGTTAAACCAGCCAGCCAGCAAAAAGAAAAGGAAAACTCCGACGAAACTTTTATGCAAGCTTTTATAAGCCAAAAGCTTTTTTACAAACTACCACACCTTTGTTAATTTGCTAATAATAAACCCAAGTGGAACTGATGAGTTGGCTAACCTGCTAAGCGTGCCACGTACCGTCCCATCTGCCTGACACTACAGTAGGCAAAGAACACCCTTTCCGAGAAGTGCAGCCGTTAGGAAACCACCACCAGCATCCTTCAATTTTCGGCAAGCCCGAGGCGGTGGCCATGCCAGCCATACGCCACCAGCACGGCACGTGCAGGGCTGGTGGTAGCCCGGTGGGTCGCCCGCCAGCCACACGCACACCTGACTGGACGGTGAACACCGTCTGTTACCATGGCAGCCTGATCTAATTACATGACTGATCAGGGCTGGAGTAAGCGCGCTGAAAGCATACACCGCTGACATGTCGCTACGTGATGAGAGAGACAGACAGACAGGCGAGCGCAGAGGAAAATGTATCAACCTCTTGCCTTATGTAAAAAGTGGGGAGATTACAGCCACCCGTTAAAAAACAAAACAAAACAAAACAAAAAAAACCAAAAAACTCCTGCTGCCCGTAAAATATCGGGCCGGTTCTACGAACAAATTAGGTGCAGTAACATGCAATTACAACTTACTATTATCTCGCAGCATTGCAAAAATAACTACGGCGTAATATTTTCCCTGGCCATTCTCAATTTCCCTCTCCCTCATTCACAACCCTTGTTCCATATCATAAAACTGAACTGTCTCCATCACCCGAACAGAAATAGCTTAACACGAAGCCAGGATTTTCCTTTAGGGGAAGGCTTCGTTCGAAACTGAAATTAAAAGTCCTTGACTTCTCAGTGTGTAAGCAGAGTAACTCACTACGCCTGACCACATCTGACACGTAAAGTAACCATTACTGCGTAAAATACATAACCATGAGCATTAAAGGTTGAAGTGTAACCTGCGTTACAAAATATGAATTCCTTTACCATATGAAAGGGAAAAGGTCTCCGGCAAAGGTCATCTACCTGCACCCTTGCCGATCTCGACGCAGAAAACATTTGTGAAGAAGAAGGTTTTACAAACCCGGATTTCTACGTCTGGGCATAACAGGAATGCTTAAAATTTTTCTCCAATTCTGTCTGGAGTTCGGGCTCATGGGGGAGAGAGATGCTGCTCGGAGGAGTCCCTATTACACAGCATACGGTAAACAAAATAAAAATAGCCCGTCGCTCTCGTTGTCTACACAGTGCATTATATAACGGGTTTCCGACTTGTTTTCTTTTCTATTATTACTCTTCAGTAATTCCTCCTCTTCAATAACATGTAAATCGCTCCCAATTCTGTCATTTTATTATTATTGCTATTACTGTTACAGTAGGAGCTACCGTTTTCCGGCATGCTTTAATTTAGACTTTAATATTCTCAGGAATTGCACTGACGGATTCAGCACCCACAAACATACAAGGGGTCATTTATTTGTTTTCTACCGGTAAATTACGATGCCTTAGGAAAAAAAACAAAACAAAACAAAACCGAGACCCAAAAAAACCCCACCCCCCCCAATCCAACCACCCAGCCCGACCCAAGCAAACCCCGAGGCGGAGGGG
>JAVKLA010000028.1:19695949-19722243 GCA_034782735.1 Sagittarius serpentarius | reverse complement strand
GTAATAGAAGCCAAATATGGAGCAGTTGGCTGCCTCTGCAACAGCTCAAGGATCCTACTTCATGCAAAAGGGGGGGGGGGAGGGAGAGGGAGGAGGAGGAGGAGGAGGAGGCAAGGCAACACTCTGGCAGGCGGCCAAGAGAGCCACACAGCTTATTGCATACGCACAGCACCGCCGGGCCGAGGCGGCCTTAACCCTTTGCGGAGCCGCCGCGCGCTGCCCGGGGGCGGCGGCGACGGGCCCGGGGCGCGGGCGGGGTCGGGGGGGGTCGCGGGGGGGTGTCTCGCCTCGCCACTTACCTCCTCATTCCCCTCGTAACGCCTCAAAGGCCGGGCTGGCGCTCTACGGCGGGATTAATCCCTGCGCACGCCGCTGTTCCACAGAAGTCCCCGCTCCTGTGGCAGGCTGCGCCGCGGGGATCTCAAAGCACTTCGCAGGCGGAAAGAAATGAGCTGGGGAGGGGAAAAAAAAATAAAACAAAACCAAACAACACAACCCCAAACCTATATTGTTTAAGGGGGAAGGAAGAGACAGCTAGCGAAGCATGCTGTCCTTCAGAAATGGCAGGGAATGCTGGTTTAAAGGATGCATGAAAATCAGTTGCTCAGTCAAGGCTGGTCTGTCTCTCTAAGGGAGGAAATAAAACTGTGCTGGAAGCCAGGGAATGCTCTGAAGCAGCCTCTGCGAGAGTCAGAAGAGGGTGATTTTATTTAAGATGCCATATTGCATTTCGCTGTGGAGAACTGCAAAGTGATTTAGAGCAAGAGCCTGCATCCCACTCCCTTTTTCTGAATTAGTTTTATTTATCCGGATCCTTGGCATATGCTTGAGTTGCTTTGTAGAAAGTACCTTCCACTTCATTCAGACCAAAGAGGCTCTGACTCATACCGTCACTGAACTACAAGACAGGCAGGGCTGAACCACGCATGTTTGGGTACTAACTCCCTCTGGATTCCTTAGCACGCATCTCATCAAAGATCCCCTTGCATCTCTCCCAGCTGCAGGCAGACCACTGCGAGCCTCTCCCAAACTCACCCCCAACTAAGGCAATTTACGCTGCCCCGGCGCTCCGGCGTCAGCTCGTTACTCTCTTACTTGTCTCAGCACGGGTCTCCGCAGTGCCATAAACTGCAGTGATGGGCAAATAACAAGCATGGATGCAAACCGGGGACCAGAGAAAATATCCTCCTTCTGGACTGGCTCAGTCTGGTCTTCAAGTCTTAGAAGAAAAGAGGAAACATTACCAAGCCATGTACAAGTTAGAGAAATAAAAAAAGTTATGGAAGCAATGAATGGGAGGAATACAGCCAACGGACAGCGGGCTGCTATGCTTGCATGCAACCTGACAGTGGTCTGTAAGGAGCCATTCACTCTCTGCTTTGGCATCAGGAAGGGAGGTACAGCTCAGAGAAAGCCTCTCCCCACCCCAAGGACATTGCAAAAAACACTGCATAAATACCAAAGGCTGTTACGTACCAGCTCCATGGAGCTGGACGCTGTGGGCTCACAGGCCTCTCGGAAAGGCCTCAGATGTGCACTCCCTGCCATGTTGCCATCCAGACCAGGAGGTTTATTGCAGTTTGTACAAATCTGCCACAACAATAAGCTCTTACGTTTCTAGTGCAGGTATATCTCCTATGTGTCCATTATATATTAGCATTAGATTTTAGCATTAAATCGAGCATTAGAGTCTAGACGCAAAGTACCCTACGACTCAGCCTGTCATTATGCAGATCAGCAAAGTAGTCCCTTCTATAAATGACTGTACTAGTCCACCATAATTGCTAAAGAATGTAGTAACAACATTGTAAGCTGCAGTGCTCTTGATTTAGAGTTGATACTGTAATATAGACTAGCTTTATGAAACATAAGGATCTTGTACCACAGCAACTTCTGCATCTTCAGTTCAGGTTCACTATGAAATCCAGCATCGTTTTCCGTTCTAGGAGTGGTCTGGGGACAGAAGCAGCAACAGATGCTGCTTGATGTCTGGACAAACACGCTACTCAGCACTACGAGACAGTGAATCTACAGCAGCAAAGCAGACAGCAAAATTATCTTCACCCAGCTAATGCAAGGTTCATTGATTTAATAAAAGGAACCAAGGGAGAGAGACAGAGACTGGAGATTACTGAAAATCAAGCCCCAGAGAAGCTGCAACTCCATCATCAGGGTTCAATTCTGAGTACACGGCATTCTCCCGTCTGCCACCTTTTTTATTCCAGTTGTACAGAGTGTTACCTCAGGAGAAAGGAATCTTTCCTTCTCAAACGTTCACCTTGCCAAGAGGTGTGGCACACACAGAGAAAGAGAAGCCACATTCATGCTGAAGCAAGCTTTGGGCAACTTTCCCTTCTGCAGCAGGCTCATGTAAGAGGCTTGTGTATTCCTTCACTCTGTGGCTATGGCATTTGCCACGGGACCCACACTTTTTGCCATGCTCCAGGCTCTAGGCTTTTACATCTTTGTCTGTGTTTCTGCTTCAGAGTTGAAAAGACCTAATTTAGGTCTGAAATGCGAGCCCATTTTAAGTCAAAGCAATATTGTTTTCCTGAGCCAGCGGGCAGCCTTAACCCACGGCTTCGGGAAGTGGCACAACTGCCCCCAGCCACATCAGGTTCATAAGCCATTCCTCACCTCTGTTTTGACTTGCTTTGTGTGCATTAACAGACGAGAGATGAGGGGACTATGCCTCCACGGACATTGCCTGACATGCAGGATATACCACCATGTCACAAGATGCCCTTGTGCCTCTGCAGCTCCCCTGCTCAGGGCGTGCACTGGGGCTCAGTATATTCCCTCCACAAAGAATACCACAAAATATGGAGGTTCTGGTGAAGGCAGAGGGGGTGGGAAACAGCACCTGAACATGACTTTTCCTGAATGGCCGGGACAGAGGTCCCTCAGTATTTATTAAGGCAGTGCAGCCTATTGACCCAGAAGCACAGAACTAAGGCAGAAGACAAGGTAATTTGCTGTGGAAAGTAGACATGGTTTTACCTGCCACCAGGATAGTTCAGACAACAGGAATAAAGAGAAGTAACTCAGCACTGAAGCGGTCAGGTCCTGCTCAAGGGCTACCCCAAATACCTGCAGTGCACTCTCACAGCAGCTAAGAGCCGCCCTATACCCCATCACCTTGCCCCCTCTGAGGAGGGCATATAGCAAGGCAATCGTACAGAGAAGTAGCAGCAAACTTCCAAAACAAAACTCCTCCATTGCAGACCTTCCTGCCCCTGGGGAGAGAAAGAGAGCAGAGATATGCAACAGATGCTAGTCAGCTGGTCGAGCGCAGTATGTACAGGGGCTCTGACACCACAGTGGTGAATGGGACACAAGAACCCACGTTGACTCAAGCATTTTTATTTTCTGCTGGTGATGTGCTGAAACTGATATGACTCCCAGCTGAGTACAGTCTTGACCAAAACATATTAATCAATTTGACATGCAAGATGTGCACTGTCTAGAAGAAACTGTCTTTCAATCCGCTAGTTGTAATGTGTCATCTATACATGTTCTATACAATTAATAGTATCTACAAAAAAGGGGAGAATAAGAGACATAAGAAGTTGGATGTTTTTTTTTAAACATTCACATTCAGGGAAATCCAGTGATTGATAATGTATTGAGTGTGAAAAGTAATTTCACAATTACTGATCATTACAGTCTAAGTCTTCAATTTGTCATAAAATGACATTGTTGGTCTCATTACAGCCTCTAGTGGACAGTAGTAATCCACTTCACAGACCTGTCATACAATTTGCTCAAATGACAAGCGTTATCAAGGTGGAGGTTACTCTGAGAGAGCAAAACATACAGTCTTTCTCCCCTGGCAAAAAGAATTTTTGAATACAATCAAAGGTTTCTTGTCATTGCTGGTAAGCTGCCTTGCTTCACACTTCAGGTATTAACACTGTCTTGTAAATAAACAGAGAACTTCTGCTATTCATTTCAGTTTCAGACAGCTTTCATAAAAACTAAATTCATCTCAAATATTTTTATAGCAGAAAATATTGGTTACCATGTTTTTGGCTTAAGTAGGATGTTTTTATTCCAACTCAGAATCTGCCGACTGTCCAATCCACCTCCTATCTATTTATAGCCCTCTCGCATTCAGATAATTTTTGCTAATGCGGTTATTTTCATTATTATTTCAGACATATGCAGCTGATTTAAGGTATTTTAACAGCTTTAACAAATAAGAAACTATAATTTGGATTACACCTGGCTTATTAAGGTATGCTTTCCTCAGGGAAGTTAAAAATGTGCACGATCTGAACAATAATGTATTTGAAACGTATTCTTTAACTTGAAGTGCCACTTGTATGAACATAATAAAATATGACTAACGTCTTTATTTTTTGTGTATTCACTCAGAAATAAGTGTATCTCTTGTCAGAACAGGGATGTTGATGATATTCTCCAGAACTCTGTGATTGTTTTCAGATGGAAGGAAATTAGATTGGTAGACACAGAGAGCCAATGCTGTCTCTTTAAAGCCACAAGTATCTCATGCAAATTAACATTTAGCGAAATGAGAGCAAAGCATTCATGAAGACTAAGCAAGTATGTAGTAATGTAGTACTACACTGTGACTCTAAGAGAAAAATCTTATGGTCTAAAACGCTGAGGTCCTTTGCAAGAAAATTCAAAGGAAAGGCTGCCGTTAATTTATTTTACCACATTGTGGCTAGGTATGGATTGTAGGGCTGCTGAACAAATCATCATTTGTCATGCCTTATCATATAGGTAATGGGATATTTAGGTAAAAAAGTTATCATACCTTATCATTGTCTTGATTTTTTAAAAGAAGCAATCAAGTTCCTCTTTAAATAACAATAGCTTCAATAGCTTTAAAATAACAATAGGTCCTTAGATGCAGATCTGAAATAAGATACTTTGTTGTTGTTGTTGCTTTTTTTAAACAGGAAAAGGAATTCATGAAGGGATTGAGAAAACTGATGAATCCTCTGAAGTCTTAAAATCAAGACTGATTTAGTCTTTTGAGTAAGTTGTCAGTTGGTTACAGGTCATTGATCTGGAAGGGAGACCCGCTAATGTACCAGCCACCACACCAGGATGGACCACAACCACAGTTAGCCCCATAAGCTGTTCCAGCAGTTACCAGTGGAAAATAAGAGCTAAGCCCTTCTCTAGAGGTGCTTAACTGGCCTAGACACCTCTCAAGTAATAACTATCATGACCTGTTAGGTGCTTTATGGCCTGTGGTCTTAAGCTGTCTGAGGTCTCCATCCACATCCTAGTCTCCAGGTATCTCCTCTGACACTGCAGTTACATCTGTGGCTGGTGTAAGCAGAAGGGCCAAGCACGAATGGAAGCTAAACTGCTGCAGTCTTATTCCTAGAAGTTATCGCTTCATGTTGGGGTCAAAGTACGCCAGCAGGGCACAGAGGGGAAGCTCTACTCTGTGGATAATGCTCGGTTTCCAGGAATGTCAAGGCAGCACTGTTAACAAGGTTTAACATTCAACCAAAATGACGATGCAGACCTAAGGAGAATTCACCAGCCGCTTTCTGGAAGGGGGCTCTTGGCCACTAGCGGGGAGCAGTCAGAGGCCACAAGCCCTTGTAAGAGACACGTGTTGTCCCTTTAAATCATACCTGGTACAGAGACTTATCTGGGAGTTCACTTGCCAGGTTTTTTTCTGTCTGTTAAGGGCGTTATGGTCTAGACAGATTAGATTAGCATCTACGGTGTAAACACTTAGGGTTGGGAAATAACTCTTGACCATTCTTAAAGCGTCTTACCTGCATATAAGGAAGTGTGGTTTCTAAAGCCTGTTACAGTCTCTCTGATCAATGCTATACATATTTTGATAAGTGCAGTGAGTTTTCAGGGGAGGAGGGGAATGGGCTAGAATGGGCTGCTTACCTGTTTGAACAGACCTAGGAATTGAAAACATGGATTTTTGGCTCCTAAGTCCTTTAATGGCCCCAACTAAGCTGTTCTGGTCTAGTGAACAAATCCTTCCTACCTCACAAATCACTGACCTACCAGACCTTCAGAGTCAATGTGCTCCATCCTGCTGCCAAGCCTGCACGTTTTGTTCACATGCTAAAAATCTTTATCTTTTGTTGAGAAAAAGTGCAACATGTGAATAACAGCTATTTTCTACCCTCACTGTCTCTACCTCTTCACAAAATATGATACACATGGGCCTTGGCCCCAAAGCTCTTACGTAAATTCAGAACTGAAGTTTACCAAATTCAGCCAATATTGGTAAATCTGGGCTCATGCCTTGGTTTCAAGACAGACATAAGTGTAAGTTGCTTTATGTCCAAGACCAGAGTTATTTTGTATCTATACTTTCACCATACTGTCAAAAAGAAAACTAATTATTAATACAGTATTAACCAGAAATACAGTAATAGTCCTGAAATATAAGCATCTTTTACACAGAAAAGAGCTATATTTCTTTGTTTTCAAAAGGTATCGTATGCCACAAAACTGCAGTCACCTGCAGCACAGGAATGGCAACTTTGAACGGTGCATAAACATCCAACAAAAATTTAAGTGGGATACTTCTGGTATGAAGGAATTGCTATATCCCCTTAGATTTGATCCATAGTCATGGTCAGTTGGAAAATCCTCAGGGAGAGAGGGACTGCAGGCATGACAGTGAATTGCCTGGAGGGTAAGAAGCCCTCAGCCTGCAAGGCTTTGACCAACAGCCTAGGTGAGCATGCTAAACATTTAATTTCCATCCAATTACAAGCTGAGAGGGTATTTTTCCTGTTTCTTCTGCAAGGTCACAGGGATATGTCCAAAGAACTCTGAAACACCATAGTTTTTAAAAAAAAAGTCCTGCGAAAAGTGACAGGAAGCCTGAGGTAGGATATTGACCCAGACTTATTTCTGCTTGTGCAGACCATTTTGTAACTAGACTGGCATTGCTTTGACTTCTTACTGCACAGAGGCAGCATCTTGCCCTCAAGAGATTTTCCAGATCCTCGATTTTCCAGATCCTCATGTTTTTTCTTTACCCTTCAACAGAGACCTTTCTACTAATGGCAATAATTGTTTCCCCTATTGGCTGAAATGTCATATCATGTCATTTCTTTCACCCTGCCCACTTTTTCCATGGGAGAGCTCCCATTTATACCTGTCTTCCTACTTTGCATCTGCTCTCATATCATCCTCATGTGATATTATTTATTTATTTATACTCAAGGTAATGAAAGATACCTGTTCAAAGCTCTAGAAGCCCTGGCACATAGCAATCACAAGAAAAACACAGCAGTGTGAAAGCAGTATTGTCAAAAGGAACTTAGCTGGGCACCCAGGTACACCAGAAACACCTGCCCGCTGAAAGCACATCTTCAGCCTTCTCCCAAAGCATGTGTCTTTTGCCACAGGGCCTCTCCGAAAATCGTAAAATTCAAACCCTTGTGAAGTGTCGGTGCTATCAGAGGGATAGACTTGCTCTTGCATGAATTGTTCTGCCATGGGGTCAAGTATAGCCAAGAGAGTGGAGTGGACACCTGGGGGCAGGACCATCTCATGACAAGCTGTTTGTACTGAAGACATGCTAGTTCTGAAATGATTCCTCACTACAGATTTTCCACAGTTTATATTCTCATCTTCTTTGTGCAACAGGACCCAAGAATGGCCAAACAGTGGCTGTAGGACAACAGTGGTCATAAGCAGATGCTTAAGGAGACATGGGCATTTTGTATTACTTCCACCACATCCTCTCCAGCCTCCCACTATTTTCAGCTTAAGGGACTTCCTGAGCAGGATGTGGTTTCTGCCTATTTAGTAACCCTCCGTGGATTTATCTCCCAAGACTTGTACAGTCTCCTCCATCAGCATGTGTAAACTGTGAGCATCCACAATCTGCTATGTCATACTGCACAGGTCGAATCCCTGATGGAAAAAGAATCACTTCATCCTGGCTGCTTCATTCAGTGCTCCCAGCTCTTGCACCGAGACAGAGAATGGCCAGTCCCTACCCATACCCTCCATGCTACCCAGAACTTTGCAGACATCTGTCATATTCCCCCTAAATTATCCTTCTTTCAAGCTGAAAAGATTGTTCCACAAACTGGTATGCTAAAGACTTCACTGCTTCTGCTGCAATTCTAACTTGGTTTTTAGTCCCTCTGTCTTGGTCTTAGTCCTGTGACATCCTCACTCCCTCCATTCTTCTGCCTGTAGAATAGGGATAGTGAAAATTATCCTTTTATCTCGCAGAACAGCGGTGACACAGTGAAGTACAAGTATTGTTACTATTAGAGCAATACCGAATATTGTCTTTTCCCAAGGCTTAGCCAAGAACTCAGAAAAGCAACAATTCCACATATCAAGGACAAGAGAAAACAGTATTAATATAAACAAAAATAAACCCATGATTCTATCAACATTTTTTTCATACTTGTTTAGCAACACAGACTGACTAAAACCCTTCCCATTTCATAAACTGTCTCTGTCAACCAACCCACTCTGGTGTTAAAAAACTGAAGTAATAGGATATCTCCCACCAACCTCAGGAGATTATTTCACACACTTATATGCATAACAGGTCTGAAAAATACAGCATGCTACAGAAGTGGGATTACCAGATGGTTTTCCTGCCATTTAATCTGTCTCTCCCCTTTCCATGATACATCTCATTTCTTAGGACATAAACATTAAGTCATTTCTCTCCCTTATTTGGCCCATCTTCAGCTAGGTGTGTAAACTTGGTGTCTGATTTAAGGTGTACAAGTTGTCCCGTTGTCTTAATGATTCTGAATCATACATTTAAAGTTAGCTATGTGCTTGAGGGTATGTCTTCATGAACACATTACGGTAAGGCAGTCAAGGGTGTGGATTTACAGAACACCAGCTACTCCGCAATAACTGCACGGATGAACACCCTTTGCCTGCTGGTAAATGCAAAGCAGGTTGGCCTAGACAGAGTCCCAGCCAAGATCACCTCTGCCTCCCCACAATCGCTTTTGCTGCTGTTCTCTGAATACTGCTCCTTTTGCCAGTCTGTCCCCAGCAGTAATGCTGCTGTTTACATGCTACAGAAGTAAACACGTTTACAGAATGTCTACAGAAGTAAACATGATAGATGCATATAGAGCCACTACCACCTCCCTCACCCCCAAAGTGATCCACCTCCAGACACAGCTCAAATCATGCATTTTTTTTAATACGCCCCTATCTTGCAAACTGAAACCATATTTAAGAGACCTTGTCTCCCTCGCTGCATTACGGCTTCAGCCCTTTTTTAAAGTTTATATAGTAGGATATACTCTTTGCAGAGTCTTCATCGTTCACGATACACGAGTCCTCTAATTCTTGAGCCCCACTGTTTCCTTCCGCTGGTTAAAAATGCATGGCTGGGGAGGAGCAGGGAGGGTGGGAAACGGCAAGCAATTCCTGAAATAATTCTCACCGTCAAACCATGTGCCCAGTGGGGGAGGAGGGGGCAGAGGGGACAGAGCTCACAAGCACTGTATGGCAGTGGTTGCTGGCCCAAAGATACATCTGAGAGCCTGTAGGTATTGTTACAAAACGTAAATACTTTGCAGGGTCCTGTGCAGGGTTTATCAGCTGTACAGAAGTTCCTGCATAGTTTATAATCTGGGCAAGCATCCCAGCCCCGGCGTTGTCTCTCGCTAGAGTCTCTTCAGAATATCAGAGGTTCCCAGAAATGCTCCC
The DNA here is from genome assembly GCA_034782735.1 of Sagittarius serpentarius. Lineage (NCBI taxonomy): Eukaryota > Metazoa > Chordata > Aves > Accipitriformes > Sagittariidae > Sagittarius > Sagittarius serpentarius. The sequence continues at coordinate 19,712,571 of JAVKLA010000028.1, read as the reverse complement.
AGCAGCTTTTAGCTCCGTGCGAGTCACTGCCAAGTTGAACAGCTTCTTCTAGTCCCGTGTAGCGATCATCCTGAAAACTGCAGAAGAGGAGCTTACAGGCTCTGTAAGAGTGCCTAAAAGGCTCAACTGGTACAGGAGTCACAGTCTGGCCTCTAAAAACATTTATCTGAACCGAGACACATTTACCTCAACCTTGCGCACATTTAAGGTCTCCAATGAGATCACAAAATCTGTGTGATGGAGCTTGAAATGAAAGCCTTCTCATGAGAGTTATTTGGTGATTTCCTAAAATCTTTGCTTACATCCTAATAATCCTTCAGATCCCTAAATGGGGATCAACACCCCTTTCCTGTTTGAACTAGATGCTCAAATCAGTTATATGAGGCCAAATTTCCTCCCCAAGCAGTTTACAACATAGGCACACAGGTTATGTTGTCTGCAGTAAATGATGCAGTAAATTACTCCATTATTTGACATATCTCTCAGAACAGTTATCTCCTGAGAAAAGACTGCAGTTTTTGAGACCAGCTGATTTTTCAGAAATAGCAAACAATCAGCGAGGCAAAAAGTTAGATTTCTCCAAAGGTGAAGTAACAATGTTTTCTTATAACCTACAAAAATTATAATTTCCCAAAAACAAAATGAAAGAAGAAATTCCAACAACCACCAAGCCCCTTTTATTCTTCTTCTGAAGAACAGTAACCTGATATTCCCTACTTATTGTGCTTTCCAAGGATTCACCTATCTTCTTACATGTTAGCCAAAATGTTCATTGGGTTTCTTAAGTTCCGGTATGTTGTTTCCTCTGAATCTGCTACTTTTGTAGTAGCATTTTCCCTTAATAGCATGGTGAATTCACGTAGTTTACGGTCACCAGTTCCTAGATTCCTTACAGTGCTCAAATCTTCAGTGAACAGAAAGATAAGATAGGAGCATTTACCAGATTGAAATCTCTGCTCTCTGGACAATAGACCAAAAATTGTTTTTTACTTATTTCAGGACTTCAGACTCTGAATATGTCTGTAGAATTAAAATCTGGATTGTTAAAATATACTGAAAATACATTTACCATGAAAATGTTTCACCTATTAGTTACTCCACTTCAAACTCTTCAACTCTGCAGTGTTACTATTTTGTTTTGTTTTGATGTTTGTTCCTTTAAAACTAACCCCAAAGAATTTCACTCTCGCTCATCATGGTTATCAAGCTGTAGTTTGCCAGCATTATAAGTATTTGTGATATACAACTCTCTTCTGCTCTTCCTAGCTTTTTCTTGTATACATTCAGTAATACCCCTTCTATATTGATGTTCCTGTCAGAAGAATTAGCTCACTCTCACTGGGAATGCCCACCAGATAATCATCTCCATCTCTTGGTAACACTGCTCCTGGTCTGTTGTATAACTCTTGTACAGGGACACTTGGTATGTAAATACTCTCCTTAGTCTTCATCTTTTGTTTCAAGGATAAAACAAAACAAAACAATAACAAAACCTCTTTTATTTTGCATGCTGGGAGCACATGCCATTAATATTAATTAATTTATTTATTTAAAGTTGGTAAAAGAATTTGCTGTTAGGCTGGGAATGTGACTGCCAAGTTTCCTGCCTGCAATTTGTTACGGCTCAGTAGTAAACTCCTGAAAATAGGAATTTGAAATGGAAATAGTGACAGGTCTTTTAACTACGCTATAATAAGCAGGGTGTTTTATCTTGCACACTGTACATCGTTACACAATGGCAGCCTATCATAATGCACACGGAAAACAAACAGGGTCTCTTTAGATTGCTCTCCTGGCTAAAACCGGGCAGACAGAGGAAGTAAAACAGGCAGAAAAGACAAAAGACTAGAAGGTCAAGAACACCACACCCAGACCTAAGCCCTTCTGTTACGCAGTAGAGCACAGGGATCTTACAGAACTTGCACTTGAATAATTTGACTTTGATCAGCTTGCCACAAAAAAAGAGGTGTAGTCTGCTACATTGCTAAAGGGGGTAAAGAAGGAGACTTTCCCTTAAGTCTTAAGCTGCAAATTAATGTACCCAGACTTGCCCTGTTATGCAGAACAAAGCTCCAAAAAGTCTCTGTTTCTTGCAAATGTTTCTTATCTGTCTATAATAGTACATTCCATGTAATTCTGCGTATATAAAACACATGAACGTTAAAGCTGGTTTGTGTACTAGCTTTCGAGCATCAGTTGAAAAATGTAATTTTTCAGAGTTGCTGAACATCCAGAGTCCTAACAAGTCAGCTGAGTTTCTCCAGTTTTACACCTGCGTCAATGACAGCAGTACTACATGTTTGTGAAAATAAAATACTACTATTGGTTTTTACAAGCTATTTGGCAACCAGGAAAATAACTGAATCACATGCACAAAGCAGAGTCTCTGAGACTTGAACCGAGCACTTCTGGTTTGTAGCACACGTGCTTAAATGCCATGTATTGAACTGCCACATCATGTCTATTTTTACTAATTGAGTTTCCTTGCTTGTGTTTGGGCACCGTACCAGCTACTCAGCAAGTCCAGGAGATTAATGTAAAAGCCTCTCTGCATTTAGAAAGTATAGGCACTCTAGATTTACAGCTGCTTATTTTGAGGGTGGATGACTGCTGATCCTGATGTCTTTGAGTAACAGATGGTTTTGTGAGCTGCACTGATAATGAAAATGATATAATTTGCTTCTTAACATTAAAATAAAGCAGAGAGGCAGAGCTAAGGAAAAGCAGTGTTTTCACCTTCTACAAATAGCATACCTGAGTATGGGGCGGGGGGGGCAGGGGGCAGGGGGGAAGCCCAGGCAAAACTGAAGGCTATCAATAGTCTTGGAAATTCACATGAGGAAAAACTTGCATAAAATAACCCAGCCTGATCTGGACTGTGAAAGCATGGGCCCCTGTAATGTTAGAATTTATAGCTTTAATCTTCTTAAGAGCTGCATGGCTCTTCTCACATGCGGGGAGAACAGATTTGATGTTTCTGAGATTAAAACTACTGAGCTGAACTTTGCTTGTTATTGGCCAGAAGCATTTGGAAACCTAATAAAGCATTCTGTTAAAATCTTGGCATTTTAGTAACACAAAAGAAATAGGCCTCTCAAAATGCGAGTCCAAGGCAAAAGGACACTTTTGGAAGGGGGAGACTGTGGAATTTGGATTTTAACAAAGTTTGCAATGACTTAGAAGTAGATCAAAGGAAACGCAAGGTAGAATGGAACAATAAATGCTTGATGTAACTAGCAACATGCAATACTTTGTTATTTAAACTTTATTATATGTGAAGACATTTTTTCATGTTCTTATAAACCTCATACTTTCGTGAGTCTGTGAGTAGCTGGAAAAAGTACAACACTCGTCACTGACTAGCTGTGTGGTCTCTAACAGGTAACATAAGGCCCGATTTCTTAAAATTATGAGGATCCACAACCAGAGCTGAGATCAACATGAGCTACTAGTATTCCAGGCTTTAGATGATCAGCTTTACTCTGAAAAAAACAAAAAGCTCTGTTAAGGCTGGCTAGGCCACAATTTTAGTTGCACAGGAAGACTGCTGAACACAGTTATGCACCTATAGTCAATACAGGATTTGATCTGATGTATGAGGATGCAACTAATATTTTTGTAGAAAGAGACGTAATACTGGTAGTGTTGGTGTGATCTATGAGTTCAAAGATGTAGCACGACTGAACAAGGTGGTGATCTTGCCAGTAGTGGTTCAACCTTGTACAGTACCATTTGGGCAAGTGAGACGAGAGCTGCCTGGTGCCAGCTCCACTGTTGAGAGCCCTCGCTTACCTTCTCTGCCAAGGTATGGTGAAAAGGAGCCTCATAAACTACTGCCTTTACAGTGCTCTGCAGGCCAACAAAGAAACAAACAGAAAGAAAGACTTATAATCAAGCATAAGAGAAGTAAAGCTTCATAACCAACCTTAAATATGACAGGTCTCTTCCTAGGGTTCATTGAAGGGGTGTGGGCTTTTGTCACAAGGTAACAACAATAATTCCAATCTGCTTTGAAATGGCTTGGTCCTGTCTCTACTGGCAAAGCCAACCATGAAAGCTATGTGAGAGTTTGCCTGCACATGGTTGTATCTAATTCAGATCTTCTAATTACAGTCTACTTACAAGTCGCCCTATAGAAGCAGAAAGTACATAGGCTATCTTCTGGAAAACTTGTGGTTAAAACCCTGGGATGCCTGTAGTGATAATCAGGTAACAATCAAATGCCTACAAACAAATTTTAGCCTGGATTTCACCCCACCCAGATAAGCAGAGTGTTCAATCTGGATCGCACAGCTGGTGTGAATGAGTCCTACACAGGCTCATCCCACTTAGATGACCACACAGAGTTGTCTTATTCTGCCCTTTCAAAGAAATTCACCTTTATACAGTTGAACATTGCAGGGTGCTCATAAACTGGCTGCTAACATGGCTGGTGTGCTTTAATTTTTGTGGTGCTAACATATGAAGAGCTATCTACTGTAACAGATGCTCTTTGACAGCACAAAATAATAGCACTCAGACTTAAACTGTAAATTATAAACAATCACTAACTACAAAATGAATACACAGAATGGGGACTGTCAACTGTCAACTAAGATATTACTAAATTAAGTTGAGGAAGACAAATTATTCACTAAAACTAAAGTAACTAAAATTTTATTTAGTTAACACTACTATCATTAGAGTTCTTCTGTTCTTTGCCATAATTAGTACATACAAAAGAGAGTAATTATAAGCAACACACGGTAAAATCAGTTGCATGCTTCCTTACTACGTAAAAGCAACAGAAAGTGTTTCTATTCTTCCTTTTTATTAATTTCTATCGGTAAAAAAGATGCTATATAAATACTTACTACTGGTAAGATGCCTGGCCACATCAAGACAGCCCTTTCCCAAGGGATTTCATAATTATGTTTTCCCCACCAAACCACAGACAGGGCCATGAATTAAAAGTGACCTCGTTTGCCCAGTGGTGCAACTGCTATTTGATTACAAACTTAGCAGTACTAATGCCAAGGTGGGGAGTTACAACGTAAGCTGAAAATGAGTTCAAGCGTAGCTTTCTGCACAGAATGTCCCTGGTAACCTGACTGCAAAAAGCATTCAACACACAGAGAAGATTTTTTTTTAACCCTTAAAGAAAATGCATTCCTCCTGTTCTCCCTATCTCTTCACGAAATCCTGACACAAAGTTCTCCACAAGGATGTGCTTGGGGCAAATACCCTAGGTTACAAGGTCTGCAGCAATATCTGGAGTACTTGTCATATCTCAAACATAAAACTTCTTCAGAAAGGACATGGAGGACTTGGGGGTAGCATGGGTAAAGGGGTGTACACCGTGTTACATAGCATGGTGGTTCCTGCACCATAATGGCAGCCTCTCGGGAATACCTGAACATTACAGTGGGGATGGTGAGCACAAAGCTGGCCTTACCAAATGCATGCAACTGCCCATGAGGGATAAAATGAGTTAGCAGTTCATTGTTTTCTTCAGCAGGCACTGGGAGACATTTCTGTGTTGCTCAGTTCAGGATCAGGCTTGCAAGGCCTGATTCTTACGGCTTTGGAAGAAACAGGTATGCTCAAGAAAAGACTCTGGCAGCTGTCTGCAGGCAGGATTTAATACCCTAGGCGGGACTCTCAAAATCCTCTGCATGACAGATGCAGCCAGGTTTTATCCCATGCATTTGCACTGCCTGCATCTCCTACAGTACCTGGTGCTAGATCCCAAACGCCAGAGCTAAACAAAGGTACACATGGGTAAAGCTGCCTCATCTAGGTCTCGACTGCATGCGTTAAGGAAGCAGGACTAACTGAATGGCTCTCCTCCGAGAGCCAAATTTACCTTCTTTCTGCTTCCTAGATTAAGTGGTGAAGCAGGCATCAACCCCTTCAGTTTTGCCAATGCTAGTTCAGGGCATGTCCAGAGGCATAGTTTGGGTGCTCAAAGAACTTCACACCATTGAAAGACAGCTCAGGAAATGCAAAGGGTCAGGGCCTGCCCTCCAGAGCCTGACAAAAGGGTGTGTGCATACACTGAGGAAGGAGGCTCCCTCCGTTGCACAGAGCTGGCTCCATGGCTCTTTCCCATTTCCCCAGAGAGCCAGGGTATTTGTGTGTGAGTTACGAGGAAACCAGCAGACCAGTGAGCATGCAAGGGGACCTGGCGGTCTCAGTCAAGATTGCTTTAGGTAACATAGCAAAAGGACCACTTTCCCTGGCCCTGGTACCCTAAACTGCAAGCCTGCTACATGGGATCCAACCCAGCCTCAGGTCGGGTGGTGGGAAGGCTCCTCAGTCCCCACGCGTTACAGCTAACAAGCGAAATGAATCCACTAGTCTCATTTTAATGCACACAGCGAAATCACTGTGCAAATCTGCCACGACGGGCAGTTTGTGCCCGTGATGCAAGCTAAACCCAAAACAGCGGAAGGGTCATAAAACAAGGATTAAAGTTCAACAAGGAAGCTGATAATGAAGAAGCCTGCCCAGACTATGCCCTATTCTAGCCAGCATTACGTTATCTTCTAATTTTAGAACAGCTGAAAATTTTTCCCAGACCAGAAGTTGACAAGAGGCTGAGCAACGCCAATGTCGTTAAATCTTTGTTTTCAGGCACAGTGTTGTCTCCACACTGCAAGAAGTTGTTTCAGCATGTGAAATTTTACAGGAAGGCACACACTGTCAGTGGATGCCCATACAGGGAGCTATGTAATATGTTGAAACCATCTGGCATTTTGCGGTTTTGCAGTATCAGTCAGACGCACTGTCTGGAAACACAGGGCTCAAACCCAGAGTCCTTGATTCAGGTCAGATACCTACAGATGCCTGTGGATGTTTGGCCGGACTAAGAGCTGCAGAATAAAGCACTTAATTAGGCGGCTGAAGTTTATGATTGATTTCAAGGCCAGCCGAGCTAGCAGCCTATTACTGCTTAGGAAGTTTTAGTAAATGTAATTATTATGGCATGTTTGATATAATACAGTGTCCTCATGCAATGCTCCAAAATATCATTTTAAAGACTCGTTCTGTTGCTGTTATGCTTTGTGCCTTCTGACTGAGGAACAGGCCAGATGATGTGAATCCTGATGTGAAGCTTACTGAAAACTACCACTAAAATTAATAGAGCATAGTTACAGAAGAGTATTTTGTATAGAATTACCTTCTCTGGAGTGTGAACAATGCTGCTGAAAGCAGGCTCTGGGTTACATTATTCCTGTGATCCAAATTTTTTTAACCAGCTGATGTCACTAGGGAGATTTGAAGTCTTTATAATTACCGCTTAAGGCCTAGAGGAAGGGGGGAGGAAAGACAATGAAATTACGTTTCATATGTTGATTCAGAGAGTAACCTGCAGTGGCCTGTTAACTTGTTTCATCTATCAGGAAAAGCAAATTAATTCTGTATCCAGTCGGTTTTATGAGTGGCAGCTCAATTTGCTTTCCCAGTTAAGCAGGGAAGAAAGTGGCCTTTTGTGACAAACAATTGCTTCCTGCAATGCTGCAGAATAAGATGTAAAATAGGCAAAGAGCTTTGGATACAGCTTCCAACATCCTCCTAAGAAGTAAAATTTCTTTCTTTCATCTTCCCTCAGAGAAGGAATTCAGGTTATGCTCTGCACTAAATTAAAGTGTTCTGCTCAGTTATGTACATGTACAGCTTTGAAAACTGTTCCTGCTTCTAGGTCAAGGGCTCTCCCTGTGGCCGGGTGCCAGCTTTATCCCTGGACTCCCATAATCCCTTGAAATAAATCAACTTTCCATTGAAATCCTCTGCCAGTTCCACTTCAGACTAAAATGTGCTGCCTGTAGCATGATGCTCTTTTATACTTTTGTGGAAACAAAAAAAAGAAGAGAAACAATGTGGTCATTGTATACTGGATACAGTTCGACGTAACCCACATTGTGCGTATTAAAGACTTTGTATGTTGCACTAACCCCAGATTTCAGCGTTTATTATTAGAACTAAGAAAAATACTTTTGACCGAAGCAATAATTCGACTGGTTGAAAAGGATCCCAGCTTGTGTGCATGCGTGTGTGCATGCGTGTGTGTGTGCGTGTGCGCGCATGTGTATCCCATTACTATACTGCTTACGTGGACTGGTGTGTGTGGATGCATTATACTACTTCCCGGCCTGGGCAGATGAAGCCCTCAAAGAATTTTTTTTTCTCTCCCCCCCCATATCAATTTTCTTCTCTGTGTGTTATAAATGAACCTGAATACATTCACAGTTCCTGTGGAAGACTAAAAGCTGTCACTTCATTTGAGGGAACCAGGCGGCTTTAAACTCAGCTGCAAGAAAGCCCAGATGCTACTACATCTCCAGGGGAAACTTATTTATTCAGAAAGGGGGAAACTTCTGAACAATAATAACAAAATATAGCTTAAAGATGCTGCTGCCGTTCTCCTGCTGGTGCTGAGGTCAGAACTTTGGAGAGTGGGTGCCAGTCAGAAACTGCAGTACTCTCCTCAGAAGACTGACATTTCTGAAAAGCTCTGCTTCTCCCCAGATCTCAGTAACTTTAAATGGTCTGCCAGTTAAATCAGAACAGCCTGGTGTAAAGCCTCCAATTTTCTGACAACCTTTATATTCTCTTGGCTCCTACAAGGCCCTAAAGCTGATCGTGTATAATCCTGAACTGAATGTAAAATAAATATGAAAACCTGTCATGATTTTACAATTTTCCAAAGGATATTCACTAAATAAAAAGAGCTGTATTTTTGGCACACAAACACTCCATATAAAAATCACAGTTAGTTCTTTAAAATAAAGTTACACAGCACGGTGCCAGACTCTGCCCTCTGAAGCTTCCCCGAGCGCTGGGGAGCAGCTGGCTACATCCCCATGAGCCGGCCGGCCCCGAAGGCCCCGTGCTCCTTTCCCCTGCGCCACTGCTCTGCGAAGCGGGGCGATGACTCCCGCCTAAGCCAGCCCAGCCCGAGGGTCCCTCCAGCGCAGGAGCCGGGGGGGAAGTACCTGGGTCTCACCTGAGCTGGGACACAGCCCATGGTGGCCAGCTAAATCCAGCACTGGCAACTGCTTCCATGCTTGTGGTGCAGATACAGCCTGCGCAAATCATGGCCTAGAGCTCACCCAGCCTTCATGTCCTTGAAATCTGCTGCCTAAGAAAATAACAACTGTTTGCGGAAACCTCTTCCGCTAAGCCTGCGTTATTTAGCTGCCTACGTTAACTGTGCGTCAAGGCGTGGGCTATAAGCTGGAGTGTCCACAGGACTAGAGCACAGAAATGAGTTTAAATCACTGACAAACTAGAGCTGATTTCAGTCTCCACTGGATTTGCAGACCTCAAAAAGATCTGCAGGTCCAGAGCACAGCTGCCGGGCCAGACAGAGATGCCTCGGCCTAGCAAAGACCCAAGCACAGCCACCTGGACAACGGACGCGAGGTGCATTTTGACTGAGGCCCTGACTAGACTAACAAAGTATCCTGCCACCCAGCAAGAAATCTAAAAGACCCGTCCTGCAAGTCTTGGGGTAGCTCATGGTTAAAATCACTACAAGTTATGTTTGCACTGTACTGTTTGGGTGGTTGGGAAGGAGGAAACGGAGGCAAGGCAGCAAGGAAATCCAAAAAGGGGAAAATCTGCATTGTCACAATGTTTCCAGGTTCGTCTGCAGAGATCTTCCATCCAAGGCATCTTTCAGGTTTTTTAATGTTACACACCTGCCTCTCTTACATTTTCCTCCTGGAATAGCGTACAAGCAATTGCACTGAATATAAAAACCACAGTAAACCATACACCTAGGGCTTTAATTTTAAATCAGGCTAAGTGAAACTATCTGGTTTTCCCCTAGAAGCCCTCAGTGGACAGTTTCTTCAGTTAGCTTCACCACCTTCAGGCCTTCCCTTTAAGCAAGGGGTGCAGCTGAACCCAAAAATTCAAAGCAAAACTCAGCTGAAACCATTATGTTTCATCTGGTTGCGTGTCAAAACCTCAAGCCTCGTGTACACAGGGCTCAAATTATAAACCCATCAGGCTCAGCCCCAGAGCTGGACCCAGGTTTGCCCAGCAAGCTCATGAATCTTTTAGAGAAGCCGATACGAGTTTCAAGTTCATAACGAATCGCAAACCCAAAGTGGCCAGGGGACTTTTCCAAGGTCAAACAGTGAGTTAGAAGGGGAGCTAAGAAGAGAACCGCAGCCCTGGCCACTTCACACACTTTGCTACCAACAGAGGTAGAAGCTCACTCTGCTTGAACTTCACTCTGTATAGCCTTTGCCAAACCACTCAAAATAACCACTTTTTTTGCCTGTTAATTGTTTTAATAAGTCACATGGCAATGAATGACTAAAAACTACATCATTCCTCTAAGGATTCAGCTTTGGAGAAAGCATCCATTTAGCTGCGGGGTAGTTATTACTGCATAGCTTTGATTTTGCTACACAATGCACACCCTGTTTATTGAAATGCTTACATGCTGCTCCGGGTGAAATCATCGTCACTTACAGGTATACTCCGAAGCTAAAGGAATGAGCTCAGACCCACTCATCTAGACCCCAAATGAACCCTGTCCACTTATCTGGATCTCCACAATGCTCTCAGATGTTGGTTAATGCCCCTTTGGATATTTTTTAACACTACCCAAATCCCTGCATCTAAAACATGAAAATACAATTTCAAGGTGAGAAAACACAATTGCAGTTAGAATACCTGCCCCTCCCGGTAACTCTGCTGCCTGCCATGGCACAAGGCTCACTGGAGAGCACTGGGATGATTTCAAGTTCACGGCATAATGTAATGTAGTCCCTTTTGAATCTAGACCATCATGTAGTGGTCACTTATTTGCATGTTCATATCAATACTACCAAAGCTTTAATCTCTAAGACTTTTAGCAATACAGTAAGCAACTGTTCCAGGATCTAGGCTTAATGCTGAAACACCATGAGGGCTGAGGATTGCTACATATTGCTGCCTAATAGCCCCTGCTGTTTGACACCTGGAATGGCATTAAGGAGCTCTGGCACTGTATGCAGAGTCCTCTACCAACAACTGAAAGTGCTCCTACAAGATGGGAAGGAGAGGAGGGGGATCAGCATTCAAGGGTTGAGTCTATTTAAGGTACTGAAAACATTTTTGTGGGGTGAAGGGTCAGCATTTGAAAAGTAAGGTATGGTTTGTATATATGCAGTAAAAAACTGAGATTCCAATACATACCTTTTTCCCATTCAGGTTAATTAGGAGTTTGCTGTACTCCCAGCTAGTTTTGCTCGCAGGCAAATTTCTTTTGAGCTCAGCAGCCAGGACTGTATCTAGGGCTAAGCTTTCCCACCATATCACTCCAATATTAAAAGAATTTTTCTGGCTTCCTGTTAAACCGTGCACTGATTATAAAATTCTTTTGCTTATTTAGGGCCAGATTCAATAAAAATTCTGTCCAGCTTCCGCATCATGGAAGGCCACAAAAGCCCTGAAATATTTTGTTTTTGAAGCCTGTGTGGGCTTCCATGGCTTGGATGCTGGGTAACTATTCCAGTGAATGTGGTCCTCATAAAGCTTTTCAAGGTCCTGCTCTATATGGACCTAGTGATTTCTCTTTATTGTCTCCAGTGTGGATTACAATTCACTTCAGAGAATCTCTGATTTATGCCTCTGGTTACAAGCTAAATCCTAGAGGAATAGGTCCTCTTCATATCAGGTCACATCCTCTGCAGAACACTGACAGAAATTAGTGTTTCTGAAAAGAAACCACCACTTACAAAAATCTGGTATGTTTTGCATGCTTTATATGAATATAAGCGAATGGTAAAATCTAAAAGGAAATTCAATAAACTACTCATTATCTATATTCATATGACTAAGCTACACACGGAACGTAGCTTTTATCCTCCATAAAAAATGTACAGATGTTCTATAGAAAACTGTATGAACAAACTTTAACCTCACGACTGCTATTATTTTGTAATAAAAGGCTTACAGCATAATGTGAGCTTTTTTTGGAATGTAAGTTCCATGTGAGTAGTGTGTTGTTAATTTAATATTAATGCAATGCACCAGGAAGAAGTCTGCACAGAATCTCAAAGAGAGAGAATCACAGTGCTGCAGAGAGGAGATTTGTGGCATGGATTTTATTTCTTTCAGCACTCAGCACAAAATTCATTGACCAGGCTTCCCATTGCCACAGGGCAGTGGATTCATCTACAGACGTTTTCACATGCCTTGGCATGAGGATTTTGCTGCAGCATTCCCGCTGTTGTTCCTGGGAATCATGTGGTTAAGTCACCCTGCACTGCACTGAAAAGTTACCTCTCACTGTCGTGTGCATATGAATGAGCTTCTTTTTTGGGAACAGTGAAAGAAAAAAAGAATCCACTGAATAAACTTTGTAATTTCTTTTGCTGAACCATCTTTCAGGTAGCAGGTGTGAAGGCTTTCACCAAACTTTCAGATTGCAAATGCGGTGCCTGCTTTGCTTGCACCACAAATGTATTAAAGTGGGGGAGCAGAACAGAAATCCAGTTTCATCTGTACAGTCTCCCTTTCCCAGTGCTTAAGCCCTCTCCTCTGCAGCGTCTGCCATTCAGAATACCTATCTTGTGTTCCTCCAAGGAGTCAGTTCACTCTCTCCTCTCCAAATGCATTGGTGAAGTAATTTATGACTCCCATTGTTATAATCGCTTAGCAGCTCCCAAGCATGTAAAAATAGCAACAATAATCTCTCCCACTTTTCCTTCCTTAACACCCCATAGGAGAAAGAGCTTGATTAATCCTGTAGGGGTTACACATGCACTTGTGTGTTTCTATAACTTAGAGAGGGAGTTTGACATTTTCTGAAAGCGATGATGTCTACAGACATCTTCTTCATTGCAGAAATACATTTCATCAGTCTAGACACAGCTTCTGGGAAAGTCCTGTGTCCAGAAGCTTCCTTCTATGGCTTGACAGTTTCATTGCTTCTGTGAAATGCACTTGCGTGCGATCATGATTGTAAAGGAAGGCCCCATCTCAGAAATGGTGAAGGCCATCTCCTCGGAAGCCTTCCAGGATCAAATTTGAAAACCTACCCAGGACTCCACGCAATGAAGCAGAACTTTCATGCATAGCAGAGAGAAAAAAAATGGGGAGACATTTATGAACAACAGGCCTATGGCAATGTCTGTGTGGTAAACTGACAGACTGCTCCCATTTGTTCCAGTTTTCTGAGCATGTGATTTCAAATGCAGTTATCATTTTATGTGGACCATCGCAGCTGCACTGCACGCAAGAGAGTGAAGGCAACAGTCTGGCCCCTGTGAAACAGATGGAGCTTTCCTATCTCTGCATATTCTGTGGGCAAGTACTAAAGCCGAAAGTTCACAGAGGTGCAACAAACGTCAAAGGCCCTCAGCACCTGGAATAGTTACGGAAGGAAGAATTTCAACGTAATTCTCTGCTTCTACAGTCATCATCTAGATGTAAACTGCTAGGAAAAACTGTATTAGTTACTCTAAAGGTATAATTTAAAATTCATTTTAGTTAAACTGCTGTAGAAGACAGAGTGGACATTCTTGTATTTCATTGTTAAACCGTATCTGTTTTGGTTCAAGCTTAAATCTATTTAGGACCTGATTTGGTATTTGCAAATAAGATGGTCTTAAGCTAGCACAGTCAATTTAGTTTATATGTGGTTTTAAGTAACACTAATGCAGCTGTTTAATATAACTGAGATCTTAGACTTGCCTGGTTCACTTCTGGCCATTTGCTCTGCAGTGCAATGCCAACTTCAGCTAGTCACTAAGTTAATTAGGGGAAGGCAGTAATTATGCTTGCAATAAGGAATAAAAAAACCTAGATAACATCTATAGAAAAGCAGGCACTTTAGCTCACCATGTGATCTCCTTAGCTCTCCAGTGGTTTCACATGTGTATGGAAGAAGCCTTGTCAGCTTCCAGAGATGAGGAGTCTGGACATAAGGAAACAACTGCTGCTTGTGACTCCTCTGGCTGCGCCTTAGGAGAAGGAACAGAATGGTTTCATGGAGCTTCCACTGATACACACCGCATCTCCACTCAGGTTAGCAGCATCTGATGATCAACAGTTTCAAATATCAAGAGCGATCCAACAACTCATTACACACTACTATTTTTCACTGGCCAACGTTACAAGGACAGCCTCAGTACCCTGTGCTACCCTGAAACCTCAGTGACGGGGATCAAGTTACTGCCTGCCTCACAGCTGATGTTAGAGATTAATTTTTGTCAATCTGATTAGCAGAGGACACTTAAAGTTTGGGCGGTAGCTTGTAGGATCCTGCTCTGTGAAAGACAGATCCGTGAATGAATCTTACCAGACCACACATAAGCTGTGATAGAAGATTCAAATCAAAGGGAGAGATCATAACCTCCATTTACTTATGCCCCAGATACCCTGTTTCTATGCCCATTTGGTCAAACCTGGAAAGACCGTGTTAGATTTCTTCTCCTGATACAGCTTGAGCACCTGAGATGTTTCAGCAGAGGCTGTGAAACAAGATACCTCATACAAGAGATGTGACAAGGTGAGTAGTGTCAGCCAAGGTTTATAAAGTAACATTAGGCTCCTTCTGTAACGTCAGAGGAGTAGGCATCTGGCAGTGGCAAGGTGTGTTGCAGTACTTTGCATCAGGCAACGTTTCTGCCCGTGGTGGTCACGGGCCGTCTCTCAGTTCTTCTGCTCAAGTCTTCCCTCATTTCTGGGAGGGACTGGGGGCAGACAGAAGAGCAGGAGCTGAAGGCTGAGCATGCCTGGCAGTAGTTACATCTCTGTCTCCCGGATTTGTTCTGTTACTCCAAAATGTTTTCTAAAACCATAGGCAACACAAAAGACAAAAGAAACATTGGGCTGGCCTGCTTTGTACTGCTCCAACCACGTTCCCTTTTTTGCAATCTGCTCATTCAACAGACTAGCTCATTGCCTAGAGAGCAAAGCCCCACAAGCTGATGCATGAGGGTCTTTCAGTCAGATGAACAGGACTTACCAGGGGTGGAAGGATTTGCCTCCTCCCTGCATCAGTGACCATTTCTCCCTTTGCAATTAATTGGAAAAACATCCTGAGGAGAAATATTTCCCGTGCAGCTGATGCTCCCATCTGCAATAACCTGGGTCTGCATATGTATACCCCAGTCCCCTTCGGGGTAGACTGAGAACTCTTCTCCTTGACCGGCAGCCCCGTAGCAGGAACCAGAACTGACCCGACACACACACACCCCCCCCACTTTGGCTCCAGTTTCCCCTGCTTGCCATGACACCTCACACAGCGTGATGCAAGTGACAAGGACACCACACATTTTTCAGAGTCCTGCCCCCACCTTTTAGGTGAGGAGCACTGCCACATCCCCCAGAAAGCTCCACAAATGCTATGAAAAGAAAACAACCACCACTAAAAACAACTCAGTGCCTTCTACACTAGAAGTAACAACTCATGGGCAAACTATTCATCTATTAACATTTTTCATTAAAACAATCACTCCCAGCTGAGGCTTATGAAAGACCCTGACAGGCCAAAATGTCAGCCCAGTTACGGTATTTATTATTACAACCGTCAGGCCAGAAGGGTTTGCTGCAGAGGAACCAGCAAGCATGCTCAGACAGGCGCTCCTGCCCATGGGCCAGCTGCTTCACGAGCAGGACTGGCAAATGTCAGATGTCAAGTTCTCGTTTCAGTCCTGCCCTCTTCCCGTTTGACCACCATGGATCATTTTAGCTGTTTAGCAACTGGCAAAGACCACATCAGGCAGGGTAAGCATCAGTGTTGTCCTGCTTTTAGAGCTAAGGGTCTTTGTCTCAGCTTTCCCTGTTTTTAAACTACTACAGTATGGCTTCAAGGGCTCATGTCTGTCAATCAGCAAGGAGGGACAAGCCAGAAGATGAGGTGTACTTTCCTCAAAGTGGTGGCTGCTCCCGGTAGCCACGTGCTTCGGGAGAGTTGGCTGAGAGCATCCGTAAGCTGCAGGTCTGTGTTCAGGAGTCACGGGCTGGTCCTGGTGCAAAGAGAGGATTGCACTTGGGTTTCACAACGGAGTTCATGGAAGTCAGTGGAAATTGAACTGCAGCCAAGGTGGAAAGCCATGTAGAACAGATGTCTTTACAGAGGATAAAACAAACAAAAAGAAATACTCAGAGCCCGAGTTGGAACTCTTGGCCCACGCTAAATCTGTAAAAAGCCCCAAAGTGTTCTAGAGGGAGGCTGTCCGACACACTTAAATTCCACATGTATAAGGTAAAACACATTTGCATTGCTAATTTAATAAAGGACTTCTTGACCCAAAGTCAAATACTAGCGCAAATCTTCTGCATGGAAAAGCTCTGATAAGCGTGCTCTTTAACTCTCTCTGTGAACGTTCAGTAATGATCCTTTTTAAAAGTACATCTGCTTCTCCTAGTGTCTGATGCTAATTATCTTATCAGATAACAGGCAGCCCTGTGCTGAGTGGGTATGTAATATATTAGCCTTGGGGAAAAAAAAAAAAAAAAGCTTTATCTTTCAAGTAGATTTGAAACTGCATATGATCTTTCTGAGTCTGTGGAAACTTTCCTCTGCAGCACAGAGCTTATATAAGGAAGATGAAGAAAAAGAAAAGAAAAGAAAAGAAAAGAAAAGAAAAGAAAAGAAAAGAAAAGAAAAGAAAAGAAAAGAAAAGAAA
>JAVKLA010000028.1:19637296-19695849 GCA_034782735.1 Sagittarius serpentarius | reverse complement strand
AGAAGAGAAGAGAAGAGAAGAGAAGAGAAGAGAAGAGAAGAGAAGAGAAGAGAAGAGAAGAGAAGAGAAGAGGAGAAAAGAGAAAAACAACAAACCCGTACAGCTTTCAGGGTGCAATTCTCCAGGCTGTTCCTTTCTGTTGAATTTTCTCCTCTACCAGTATTTTGGAATGACATACAAGTTAAACCGTTCATCTGGCATGGAAAGCAGCTTTGGTAATTGCAAGTTTACATTACGCTACAAACGAGTGGATTATAGTAAACAGACGAACTGTGTAAATAAAATATCACCACTTAGCTCTCCTTTGTGACTTGTATTCTGATGCCACTACTACTGCTTTTATTACAACTACTACTACTACTGCTAGGCTTCAGCTGACAGCTCAGCCTGAAATCCTTTATTCATCTTTATTACTACTTCAGCTGTTTTGAGAGCAAAAAGGCATGGAGGACTTATTGGCCAGAGGCTCTCTAACCTAGCAGGCCTGCCTGGGAAATCAATATGCAGCACTCGAGAGCACAAAGATGGATTGTGAAGCCGGGGCTGGGGAAAGAACGCACGCTGCATCTGGAAGGACACGGCGACAGCCACTTCTGCTCCGCCAGAAGCCTCCGAGACCATGCGTGTTTGCTCACCAACCTCGTGGCACCCTTCCAAGACAATTTGCGAACCTCGGTTCACACCATTTTCAAAGTAGGTCATACGCAGTAATCTCGGGCGAGGAGAGATACACTGTCAGCAGCAGTTGCTGCAAGGAGGGCGATAGCTACAACCAATGAGCGAGCTAGTGCAAGCAGAGAGCCCGAGAGGTATGAAAATGCTCGGTCTGGGGCCAGCTGCAGCAAGGTGCTCGCCTTGCTCAAACAGCTGACAGCGAGCGCTGACAGACCCAGCCTCTTACCATTTATAGCTGTAAAAGGACCGACTGTTCTCCTGGACACAACCACCAGCACGGCTTAAATATTAACCGGAATGAAAATACAGTAGGAGAAGAAATCTAACCTTTACATAGCTCTGTGTTCCTGACAGCAGGAATCACAGCTAATTCTGAATTATGGGATTTAAATTTACTACAAGCTTTGGATTATTGCTTCCTGACATACTTCCCTCACCTGCCCCTGCTCTGATATAGCCAAAACACAGGCTTGAAGGGAGATGTGTTTTTCATGGAGAGGATTCCTAAAGCACTTAAAGTTCCCTGCATTTTCCTGTATCCCTTGCTTGAGCTGTTGTAGGGGCATGGAATTAGAAATGGGCACATTTAAAGGTATATTTTTGAAAGATGGTGTCCAGGAAAATAAATGCAGAAATGAGTACACATACTTGTCTCAACACTATAACAATATAAAGACCATCAGAGAATTACCAGTTTAAAGCAACAGCATGAGACTTCGCAGGCACAGGAGCTGTTAGGGATGCATTGTCTTTAAACACAGCCTGCACATCATCAGAGATGACGTGATGCTAGAAAGCTGAAGGATTGCCTGAAAAGTGCTGCTGTGTTATGCAATTTTTTTTAAAAAGGGTTAATTTTTAAACAGGCTCAATTTAACCTTGCTTCTGGTTAACAGTTACATGAATCTGAATGAAAATATGCTCTCTGAAGAAATCCACTCTAATATAACGGGTGTGCATCATTTTTAGCACTGACTTCAACACGGAAACAGCAGAGCTGGGCAAGCATTGCTTTTTTTGAATCTGGCAAGGAAAAGGACTGACTTTCCTCCATTTGAAAAGTTGTGCTTTTTCCTTTTTTTCTTTCTTTCTTTCCCTGTGATGTGTCAGGCTGGAAATCTTAAACAGAAAGGAGCAAGCGATTTCTGAAGTTATCATGCTCTATGCAATGAGAGAGAGGAGACAGCACGTTGTAGACTAGCAACAAGGCTTATCTCCCATCCAAGAAAGAGCACACAGAATGACTTTCTGCTTCCTTGGGCGCAACCTACCTGATCAATAGCTTGTCCAGGGAGTTGTAAGACATGCAGAAACATGCAACAACGTGCTACTGTTATCAGCTAAAAGGGTGCTATAATGACTTTCTATGCAAATATACAGAAAAATCCATAAATCCAGAAAGGGTTATCACTCAGTACATCATCAAGTGAACAATTTATTCTCTGACACAGGATGTGATACTTCCCTGCCAAAATCATACTGCTTGCCTGTTATCACTAAGCTTTGAAAGAAAAGTAACCAACAAAAATCCCTTCTGCTGCTGCCTTCCCGACAGAAAATCCCTTTAAGAAAAATTTTAACAAAGAAAACCCCGAGACACTTGACTATTTTTTCCAGAATGACAAAGAAGTCTAGCTGTGGTTACAAGTGGGCTTAGTATTGTACAATTTCAGGTCATGTGAGTTTTATTACTTTCCAGGCTAACTTTTGCTTTTTCCCAGCCAGCTGCTGGCAGTTGTCATCTCAGGATTGAGAGCAAACTACTTTGAAAACAAATTTGTTCAGAAACCTTTTTAAAATGATACAGAAAAAAATCTTTTGTGTTTTTCATTTCAGCTTGGATGTAACCTCTTTTTTTTCTCCAGTCTTTGAAAGGAATCAGTCTGAAATGCTAAACAGGTCACAGAGTAATTATGCATCCACATGAAAATTAAACACACATTCAAAGGCTTAACTAACAGCATATGCTAATGCATAACAGGTATATGTCACTCTTTTTTTTTTTTTTTTTTTTGTGGTTGGTCATTAGGGTGTAAGCAAAACTGGATCCCATCAAACCCAGAGAAGAAACACAGTAATCTTTCTGCAGGATTAGAAGGAAAGAGACAACAGCAAGGTGATACTGTGTTGATGAAGTTGATCTGATTGTGCAGGGCAGCCAAAGCAAGGCCTGTGTGTCTGAAATCCTGGCATCAAGGTCGGGGGGTCTCTGGAGTTGCTCAGAGAAAGATAAGTCCTAAGGCCTGGCGAAGCTCCTGTGCTTGGGCAGGTCAGCAGAGTCACTCCTCGTCAGGGCCAGCCTGAAATCAAAGCTGGACGACTACTTTCAGCATTGTAAACCTGCGTCTCAATTGAAAAGACAGACAAAGATTTTGGCAAATCCTTTTATGTTCAGTCCAGAGCCAAACTTATTTTCTGGGACATGCACATCTTCTCACTCTGGTGTTACTGAATATTTTTTGTTAGCGTACTATGTTTTCCCTGACCTTTCACAGGACAGGTTTTGCAGCAGCATTTCAGATGCACAACAGGAATTGAATCTACTTCTCCTTCACAGAGTGGAGGTGTTTGGGTTAGTAACACCTCTCTTACAGATTTACTTGGTGGTAAAAAACATTTTTCTTTGACCTAGAGAGGAGAATGCACAGTGCTGGCAAAGATCAAAGGCCCAGTGAAGAAGTGCAAAGGACATCAGCATGGCCTCTACAGAGGTGCACGGTGGCACAGACGAACTGTGAACTAGCTTAGCTGGTTTGTACACCCTGCCACCTCCAGCTGAACACTTGCTGTGAGTTTGGGATTTTTTAGAACAAGCGCTGCAGTACTCTCATAAACTGGCACTGGTTAAACGAGATCTTTGGACAACGCCAAGACTGAAGATGGATTAAAGGTGGCTTAGGTCAACCTTTGCTTCCTTATCCCAAGTTCAGCACAGGTAAGGACTGAGTGCTAAGCTATTATTTATCGCCTTTTGGGTCTGCTGCTGCAGTGAGTTTGAAGAGCAGCATGGCCTGGCTCTTCCCAACTACCTTTACGCTTAGTAAAAGCTCTGGCTTCACAGCATGCCAGATACCCACTGCATCAGGGGCAGGAACCCCACACATCACCTCCCAGACAATTTTTAAACTGAGCTAAGGTTTTTCTCCTGTTTAAAAATTGGGTTTTTTGGGTTGGTGGTTTTTTTTTTTTTTTAATGCTATGGTTTCTGGAATACTCCAGTTAGCCTTGGAGGACTTCACGTGGTCTCTTCTGCCTATGATCAGCAGATAGCTAGATAGGAGTAGGGTGGAGATAAAAAACGGGATTGTTACTGCTGCATGTTCAGTAGCACGCACCTACTTGCATACTAGAGGTTTTCCATAACAGCATCTCTATTGCACTGATGCTACTGCAGAAATCTTAGGTGCTACTTCTTGTTCATTGTGGCTTCACAGTTCTTGTTGGCCAGAAAGAACACCCCCTACTAAGCCAAATGGTTGAAACCCATAAAAGGGAATATATATCACATGTGCATAGTAAAATTGCAGGCTGCATTTTTGTTCCATTCACCTCTTTCTCCTCCCTTCTGTACCCTCAACTCTGCTCTTGGAAGCACTGGAATAAGCCTGATGTGGGAACTCTAGGGGAGTCAATGGATTTATACTGATGTAACTGAAAGCAGAAGGTAGCTAAGAGGTTCAAAGATCTGTGCTTGTGTATTACCCCTGACGTTTCTGACCAAACTGCTTAGCTGACCACCACTGGATTAGCAGTCTTAGTTTAGTGTTTCACACCTCCTACACTCAGAATGTCAAATCGTGTCAGCTCACTCACAAGCCAAAACAGCCTGCTCCTCTGTCCCATTCACTCTTGACAGGTAGCACAATAGCTGGAGCAGCCTGAAGTACTCCATGCCCCAGGGCCATGAGTGTACCTAGGCTTTTTACACCGTGATTTGCATCACCTTAGCTTAGCACCACCCAGGTAAACGTAACCCTTCAGTTTAAAGCACATGAGGTTTTCTTGTGTTGGCATCAAACAAAATAACACGCTTGCTAATCCTTCTGGTATTAGCCAAACAGGGCTTAAAAATCCACTCAGATGCTTTGCAGTTGCAAGATTTCCCTGGCAAGTGTGGACAGTGGTCTCAGTCATGAATTCTCACAGAACTGAAGCTTTTGTTAAGAAAAAGAAAAAAATTTAATTTTATGGCAGCAAAAACTGCCCTTTCCAAGCTCAAGCTGAGTGCAAACTGATGCAACACTAGCTTCCTGAATCTGCAGAGAAAGAGCTCCAGTGCTCGTGCTGCTCCTCCATCCCAGTGCCGCCAGCCAGCACCCGCTGTCGGAGATTACCACGACCTCGTCCTATTCTCCAGCGGGGCCCCATGACATGCCGGGAAGTCCAACTATCCCCCTAATTTCATGCTGAAGCTTCCAAAAGCTAGAATTGGGAGCAGGAATGGGCACTGTAATGATTCACAAGAGATAAAGAACCTGAAAGGAAGGAGGCTGAAGGAAAGGATGAGTAACAGAAGTAGCTTGCTTGCTTCCCCTTCCAGGGAAGCAAGGAGGAGGATGAGGGATGTTGAAATGAGAACATACTTCTTTTTTCCCCCATGGCTATTAGGAAGTTGACAGGAAAAGACAGACCTGCTCTGGTTCAGTTGCTGGAAATGGGAGTTCCACACTAAACAAATACTTATACGTACTAGCTAAAAAACGAACTCAGGAACTGCATCTCCAGGCAGGCTCCTGCAGTAACTTCCTTACAGAAAACCCCCAAACCCCGAGTGCTGGTAGGAGCAAGGGACTGAGCTTCTTGGGAAGACACCAATAGCAGTTTGTGATAGAGGATCTCTCATCTTCCTCTAGTGTGCGTACCCACAACAGCCTTGTTGGTATGAGTACATTTTTTGAGAACATTTTACTGATCTAAAATTGTACCAATTCCCTTATATTTTCTCCAGTGAAATGGTGAACATCAGCCTGGTGATTATTTTTAATTCTGCCACGTTATGCTTTTTTTTATGAGAGTAAATATTATAAAATAATAACAAAGTGTTTGTTGGGATGCATTATTATACTTTTTTTGTCATAAACTGAATACCACACATTTTACTTACTCAGGGTACTTTTATCTTAACCACTTATCTTAACCACCTGGTTAAGTCAACAGGAAAGGCACAGCCCTGCTAGTATCTCAGTGGTCAGTGCGACTCACACAATCAGTAAAACTGAGACTTTCCTCAATGTAAAGAACGTAATTATTTTTTTTTGGCACTCTATTTGAGTTGGCTTAAGCCACATAATGCAGAGTTCTGTCCCATCTGTCCCACTTAATTATAATAATTGCGGAACCTAAATTTGCTTCCAAACATCATTAATTAATATTATACTACAGGCTGGGTGGGTAAGGGGAGGAACTCCTGTTTCCAATTCCTAAAAAACCGCAGCCAAACCAAAACAAGGTCTGGAAGACTTTACATTATTTTTCAGTGTCAGTGCTGAAGACTTAATAATCACAGAATGTGCTCTGTGTTCTTTAATAATTTTATATCATAAGCAAACATTGTTTGCTGGCAAACAATTTGCTAAAACATCTTAACTTGAATTTTTCTCTGTGCCAACGTACGGAAGGATTTGCTCCATGTAGGAAAATTAACATCACAGGATATATAAGCCCTGTATGTTGTATGTAATTAGAAATTTTTGAATGAAGTGGTACCAATATCTGAATTAAGCTGTAGGAAATACCATTTTAGATAGGTTACATTTGGTTGATTCAGATTGCTCTCCCAAGTTACAGGTAGGGGAGAGAAAAGCCATCTAGTGGACAAAAATGTATTTAGATACCAGAAAATATTTTCAGGCACGAAGCCTCTGCTGGAGAACTCTTTTTTTATTTCGTTATTCGTCTGCAATACTGCTTATCTAGGAATACTCTAGAAGTCTCCGGGAAATCAGGGTTTACTGGAGGGCAACAGCATAGATCTCTAAGCCCAGGTTTTTGGCCGATTTTTTGATTAGCGATTGTCATAAAAACGTAAGAGCCGCTTCATCCCTCCTATCCCTCACAGAGAATTTATCAGCATATTTCTTACAACGCTGTGAGGGTCATCAGTCGACCGAATATCTTATCACTAGATTCAACACTACGTGCCAAGCAGACTGGCATTGCCACAGGGTTTAAATAGCTGAGCTAATATTTAAACTTTTGTCCCCTCTGATCCCTGAAAAACGATGAGAAGAGACTTTGTGACTTTGTAAACAGATGAGCCAAATGGCACTCAGAACAGCCTTTTACTAAAATTATCTTTGAGCTTCTCCAGGACATAAGACCAGGGAGGGCTGGGGAGCGCAAGGCAGATCAGCTGAACAGCCCCCCCCCTCACAAACACGCGTGTGCGACTCATTCAGCGTCTTAACGTAAAAAGTGGGGAGAAGGGAAGAAAAAACTCTCCTCCTGATATTATTTACAACACTCACTGGCCTTTGCTGAAATGCTGCCTGCTAGGGTTGCAGTGGCCTGTGCCATGAGTTAAGTAACTGAATATATCCCAAGCAGACAGGCCCAGCTCTGCACTGCTCTCCTCCCCTTTCATTTATGCATGGAGGAATAAACACAACAGGCTTTTTTAATGCAACATTTTCAGAGACCCAGCCCCCAAATTAATCATCTTCTACCACAAAATTCAGAGCATTTAGCTAGGCACTTTCAGCTAATCTTGAAGAGCAGATAATGATCAGTCACGCCCGGACAGGCCAAAGTATTGAAGCTGAAGTATAATTTCTGTGGGATTACAACAACACAAACCACCATCACCAGACTGTACTGTGATGGTGCAAGCAAACATCTGTAACTCCTGCTGCTCCAGGCAAAGTGGGATTAGTGACCCACCACTTAGAGACTGCTCTGATGCTGAAACAACAGGTTTGGTTCCCTTCCCTGTACCCCTTTTGTTTGAGATAATAGGTAACCCCAGGTATTTTGTGCTCCCATTAAAAAAACATAAACCAAAACCCAAAACCTCTCAGTCTTTTGAAATAGTTGGTTTCAGGACCATCCCCTGCAACGATTTCCACCCAAGTCACCTTTGCAGGGGCATGCATTTACCCGAAGGTCTCAATGGCCTCCCTGTCCCATTAACCCTGCATATACATACTTAGACATATCACATAAGCAGCAGGCATCTCCTTACATCACTCCTCTGTTTGCCCCAGCATGAGGACTATTTAATGCATCACTTTTGACAGAGCCACCATTCGCTGTGCTCAGACAACCCTTGCGTTGCTGGGTTATGAGACAAGGGAACAGAAGCTCCCAAGCTACCTTGCACAGACCTTCTCTGCAGCCTCTTATTCATCCCCCTCCTAATGAATCACAGCCTTTTCTCTCTCTTTTCATAATAACCAAAAAAGGATTTCAGGGTTTGGCCCATTCACTACATTCTGTGTTTTAATACAGACAAGAATGGAATACAAAATACTGCCAAAAGTTTAGCAGCAGGGGCAACCTTTTTGCTATTTTCATGTCTACAGTTCCTGATTCAACAATGTCGACTTGCTGTTCTGCACAACCGCAAGGCAAGGAATTCATAAACAATAATAATAATTGTCCAACAAGGCTTCATCCCAGCCATGCATAAGTGCAGGACTGGCATAGAGCAGAAAAACGCTGCTTTGCTCCTTTACAAAGCTTGCAATACAAACTTTGCACTGTCAGTTTAAAACTTTGGCATCTGTGTCTGCAAATGGGGAGGAACCCATTTTCAGATACTTGTGAAATATAAACTTCAGCTGTTGCCAAGCTCAGAGATAGATTTGCTCCTTTTTATTTTTAAAAGTTTCCTGAATATGTGAAGAAGCCCACAAAGCCATTTTAGAGACACATAGCTATGAAAAATGTACACGCTTCTGTTTTTTTTTAAGAAGCAGTCTCAATCATTGTAATTATTCCTTGAGAACACTTTTTAAAAAACAGAACCACGGCTATTTTTCACAGCTACAAACCCCTAAAACAGCTCTAGAGTTTTCTGTGAAACTTACCAAAAAAATTGCCTTTCAGCTAAGAACAGTAAAAATAGATCAAAAACCAATTAGCTGGCCCACATGGCAGAAGACAGGTGTGCTTTGGATGTGGTATTTATACAGAATCAGGATAAGCATTTTTTCACTTCTACACAGATTCACGAAGGCTATAAATATCACAAACCTCTTCTTGCCAATGCCCATCACATCCATTTAAAACACTGGCCACTCAAAGAATAACCTTAGGATGCAGCCTGAAACATTTCATCTTGCCTCCTACCAAGTTATAAAACTGAATTAACATTAAAAGCAGCAGACTGATGGGTGAATTATGGTAATAATGAGCCTTCAAAAGCAAAAACAAGTAAACTCCTTTGGAAAGTGCAGCCAGAGAGAAGGCTGGGAACACTGAAACCAATTACGACTGCTTTAGTGTTACACCTGTTTAAATGAATGCCAAATCCAGGACAGAATTATTTGTGTTATATTATTAACAAAGGGACAAATGAGTAATGGGAAAATAGAAATGGTTTATGCAAAACAGGAGCTACTGAAACCAGCTAAAAACTTCAGGTATTTGTGGCGGAAAGCAAAGGCTGTGGTCTGACCTGCTGCTCTGGCTGCCCCTGAGTCGGGCAAAGAGGCTCCTGCTCCCGGAGCCCCCTCTAGCTGCTGGTCACTGTCCCCAGGCTGCCTGACTTATGCCAGAGTAAATACTCATGTAATTGCCCCTTATGCAATTCAGTCAGAATGATCTACCCTCTTGTCGATACTTGTAATAGAGGTTATTTTTTAAAACTATATTGCTCAAGCAGAAACAGATTTAGGGACCAATCACACAAGAAACTGTGCCAGGAGATCCGAAGAGGGATAGCCCTTTGCAGGCACATGGTGGGTGACAAATAGGAAGATGCTGAGAGCATCAACTTCTTCCCCAGGCCACGGCCTTGCCAAAAAAAGGAAAGATCAGGATATTCTTCTTGGAGCTTACAATTCCTTCCTTCCAATTTTTGCGCATTTAAGTACCTACATACAAGATGGTTCCCCACTGCATAAGACACTTCATGTATTAAAAGCACGTGAGAGGCAAGAAAAGAACGTATTTCTAAATGGACCAAACGCAAGGCTGAGACCGGGAAGGGACTGAAGGAGCCTGCCAAAGCTGGCCAGCAGCAGGGATACCCGCAGAGCCCAGGTCCCAGCTCCCTCTCCACAGCACTTCTTCTTGAATACCTTGCCTTCCCCTCACCTTTAAGATCTTGTCCAATTCCTGATGATTTGGGCAGGTGGCCATTCATGGAAATTGATAACTCATCTGCAGAAGTACATTTTCAAAACCAAGCCCTCATCCTCACTAATCTCATCCTCTCATTGAAAAATGCCAGGCCATCTCAGGCAGATGGCTTTGGTCAGGCTTCCCTGACACTGGCTTTAAGCTAAAATTCCTTTTCTCTCAATTCAGCCTTTTACGATGCATCTACTTTAAACTCGTTCAGAAATGGTTTCTCAAGCTAGCGGAAAAATCAAGCTGTCTCCTTTACTTCCAGCAAGCACGTTCAATGGTTTTGACCTTGTGATAACTATTGTCCATTCTTGTCACAACCAGGATACATGTAATTCACTATGATCCTTTGTTTAACTCAGCAATATGACAGAAAAAGACATCCCACTATTTTATGTATATTAAAAAAACCTTACAAAAGGACTTATTCTGTACAAAAATAGTACATAAAGAGCAGCGAGTTTTCACAATTCAAGTTTCACTAGAGCAGCAAAATGAAGTGGCTCTCCTCCACTCCCATAGCGAACACAAGCACTATACAGATAAGAAAACAGGTTTTACAACGAACCAGACAGACTACTGCACCCCAGCAAAGCTTTGGGGAAACAAAGAACAGAAATAAACACTGTATAACAAGCAACGCAGCACAGAACAAAAGAAGGCAGAATTCAATGCTATGTTCAATGCACATCTCGGAGGATTTTGCCAGATCCTTGCTGTCTCCTAAAGAAACGCTCATTCCAAGAGTAGTTGAACACCACAGAGTGACCATGGGCTCCAACAGAAGTCTGTGAATCTGTTCCCAAGAAGCTCCCAACTGTGCTTCAAAACTCAAGATGACTGCCATTTAAGGTTCTCCAGGGCTGAAAGAGCTTACACATAAGATTTTCCTCTCGCAACCAAGAACACCAGGACCCAGAAAGAGCTCCAGCTGATTTTCCAAACAGTGAGCGACTGGCTTTCTCAAATACAGCTGCTTTCTTCATTAGAAGACTAAAAATAGTTCTGCTCCTAGCAGGCTGACTTCCTTTTAAGCATTCTGCCATATCCATGTGTGTATTTCATTCAGGGTTTCTGCATGTCTACACCACTGCGATTCTATTTCAGCCTTTAACTACATTCAAGAAATTTTTCATTTCCCTCTCCCCTATTCACTCCAGATGTCCTGAACTGTCCAAAACTGTTTCATGTTAGGAGAATTTGTAGGGATATTCTGGCATTCACATTGCTCCCATCTGCTTCAGTATTTTCAGGAAAGATCAACTTTCTTCCCCAACTGTTAGCAAATATGGATGAGTTTATGGTTTTAAAATATCCGTGATTAATGGTAGATGTCTTGCTTGTACCTTGTGCAATAAGAATAATTAAATACTGCCATATCAGGCTTTCACTGTTTGCTCTCGAAGAGATGCTGGAGTGAGAAGCCTAAGAAACTGAAGGATATCCTATGTCTCAGAGAGAATACTGCAACAGTAGTAAACACTTCTTCATAACGCTGTGCCAGCATGCAAGAACCTTGACTTGAAAAGACGTACTGAATGTGAGGTGGGGGACTGTGGGAGCACATGCCGCAGTGGTCCTTTCAGTCCCAGTCACCTTGTTTTCCAGATCAGGGGAAACTGAGCACTGCTGCTTTCTTCTAGCTCACATGGTGGGTGTGAAAATCAAAGTGTGAGAGGGGACATAGGAAGGGAGGTACCACGGGAGGGAAATACCCCTTGACTCCCCTTAATGTGACATTAGCTTATGTTTGGATCCATATAGCTCCAGAGGGTTCTAGATGTCCCAGTTTAGATCTGAAGTAAAAGTACGTGGCATATTCTATCCTGAGTGAAAATGCCCAGTTTTGGACAAAGAGTGTATTAAAAATTTGACTGACACACTCACCAGAGCTAGGCAGTATCAGAGAAATGTGTTTGCTTCTAGTGCAGGAGAGCTTCAAACTAGAGACATCATACCTAGCCTCTGCCAAGTATTTCCACTGAAGTCAATGGAAACATTCTGCAGGCTTTGATAACCGTTCCTGCCCCCACAGAACTTTATGGATATCCCGTTGATATAAAAGGATGCAGCCCTTCAGACAACAGATAAAAAGTCACTTCCCTAAGAAGATCAGCAGAAAGGCCATTTGGGATCAGCTCCATGGCGTATGAGGAACCAAAGTTCAGCAGAGTTGAACTCCCCCCCACTTCAGCAAGGGCAAGGCAACTGCAACCCATCCCAGCGTTCTTTCTCTTGAACCCTCAGCATGATTCTCTGCATCACTTGACAACTCCAAACAGTATACTTTGTAATGCTAGGAACACCAGTTGAAACAAATGAACAGTTTAACTCCTAAAATTCTAACCTGAGGTATATTTACTTTTCCAAAGTTTTGGTCATAAATATGATGTGCTTCACTGAATCTGTCCAGGATGAAGCTGGGAAGTAATAGGGATCCTAGTACTCAGGATATTTCTAGACAAAAAGTATTTGCACAAGCATCATGAAATTTTGGTAGCATTTCTGCCCATCCTTAATCATCTTGCAAGTGTAGGTGTGTTATCTAATAAATTTAAACAAGTACAACCTTTCTAATACAGATAACCTGGTTACAAAATTTTTATGCCAGGGAAGATAGAAGAGAACTCCGGGTCTTTTTTTTTAATCTTGAGTTTCAGTGATGTCAATTGCTAAATGTGTCTGAGAATACAAAGGTATCCATAAACTATTCTAATCTTATTTACTTCTAGAAGAGTTAAGGTTGGTTGTAACCTCACAGTCTCAGGTCAAAAGGTGTTCTGAAGATGGTATCACTTTGGACTTTTTAAAGAGGAAAAGAAGGGAAATATACAGATACCCAGGTAGCATTATTTAAAATAAAATATGATAAATGGCATCTGCCTCCTCCCTCAAACGTATACAATAGGTCCCTAGGGTAAATAGTCTTGGCCATTTTCCATGATGCTAAAAAAATGTAGGTTTCAGCTCTTCCTTCTTCATAAGTAGGAAACAATCACTCACAAGAAGGCCAATGCAAGTAGAAAACAAATTAATCTGGCTGTGTTTTGCACTGACCTACGCTGCTGCACTCCTACGGTAACCCCAACCAAGAACAAAATTCAGCTTGCTGTATCTTTTCCCTCTACATGTCTCATTCTGACCACACAACTATTCTATTTTCTGGTTAAACATTACATGGAGTGTGTTAATCTCTGCTTCAGCTAATTTAGCTACACTAAATGCAAATGCTTCCTGTGCTTATGAATACAATCTGTTCATAGTGAGTAGTTTTGAAGATTTGGATGAGTTAAAACAGCAACAGTATCCATGTGGGACCAATCTTCCCTGGACAACTCTTATGCTTTGATTCATAAATTCTTTCCATAGGAAATATCTGTGGAAAATCTCCAACACATCCAGAAATGCACAATTCGGTTGCTGGAGTTATTAGGGGTTCTTAATACTTATTGCTTCTGCCTTTATTTCCTACTTTTATATAAGCATTGGCTCTTGGGTTCACAAGACCCCTTTATGCTTATTTTCCATTATTATAGAATGTGTGTTTTTAATAACTGCAATAACTTCTGTCATTAGTACTACCACATAAACCTATTAAAAAGCAACTTCCAACTCTGAAATACCTAATTTCTGCATCTAATGTGTGTGCTAAGAGGCACCTCTTCATCTGCCGTTACCGTTCTGCATGTTTGAGTTACTCTGTGGAATGAAGACCCAGTTGCTTTGTTATGAAACAAGCATACCATTATCTGACTTAGAGTATAGAATTTCAGGAAATCTTGAAAAAACACTCAGCCTTGTGAGGTGTGAGGGTGACAGTGGTGGGAGAGCAATGGTAAACCTGCAAGTGAACTTGTGAGACCCATGACATGCACAATTCAGAGAAAAATGGAGCAGAAGAGCAAAGGGGGGCGAGTATGGCTACTGGGATGTCAGAATGTGTCCAGTTTGTCACAGATATCAGGGGCTGAAGGGTTAGTTTCCACCGCAACAGTACATTTTGGAAGTGCGAGTCCCGCGCTCAGTTGCCCAGAGTGGACAGCTTAGGCATACCTGGGTGGTTTTCTGCTCACCTCTGGCAATAAGAGCACTTGCAATTTGTCATGGATTTCTGCCAGAGGAGTTTGGCTCTTTACCCCAGATTTTCAGAGACCCCTCCGGTATTCCCTGTCCATGCAACCATTGGTGCCGCAGTGCCAGGTGTTGCATTGACATGAGGAGTTTTCACGCAGCTGAGTCTAGTTTCACCAACCGTGCTTGAGATGTGGTCCCCCCAAAGGAGTCCAAGTCTTTCCTGAATTAAAACTTCCATAAACTTTATAAGAAATTTAGGTAACTGACAGCAAATTGCAGCTAGTCAAGAAGAAAGAAGAAGAAACTAGCACTTATGGTCCACATGGGTCCAGGAATAAAGTTTTTAAGTTAAGACCTTTTCACAAAGCATTTGCCCTCTGATGTTTGCATTTGACAGACTCCAGTTTATTCGGTATCTCTTATCTCTTTTTTATTTTCTGCCTTCTTCAAATGGTATCTCTTCCTCATGATTCCACTGCTCAGGTGGTTCAGGGGTGCAAGTTAATGCCGAGTGGATGTTGCAGGCCTCATCTCTGAACTGCACTTCTCTCCTGCTTTGTAAAACTCTTGACTGGCCACTCCTTTCCCGGTTAGACCAATAACTGCAAATACCATCAGATTTCTCACCTCTCAGACCAAGACAAGACTGTAGCTCATTCTTCGTCTTAGCAGGAATGCTGCGGCAGCAGAATTCTTTGGGTAAGCATTCTGTGGGTTTCTTTTAAAAACCAAATTAGTCATATGCAGAGTATGTCTAGAGTGGAACAAAGCCAAAGATAGAAGCCCTTTTTCAGATCTAGATATGCCAGTTGAAGAAGATGATCTTTCCAGCTGCCTCTCACCCTTGCCAGAGGTTACAGCAAGCTGACCTGCTAGTGAGTGAATGTGCTTCAGGCAAAATGAGTGAAGTTGACTTAAGATGTTTAAATATTTAGTCTTTGTTCACTCAGTTCACCCTGACTTGAAAAGGTTTATGAGACTTCACCAGGTTTATGAGTGGCCCCCATGATGCTGAGCCACAGGTCAGAGGGACAATAGTTTCTAGTGTGGGTAATAGGTCTCCAGATAGGAGAGGGTTATTAGTAGTAACCTTTTCAGCTAGCAGGGCAGTATGCAAGAGCGAGTATGTTTCCACGGTCCTGGACTAACATAAATATTTTCTATCATCAGTATAGTTCCTTCCTTTCCCTCATGGGATTGCCCTAGCAATATAAGCAACTTTATACAGTATCATCACATTTGCAGGCCCTGGTCCTCATGGGGGACTTCAACCACCCCAATATCTGATGGGGGGACAACACAGCAGGACAATAAGCAATCCAGGAGGTTCCTGGAGAGCATCAATGACAAGTTCTTCTTCCATTAGAG
This sequence comes from Sagittarius serpentarius, assembly GCA_034782735.1. Lineage (NCBI taxonomy): Eukaryota > Metazoa > Chordata > Aves > Accipitriformes > Sagittariidae > Sagittarius > Sagittarius serpentarius. The sequence continues at coordinate 19,680,441 of JAVKLA010000028.1, read as the reverse complement.
GAGCCAATGAGGAGACGTGCTCTGCTGGACCTCATGCAAACTAACAAGGAGGGTCCTGTTGGGGGTGTGAAGATCAAAGTCAGCCTTGGCTGAAGAGACCATGAAATGGTGGAGTTCACGATCCTGAAGGCAGGGAGAAGGGTGAAAAGCAAGCTCACAACACTGGACTTCAGGAGAGCAGACTTGGGCCTCTTCAAAGATCTACTCAGAAGAGTCCCATGGAGGAAAGGGAAGCCCAAGAAAGCTGAATAATATTCAAGGATTGTCTCCTCCAAGCTCAAGTGGTCCATCCCAATGATTTAAAAAAATGGCAGGAGGCCTGTGTGGATGAACAAATAGCTCCTAGCCAAACTCAAACACAAAAAGGAAGCATGCAGAGAGTGGAAGCAAGGACAGGCAACCTGGAAGGAACACAGAGACATCTTCTGAGCATCCAGGGACAAAGTTAGGAAAGCCAAAGCCTAAATTAAATTGAATCTGGTGAGGGATGTCCAAGACAACAAGAAGGGCTTCTATAAGTACACAGGTGACAGAAGGAAGGCTAGGGAAAATACAGGCCTATTGTTCAACAAGATGGGAGACCTGGTGACACAGGACATGAAAAAGGCTGAAGTACTGAATGCCCTCTTTACCTCATAGCAAGACAGGCCTTCAGGAATCCCAGGTCCCAGAGACCAAGGGGAAAGGCTGGAACAAGGAAGATGTACACTTGGTGGAAGAGGATCAGGTCAGGGAATACTTAAGCAAACTGGACATATAAACTGGTCCATGGGCCATGACAGGATGCACACGAGTGCCGAGGGAGCTGGCAGACGTCATTGCAAGGCCACTTTCAACAATCATCTTTGATCAATCATGGCAATTGGGAGAAGTGTCCAAAGACTGGGGGAAAGCAAATGTCACTCTTGTCTTCAAGAAAGTCAAAGAAGGAGGACCCAGGAAACTACTTGAGCCTGGGAAGCTGATGGAGCAGCTAATCCTAGAAACCATTTCCAGGTACATTAAGGACAAGAAAAACATCAGGAGTAGTCAGCATGGCTTCACCAAGGGGAATATGTAGAAGGCTGAACTTTAATTTCTTCCACATTATAAATAAGTAAAAAAAAAAAAATATGAAAATCCCTTTGTAAGAAATGGTCTCTCTGCTTAGTTCACAGAGCATTTTCTCAGGCTCTCAGTAGATCCTAAGTAGTTTAGCTCAATACTAGTAGCTTTGATTTCAGGGGCAAAGGAAACTTAAGAAATGTCAAAGATTACCTTCCATTAAGCTTGCCAGTTTGTAAACATGAAAGAAAACATGGCATTTGACTATGCCCTAATACGTGCTGATCAGTCCAAGCAAAAAGCAGGTATGACAAGTGTTCTCATTTAAGTTGTAGTCATTACCTCATGCTTCATCCCTTCTGTTGATAGCAACCTTGTCACGCAGCCAAACAAACAACCAGCATAAACAAAATCCATCATTCTTGTTCTTATAGTACAGAAATGTACATAATAAACCCCATCAATTCCCACAGAGATACACTTTAAAACAGTTAAGTTGCAGCTACGAAAGAAAGACATAAAACAAAAATAGGCTAACAGCATCTAAAGCTATTCTGTTGAGATGTGTGCAGCTGTAAATGGGTTAGTTTGGCTTTTTGAGTTATAGTTTGCAGACACATCTATACAGATTATAGTTATGAGTTACTGCTGTGTATGTTTAATGGATTTTCCTGCTCTCTGGTACTGCAAGTTCCTAGTCAGGAGTTTTGCTTCTTGCCAGATCTAATCAGCTAATACTATGTTTTACAATATTCTCTCGTTAGCTACTAAATTTTGGATTGTCAGACCAAGAAATGAAGGAGTGCTACATGTTTGATTTGATTATGTGAAAATTGTCTTTATTTTCATCTGTTTGTACTATAGATGTATTTGCCTTGTGAACTTCAAGAGGCTTATGCTTCTCCTGCATCTCAGATAAATATTTTAATATCCCTATTTAGATGCAATTTGAAGCCTAGCTAACTATGCTGTCTTAACTTTATATATTATTGCCTTCTTGGTAGCCTTTACACAGCTTCTATTAGCCTATAGCCAGTCCAGGGCCCTACCTTACAACCCTATTTCATGCAAATAACTGTTATCAAACGCTAATACATGTGAACTCTTCCTTACCCAGTGACTACCTTAATTGATAATGACATTATGAAAAAATCTGAAACAACACCCTTTGAATAGTGTCTGCTTTTGTTATTATTTTTTAGTTCTCTGCCACTCTTATTGAATATATGGCTACTGCCTAATAGGATCTATAAGCAGTTTGGTGGAAAGCACCTTTCATATTCATCACATTGGGACTTTCAGTGACACCAGGAATTTGAATTAGTAAGGTATCTTTACTACGGTTCTGCTTAGTCACCCCTAAGAGGCAGTTCTTGAAATGCCATCACTAACCTGAACTAAGATTTGGAACAGTACAATGGTGAACCTAACATCAGACACAGAAATCTCCAGGATAAGTTCCCTGTACAGAGTTCACAAGATCAGGCTTAATTTGAGAAAAATTATTTGTATTGCACCATAAATTTAAATAAATAATACCAATGCCATCAAACCAGCAGTCCACTTAGATCACCTCTGTGTAAGCACAGCACTAACAGAGAAAACTGAGAAAGTCTGATTTGGAGTTTATGAGAAGTATAAAATCTGTAAGGTCAATAAACAGAGCTTTTGTGTGGCACAAGGGACTGCTGGAAAAATTAGTGTGAAGGTAAAGGATGGAATTTCCAAGGGGAGTCAAGCAGCCTTTAACATAGACTGCAGATGAGCAGAGCAGTGATAGTTAGATGTGGTTTTACTGGCAGTAACCAAAGACAGGCAAATACTAGCACTGTGAAAATTTCATCCATCTTAGTAACTCAGTTCCTCTTTGTACTGCTTGTCTCTCAAAAGCACGTATTAAAGTACCGCAAAACGCAACACATGACACCGATCATCTTCAAACATCTGTTGTGTAGCACATGGAAAAGCACGTTATAGAATTTCTAAGGAAAGCTGCCTTGTAAATAAGCAGGAGAGCTTTACTGATTCTCTTCTGTAGGAAATTAAATTCAACTAAAAATCACAATTCTTAAAAATTAGGAAAAGTACATATGGAAAGCAGGAAACCATAGCAGCTTTTTTTTTTTTTTTTACCCCGTGCATTCTTAATGCAGCAGTATTTACATTCAACAGCAAACAGCTGCCTTTTCCATTGCCCCATCAATCACCCTACACGGCCCGATGAGGGTATGTCAGTGACTGCTTCGCAAGCACCGAGCCCACAAGCGCGTCCCAGCTCTCAGGTCCAGCTGCCCACGCTGGCAGTGGCTGTCGGTGCATTAAGACGAAGTGTGGTCGTGCACCACCTCCTCCCACCCAGCCTCGCTCCTTGGTTCCCACAAGAAGGAAATTGAGGTCGGGAGGGCCGGGGCAAGGGGTGCCGGGAGCCCAGCTGAGCTGCGGCCGCCACGGCTGGCAGCGAGCTGCAGTTCTACTACGTGTTTCACCAGTCAGAGAGTCAAGTTACAGCATGATTCAGATGTGTGGGGCAAAGCAAACTCAGGTTATGTCGTAAGCCGGCTAAGACTCGAAAGGTGATCAGCCCTGTCACCGCTACAAATTGAAACCATGATGTAAGTGGAGGAGGGGATGACTGCATTATTAATAAATGACAGGGTAGCATCTGCAGAGTAGACAAACCCTACTAATCAAGTCACACTCTCTCCGCTGACCTTACTGCTCGAGGTAAGCCAGCCAGAGGGTATAATCCCTTATGACATTGCTCACAGCTTCCCTGTCCAGATTTCCAGGGCAGACCCTAAATACAAGCAAAACAGATGCCTATTCTGGGCAGCCAGTGTTTTTTCAAAGGTGCTTGATAGGAACATCTGTAAACCTCTTGATCACCTCAGTATTTCAGAGGTCGGCCAGGCTGCAGGCAGCACAGCTGCATGGCAGGGGTAACCTCTCCGCTCCCTTCAGCCAGCGTCATCGCACCTGACCGGCTGTGCAGCTCACTGCTTGCGATCCACTGAATCCCAAGTGGTTTCTCTGATGTCTGAATTAAACTTTTAGACCCGTATCATGTGTAATGCAACAATTTATTTCGTGATAAGCATTTGATATTTATATAACCGGAGATGAGGGAGAGAAAAAATCTGTCAGAAATAGCTTTACAGATGAGTCTTCTCATTGTCTAACAAGCTTTTCATTGTTTTTAATTTTCATTTCTCTCCATGGTTCAGGGCACTTTGAAAAAAAAAATAAATCTATTCAGCAGTTTCCCACTCATAATTCAAGAAAGAGAGTCATGTATTATAATAGAGATAATTAGCTTTGACTGAAAATAATAAGCTTGGCACCAAATATCCCCCACTACTGCACAGAATAACCATTTATCGTCTTATATACTCTCCATCAAGCCTAATTACTGCAACAGTAATTACTAACCTGTTGAAAGAACAAAAGAAAATGCAACTAGCTCTGCGCTGAAATAAGGAGAACGTTGCTGATTCTAATAAGAAGCTCTTCATTGCCCCCTCTTAGAGCACATTTACTTGCCATTTAGACCTTGTCTCAACACATATGCTTGTAACCCCAAAAAAGAAAATACATCCACAAATAGCCAGATTACAATGGTTAGGTCCCACCCGTTGAGGCCAAATGTTTGTTCAGTTGGACTGAAGGAATGGCACTGACTTGGGGATTTCTGGGAAGTTAAGAGAGCAGCGCCTGTCCCCGGCTGTGTGCTGCAACGCTGCAGACTTCCACATGCTGGACAGCTTTGCTTGCCTACTCTTCTGACCCCGGCTGTTACGCTGTCTCCTCTCAACAGCTATTCTGCCAGTTATGCCAAAGAAAAATTAAACAAATGCAGCCCTCTGTTCAAAGAATAACATGTGCTTAAAGGGTTTGAAATATAATCTTTATCTGCAGAAAAGTACTGCGTTCATTATAGCATTTCTCCCCAGTTCCACCGCGTCCCACCGTTGCTCCTGCTTAAAGGCACTCATGGAGCTTCACCACTGACAGCTGAGTAAGCCCTGGAAAAAAGCAGCCAGTGGCAGCGCTAACCTCTTTTGCTGCTCAAGGTATTCCCCAGGCCATAAAAGAACCTGTATTTGGGAGAGCCTATACCTGAGAAAGAAGAGGGAGGTGTCATTGGTTTCCTTATACCCTGTTCCGTCCAGGTCCCTGAATGGGACCTATCCCTCTCTCTGCCTTTGCCAATGGGAGGTGAAGGAAACTGGTCCCTTCCAGACACCATCAGTACTTTTCAAAATCTGGACTGCCAAAGTTGTTATGCTCATTGAATCCAGGAACTGGAACAATGCCACACAACATATGCAAGCATTCACAGCTAATCAACCCAGCTGAAACTTCGGATATTGAATATTCTCTGGGAAACTGTTCGCAATCAATCCACAGCATGTAAACAACACAACCCTCCCACCTCCAAAAACCCCAACAAGCTATAGAGTAATTCATTGCATAAATACAACCAAAAAATACAACCTAGAAAACCTCAGAACCACTAATCTGAGGCACTCAACAAGCATGACTTATACTCTGCCTCAAATAATGAGACTGGTTTAAATCAGGAATGGTTTGGGACCTTTTCTGAGTTCTTGACTTTTTGGCCCCCTGCATTTTGAAGCCTTAGGGTCATTATGTTTCAGGGCTTTTTCACCAGAATCATGAGGCCTAGAAACTGCCTTTTTTCCCCCCACTTTTTAAATCATTTCTTTTCTCCCCCATTCACACAATCCCAGATGGTACAAGCTTTAAGGAAAATGCAACAGACTCCAAGGGCTGCTTCCACCTGGTGTGTTCTCTTCCTCCAGTGGACATGCACTGCTAGAAGGCATACAAGTAACTAGGAGGGGGGCCTCCCAAAATTACAAGAATACCAAGAAATGCAGAAGCCATGACACTCCTGATTATCCCATGCACAGAGAGAGGGGGATGATGTATTTTCAAAATAAAGGGAAAATTTCATAGCCTAATGGCTATGTCATTGGTGGGTTTAGTACAGCAGAATAGGATAAAATCACCAATGTTTTCTACAGCCTTTGCTTGGCTACAAACACTATATCAGTGTATTTTTACTAAAAGTAACCACATTTTTCCTCCCCCAAACCCCCTTACCTAAATGTAATTTGATATTCTGTTTTAACATTTTATTAGTGAATTTAAGAGATGCTTATAGTAGGACTGGAGTCTAGCAGCTACATAAGTTGTAACCAAAAATTTAAAATATCAGTAATACTTTCTTGATGAAACAACTAAGAGGTGTGTCTGATCACTACCTAACAATGAAAAGGCCCCCAAAAAGTTTTAATATGGCATTCACCATTTAGAATAATGCAAAACCAGTCCAGGACATCAGAAGCTAATGGAATTACTTAATTCTCCATTTAGCACAGCATTAAAATGTTCAGTTATAGGCTCATTCTGCATGCCATCATAAATCTCCCCTACTAGCTGAAAAAAAAGCCAACAAAACAAAACAAACAAAATCACTTCAATGGGGTTGTTTAAAAATGTCCAGTTTTCCCACCTTCCTGATTTAATTTCTTCTTTAACCACTGAACTGCATTTCCCTCAGTTCTTTTCCAAGCATCACTTCTCTGCAATGCACAGTACATTCTCTAACTGGACCACAAAAAAAAAAAAAAAAAAAAAAAGACTCTATTGTAAGTCATAGGCATTGCTCTATCCAGAGATTGTCTATATGGGTTTTCAAAGACATCAGGCCTTTAATATGTCTAGGATTTATACAGTTTGAATTCGTACTCTTCCGGAAGCCTGCTTTCACACACTCCAAACTAGTTTGCTTTATCCTGCATGAGTCACTGTGAAAAAGCCCACTCAGGAAAAATATCCAAAGAAAACATGAGCAAACTAGTTAGTTAGAAGTAGGACAGGCCTATGCCAAAACCAGAAACTCAAAACATATCCGAACTTTGGGAGTATAGACTTTAACTTCAAATGTCTTCCCCATGCATGTCTCCAATAGGTCTCAGAAGGCTAATTTGTGTAATTATTTCTACTTGTAATTATGCTATTTGGTCACTAGTGACTTTTGGCTGTTTTGATGCTTTCAGGAAAGGAAGTGGTTTCTGGAGACAAAGAAAAAAGGAGCATAACTCATTCCATTTGGAATTGTTGCTTGCCTCACTAATAAATATCTCTTCTTTAAGGACTTTTGAGAGTCTCACCACCCTGATTCCCAGACACACTCCAAAGAGGTCACAAAATGATTCTGACCTACCTCTACACATATATAAACCTGTCTTTTTGTTGAAGAGAAGCTGCAAGGCTCAAGATTATAAACTTACAAAGATCTTCAGTTTTGCATGCATCCAAACTTGGTCAAATCCAAGAGAGAGATACAAAACACAGGGTTTGTTTTCAATACGAGCACTCTTAGCGTCTGGCGATCTTTTGCCTGAATTTTCTCTTGAAGACTCATACCAGTATCTTAAAATATTGGTTAAAAATCTCACAGTAACTCTTTTCAGAATAGGTGGATTATTGGATTACCTGATGCAAACACAGTTTTACAACAGTCCTATTTTACAGGATGAGCCACACAGAGAGCATGTTATATATTTATTCTTATACAGAAAGGGCTCTTACATACTTTCAGTCTGAGCAGCTTTTTTACTTCACAAATTCTTCTTTTCCCTTTAGAAGACTTCATTAAGGATATAAGATTAGCTACAAAAAGAAACGCATTACAAAGAACTTCTCCAACTTATTACTACTTACACAGCTGATTCAACAGGACATACAGAACTGGCTATCAAGAATAACGCACACATCCGTAGAGATGGAAATGAAAGTCCTCGCATTCTCAGTTAATACAGATCTTTTTTCAGAATATTTTTATATCTAGGCTCATTATTCAGTTTGGAATGTCTTAACAATTTCACCCTCTTCTGACTTTACAACATACCCCACATGAATAATGTAATGACTGGACACATCTGTAGGATTTTATGTGCAGTGTTTTAAAAAACTTTAAATGTGGTCAGAGGTATTGTAAAACTCTCTGTGAACAAAGCTGTCAGCTGGTCTGGAACTTCTTAGTCATAATAAAAAAAAACTCAAGTAAATTAACATTTGCCTTTGCGAGATTCTCTGCTATGTTCAAATAGTGCTCTACAGTCTTTCTCTATCAGTTAGATCCTCGCTGTGTATAATTTGGCTTTGATGATGCTTGGCTGCTGCTGGCCACCTGATCTATATTCACTCACTCTCTTCCTCTCCTGAAGAAAAGGTCAAATGTTTACGTCCTTGTTCAGGTATTCAGACTAGTGCATCTTTCTTGACTTAACGCTGCAGCTTGACTGATGCCTTTTGCTTTAACTGCTGGCATCTTAAGGCAAAAACTCAACCTGAACAAGAACTGATCGGGACGTAAGGCAACACCACCATCCCATCAGTTTCTCCAAAGAGCAACATACAGTTTTCTTCCATTCTGCTTTGCTGTTTTAACCACAAAGTACTACAATTTTTGCTGGAAGCACCAAAGGAGAAACAACTGCTGCTGAAAATAGCCCACTTATCTGCTGGATTATTTAAGTCCTACCTCTGCTGTAATCCACTCAAGACTCCTAGGCTCCCTCTTCCACCTAGTACTGCAGCCATCTCATCCTATGTCCTCTTTCAGTCTCTTTGCCCAGATAGGTCTATTTAGCCAAAATCTTGAAATCACTGCCTTCTCCTTGGCATTAAAGGTATCTCCCATGGGAAACACCCCAGAGACTGACATCAAGAGTATATAAATATAACAAGGTCTTTATTTTTCCCTGCTCTAAACAATACCACAGTGCTCTAACACAGGTACAAGGGTTTCCATTGTCCTCTATGAAAACATTTAATGCTATCCCTTCCCTCCAAATAAGAAATCATGTGTTGCTTGAAGTTTGACTAGTCATGCCCTAAAGCAAACATATCTTCCTTGATTAATGTGCCTACATCAGCCAAGAAAGCCTGGCTCCTTTCACTGGCACTCCTTGGCTTCCAAGTGTCCTGAATGAATCATCTTTCTTAATTCACATCTGAATAATTATGGATCTGCAGCTCCTTCGCTTTTATCTGTCAGTTCAGACATAAGGTCAGCTCTGCACAAAATGACCAAGACTCCTGTACCCATCAGGTCCACTGAAACACTTTAAAAACTCATGTACCTGGGTCCTTTTCTCAGTCACTAATTAACTTTCACATTTACAAGTTTGTCTCATCTGAACCAGATAACAAAAAACAAAAAAACAAAATCACTGTTAATAGTATAACATCTAATTACAAGCCTGTAAGTTTCCACAGTTCAGTGTACACAGTGTCTTTGTTCAAAGCCTGGGCTGCTGTGGCACAGAAAGGGAATTAACACCTCTTCTCCCATGGCAGAGTGGTTGCTTCAGGCTAATACTGACCAACACTAAACACAGTCAAGTAGTGTGGCTTGTAACGAGTAAATAACTGCAGTGCCGCCAGTCCTATAACCTTCCTATATCGGAACATCCAGGAAGACTCTTTTATACCTCTTACAAATACCATTTTGAAGGTATGTATCACAGTCGTGCCAGAATATCCCAGTCGTACAGCAACAAGTCCTGAGAAAGCTCCATAGAGTTTTTCACAGCTATACGGAGGGTACCTGAATTAAGAGTCTCAATAGATATTAAAAACCAACTGCGTGAAGGAAGTGTAAAGCAGAGAGAAACATTCTGGGACCCAGAGGTGGGTGAGCTACAGCTGGTTTGCTACACGTCGCGTGTGTGTGACTTTACACAGGAGTCCCTAGAGCTGAAGTTATTGGAGCTATTTATTGCATTTGTAGTATTCTTGAAAAATCCAATCTGTTGTAACAACAAGGATAAAAATTTAGTCTGCATCTCTCTGTCAGTGGGTCTTCAGCTCCAGCGTGCCTAAGGCTTCTCTGAAAACAGAAATTGAATCCAAGTCATGTGAATATGTTGGAAAACTTTTCCGTGAGATTACCAAAGAGTTAGATGCAATGATCTACAATTCCCACACACAGCTTCTGGTCAGAATGATGCTCACCCTCCCCTGGCTATATTAGCTTTTGCCTGCTTTTGTGACTTAGGTGAAAGGGGAAAGTGATGTATGCTACAGCCTCCTTTCCCTGCACCTCACAACCTTTTGCACGTTTCTTCCAGTCAGAGGGAACACCGCTGTGCCCAGCAGAAATGGGACCATGTGCCTGGAGAGGCAGCAACCCAAAGTATAACCCACCTTCTACTGGCTGTGAGCACGCCTGTGCTGTACTAATCCAGAGCCCACCCAGAAGTGTCTTGATGGAACCACATTAACCCCAAACCCTGCCTGTCCCTCTCTGAGCCAAGCATAAAAACCACTTCCAAACAGGGCTTGTTCCACCCATGAAGTTGAAATAAACAGCATTAGAAAACAGGTCCATCTGGAACTGAGAGCCCTGAAACACTGTTTTTGTACTTTTCTTCATCCCCAGAGTATCTGGGACTTGTGATGCATCAAGAAAGAAAATGGATATTTTAAGCAGCCTTTTAATGCACTGGCTAGATGGGGTGGGGGGCAGGAAGAAGGTTGAAATGGAAGCTGCCTAACAACAAAATCTGTGAACTCTGACCTTCTGCCTGAAGATGAAAGCCGAGTTAGATGATTTTTCTATAGATGTCATTAAGGTGGCTTTTAAGGCTACCCTGCTGGAACTCGCGATTGCACTTCAGTGTTGTAAACAACGGCCGGAGGGAGAGTTAAGTGAGTGGAAGTCCAAAAAAGTAAGAAGCGTTTTCAGCAATGGAGAATATTGATCATAGTGAGAAACCATTTATGCCCTGAAAGGCCATCAGCTGTCACTATTTCCCTGGCTCCGGAGCCATATTTAGGTGCCTAATAGGAGTTAATTAACATATTCATTAATAGGTGGGTGGAGCTGTGTCAGTCTCAACAGACAGGGAACACTGACATCAAAATAGACTAATTAACATAATTTGAACCTGTCTAAACTCACAATTGATAGCAAACACAGAAACTGCAGCATCATATCAGATGGCATAAAATTTATTTAACTCTGTGCGCTTCCAGCGACTGGCTAGAAACAAGTATGCAATATTACCTGAAGTGGTCAGTTAAACTGGCGCACAGGAACAGCGGCTAATCAATGAAAGGCTTATTTCATTTTGAACTCACAGTCCTCTGAAACAGTTTAAACCATATCTAAAGCAGTTCTGGATGATCCTTTTATCCTCTGAAGCATCTGTAGATAGCTTGTGGCAATGCCTTCCACAGGCTTAATACGTATTATATAAGACTGCGTCACTTGAATCGACTTCAAGTTTCCTGCATTCAATCTTTTCCTCGTGTGATTAGAAAAAAAGAATAGCTCCATTCAATTCACGCTTTTATACCATTCATTAATTCATCATCAAAAAGCTGAAATTTAGTTGTAGACATGGCCTAAATTCAGAGAGTTCCCGAGTACTTGGCTCAGAGACAGATCTGCTTCTTCCCTTCCACTGAGCTCCCGGTTGCCTGATCATGCCCCAAGGAACACCAGGTCCTACTAGAAACAGTTTGTTACAGCACATACCACATAATTTCATCTTGTAAGTCCACTGTTAGGATGAACACTTAAAAAAAAAAAAAAGTAGTTCAGTCCAAACCCAGCAATTAAAACAAAAAAAAGGGCTACCATCAGATACTGTGAGGGAGCAGTGGAAAGGAAAGGAGAGAGAAAATGGGTCCAAAGTGAGATCCTAGCAAAAGGGAATGAAATCTCACTTGCTGGCATGCACTTCAGTAAACAGGTTGCGTACTATACTCTGCTTCCCCACCACACTCCAATTCAAACGCTGCTCACATACGGAGTGTGAATGTTCTTGTTCAAATCCCATAAGGTTTTTATTTCCTTTGCTTATTGACAAAACAGTAAAAACACTATGTTGAACAATTTTGCTACAAGAAAACAGCAGTTTGTCAGAACGATCGAATAAGGCATCCCTCAACGGAAAAAACCACAACGCTATTAGGCAGTGGAATGTAACAGAGAGAGTTCATTATATGGATACTGAGAGATTGAATTATTTTCTCTTAAAAGGCAGCATTTATTCAAGTTATACAGTATTACAGGCATAGGAAAATTACTTGAAAAGGGAGTAGAGAATGATGTTGAGAGGTTAAGTGGGGTGTTCCCCTTTATCTCCTCAGACAATACAAAGCAAGCTGATGCTCAAGGAAACTGAAAGGCAGTGAATTTACCAACAACAAAAGGATTTTTTTTATTCAGTGCATGATAAATAAGCTATGAAGCTTGCAGTCTTGAGACATTATTAAAGCCAAGAGCTTATCAAGATTCAAAATGAGATTTGTGTATATGCACACAATAGGAAAAGTGGCAGTAGCTCAGAGGGGTAGGTTCTTTTGAAAATTTCCAACAAGACTTAGAAGCTGAAGTTCCACCTTCAGAACCAGTTTAAGTACACAGTGATTACACCTGCATGAATAAACCCCACTTCCATAACTGACTTCATCATTCAAGATGGTGCTGGTGCTAAGAGCCTCTTAACTGGAACTTACCCTACTCTTGTCCTGCCTCTCTGGGTGGCAAATCCAGCTAGCATTCATCTGTCTGCTCCTAGTTTTCTGTAAAGACATAATTTGCGGTGCCTACATCTGTTATAACCTCAGGGGGCATGACTGCTGTAGTTATTCACTGGTAGATTCCTCTCCAAGATACAAGTCCTAGACTCCTATAGAGGCCAGAAAGAACTATGGTTGAAGGCAGAACTTGGGCTCCCAGATGCATTGGCAATGGGCTCTGCACGTATGAAGGGCTTTAAAGGCCATTCTGGATTCGTTGCCTTCCTTTTTGAACTGCTTTGACAGAGAAAGGCAAAATATTACCATGCACAAAATTACCATGAAGTGAGATGGGACCTGAATTAGGCAGGGAATTCAGCAAGCAGCAAATTCACCAATGAACACAGCTTGCGTTATTCCAAAGTATTTGTGAATTTATGTTGAGCTCACCAGCTAGTTTCATCTAGCAATGGGTACCCTATTCAGTAAACTATTCACAAAACTGTTACTCATAATTGCCCCATTTATAACCTACCCAAGCAATTAGGATAATTCATTTCTCCAGCTGAGGACAACAGATCCCATGTTTCGGTATATCTCCTTGCCACTATCCTACCAGCTATTGCCACTGTGCTGGGGTACCCTCCAGCTCTCCTCTTTACTTTGCATAAATAAGCATTCACTAGCAGAGGAACCTAGGTGCTTCCCCTTGCAAAGAAAAGCCCTAACCATCAGCTTTCTTTAGTCTCTCGCTGGTTCAGTTCTCTGCCTCTGCTCTAAATAGCAGAATCTGGAGCTCTCGTGAAGCCTCTTGTTTTAGGTATTTACAAACATTTAACTGCTCATTGGACTAGAGGACAGACTGGGAACGACAGCTTAGCCAGTGGCTCAGGTGCCACGAGGTGTGTGTTTAAGTTTCTATTCTTGCTCCACCAAAGGCTGTTTACGCAAATTTGGAAAAGATAACGAATGTACCCCTTCACCCAGCAATGCCTAATAGCATGGCAGCACTGGTGAAAACGTAGGAATTCAAAGACTCTTACAGAATGGACAAAAATCTGAAATTCTGTCTGTGATGAGATCCTGATTTGGACAAAGCTTTGAGGTGGGTGTGCCTAGGTCTTCTCCTGCAGCAAGCTCCCCAACAAAGCCAAAAATAATTTTAACTGAAAAAAGGCAGGTTTTTTGAGATTACAAACCACAGAAGTTTTTTAAACAGAGAAAACTGAAAGCAACTTATATATATATCTCTTTACAGCCAGCCCACTGTGCACATACAGGCAGGTCCTCGGTTACACTTAATGCTGGGACTTGCACTTTTCCAGGCTTAGGATTTTATGACAGGAGCTCAGTTTGAGGTATCCCTAGACAATACTGTCAAGTTCACTACTTGCCTGAATCTGTATCAGGTACTCAGGGTCAAACAAAACACGTCCATCTGCTGTTGCTGCAGGAATACATATGTGTTCCCTTGCAATTGGTCATAAAATAACTTATTTTTTCTATTACAGAGCCTCTCATCCAGAATTAGGAAGTGGTTCCTTGCTGTAAACCACTGGTTCCCTCTAAAACATCAGCTGCCTTAGGAGGGAAGTGTTTAAGGAGAGTAATAAGCAAGCCTGTCCCCCATGAGCTGTTTCTTGAATAACTGTACCGTAATTTTCATCTAAGCAGAGGAAATGACCTTTATTCCTCCATACTCAGTACAGTATGTTCATGGCCATACAGAAAGTATGTCATTGGTTCCTCTGTCATACAGTTTACAGAAACAAAAAGAAAACTCCCTTTCACAAAAAAACCAGAAGTAGCAGTGAGAATACAGAGATGCTTCTGTAAAACCATCAGTTCAGGGTCATCTTCTTACCACGAAAAAGGGGATTGTCAGAGCACGTACACAAAGAATTAGTCCACACAGTTAATGTATTATCAGCTTTCACCTGAGCATCATGCACACTTGCTTTTTTTATGCAGACAACCCCAATGCAAAGACAATTCTCTGATCATCTCTTCAACAACTAGAAAAAAGGAGTTTGTTTACCCAACTAAGAAGCCACTAGCCCTGCTAAAGTCAAAGCTGAGACCTCTCTTTGTGCTGAGACTAAGCTGGGGTCCTTCTCTCCGTCAAAGTGACTACAGAAAACAGATTAATGCTACTTATTTGTATCCCAGTGCTGCTAATGGGTTTGATCAATTAATGTTCATGCATTGTTTTGAGGATGTAAATACTCTTCTGTAAGTCTGTATCCATCTCTGTTGGCAGATTATTTTCAACACTGAGATCACTTCACAATAGCTATATGAAATTCAATGCAACAAGGCTAGCGAAAAGTGAACGTGATTATCTGCTGAGTGTATATATATAAGGAGCGTAAATGGTTTAGACATAGGTACTTCGGAGACAGATCCTGTTTGCTGCTCAGAATTATAACAACATTTTGGCAACATATGGAGATTTGCCAGAAAGGGCAGCAGCAATGCTGTATTGTCTGGCATTTTTATAATGTGTCATCCCCCCCAAAACGTGCTTGCCTTGACTGAATAACCTCTAATCTGCATTTATATTCTTGTGTCTTTATCTATTATGCATTACATGCACATGAAGCCAAGTCTCTGATCATACAGAGATGCTATTTAGAGTACACAAAACTTCCCTGGAGGGTTTCCATTTAGAGAAAGGAGGAGATTATCATAACTCTCATGCAATGGCAAAAAGAATACAAAAGGCTCAGCTATTTCCACTGCAGAGTATCAATGTCATTCATGTGTCCCTATTTTAACATATTCAAGTACAGCAGCAGTCCTCCACGAAGAACCGGGAACAGGTTTCCAAGAACATCAGGTAGGAAATAGCTTTTGTTCTCTCTCCTGCTGTTGTCCAATTTAAACAGCAAAGAACTTCAGACCAAAATTTACAATAGTCTGTTATTCAACTTACCTGCAGTACTACTGACTTCAGAAGGTCACATGCTGCCTTTCATTTTCAGCATGCTTGGTCTGCACTGAGGGATAAAAAAGGGCAATATAATTAAATGACACCATAATAATTGTACAGAGCAAAACAAAGGGGAGGAACTCAACTAAAGGAAAAAATGTAAAAAACATTTTTTTCCATGTAAACTCATGCTGCTTACCAGTTTCCCTCAAGACAGAACAGCAAATCATAACAAAACACAGGTAACAGAGTCATGCTGAAACACCTGTGACTGGGTTTTGGCAATTGGTAGGGAGCAGAAGGGAAATGCGTGTGGGGGAGGGTTTCTGAATTCTACTGGGTCTTACACTTTGACACTTAATGCTGGGTCATTTATGGGAACATGCTTGCATGTCGGGTTCTCCCTACAGGCCAGACTGGAATCACTCCAAGGGGAGTTTGTTCCAGTACGGAGAACACTTAGACTAGGTACCTCTATATACAGCAAGCTGGAAGCCCAACTCTTGAGACTGCAGGGCTGAAATTCATTCCTCTGGGACTTCCTGGAGTGACACCAAACACAACTCTTTCTTTCTTTTTTTTTTTTTTTTTCATAAAAAGTAACTGGTTTGCCTTAGTACATTTAAAAGATATACCACATTAGCCTCTCTTTTGTATTTTCATTGGGCGCTGCTTGCTTTTCTTCAAGGAGGTTGCGTCCAGTTAGACATGATGTGTCAAACCGATCCACTCCCTATCACTGACTTCATAAGATGACTTTTAAATAAGCACTCTTTATTGATCTCTACTGGTCAGTCTCTTACCAAAATGGGTTATCAGACATGCCTCATTAAAGCACTGACATTAAAGCAAGCTTAGTAGCTGAACTGGAAGGGATAAAATCTCTGCCTCACAAGGACTTCTAAGTCTGTGACCACCTTTGCTAGCAGTTCCACTGGAGGTCAAAGGCAGATGACACCAAACTAGGACTGTTGAGATAGCATGAGGCTGGCCCAATATAAATTTGCAGTTATGATGAACTAAAGTAAACAAAAGATCAGACTGAACTGTCTTCTGACCCCTCCTGTTGATTCCTTCCCAGTTAAAGCAAAGCACTTATGTCCACAGAAAGTCAGGAAAACTGAAGTGATCACTTAAAGGTCCTGTGCCTATATATTTAATGAAAGAGCAATGTGTCTTTTCTCAACACTGACAAAGGGAGGGAGCAACTAGAAGCCTTATTTCTCCCAGCCCTGTTGAAACATCTTGTGCTTTACTGAGCTAATAGGTATAAGCGAGGAAGAGAGTAGAGGTCTGTGCAAAAGGAGTTTTTCACTTCTGCTGCGTCACTAGCCTCATCCCAACAAGACGCAAGTCCTCTAAGTTGGAAGAGTACGTTTTGTCATCTCAGTTTGTGTGGACAGTGCAGCCATAATAATTGGCCCGACAATGTACGTGTGCCAAGGGATGGGGCTAAGTATGTTCTTATACACAAACAAGTAGGAAAGAAAAAAAGAAAAGCATTTTGGGAGGTGCTGGGGCAGTGCTCAGTGCTGCAATCACATATGCTATGATTGGCCATCAGCAACACAGACAATTGGATTTGTTGTAATGTGAAGTGACACTGGCTCCTAGTGCTTTGCAAACAAAAAGCCTTGTGACTCTCTCCAGCATAATGGCCATGGTTCACCCGCAATAGTGGAAATGGGGAGCTTCCACAACTACTACTCTCCCTCGAGACCCAGAACTTAATCAATGCTTAACTTCCGTCTGCCAAGTACTCCTCACAATATCATCCCCATCAAAGTCCATTTGCCTTTGCTTCTCTCCAGTTACCCTACCCTCCAGCAGGATGAGATGACACCTCAGAACACCCATTAGGGCTGCACTCCTGCGGTTTGCTGGAAAGGCAGTCTTTGTTGGTCACTCATTTCATAGCTTCTCCATGGCCTGGAAGGAAAGGCAGGGCAGGAGGCCCTGACCTGTGAAGAAGATCCCCTCCATTAGGTCCTTGTCTGCCTCTATCACTGAAGTGACTGAGAGGGACATCTGGCTCTTGGATCACCCCTGACTACAGAGAGTCACAGGTGATGAGAAGTTTGCTGTTTACCACCCTGACAAAGGAGTCATGCAGCTGCAGGGAACACTGGCGTGCCTTTCAGGATGGCCCAGCAGGTCAGGTTCTGTCTCTTTCCTTAATGTACACAGCTTTTGATATTTTTAAAAATTTGAAGTAGCACCATACAGTGGCTGGCATGAACCTAGCCTCTTCTAGCTTTGCTGGTATCTGCTCATATTTCTACTAGGAGTTTCTCCCAGGAGTAAAGCCACAGAGCAGGACACAGTCATCACAAATACATGAAGACCTTGGTCTCCACTAAGCCTTGGCTGCACCCCTCTGTGCTGATACCCTGCACACCAAGCATGTCTTTCTAGAGCATCACCTCGGTGGTGTGACTTGGAGATGTTGGGCCTGATGAGGTATCTCTGGAGGTATTTTTTAATCACCGGGGAAGTAGGACCTTGGTGTGAGGTGGAGGGTGTGCTAATACAACAGCACCAGGAAACTCTACAGCACTTTGGAAGGGCTTCTTTCCCTCTCCAGACACTATCTAGGCTATCATAGGTGCCTGTATGAAGACATAGCCAAAATCAGAGGCTACAAATAATCCTACTGTCCCTGTGCTAAAGAACATGTGGCAGGACAGTCTGTCATAAAACTTACAAAAAATTCCTCCATTTTCTTCTCTCCATTTTCTTCATTCTCTTTCATTTTTCTTCTCTTAGCACCTCTGTGAAATGGAAGTCTTCCCAACATTTCAGACGTAGAAATCACAAAAGATTGCTCACGAATCATGCAATTCCCCTTAATCCCTGGAAATTACGGCGTAGTTGGGAAGAAAATCCTGACATTTTGACTTCAAGTCCCATACCTTAAACATACCAAAAGAATTTCTCTTCTTATTTAAAAAAGCAGAGACAGAACAAACGTTAGAGATCCAATTCTCTACTGCACAGCTGTACAAAACAGGGCTAACGTTACTGGTCTAGAGTGTAAAATGGTGGAAAAGGAAACACCTGGTACCTAATGAGATGTTACAAGCTTGTATTTGCAATAAAAGTACACAAATTCAAGAGGAAAATGGACTCATGCAGCCTGAAGCCAGGAAAATCTAACGAGCAATGGATTGATCTTTAGGCCTTCAACATCAATAGGACTATTCATGCGCTTAAATATTACATGTGTATTTTAGCACCTGGCTGAATTCAAGCCTCAGATAGCAAATCAGGAGATTGCTGCTTGTTTTCAGCCTACAGAAAAGACAACCCATTTTGAGAACTGCACTGATTACCCTAGTTTATAATCTCCTTAATATCAAAAGTTGCACAAAGATACATTTTGTTCCCTAGAGCTCCCCAGAAATCAGCTAAACATATGGACTGCTTGCTTACACCTACTACAGAAGGCTAAGTATTGAGGATTTATATATTTTAGTCTATGTGGTGTAAATATGTATAAATTTATATTGTGTTAATTTATGGCATACACTACAGAAGGTTTTGCGTGAGCTACATTGCATTCCTTCCCACGTTTCTGCTGAAATATTCATCTTCGGGTCTTTTTCTCCATGTTTTCCTTAGTCTCGCCACAGATGTTTGGGCAGCTTGCGTTAGAAGGGAATGTGCCTTAGAAGTACATTTAGGAATTTAGGTGATGAGAATACCAAACTCAACTGTGTGGCTACAGCCTGACAGGATTAACAGGCTTGGTGAACACTCACCAGTGTCTCAGACCTGCCTTCTGATATACAGGCAAGCATCACAACGTAGCTTGTAAATTAGCACCACCAAGACAGACACCCAGTGCACAGAGAACTTCTGTCTCCAGTATTGCCAAATGAGTGCCTGACAAACATTGTGTTCACACACAAAACATGGATACATAAAGTTGCTGTGCCAAAAGAAGGATTGATTCTTGCAAGAACAGGCACCTGTATATCAACAAACTGCACTCAACATTATCACAAGCAGTCCCTCCCATCTGCCTGCATGTAGCGCTCAAGAATGAAAATGTATTAACGTGTCCCACTTGCTTTGAAATCAATAGGACGCTTGCTGTTGGCTCAACAAGAGCAAGGTCAAGCCACTGGGCCAAAGCATAACCCTTATCTCCCCCTGAGTCCTTATCACAACTCTATCAACACAGCCTTTGTGTACAAGGACTGGCAGTAACCCAGAAGTCCCAGTGCCAAATCGCAGCAGTATTAAGAGCCCGCTGCCTGCCGTAACATCCAGCAAGAGATATGAAGACATACAGAAAACTTAATTAAAGTATGACTTAATCAATGGAAGTGGGGCCCAACACAATGCTTATTTGCTTACATTTCAATTGTGCATCAACATGTTGCATTTCACTGACTTACTGGAATATGAAAATGCACAACTACATAAATAGTACCAGACGGAGTTACCTAAATAAATAAATAAATAGTATATAGCTAAATAAATCTTTCAGCTATTACAGAGTCCCAAATCCAACACATAGTACTAACTGACAGAGAGGAATGAGTAAGAGGATGCGTCGGCAAATACTTTCTCACACACAGCTGTGAATTACAATGAATTACCCATTCATTGTCCAAAAGCATTTCCATGTTCTGTATTTATGGCAACATACTGGAAGATCTGGGTTCAAAGTCCAGCGCTGCTTCAGATTCTCTATCTAATTCTGGGAAAGTCACTTTTTCCTTTGAGGCCCTCTGGGAGAGACACAGTTACGGACATTTTTCTCCAGTCCTCTTCGCTTTTCTTGTCTATCTAGGATCAGGGACAGATTTTTAAGAGGTATTCTGGTAGCTAAAGTTGCAACCAGTGTGCCCTGGTTTTGGGTGGGACAGAGTTAATTGTCTTCCTAGTAGCTGGTACAGGGCTGTGGTTTGGGTTCAGTATGAGAAGAATGTTGATAACACCCTGATGGTTTCAGTTGTTGCTAAGCAGTGTTTAGACTAAGTCAAGGACTTTTCAGCTTCTCAGGCCCAGCCAGCAAGAAGGCTGGAGGGGCACAAGAAAGTTGGGAGGGGACACAGCCAGGACAGCTGACCCAAACTGGCCAAAGGGGTATTCCATACCATGGGACATCATGCCCGGTACATAAACTGGGGGAGTTGGCCTGGGGAGGAGGGCTGCTCAGGAACTAACTGGGCATTGGTCAGCGATTGTTGAGCAATTGCATTGTGCATCACTTGTTTTGTGTATTCCAATCCTCAATCCTTTTATTATTATTGTCCCTTTACTGTTGTTGTTACTGTCATTGTTGGCTTCTTCCTTTCTGTTCTATTAAACTGTTCTTGTCTCAACCCACGAGCTTTACCTTTTTTTCCCAATTCTCTCCCCCATCCCGCTGGGTGTGGGGGAAAGTCAGTGAGCGGCTGCGTGGTGCTAAGTTGCTGGCTGGGGTTAAACCACGACAGTGTTCTTGACAATCCCATCAGTCACTTCACTTTGCCCTTGAGAATGACAGCAAGTATCTCCTGTCCCTAGCTGCCTGCAGATCCTCACAAGATCTGGCCCTGTGCTCTGGGGTGATGAGTGCCCATCAGTGTGTACATTGTCTAATACAGGGGTGGTGATATTTCACAGGGGTATGTAAAAGAAGAACATACAGTGGTAAAAAGCCACAGATTTCAGTACAGTTTAATTGAGTTTTTCTGGATAGCTTTTCCATAAGTACTACTAAAGCTACACCACACAATAGCAGATGCATCAAAAATGCTGAAAAAGCTTTTTTGCACAGACAAGGTGAGCAATTTTAATTTAAGTGGCAAAATTTACAGTAATTCAATGAAGATTATGTTACCCTGCTGCATTGCTGTACAGAGATTTAAATAGACCATACATTTTGCTGGTTTTATTTTATAAACAGGCGCACTAAAACCTCACATATGAAATAATCCACAATCAAAAATACAACTCTCAGACTACTGCCGCTCTTCTACCTCACCCCCGTTTGCCCGACTATTTTCCCAACCTATTGCCCTGGCCCTTCTTGACTCACTTGCTGAAAGCGTCCCACAGCGGAGTCTGAAGTTGCTCAGCCCAAGGAAGAGTCACCAGGACTCAGCATGGAAATCAGGGCTCCCTGGTCCCACCACGTGTTGCTACCTGGCTGACCCTAAAACCCTCTCCAACACAAAAGAGCTACACAACACTGGGAAGATACTGTTTGGCCCTCATTTCCTAGCACAACAGAGCCAGACTCTTAGGTAGGGTCCTGAAACAGTCCTCAAAGATGAAATAAAAAGTAATACTGTTCGGGGTTCCCATGTGTCCGATTTTCTGATTCTCCTACTTTTCTCTCCCTTTCTTCATTCTCCTAGGATTTAAACAATGACTGAAGGACATATAGCAGAAGTTAGTAATCATCCTATCACACCATAAAGACAACAGAGCACAGTCAACAAGTGTTGATGGTTTGTGTACCTCAGTAGGCTGAAATATATTCAGAGAGTATTTCAGTGAATTTAGGTAAATGGGGAGAATGGTTAAAAAAAAAAAAAGCAACAAAGAAATCCCAAAAAGCAAAGTCTGATCTTGGATAATTAACAGCAGAAACAGGGCTAAATTGAAATAAATTATTCAGTGCAAGTACTTCAGACAGCTCTTAAGAATAACACATGGATCTGTGGCACTCTTTAGGGGACTTTGTGCCTATAAACTAATTAATAGATCTGACTTCTCCATATGTAGTTTTTCCATCTGTAACAGATAAAGTAGGGATAGGTTTCTTCATGTAACAGGAAAAATTAAAACTAAAGTTATTTTTGTAAGTTGTAGAATATTCTCTAACTTATTCAGAACGCGAATGTGTGAAATACCATGACAGAATGGAAATTGATTTTGTAAAATGTGAGAGTGAACGACTGCACTCTGAAACGTGGTGCAAAGTCAGAGACACGGCGCTCTGCTTCCTTCCCCTCCAACCACCGCCCAGGCATGTCACAACCCAAACGGCAGAGCGCAGCCAAAAGGGCAGCTAATAACCCACTCCTTGCTACAGTGAGCAAGCAAGAAGGCCACGTCAGAAGCATTTTCATTGTAAAGCTGAAAGGCTGAAAGTTCCTGCCACCCTGCTATGTTGTACAGCAAGGCTTCGCTCAAGCCTTTGCAAGCACTAGTCATAAGCAACTTTGGAGATATACCCGCCATTTTATTGCCTGATCTTCCATGTTGGGGAAGAGCTTGGACCCTTTGCTTTAATCAGCACAGGAGCTTCTTGGGGCAGCCACCATGCTGTATGCGTAGGAAAATGCTGTACAGTTTACTGGCCAAGCAGAGCTAGCACGCACAAACTCGTCCAGCCTTTTCAACTGGCTGGTTAGAAATCTGTCTCCAGCCCTTTCATCCAGCCCAGATTTGAACGCTGCTAGGACACAGCTGAGAAATAGCTCACTTCTATTTTTACAGATAATACATCACATTTTACAGAATTAACCTTGATGCTTGGATTTCAGAGGTAGCTTCCAAACATTTAGCCAAACTAATGTACCTCTGTCAGGGTCATCCATATACATTAACTGAATCCCATCTGTGAGGGCTGACAGTCTCTCCCATGCTTCCCTCCCTCTGCCTGGAGATCTGGTCAGTGTGGGAAGCTCCCATTCACACAGATCTTAGCATGCTTATTTATTTGTAAAGATTAGTTATTTTTAAAGGTTACTTAACGTGGAGCCTATTAGCAGAACATGGCACAGTCATACCTTTCCATGTTCAAAATGTGACAATTGTTGTACAGCCCAGTCACCATCAACATTCACAAAACCCCCAAACCTATTCAGAGGCTCAGAAACATGTGGGCAGCTTTTTTACCTGACATCTTTTCTCCCAAAATGGTTCATGACTCCCATCAACAAATTGTCCAACAGCAGTGCCATGCCCAGCCAGTATTTGTGCCAAGAATTAACACCCAGCAGCCCAAACATCTGGCCACCTTCACTGGAAACTGCCTCTTATCCAGCCTAATTGCCACAACCTGATGCCCAGCAAATGTTCCTGCCCTAGTCTCTAAATGCAACATTTGCTTGAGTGTGCTGACATCAGATCTCATTATTGACTTTAAGGAGAGCATCAAGAAGACTGAAAAGAGTTCCCTTCACTTCACCTTCTGTTGCTGAATACAGACAAGCCCCAACATCTCTCCTTTAATTAGCATGAATAATGGCAAACTCTGGGAGACAACCTGGAGTTTCACACAATCTGAAGTTAGGCCTAAACCCAAACTAAATATTCCTCAACATTTTTGGAGCCTCTACTCAGATGTGGGGGTTTGGTTTCACTTCCCCTGTAAACTGATCCTGCACACAAGACTGCTAAGATATTTTCTTTTTTTTATCCTAGCATTTTTTCCTCAGACTTCACTCCTCATTACAGAGCACTCTTCCCCAAATTGCCTTGTTGTCTCATTTGGGCTAGTCAGAAATACAACACTGAAGTGCGAGTACTTTAAAAAACCAACCATACACATCTAGATTATTCTTTTGTTTGTGTTGGGGTTTGGTTGTGGTTTGTGTTTTGGGGTTTGGTGTTTTGGGGTTGGTTTGTTTGGGGTTTTTTTTGCAAACCCACATGCCTTTTTAACATAGTTGGAACTCATCTGCTCCTGCCCTTTCTTTGTAGTTATGTGCATCTTCCTTTTGTCATTCCCAACACACTTTTCACTTTAGCAAGCTAAGAAAATAGTATCATCTACAAGAGATCAAATTTGTGCTAGAGAAGAGCTATGAGAGCATTTCAAAAGCAAAACAGAACACGGTAGCAGAAGAACCTATTGCCCTCTACCGTCAGTCCCCAACCATCCAGCTGGACACTACATGCACAGAATTGGCATGGACTTTCACAGGGCCCAACTTTTTCACACTGACTGTATTAAAAAAAAACCAAAAACCCAAACCAACGCTGACAATTAAGAAATCCTTCCACTGTTTCATTTACCCTTCTGCTTAAGGAAACAAAAGTTTCCCTGCCAGTCTCTCCGATCTGTCTTTAGTATGCCCGTTAAAGACTAAAATACAAGACTGGAAGGAAGCCAGCGTGTGACTGCTCCTTCAGGTGCCAGTGATCCCGTGGCTGAGGTGAGGGCAAATGGAGGCAGGCAGCAATCCCATTTTCTCGACAGTCATCCTGTGTATGTTGCTCTGATCATGGAGTCACTGTGCAGCAAGGCAAATGCTGTTCCACAAAACAACCAGCTTTCCCCCCCACCACAGGGATATCTCATCTCCACTACAGCTGTGCAGTTAATAAGCACCTGCTTTGATATTGCATATTTTGTTATTTGTAAACGTGCAGTCAGATCAGAATCCACATGAACACAGCCCAAGAGCCTGGATCCAGCCTCAGCCACTATTCACTGGCCAAAGAAAGAAAGAAAGAAAGAGAAAAGCTGCTCTCTGGGGACTGAGCTGGTTTCCTATACAGTAATTTCAGAGAGGTGAATATTCCACTAACCTGGCTGGCTGACACAGATTTTACAGGGAACAACAGGAGGCTTGTCAGCACTGCTCCAGCATACAAATGAATGTAACAGGCAGATAGCATTAAACTCACCTAAAGATAAAATTATGATCTTCAGTCATTGAGAAAGATGATAACTTAACCACAGGATGTATCGCAATTAGCTTCCTCAGCAGCCTACAGAAGCAATATATACAAATTACAAGATAATCTTCTGCAATTTGAAACCATTTAGGATCTTTAGCATCATATACTTGGATCAATTTAAATCTTAAAGTTGCTATCATCTTTCCTTCTTACTCAGAGATAAATATCTTCTCATTTTCTAGTGAAATACAGTAGATGTGTTTTTTATCTGGTCTTACTACATCATTTCTTTCAAGTTACATGGTTGAACTATAATGAACTCCACAGGACTGTGGTTGCAAAGCACAAGCGGTGCTGGCCACCTCAATACCTGTATTAGATTGCCCCCAGCGGCAAGGAACTGTAAAAGACTTTCGCGAAGAGAGAGAAATAAAAATTTCCAATTGAGAAATAGGCCTGCTGGGGCGGGGGGGAGAGAGAATAATACTGCATGTAGAAATCTTTAAGCTTTCATCCATTTCTACGAAACTGGAATGGGAGGAGCATCCCTCCTACTCCTGAAGCCGTCTGGACTGTGGGGATATAGGGAAGCTACTACAGTACAAGCAAGGTTTTGGCAAATTAAAGCTTGTCAGAATCACAACGAACTTCCTGTTGATCTGGGTCCATTTATACTTTCATTACAATGCTGTGCTTCTTTCTGATGCTCCCCCTTTGGACGTATAATACTTAAAAAATAGCTCAAGAACCTGAGAGGCTTGATTCTCTGCACAGTCTAGGAGTAGCCAAGATATTTTATTCTATGGCCTTCTTCCTCCTCCCGCCTTGTTTTCAACTTAGCATCTGGCAAAACCGGAAAAGCCCGGGACATAAAAATTCCCTTAACTGTGAGTAAGCCCTCATTATTATGTCTTTCTTTATAAAATGGCTTGTTTGATTAATACCTGTTTGCACGGAAAATTCTCTCCTCTCCTTTGCTCTCTCCTGCAATTGCTTTGCATTTTAGTGTCTGCTTTGGCGAGGGGAAAAAGCTGGATGCTGGGTTAAATCATGGCCCCTTTCTGAGATCTGTGGGACTTTTGTTGCTCATTTCCATGGCACCAAGATTTGACCCTTACTCTTAACAGCTAGAGCCTCCAACATGGTCTACCGCACCATTTTAAGTCTCTGGAGCAAATGACCGAGTCCAAAGTTGCTGTTTAAAATACCAGTGACTTTTCAAAAGCCTGTTTAATTCATTAGGCTTTATCCAATCCCCTCAGCCTTGTTCAGAGGAATCCAGTAAGCTGCGTTCTCTCATGCTCCCTCGCCTTCTAAGTGGCAGCACTTTTAACTCTGCACAGAGTAAGAATTTACCCCAAACCAAGTTTAAGAAATAAAAATCCTTCCCTATTGAAATCTGAGGCTGATACTTGCACATGTGATGGTCTTAGAGTGACCGAATCTTTGCTATAGAAAGATGGCTATTTAAAACCTAAACAGGAGACAAACAGTTTTTAACAAATTAGTCTTACTTGTGTTTATGGAAACCAATAACAGACCTGCAAACATTTACGTACTTGGCAATTACGGGTAGCTGTCTGGAGTCACAGCCAATAGAATTAAACATGAGAGATTATGATTCCTGATATAATCTGGTTAGAAGCTAATTACACCTCTTGTCATCGTTGACAATATATGATTATAGAGACAAAAAATCTTGGTTCTGCTCGTCAAATTCCACGGGAGGGTATAGACAGAGGGAAAGAAAGAAAAGAAAACAAAAGAAATCAAAACAGCCTTCTAATTTAAGAAAAGACTACCCGAGTCCAGAAAAAAGAAGAAAAGAAAAAAAAAGAAAAAACAGTCACACCCAAAAAGAACACTGACATTTCCTTAAAATGCTAAAGGAGATGATACATAGTTAAAAAGGTATACAAGGCTATTTTCAATGCATCTCTAAGTAAACATATAAAGGCAAATCTGAAACTTCCAGAAAACTAGAATGGAAAAAAATGATGAAAGAAAATCTTGAACACAACACACAGTTCCAGTTTTGCAAGTGAGGCAATACATTCCAGTACATCATGCAGATGCCAAGGCTTCTCTCAGACAAAAGCACATCTTTTTTGAGACTCAGAAGTCCTCTCCAGAAGCAAAGATTGGATTCTCTACCTCTTGTGACCTGCAGTCTCCTAGTTCCACATGTACATCTAATATAGAACTGAAATTGTAAGCCTTTCATATTTTCCGTGGTCATCCCTTAGTTACTTATTTTAAACAACTTCTCATTGCAATGAAGATTAAGTTAATTTCACAAGTTAAAATCCTGCATGCTCAGAAAGCTGTGGCTTTTTTTCAAAATTGCAATTACTATAGGACATACTTCCCAAAGACTAACTGAATTTTAGGTAATTTTTCTGACAACAATAAGCCCCAAAGTTTAAGGAGTCTGTTTCCTGTGAAACTGAAATTTTGAACAAGTCTAATTTTTCTTAAGATCGTAAGTTACCACACTCATGGAAACATTTCAGTGACCTTACTGAAAAGGAAATTTTGATTGTGCCTGCAGAGAAAAATAGAGAGCCAGAAGTAATGAAAAAAACCAAGTTAAGTTTTTAACACACACACACAAAAAAAAATCTGATAATTTTAGTAGAGAGATGAAAGGCCCATGATTTTTGAGCTTTTGATTGGCAAACTGCTACAAAATGAAGGACAAAGAAGTGTCTGCTGAGAGATATTCTTTCACGGTTTTAGAAGTTCTATTCTACACCTGTCTCAAAGACCCTGCAGGTCATGCTGCAAAGCTCACGTATTTGCCCTGACTTGCAGGTGTTTAAGGCTCTCTGGCAAGAAGTAAGGATAGTGGCATGGCTTGCTTTTACCTTTGGTTAAGAATTGTATGGTTTTCTACAGAGCAGTAGTTCTTCCTGTTTTCATAATTTCTTTATCTACAAGACATCTGCACCCTCAGCTTCACCTCTATGCGCTCTATAAATGAAAAAGGCACTTTAATTTCTCTTGGTATAATTTTTCGATATCACCAATGATTTCCTCAAGGCCACTGCAGATGGATAGTAGAGGCAGGAGGAATTAAGGAGCCTAGATTACTCTGTTCTCAATAATGGCATTTCCTCATTTTTTTACATTGATACTGCTGTTAAAACTTTGTTTCCAAATCCACAGGTGAATCTAGTAGGTACAAAGATGATGATAAAAATAGCGTTTAGAAATGCTATCCATCTGTCCTGAACAGAAACCAGTCAGCCCAAATAAATTGTACTTGAACTTCTGAATTTAAAATGTAACTTTAGTCAGCCCCCGAGAAAGCATAACTGAATTTGGGATTCACAAACCAAAAGGGAAAAAATGGTACATTAACATTCTAACCTCCGTCAATGCTTTAAATCTGGAAAGTGCTACACTAGCAAGGCTAGTGGTTTAGGAAGCAATATAGGTAGACTGTGCTTAAACTAAATTGTGTATCATTCATACTCTGTTCGTTCAGAAATTCAGTGTAAATTTTAGAAACATTAGGGAAAAGAGAGCAGAAATGTGCTTAAGTATGCTTATGATGATCACGTTTTGGAAGAGTGAAGTTTACTGCATGCACACATTAGCCACTTACTTTCATACACACATGACAGCAAAGCCTGACTGGTTACTGCTGGGAGCAAACTTCTAATGAGTATTTAAAGTGTGATAGAAGATAACTTGGTATTTTTTTCTAGGAATAAGCTTATATCCTAACCATAGAAATGCGAGCTGCCCACAGCCAGGCACACATACAGCCCTGAAAATGCCATTCCCTTTCATGGTTGCAAACCAAAACAACAAATCATTTTAGTAAGATCATTTTCTGTTTTCTGCTTGTTCCTACAAATAAAGGCAGGCATTGGCCTATCCCATTTTCAAACAACAAAAAAAATCATTTGGGGATTTAACAATAATTTAATTTGTATTAACCATGGCACAACATAAACATTTTCCTCAAAGCTGAAGCACAAACAGCTTACGCACATTTTCCATGTGGGTTTTTTTTTTGTCTGTGAGCTGCTGAGACTGTTTTCATTAAAACAAAGGAAAAAACCCACTTCCCGTGTGAATCAGAGTTTCATATTTAAACTTCAGGATTCCTCATTTGATGGTTTACTTATTGATTGAATTAATATGTATGTTTAGCACAGGTGGACCAACTAGAAAAACACAGAGGACAGGGAACACCATTACAGAACAGAAACAGGGAAAAGCGAGACTCAATTAGCATAGTGCCAGAGCAAACAGATGTGACATGAGAACTTGTACTTCTCCACCCCAACCCCTCATTTCTATCAGTATTAATTTGTGACATGCTTCCATACCCTATGAAGTAAACACAAGCTTTGAGGCAGGACTGTGAGAACAACTTTGCTTAGAACTAATGTCAGAAAGAGATAAAAGACTAAGTACATGACCTTCAGCTGTGGTGGCTGGTATTGGCACTGTCAATGTACCTCATCCAAAAATCTGCCTTAGAGAAGCCAGGTGTTCACTTAAAATGTCCTCACAGTTGATACTGCAGGTTTTTTGTCAGTGAGCTACATGGTAGGCACCCTCTTGGCAAGACGGCAGGATGCAGGGGAAACTGGGTGGTAAGGCTGGTGTCACAGGAGAAGCCACTTGCTGTAGCTGGACCACCAGGACCAAGAGAGTTCCCCATCAGTGACACTGATAGACCTGTGGGACCCTCAAGACAGACAGCAGGAGAGTAGAGACAGCAGATCTGGCACCTGGACCATGGATTTGGTACCCCTATGTAGAGAGCTGAAGGGCTGAACGGCAGCTCTAGACTCCATCCCAAAGCTATAATGAGCTCCACATGACAAGACCTCACTTGTAGGTGTCCAAGGTTTGCTGGACACCCAGGAGGTTAAGGCACTTTTGAAAATGAGATCATGGTCTCCCAGTTAGTCTG
Source organism: Sagittarius serpentarius (assembly GCA_034782735.1). Classification (NCBI taxonomy): domain Eukaryota; kingdom Metazoa; phylum Chordata; class Aves; order Accipitriformes; family Sagittariidae; genus Sagittarius; species Sagittarius serpentarius. The sequence goes on along the minus strand of JAVKLA010000028.1, from coordinate 19,650,385 downwards.
GATCTTTTAGCAGATAATTTCTTTTTCTTTGCCTTAGGTATGGGCTTGGTACAACTGTTTCCTCTGAATGCTTCTCTGATTGCACTAGAAATCGCCCTACTGACTCAAGTTTAATAGGATTTGAACTCACTGCTGTTTTCTGCCAAGAAAGCAGAATCTTTTAGCTTTCTGCGCACAGGAACAGAGATTTAAAATTAGCCACAAGCAGTATATTGCTCCCTGAATACAAGAGAAAGGTACTGCAATTTACTGCGCAAAGGAAATTAGTTAAAACCATTGAATCCACAAGTAACACATGTAAACAAAGTGTTCTCTGGTTTGCCAAGACAACCGCCATGCACAAAAACATCACACAAAATGTGTATGTTTGGGTTTTGTTTCTCAAAGGAGAACCACTGCAGGGTCACAGCAGGTAGCACTGTTACTTATTTCAGCATCTTACAACCAGTGTTGAGATGGTTTTTAAGCCGTGAGGCACAGAGCACATGGAAACCCAGACACTTTTTCTGTGCCTCTTATTGCTTCTGCTGGTAGCATAACGATTTCTGCTGTTAGTACCTCAGTTAATACCTGTAACATTTCTGAGGCCACTGGAGGAGCTAAGGGTTTTTCACCAACTCAGATTTCACCTTGTTTCCTACAGTGTGGCAGGCTCTAGCAATTGTAAAATAACAAGCAGGTAGAGAAGAAAACACTCTCAAAGCTCTTGCTTTGTTGGATTCTGTTCAAACTAACCGTGAGACACAGCTGCAGAAGCAGGCCCTACTACATGCCAAATAGGTTGTTTCTGCTACCCATTCCTAAGCCAGAGGGGCCTGAGTGAGCATCCAAGTGTCTTACCATGCTGGAATTGGGGTCTGGCTCCATGAAATTGGGAGTGGGTGGGGGGAGGCTGTCTCCTTCCATCTCTGTGTGCTGATTCAACTGGCTAACCTGGCAGAAGATGAGCCCAGCTAAAAAGAAGAGGCTGGAAAGGTGGTGAGGGCTGGAGCTCACAGAAAGGAAGCACAGTGCAGCCAGGGCGGAGGTGATGGAAAGCAGCAGAGGGAAGGCATGAGTAGGGACTTCCCATTGTAGATAGTGTGCTGTTAAGATTGGCTCCAACGTTTACAAAACTGTAGCACTGGTGTGTGCAAAGTCCTAGGTTTTCTCTCTTTCTTAAACAGAAAGCAGTACATAATTTTAAAATGCAAAATTATTTAGAGCCGTGAGCAGAAGCAGAATTCGTCTGGACCGATAAATGGTTTTTGTCTTCCTTACAGACAAATAGCTCCATAAGCAGCAGATCCCATGAGCAACAGCATCTCAGGGTTTCCTTCTGCTATAGATGCTCCGATATCTGACAGGCAATGAGTTCTGGATCCTGAAAGCTTAGAAATCTTCTCACTGCCTCCTCGCTTCTCCCCAGCCACCTGCTTTCGAGAACTTCACAGATACTTCATACATCCCAGGCCACTGTCAAATTTGGTTGAAACAGACCATGAGTTCATAAAAGATGGGTTGCATCATGTGGCTGGAGAGATTAATAGTTAATACAGTCTGTCCTAATGCATAATGACTTTTTTTCATTAGGAAGCATGCCCAACAAGAAGAGATAAACACATTCTTGCTCTGTTAACAACCAGTTATAGGCCAGCTTTTGCTCCTGGTCATACAGCTATAAGCCCAGAATTACACTGATTCATCAGCTAACTTCAGTGACAGTGGAGAATAACCCGAAGTACCTAACTGGACTGGCACATACACAGCACCTAACTACTGCAATGCTCTACCTAGCAGGTAACAATGCATGTTTATGAGAAATGATGGGGGCAGCACATATTAAATCTTTGAACAACTCCTCACTTATTTCAAATGTTTTAATTTGCCAATCAGTAGGTTAGAATTCAGAGTACTGTATGGCATACTTTAATTTTCCCTTTTTAGTAGCACACAAGAAATAAGAATATTTAAACACATTCTGGAAAAACCTGTACTCTGTTGTCTGAGGTACAGTATTTTCACAGGACATTGCTAATCCAACAAACATCACAAAACAAACAAAGCAAAATGAGCTTCCTTTGTTACTGACTACTGCTACATTATAATAAAAGAATTACAAATCTGGGTTCATTTTTTTCTGTCATTGTTTTATGCCTACTTTTGTATTCTATTGGATTAGAACAGATTACTTTGGTTTAGTTTTCTTTCTAGCCACTTTCATGACCTGGCTCAGTAGCAAAGCTCCATTTTTTAAAAAGAACAGAGCCTCAACATCTTCCATAAATTTTCCATTCATGCTAGAGTTGCTCAAAAAAAATTCTTAACAACTTTAATATTTGGACTTAGACTAGCTGGCAAAGCAAATTTCTCAGTAAGTGACAACACTTCTTCATATAGTTGTCTTCAGCCCATTTTTTAACACTTTGTACCACTTCATTGCTTCAAGCCCCAGATCATTTATTTTAGCTAGCTAGCTAGCTGAATTCTTGCTCTTACCCCATCATTGACTGCTCTGACAGCAAAACCTCTGCTATTGCCAATGGAAGAACAAGATGTGACTTCATGGGGGTTTTTTTAAACCAAAAAAAAAAGCGCCTTACACACAACCCCCCCGCCCCATCAGACTGTATCTCCACTTGCTCCGAAAGCCTCCTTGCTGGTCAGGGCAATGTTAGTGTCTCTCGTGGAAAGCTGGGAAGCCAGCCCCAGCCATGCAGCCTCTCCTGCCTTTGAACTAGGGGAACTTGGGCTGTTTGCACCCCAGCAGGTACCCTCTGCGAGGCAGGGCTCAGCTGCAGGGGCAAACCGGCACCCTCTCCCTGCCTGACCCAAGGGCTCCTACAAAAACAAAAATCCCCCCCGCAGCCTGCCCACCTTCTGTCCTTAATCAGGTGGATCGCTGGCCTTTCATTCCACCAGCTGGAAGCCAGCAGGTAAGTCACAGGCGGCTTCCTCCCCAACAAGTCCCAGCCTGTGTTGATCCAGTCCTAGACTGGGCTGTACTGGGCATGGCAGAAGCAGGAAATGGGCCTAAGGAAAACAGTTGCCCTCCATGTAACCTCCTAGCTGCAGACTAGAGAAAAGATGACTGCTTTTATCTGCTGTTTCAATCACAAAACTCTTTCAATGGTCAGCATGTGTTTGCGCAAGACCTGGCGCAATGGGGCCACGCTATTGTTTGGAGTCTCCCAGTCCTACCCTCATACAGACAACAACAACTAGAAACAAAGGTATTCTTATGCTGGATCACTTTAAACCCTGTGCACTGAATGTAAGCATTCTCCAGTAGATTCAGCTTCTTTTTCTGCAGCATACACAGCAGTGCACTTTTAGCCATGGTAACTGACATTTGCACTAGCCTGCTTTCAATGAAAATCAATCTGATTCCTTCCTAATAACAACAGAGAGTCATCTTGGATGACAGATTTTAGCCGCTAACTTAATTGATCATACTGATAGAGTTTTGGGAAATCTTATTCTAGCAGAGCAACACAAATCAAATCGGACAAGGAGATCCAGAGAAAGGTGAGTGACTTTCCCAGAAATGTGGTTTTACAATATTCAAGGGTTGTGAATGTTATTTTGATACAGGGCAATGAAAGAAAATTTTAAGAATGATACAGTAAGTCTAGAAAACACAACAGCCAGGTCCTGTTGCCATTCCTTAAACTCGTTAGCTCCTTTCCCTGTAAAAAGTAACACTGAAAACTCCTCACGCTCTAGGGCAGCAATCCCCTGGCATTTTGTTCATGGATCACTGTAAGCTTTCTGAATGCACTCTGTGCAGCTATCATGCTGCCCTGTAATACTAGCCTTTCAAGGCAGCGTGGCTTTGCAGGCCACCAGTGATCTGTGGAGCGTAGCTGAGAATCACTGCTCTTGGTAATGCGACTTCAACAAATTTTGAGTGGACTAAGGACAGAGCTGCTTACATCCAAGGTCAAGTTGTTCTGCTGGCTACAATTTTGCATTTGATTTCTAAAGCTGGGGCAAGGTGGAATAGTGACGAATCCAGTACTTCTTCACTTAGAGGTCACTTACTTAAATATCAAACCACTAACTTCTGCTGTATTCCTGGGATTTGTCTCGTTGGTTCAATCCAGAGTACTCTGCTTTAGCAGCAGCAGCCTCAACGAAAGCTTCAAGCCTTATCCTGAGCTTTCTCCCGGAGTCAGATTGCACAGTAACAAGGAATTCTTGGCACTGCGGTACAGTAAACAGTTCTCCCATGTCCAGGATATAACACCAGAACAGATGATAATAAATAAGCCACTTCAACAGGGCTGTGAAAAATGATCTGTGACATATCTGTAGTGAAGCAAATGTCATCTCAGAACCGGCTTGTCTGGATGCCTACAGGAGAGCACACCAACCGTCTGGCTCAGATTCACAGCCCACTACTAGTACGGCGCTGTGAGCATATTGGTGACTGACTAATTCTGCACAGCGGTTCTCTACCTACTGAGTGCTCTTTCGAGCTATTAGCGTCACAGCGTATCAAACCGTCTGTCACAAATGTGTTTATCACGCTTTTCCAAAATTCAGGCAGGTATCCAGCAGCAACTATTCAGTATGGATATATGCACACATAAGTGTTAGCACTCTGGTAGGCTGGACCACTGCATCTAATTCAGGGCAGAATTACAGCCCTCGTACTTTTGAGATCAGTACAGTCACGTGGGATTAGAAGTGCAGCTCCTTACATTAAAAGCCTCTCCATGTTCACTTGAAGAGCTATTCACAAAAGCTAACTTCAGCCTGGCGAGACATTTCTTTCTACAGTCAGTGGAGAAGCAACTCCAGTGAAGAACAAGGTGATCCAGAACAGAAGCCTAACTGAATTATTCTGGTGGCTCTCTCTATTCACTGATGTCTAGGGAGCCTTTGCAAATACCTGCTCCTTTTATGCTGCCAACTCCTAAGACTTTATTATGAATCTTGTAGTATTTCATGTTTCTCTTGAAGGCCCTTTTTCTGAAGTCATTTAGTTTTATAGTAATGTTGCCTTTTGCTAAATACATACATATATAATTATTATTAACTATATATGCCTTGCTGTGGTGGAGAAAACTTGAAAGTGTGACATCCAGAGATTAAAAAAAAAAAAAAAAAAAAAGAGGGGGAGCGCAGGGAGGGAGGATCAAAAGGCAAAATAGAAGTAAAGCAGAAATTACCATAGCTTTTTTTAAAAGCCAAACTCATGACATTTCAGGGCTTGACACTAGCAAACTCAACTCTGTCTTACTGCAGTTTTCTAAGAAGTAATTTGAAATTTGCAAAAGGAATACCTACATTTGCCTTGTGTCTTGTTCCAAGGGTTTTTTATAATATGTTCAGTGTTTGGTTTTCTCAAATTCCTACATATACTGGAATCCCATTCTATTTGTCATTAAGACAAAAATAGCTTTTTACAGTAGACTGAAGAGAAGTTTGACTCTTTTTAGTATCTGCACACATAAGAATTGTAATAAGTTTTCCTAAAACATCATGAGCATTGCTTATGACTGTCACAGTTGCTTTAAATAAAAAGGACTTCCAAAAGGTATATTATAAAAATCTGTTAATTCTCAAAAAACAGAAAATAAAATGACCATTTCAGAAGTCATTTTGATATCTTTTTTAAGGTCATGTCTAAAAGTTTGGATGTTGTTCAGAGAAAGAAGTAGTCTTGGGTACATGCTGCCATTGTTAGCTAATGATTTACCAAGCATTAAGTCAATATTTTAGGTCAGTTCCTATTCTCCTTCACCTGGATAAGTTTCATGGAATTGCTCTTGTATTCTGTTTATGATCATTAGATGAAAATAGGGGAGCCGTTCCAACAATTTAGAATAATCCACTTTTCCAAAGGAACTGATGACTCAATACCTGAAGTTTACCCTAAAAACACCAAATTTGAGATGATGAGGACTTTATTTTATTTCAATGTTAGATCTCTTTAAACTGCCTCAGACTGGATTTTTCAAAATTAAGGTGCACAACTAGTTAAGCCCCACATTCTCTGGTAAGAATGAATTCATGGAATTTGCATTTAGTTCTTGGAAGAAACTCCTCAAGGGCTTCCCCCATACTATGCACTGGCATTCAGCTGGTAGCAATAACTTGCACAGCACCCAGACAGGTCTCCAGCTCGTGATCTGCAGACAAGGAAGCGGCGCTCCAGGGAATGCCATATCTTGCCCAGTCAGGTAAGTCCTAGACTCTCTCAGCTACAATCACCTCTTTCTTTGATAGTGCTTCAGGTTACAACATCGAGAGCTTTCTACTTTTCTGTATCATTAGAGGAGGGGAACAAAGGGATAATCAGTGCATATAGGAGTCCATGACCTGTTTTCCTGACCCTGTGAGCTATGTATCTTAACTGTCATACAGCAAAGGGCCACAAGACATGGAGGAGGTGAGAAGAGGATATAACAGAAGCCCTCTCTTCTGCACTGTATTCTCTACATATAATTTCCCTAGTATTTTGAGAAATAAAAGAAATATCCATTTTATTTAACATCTTCTGTGGACCACAGACATTTATTCTGCATACCAGTGGATATTTCTGTTAGGAAATTACTCAATATACATTCAGTCTACATTTTCTTACATTAAGCTATTGATCCTTCTCTTAGCCCCAACCTCTGGTCCATACTAAACACAGCCTTCTGTTTTCTGGCATTAAAATCTGAAGATGATTAGCAGAGCATTGATGTAATCAATTTACAGCTATTCAAGATTTATACAGGGACATTTTGTTTTCTGTTCCTCTTTCTAGACTTATTGTTATGGTGAACAGCATTCTTTATTTACACTCAAAAGGAGGATGAAGAGTCTCCCTAAGGGAAGAAAGAACTTCCTAATATGAAAATAAAGTACTACAGAATACAGGCCTGGCCCATTTATAAAGAGACAGACATGGCATGTAACAAACAATGGGAAAATGCTTTTTTCCTTGGTAAGTAAAGGTGATGAACAGTGGAGCCTACTACTCTGTTCCAAGGGAAAAAGAGGAAGCTTATACCTCCCAGTCAAGTCCCCAAACAAAGCCTTTGATCTTATTGTACTACCTGAACCCTACTGTAATCTGCTTGTGACACGCGATTTCCTTCAGCACAAGTGCATGCACTTATATACACTCAGCAGCAAGACCTGCTTGACTGTCATGTAATTAGTTTATCTACTGGCTAATATATAAATCTGAAACACAAATACACAGATAAAGATCGGAAATAATTGGTGAATACTTGGTATGCTTATCCACAGTGAGCTCTGGGCTGCCACAGCTGTAGGACTACCTATATCCAAGCTAAGGATGCCAGAAAGGTTAAAGTACTTATATACCATGTCAGCCCTACTATGAAAGAAAACATGGTAGCTCTATGTATGTGGGAACATGAGTTTCAAGACAAGGCTATTATCCCAGTGGGGAAGTTCTCCAAATGATCAGAGTCACTTAGGCAGCTGGCTGCAAGGGTGGGATTTGGTTCAAGATTAAGGCACTTAATATTCAGTTAAGTGTCTGAATGCCTATTACAGTCAAAGGAAACCTTCTCAACAGAGCCAATGAAGCTTATAGAACCACTCTGCTGATAGCAGAGATGTGTCTCCTCCAAGGTAAACTAAATCACTTGGTTCCATAAACTGTGTTGATTTGACTTCCATTGACTACAACAGGAATTGAATGGAAACATGACTTTGGTTCTGTGAAGTTATACATAAGTATCTACAGTTACACTAGTCTCTAGAAACCTTGTTTAGGGGGTTTAATCTAGGGCCAAAATTCCACTCCAAATGGAATGAGGAACTCTGCACGGAAGATGACTTGTGGAACCAAAGGCTGCGTTAGGAGTACAAGACTTAACGTTCGGTTGCGCACAGTGAACAAAACCTCTGGGCTCACTGGTGAATGACACACTGCAGATGTTGGCTGCACCACGCCAAGAGACATAAATGTTGGAAGCTGCTCACTGTTGGATCGGACCTTCCAGAAGACTCTGGTAAAGAGGCACTCATGTGAGTGACTTTATTTAAAGCAGAGTTCTGCAACATTTCCTTAGTTGCTGGCGTTTGGCTGTAGACTGACAGTCTGGCCAGAAAAAGCGCCAACCGTCATATGGATCCTTTCAGGTGCATGTGGCTGTGGGAACGTGACACTTGGTGCTCAGGTCCAGTGAGCTGCTGGAGGCAGCCTCAAGGACAGCATCACTTTTACCTTCACAACAATACACCTCAAAAGGGTATCCTGTGAGACAGGGCTTGGCGGTACCGCAGCACAACAACGTGTATGGGCCTGTGACGCGTGAACACACCAGATCTGCACCTTGCTCACTGCTGCAGCTAGACCTCCTGCTCCGTCAGAGTAAGAGTGGTCCTGACTGGAGGACCCAGCTGCCACATTCTAGCATAGCGCTACCCACAGCTGCAGTCCCACTGAAGCACCAGGACCAATATCTAAAGCATCAGTTCTCAGAGCAATCCAGGGATAATTAGATCTAGAAACATACAGAAAAAGAGCAGAAGGTGTATTTGAATTAACTGGTTCCTCCTATTCCTTTCCTTGCCAATTCCCTTCTTACACAAGAACCTGTCATCAGTCTGATAATTACAACACCCACATCCCTATTACCAGAAGAAAAAAAGCAAGGTGGATGCCCTTTGTGTGCCCTTCTGAAGTCCTCTGCACGTTTCTTGCTGCTCCCCTAGCCGTAACGGGCCAGAGTCAACATAATTCCTCACCTGATGACTCCGTGACAGCCCTCCGCAGACACTGTCTGCAAAAGCCTTTTCCTGGCAACACAGCACAGCCAGCCTGCAACAGATCTATTCATAGAGCAAGAGAGAGAAAAAAAAAGAAATCTTCTCAGGATTGGAGGCTCCTAGGTGAGCAGCTACAGTAACTGATCCAAATGTTTCCCTTGTATTATATGATCAGTGAGAATGTGTGTTTTCATTTGCATTTTCACCCTTTGGTTTTCTGCATTTGGTAAATACTGGCAAAGTAAATGTTAAGATGTCAGCTCTCTCTTCTAGGAAGTGATTGACAGTCCCTAAGTACTCTGGGCTTTTTATAACGAATGTGACTGACGGCTTTTAAGTGGAAGCAGTTCATGCAAGTTTCAGATGTTAGTTGTCTGCACGAATAACGTGGAATATTGGCTTTTCTTGTACCTATCTAATGGTATTTCCTCCTGCGTCGGCAGCCGCTCTACACCCTCAGTTGTTAAAAGAAAAAAAAGTCTGCGTTCTCTGTTCTGCACATTTCTAAAGCTCTTAGTCTAACAAAAGGCAAAGTAATCCAGTGCCTGTACTTTAAGTTCCCGTATTTCAAAACAGTGCAGCAAATAACTAACTTCTCTTCATATCAGGCTTAGCTAAAAGATGATGGTATCTCATACAATAACATTTCTATTTAATCATTTTCAAGCATTCTGCACCAAAAATATTCTCAAGAAATCCAACAGTATTATTATCCCATCAATGCACCAAATCAAAGCAGTTAGCAACTATGCTACTGACTCCAGTATACCTATTGCCCTGCTCCTCTAATAATTAAGGCAAATAGGTGCAATAAATATCAGATGTAAAATTTAAGGTAAATACCAGAAATGTACATGCTACTTCACAAATAAATATGAACAAATTAGCATCTTGTACAGTTCTGCATTTCAAATCCAAGCATAAGACAAAATAGTGTATTTAGTGCATGAACAACTGTTCATTTAAATGCACTTCTTTTAATTTGCAAGAGACAAGTAATTTAAGTGCTGTGGGTAAGCACATTTCAACAGTGGGACAGTAACTTGTAAAAACGTTGCTAGCCATTCTTCCCAAAGAGATGGAGATCTAACAGTGCTCATTTACTGAAGAAGTTTCCCAGAATGGATTTGAAGTAGAAGTAGTTGAAGGGCAACCTGGTTATCAAAAGTTGCAGAAATAGCCTTCATTTCATGTATACTTTTGCATTGAAGGACTTTGATTGTGTACTTCTTCCATGCTGTGTAGCTCTGGAAATGTTTTCTGTGTGACCACTTCAGTGTGAATCGATCAAAAAACATCTTGCACTTTCTGAATGAAACAGGGCTGCTCAAGGAAAACAAGCCTATTTCCCATAGAAAAATCGAAGACCAAGGTCCCTTTGTGCTTGACCACCATGACAAAGATCAGGTGAAGGCACACTCCCTCAACTTTTCCATTTTCCAAGCCTGGCTCAGCACCACTAACACCCATCCTCCAAGAGAAAATATCCAGGTACTGCCCAACAACAGGGAAGACACAGGCTGAGCCACCAGGCCATGAGCCAGCAAGACAGACACAGACTTCATGTCAAAGCAGTGCCTGTCCCCACTGCTCTTCTCCCCTGGGTGACACAGCCCTGTGGCTCAGGTGAACGATACAGGATATATAGCACAGTAGAGAGAGAGATTTGCTCTTGAGTTCCCTGAGAATTTCTCTTTGCTGAACTACCTGTCAGCCTAGAAATAACCTTGGGTGCACAAGAAAGTGAAGCTGCAGAGTCAGTGGTTTCACTTAGATTTCTTAGATTCACTTAGATTTCACAACGCCATCAACATAAAAAGATTACTGAGTAATTGTTAGGATACAGAACAAACCTTTCCAAATCTGTAAATAATGCATTCCTGTTAGTGGAGAGCCTTTGGTTTCCTATAAAAGAGAAACCAGTTGTGTATTAAGTGATATTCTACCTCACTTTCTCGGATATAGTGCAAGATTTTTATAGTTGCCTTTTCTTGTTCAGTTACATGACTTAAATGCTTTTTTTTTTTTTAAGGAATGTAAGTGACCATCATTTGTTAACTGTACAACATAATCTACCTCAGACAGTAATACGATTTCCTCTTCAGCTTCTCATTTTTCTCAACTTTAATGCAGTTGTGCAAGATTTTCCCCTCTCCAGAGGGTAGGCAATAATCAGGTTAGGTAGGTTTCTTTATGATACTGACCTTAAAGTTCACTTAATTTTCCTCTCCCATTTCCACCCTCCCTACCCCCCCCCCCTTTAAATCCTTTCCAATTCTTTTTTTACTGTTGAATAACTCTAAAAAGAGAAACTGGACACAGATAAATCATTTTACCTCAAAATAAACAAATTGCTGCCCAGCAAACATAAAAAGTTACTTTAATCTTTAGTATCAACTGTGTCCATTCATTGTCCTTCTTTTTATAAAGAACAAATTTCATCTTGGAAAAGATTAGAAAAGGGCCAGAATACTAGTTTTGTTTCCTTTAAAGAAAATAAGTGAACTCACTTAATCCTGCTAAGATAAATACTCTTCCAAGTTTTGGAGATCAGTGCTTTATTTATTCTGTATTTAGGTACTATAAACAGTTAAAAAATTTTGGATTTGCTCTGAATAATTGATTTGAACATGCACAGCAACACTGATTAATCTAAGCCAAGTTATCTCCTGGAAATGTTTTCTTTTTGTCTACGTCTTTAAGGCTACAAATTATACCCCAAACAGAGCTAGTGGAAGTTTTACAGAACTGTAAGTTACTTTTTCAATTTTTCAAAACCTCATGCTCCTCACAAACAAGTGGCAGTAAAAAGCAGAAGAAATATGTCTGCAGTTGACTGGTTTAAAAAAAAAAATAAAAATAAAATTTTCCCATGGATACCAGTGTTTCAACTATCTACAACACCGAGTAACCCGAATTTAGGATACTTTCAGTTTAAGTTCCTTCCTCCTCAAACCATTCACTTCAGCACTAACAGGCACCACCTGCATTTTTAGAGGTTAAGAAACCAGAATTAGGTTCTGACAGTATGCATTTGCTAGAATAACATATTCATATATTTTACTTGCTATATTAGCGAAGATTTAGATAGAGAAGTTTTATTACAGAACATTCCACTTGGCATCTGCTAGACACACTGGATACTGCCAAGGTTCGCTATGCAGGAGTTTTCCCTCACTCCAACCTCTGTTCCAGGAAAATACTATTAAGATGAGGAATATACATTTTGTGATGGGCATATTACAATTACAACACAAACAGTAAATACAGTGCTCTTCTGAGATTACTTCATTATGCCTCCAGTACAAGTCTCAAAGCAGCCCCAGGAAAAAGATCACGTGAAAAAGAAAAGATAAAGAGAGTTCTAGATTTTCACAGAATTCTTCAACATACCATAAGACAACTGCAGTTACAGGAGAGTCAGCGAGTAGGTCAGTAGCAGAAAATTAATTTCTGAGCCATGAGATGGGAGATGATGATGTTTTTCAAGTTCAGCGATGCTGTTTTCTGAAGTTGGGACTTTCACCTGGTCCATTAGCCTATAATGAAGCAGCACAACAAGGTTCTAGCTAATGCAGTCAGTAAGAGGATAGCATACAAAGAGATGTGGTATATATGAACATGGAGTACAGAAATTTGACCCTGTTTTGTGGTGTGGCCATGCATTGCTGTGCAGGATGGTTCCTTACACCCCAAAAGTATGTGACTTTGGAGGAATGTACATTTATATAGCAGATATCTGTCAGGTTGCCTATATTCTGGATGGAACACGTTACCATTTAGTTTTGTTCTGGTTTTTAATGATGGAATTCCTTTCATTCTTCAGACTGGGCTTTATCTGGTGTAATAAAGCAGGCAGATCAGACCAGTTTCCATAAAGGCTGGAGACAAAGCTTCTTTCCCATCTTCTTGTAAGTTTCCTGCACGAAGATCTGTTGACTGGCCTTTGGTACTGTTCATAGACAGTGACTTTCTGCACGATAGTGGGGTTACACAAAGGCCCTGTGTCCTCCCTGACTCAGCTAGGAGTATGTTGGTAGGACTGGAATGAGTCGGCCTATTCTGAACTGCTCAGGGATTGTGGGATTACATGAAGAATGTCTGCAGTGACTCAGAGATGTTGTGCTTGCAGAGGGAGTTGGGACTGTCTCCTGGGCTGCATCAAGAGAGGGGTGGCCAGCAGGGTGAGGGATTGCCCCCTCCACTCTGCCCTCGTGAGGCCCCATCTTGAATACTGCGTGCAGGCCTGGGGTCCCCAGCACAAGAAGGATGTGCAGCTGCTGGAGCGGGTCCAGAGGAGGGCCACGAAGATGGTCAGAGGACTGGAGCACCTCTCCTATGAAGAAAGGTTGAGGCAACTGGGTT